>NC_061166.1:13823835-13918835 GCF_022113875.1 Hydra vulgaris
TGCAACGTTAGTAATAATGCAAAACATTGAACAGTTCGATGAAGAACTATAACGGGTTCTTTAAAGAACCTTGTTTTAAGGTTCTTCCGAAGAACGTTCGCAAAGGGTTTTTTGAAGAACCTCTACGGGTGCTCCACGAGCGTCAACGTTAAGAACCCTTAAAGGTTCTTTAAAAAACTTTACATTAAGTTTCTTCCGAAGAACCTTCGCAAAGGGTTCTTTGAAGAACCTCTACGGGTGCGTCAACGCGAAGAACCCTTAAAGGTTCTTGGAAGAACCATTCGGCTTAAGAGTGCAAGCGACTGTTTCCTACCACCAGAGGAGCGATGTATCATCATATTTGATTCACATATAAAATTTAGGTATATACCTAATTTTTTTTTGTAAACTAATAAATTTTTATTGACTAAAGATACATTTTTATTTACAATGTTTATTAAAAAACAAGTTTTGTTTCATGCATAAATTCATTGGCTTTAAAAACAGTATTTGTGAATAGGGTATGATCGGGTGGTATCGAATACATGTTTGGAGGGTGTTTCCGGAAAACTTAATCCATTCACACATTAAAAATGAGCAACTTTTTTTATATAGATAATGATACATTTTATATAATACAAAAACACATAATAGTAATTTATATAATTCTAATAAAAAGACCTTAGATTTGAAAAAAGTGTTTTTAAAGTATTATTTTCATTAGTAAAATGCTAATTTTTATATTTCTAAATGATGGCATTTTTATTCCCACTCCTTATATATCACAGGTGATCTTTTTAAAAATGTGTTAAGAAAATTCCAATGCTAATTAATTATATATTATATTTGTGTCAAACGGATAAAAAAGAGGTAAAATCATGGTTAAACTATGGGCCAGGGGATACCCTCCAACTTTGAAACATCTTTTTTTTCAAACATTGCTTTGTATATTATTAAGGTACAAAGTAATAGTTTTTTCGTTTTAAATTCAATAAACAAGTTTTTATAATTTTGATACTTTTTTTTCTGTTAGTACGTTGGTACAATCTATTTTTCTTTAAATGTTCGGGGCTACCAGACTTTCTCCTACTTGTAGAAAGAGATGCAACTTTAAGACGATGAGAAAGAGGCTCAGGCTTAGCAGATAGAACGGGTCTAACTATGTTTACTTTGCGCTTTGTACCTTGTCTGGAAGAGAAAGAACATCATTAGAAGAACCAGCCCAAATATGATAACAGTATTTTATACAGGAAAGAATAATAGATTTGTAGAAGTAGAGAATGGAATCAGGAGTAAGAAAATGGCAAACACAATAGAGAAGCAACCTTTCAACACTTCCAATTTCACCTTTAAGCTATGCAAATGTGAAAACACAAGACCATAATACACATTATTCCCTTGCAAAGTATCCGATGTTGTAGAAACAGGGTTCATGACCAAGGGATATTTTTGCAGGCATTTTAATTCTTGCTTTTTAAACTTTGGCGCATTCAAAGTACATATACCATATGTACTTTGAATGCGCCATATACAATTCCAACGTTTTGCCATGGGGCAGAGTATTGCTTTGTTTGTAATATTTGGCACAGCATTTGATGCTTTACTAATTCGTCGAGTTGCATTTTATATTAAAGTGCTTTTTTGCCAGTCCTGCACTGTAGGTACACTCTTAAGCCGAATGGTTCTTCAAAGAACTTTTAAGGGTTCTTCGCGTTGACGCTCGTGGAGCACCCGTAGAGGTTCTTCAAAGAACCCTTTGCGTAGGTTCTTCGCAAGAACCTTAAAATAAGGTTCTTTAAAGAAACCGTTATAGTTCTTCATCGAACTGTTCAATGTTTTGCATTATTACTAACGTTGCACGGACATTTGTTTGACTTCTTGAACATTTTTTATTATTAAATATTTATATAATATATAATTATTTAATAGATTTTTAAAAACTTAATTATAATTTTTAAAGATAATTAAGCTAGTTGCCTAAGGCCAAAATTAAAATGTAAACAATGACTTTCCTAAATATTTAACATATATTTCAATATATGGCTATAAAGATAAAAAAATTATTTTTAAACAATTTATATAAATTATTTCAAACAATAAAAATAATTTTTTTTTTACAATCCAATATGACTTGATCTTCAATTATAAAAAAAACAAGTGTTTTCTAGTGTTAAATCAAATGTCCAATATATAAATGTTTTTGCTTGAAACTAGATGTACAAATAAACGTGAGATTTCTATAGTCGCATTCGTTCGAAGAATTATCTAAAATTCAATAATATATATATATATATATATATATATATATATATATATATATATATATATATATATATATATATATATATATATATATATATATATATATATATATATATGATAAACTTTTTCACTATTTTAAATAGTATACTATTTTACCTGTTTTTGTTGAGATTGAAGCAATAATTAAGTTATGAATGAAGCAATAACGCTTAATATCAAACAACTTTTAATATTCTATAAATTTCGACTTTCCGCATACAGCCGATTGCGTCAATTTGTATATAAAGCTTTTCATTTGATGCAGTTCTTTATCAAGATCATTACCAAATCTCAGTGTCATTTCATTTCTTTAATATTAGATATGTACTATAATATAATTAAGTATATAATTAGAATTTAACTTTTTGTAGACTTGTAGATTTCATATATGAAGTATATTTATAACAGAATACAAATTATCTTGGAAATATTAATTAGAATCTCACAATAGCATGGTAATGCAGCAAATTTAAACTAAAAAATGCATTCCTTCAATAATTGTTTATATATTACTTACTATTTATAACAAATTTTCAATTTGCTATTTATACTATTTTAAATAATTGTTTTATTAAACAAACAATAATAATCATTTAAAAATTATTATTTGGAATTGACTTTCTTGTTATTAATATTTCCGTTTCCCTTTTACTATACTTTTATTAAATAACAAAATATTCACATAAAAAACATAACATGCAAGAAGAAGCTTAATTTTAATTTAAAACACAAGTTTCTGAGAGTAATATAGGTGTAGCCATCTTGTAGTATATATATGTATCAAGCAATTAATTATAGAAATGTATATATTATAGACATGCATATATTTTATATATGTATATACAGGGCTCGAACTAAGCGTATCGCGATTACTTTTCGCAGCTTCGCGATTAGTTTTTTCTTAAAATTTGTTTTTTCGCGACCTTTTTTTTGTTCGCGACTATTCTTTTATCATTTTGGAAAAATCTAATTTTAGATAATTAATATTAATCGCAAATATTTAGCTTTCTTTTACAGTATAAAACTGCAGTGACTTCTGTAACAATAAATTTTTTTAAATGCTGAGCATAGAGTAAAAGAAAGAAAAATAAAATATTTAGAAAATCAAACAGCAAAAATGTATTAGTAAAAATGTAAAAAAATACCTTTTCGAATCAAGTAATAAAAGATTTTGATTAAAAAAAGAAATAAGAGATAATTGATTGAAAAGTAATTTTCTTAACTCGAATTCTCAAGGGCTTTATTCTGATTTTGCTTATTCATTATGAACAAATTTAATGATATTTTTATAAGTTTAATTTGCGAAGAATTGCGGAAGGCAATACAGACTCTAAACTAGTTATTAAAAAAAAACTCTCTAAAGTTTGTTAGTATACTTGCTAACTTTAAATTAATAGCAATAAATGGATGCAAATAAGGAGAATAATCTGCCACAGAGGCAGATTATCTACAGTTAAAAAGTGGGAAAAACTTTTGAATTGCGAGTTAGAATACGATTTAAATGGAGATGAAGTTATAAGATTAAGATGCAGTTTATGTAAAAAATTTGAAAAACGGATAAGTCAAACAAAAATCTTTTCTATGACCTGGATCAAACCAGGAACAATATCAATAAAAAAAAGACTCACTGGCAGCGCACTTAAGTAGTGCGCAACATAAAGAGGCCACGCGAATTCATCAACAAACAACATTAGATTCAGTTTCATTATTTAACCATGTTATTCATAATAATCCTATCGGGCGTGGTTTACGTAAAATGGCCGTAAAAGACGCCGACTCGTTACGGAAAAAGTTTAATATTGCATATTACTTGGCAAAACGAGAGCGTCCATTCACAAATTATCCTTATTTGATTGCATTAGAAAAGACTAATGGGGTTACAAATTTAGGAAATTCTTATGGTACTGACCGTGCAGCTGCAATATTTACAGATTACATTAACACCGTAGTTAAAAACAAATTAACTGAATGTTTAAAAAATTGTAGATTTTACTGTGTTCTCTGTGATGGAAGCACAAATTCAGCTGTATCGGAACAGGTACTCCCATATTCCCAGATAGCAAAGAGAGCAGAGTTAAAAGTTTTTTTAAAGCGATGGAAAAATGCGTCTGTGCCTATTAATTTATCAATATATCTTAATGTTTTATCTCCCCTTCGGCGTTTGAGTTTAAGTTTTCAGAACAATATTCATGATCCAGTAAAAGCTGTAAGAAGAGTCCAAGAATTTACAGGGACAATGGCCAAGCTGCAAATTCTTCTAGAAAATTCGTTAGACAATTTTCTTGATGATACAAGTGTTATGACCCATTATAAAAGACTGTCTAAAGATATTGAGACAATTGATTCAAAGCAATGTTATCAAAATATTCCACTTTCTCAATATACCGAAGTTAATAGCTATGTTCTTGACCAGTACAAACTAATTATTGCAAATATTACCATATGAATGGAAGGCCGTTTTCAATCTCTCCAAAAATCACCATTGTTTATGCACTTGGTAGCTTTACTTGACGTTTATAACTGGTCGTTAGATGTGGATGGCGGTACTTTTGGCGATAAAGCTATCGGTGAAGTTGTTGAACATTTTTCTGAATTTTTAATTGGTGTAGGATGTGATTTGAATAATATACTTCATGAGTGGATCATTTTAAAAGCATACATGCTTCCCATCATAAGTAACAATCAAAATGAGTATTATTTGAAAATTTGGGAAATTGTTTTTTCCAAATCAAGTTTGGTCAAAGAATGCCGAAATATTCTTGATATTTTTGAACTATTTTTAATTTGTCCTTTACAAATTTTTACAAATGCGAAGGTAGAACGAATGTTTTCATGTATGAATCGCGTAAAAAATGACTGGAGAAGTTGTCTTACACGAGATCGTTTAGAATCTCTACTTCGGATAAGCGAAGAAGGTCCTGAGATTGACAAATTTGAACCTGATACTGCTATGGACGAATGGTATAATGATAAAGTTAGACGATTGTCAGCAAATTTTCATCGTTATCCGGAAAAAAAGAAAAAGAAAGTCAGGAAAAACAGACATTGATCTAGCGACAGTTACAATATCAGATTTGGAAGAAAGTGAGAGCGAGAAAGAATATTGTGACAACTTTTAATTTTATATTAGCGCATTGTAACCTCTTAAAATTAAAATATCAAATAACAACTTTAAATAGCGCATGATTTTTAGCTTCGTAAAAATACTTTTACGTTAGTAAAAATCCTGAAAAATTCTAAGCATTAAACTAGTGAAATTATTACAAAACGATAAAAATATTTACGATTACGTTCTAATACTTTTTCTATTCACAAACAAAAAAAGTATTAGATCGTAAAAGATTCTATTATTTAGACACATTTTTTTCTTTCGCTTTATTTTATTGAATGAAAAAAGTGAACGCTAACTTTTATTAAAAAATGCATTGAATGAAAAAGCAATAGATAAAAATATCATCGGAATTTGAAAAGGTTACTTAGATAAGAAAACTGACTTAGTAAGAATTTAATTATCATTCTTGTTTGTTGCGCAGGTTTTCGTCAAAATGTTAAGTTTTAACATTTTATCACAATAATGTTTTCGTCATTTTTAATAGTTTTTTATAACTGTTTCAAAATTAGAGTTTTAATTTTTTTTTTACTGTTAAAAATTTATAGAAAATTAAATATTCTAGTTGTTTTAAATAGTTTAAAATATGTAAATAAAATAGAAGATGAAATAATTAATTAAAAGAAGGTTAGCAATATCAAATTCATCGATTTTACAAAAATACAGCCGTTATATTTAATGCAATATCCTAATAGTAATAATGTAAACTATAATTAAAGCTATTTTACAACCGCTAACCGTAAATGTTATGACATCTTATGCAAAAATTAGACTTACTATGTATGTTAATATAAATAAGTTAAAATAAATAATGCTCCCCCCCCCCCCACGGGGGAGGAGGGGGAAGGAGTTATGAGCAACTAAAAAATCGCGATTAGATTTTTTTTACGTTAATTCGAGCCCTGATATATATATATATATATATATATATATATATATATATATATATATATATATATATATATATATATATATATACAGGCGCGGATCCAGCATTTTTTGATGTTTGAGATAAATAACTTCCAGACATGGAACAAACTCCAAAAATTTATATGTTTATACTTATGTCAAATAAAGATGATTTGCAAAAAATTGCGACGATTGGAGTCTGGGAACAAAAAAGCCCCAAAATTTTGGCCACACAAACCCCAAACAAGAGAGCAACAAGTTGATAAAATATTTTTTGTACAATTCTTAAGTAAATTTATATTCATCGATAAATTCTAAATTTCATACAATAATCTCTTAGTGTTCAAAAAACATGACCTTACAAAATTTGCAACCCCCTCAAATTGAGGGGGGTTAAAGCTTTGTGCAATTATAATTTTTGAACACTAAGAGATTATTGTATGAAATTTAGAATTTATCGATGAATATAAATTTACTTGAGAATTGTACAAAAAATATTTTATCAACTTGTTGCTCTCTTGTTTGGGGTTTGTGTGGCCAAAATTTTGGGGCTTTTTTGTTCCCAGACTCCAATCATCGCAATTTTTTGCAAATCATCTTTATTTGACATAAGTATAAACATATAAATTTTTGGGGTTTGTACCATGTCTGGAAGTTAGTTATCTCAAACATCAAAAAATGCTGGATCCGCGCCTGATATATATATATATATATATATATATATATATATATATATATATATATATATATATATATATATATACACATATATATATATATATATATATATATATATTTATATATATATATATATATATATATATATATATATATATATATATATATATATATATATATATATATATATATATATATATATATATATATATATATATATATAGGGTAGGGTGGGGCAAGATGACCCGTGGGGCAAGAAGTCTTTTTGCTTTTGTGAGGGTATCATAGAATAGTAATGTTTTATTCCTCTATTATAATATTAATATAGTTAAAACAATATCACAGAACAAAAAATAGTTTAAATATCGTTATTAGTTAAGGTTTAAATATATTTTTAACTTTTTTGAGTATTTTGTTAGTAAGTTGCTTCTAACTTCAAATGTTTATTGGACTGACAATACTTATGCGATGAAGGTAAGAAAATAGTTTTTTTTATACAGAATTTGTCCCACAATAATATATAGAAAAAAAAGTTTTTAATTAAGCAACAAAATTAGTTTTATTTGTATTAAACTTGCACTCACTACATATGAGGCAAGATGTCCTTGTTTACGTGGGGTAAGATGCCCACGGAGGGCTTCTAGTCTCGTGGTTTTACGGAATTTCTACCATTTTAAAAGTGTGTTTAGAACATATTAACGTTTACTAATTTAGTTATTGACTTTGTTTACATGTTGGTTTATGTGTTGATAACTATTATACATATATATAAATAATTTTTTAAAATAATTTTAAATATTTTTAAAATGTTATAATATGTATGCTAAATAAAGTGAAGTGTGAAGTTGTATTACATGCAGTTACTGCAATTCAATCCATACTTGTAAAACATTTATAAATTATTTATAAGTCTATATATAAATGTATTATAAATACATTTTTAAAATTTGCATTGCATTTGGGAAAATAAAGTTGTATTATATTAAATTAAAAAAATAATAATACCATTGTTATTAATAATTCTTGGGTAACTTTGTGCAAAAATTGTATGCATATAACTTAAGTAAGTTCTTATTTAACTTAAAAAGAGTTAATTTATGAATGTAAGGTAATGTTTGAAACAATAGTATATTAAATAATTATATAATACTTTGCATGTGTTTATATGTTTATATAATTTAATTTTAAAATTTTTATTTAGAAACATATTTAAACAATTTAAATAATGGTGAGAAATTATGTGCGAAAAACACAGAGAGGTGCAACAAATGATAGGATAAAGTCAGCGTTAGAAGCTATGGAGATGGGCTGCAGTCTGAAAAATGTTGCATCAGAATTAACAATCCTTTTAATAATGAATCAAAAATAGCAGGAAAGGATTGGCTGCAAGGATTTATGTCTTGCAACCCACAACTTTCTATTCGAACCCCACAAGCCACCAGTGTAAGCAGAGCTGTTGGCTTCAATAAACCAAAGTTAAAGTTTTTTTCAGTATACAAGTCATTATTTGAGGAACATAAGTTTTCATCCAAACAGCTCTGGAATATGGATGAAACTGGAATAACAAATGTCCATAAGCCAGGAAAAATAATTGCAACAAAGGGAAAACGACAAGTTTCAAAAATAACTAGTGGAGAAAGAGGTGCTACTGTGACTGTCGTGTGTGCAATGAGTACAAGTGGTGTTTATGTCCCACCATTATTTATATTCCCCCATAAGCGAATGACTGATAGGCTGGCTTTTGGTGCATCTTCAGGGTCAATTGTTAGAGTTAGCTCCAGTGGATGGACAGATTCATCTTTATTCGTCGAATGGTTAACACATTTTGTTACTGTGACTCATGCATCTAAACTAAGGAGCAATTAATTGTACTCGATGGTCATCATAGTCACAAAACACTTGAAGCCATTAACTTTTGTCGCAACAATGGGATTCACCTCATAACTCTTCCACCTCATTGTACACACAAAATGCAACCTTTAGACCGTACATTTTTCAAACCATTGAAAGTTGGTTACAATACTGCAGCAAGCAAGTGGATGTTATCGCATCAGGGGCGTAGAATTTCATTTTTTGACATGGCAGGTATTTTTACAACTGCCTATAACTTTACTGCAAACATTGACAAAGCAATCAATGGATTTAGATGCTCTGGTTTATACCCAATAAATGAGCTTATTTTTAACGATGAAGCCTTTGATGCAGCTTTGCTCACTGATGAAGCTATACCATTGGAAAGCTGTTAGCAATCAAGTGATTTGCCTAGTATACCTCTTGTTGCACCTATACAGTTGCCAGATGTCATAAGCACAGCAACTGTTGCCTCAAAAATGAAGACTGTTACAAAAGAACCAGCCCAATCAAATGATGCAGTTTTGCCAGTTGTTGATGAGCATCTTGGCCTTAAATCCGCCCCTAATATTTTGGAAAAGATTTCCCCGCGTCCTAAAATTACTGTATTAAGACAGCGTAAAAGCAAGACAGAATCAGCTGAAAATCTTACTTCTTCGCCTTTCAAGAAGAGATTAGAAGAACATGAAAACAATAAAAAAGAAAAGCAGCAAGAAGCAATATTGCGTAAAGAAAAAGCTGCACTTAATAAGGTAATCAAGCAAAAAAAGAAATCAATAAATTTGAGGACAAAAAAAACCAAAGAAGTCTAAAAAGCAGAAAGCCTCTCAATGTTTTATTACTGACACTACTTTATGCATCATATGCTCTTGTGCTTATAATGTGCCCCCATTTGATGATTGGACACAATGTACTAAATGTACATCTTTGTACCACTCTTCGTGTGGTCCAGATGATTCAGACTTATGCTACTACTGTGAATCATAGTCATGTATATACATCGTTATTAGAACATTTATTTGAGTTTTTTATTGCTAATAATTAAAAAAGAAGTTATTTATCTTCAAGACAATTGTATAGAATAATTGCATAGTATTTATTTGCAGTGTTAATATTTCAGTTGTTTTAATAAAATGTAAAGAGTAAATAAAAAAAACTAAGGGCTTTTATTTTTTAAAAACTTTAAGTTATTTTTAACAACTATTTTAATGGTTTGGGGAATAACGCGTGAAAAGCTTTCTTTCTTTAAATCCATAGAGCATCTTGCCCCACCACTGGGGCAAGATGTCTTCTAGCACAAGTTTTTTTTTTTTGATTTTAAAGTTTATCAACAGTAACAAAGTAGTTATTTTATCTTACCAATGTCTTCTCTTATAAGTAAACTTTAATATTAAAAAGAAAAAACACCAGAAAATGTAAAAGTATTTATTATATACGATAAAGTTTGTTAAGGGGGGCATCTTGCATATATATATATATATATATATATATATATATATATATATATATATATATATATATATATATATATATATGTATATATATATATATATATATATATATATATATATATATATATATATGCATATATAGGGGGCATCTATATATATATATATATATATATATATATATATATATATATATATATATATATATATATATATATATATATATATATATATATATATATATATATATATATATATACATATATATATATACTATATATATATATATATATATATATATATATATATATATATATATATATATATATATATATATATATATATATATATATATATATATATGTATATATATATATATATGTATATATATATATATATATATATATATATATATATATATATATATATATATATATATATATATATATATATATATATATATATATATATACATATATATATATATATATAGTGTCCGAACAATTATATAGTTAAAAATAAATAGAAACTTCAATCTAACCAATATTTTTTTTGTACAAGTTGTGGGAGTCCTTTAAGTTCTAAGTATACGCAAACATCTTCTACAATCCAGTTCAAACAATCTTGCATTTTTTAAATTTTAACAAATGATATATTTATTAATCTAAATAAAACCATTCGCAATATACAATGATATATTTATTTATAATATGCATGATAAAAGCATAAAGGAATAAGAAAACTGCTCCAAAAAAAACAAAAAAAAAAAACACGTTGCTTTAATAATCTGTTATTATACCATTCTTTATAAATTCATACTGGTCTACCTATATAACAACTGATTAGAAAAATTAAAAGCGTTTACAAATGGTTTAAAGAACCCTAAATTAAGGTTCTTCGAGGTTTTCCCTAAAACGATTTGAAGAATTCTTTGTATTTCTTTGTAAATAAGCCGCCGCTTCTTCAGAGAACCATTAGAGAATATTAAGAACCCGTAGGTTCTTTAAAGAACCTTAAATTTTCTCTAAGAACCTTTAGGTTCTTTAAAGAACAGGCAAAAAATTGCAAAGAACCTTTTAGATTAACAGTGTACGCTTAAGCGTACTGCCTGTATCACATGCCTTCTTAGCATCATTAGTTGCCAAAAAATTCAGTGAATGGCTGCTACATGTTTTATGAGATAGCAAAAAAATACTCTAGGGTATGGACTTATTATCATCATCATTATCATCATTATCACCATCATCATCGTCATCATCATTATCATCGTCAACATTATTTGCTGGTGAAACTGAAAGAATGTCTCCAATATTAATTACATCAATTTCATCCTCATTAACTTTATCCTCTTCAACATCCTCTTGCTCTTCGAAAGTATGAAATGTATTAGATGTGATGGTCACAATTACATTAGTTGCTGCTGCTCTTGTAGTTGACTCTGAATGCTTTTTCAAAATTTGACGCATAGTCGGTAACAGTTGCTAAGATTTTTTCTATGTTAAGGTCATATTGACAATGAATTTTAGAAATCATTGCAGCAATTGTATGATATTAGTGACTACCGTAAAATCAATGGCAAGCAAGGGATACAGATGCTCGTGAAACCGAACTAGAATCATTTAGTGGCATTTCAATATAATGCGCAGTCACGCAAAGAAAACTTTTTCTATTGACTGACCAGATATCAGCATTAGTGCAAACAAATGATGCTTTTTTCGGTTTGCTTCATATTTTTTCATGCATTCTAGAAAGCTTTGAACTAAAACGTTTTTTAAGAGTCATGCGACACATGATACTTACGTTAGGGTTAAACCTCGAAGCAGTCGACGAAAAGCCGGTTTTTCAACCGTAGCCAAAGGACGCATCTCTTCAGTAATATAATCCGTAATTAATTTGTCAGCTTCTTCTTGCGATATAATACGACGTTGTGGTGAAAATTCCGATGCTGCTTAATGGTACATAATTTGTTTCAACTTCTTACTGGCAGGGCCTTCATCAGCCGTTTTTCCTATACCTGCCTTTCCTAGATAACATTTTCTCTAAACATCTGCCTTATGTGCCTTATGGTCCCCACATTACGTACACATAATGAACATAATGCTGATATTTTGTTACTTTTTTTTATCTAGCTACAATTTGAAAAAGGTACCATCTACAATGGCTGGTAAAATTTTTATTATTTTTATCGGTCATTTTGTTTTCGCGGCTCACGGCAGCCATCATTAAATAAAAAATTGTTGATTCCCGCAAAATAACTTTATAATTACCCTAATGGAACCATGGTAGATAAACCATGGTATAAAAATAAAATAAAAAATAGTTCAAAATAAATAGTGGCAGAGTGACACTATGACGTAACAGTTAGTTAAGTTATTCGTGAGCGGTGTTTTAAGCGGTATTTGAATTATAGGTATTTTCAATTAGTACAAAATACAAAATACTAATCAAAAGTATTTTAAGTACAAATACTAAATACTTTCAACAAAAGTATTTAAAATACAAATACAAATACAAAGAAAGTATTTTAAATTGTATTTTAAATGCTTAGTATTTCAAATATTCCCAGCACTGGATATAAGCACTCTGTGTAAACATCATTAAAAAAAATTATTATCCAGGCCAGAATTTTTATCTGATTTAAAGTATTTATTATAAAAGTCAAAAGTAAGTGATTCGTAATTATTCATTTTTGTTTTGTTATAGAGTAACAGGATTTAAAAGATCTTCTTTTTATTACACGCTCGTTACAAGCTTATTATACACAACTCGAGCGTACTTACCACCTGCTCGTAGTTCTTTAGCTTGTTGAAAAAGAATTCTTCTTTTTTCAATTGTTATTTCGCTATAATGTTCGTTTACAAATATTCTTTCTCTCCATAGCTTCAGTTGTTAATATTGATTAAAAAATCTTTTCTCTGTCTTTATAATTAAGAAATTTTGCAACAATGGTTCTATTTTTTTTCCCAGTTTCATATTTCTTCCCGGTTCTTTGAGCTCTTTCGATGCTAACGTTGTCTAAAATACCAAGTTTTTCTTTAATAAATGTTTTTATTTTGATTTCGCTTTCATCCCATGTTTCATTTTCTTTTTCTTCGAATCCTTCAAAACGAAGATTGTTTTTCCTACTCCTATTATCTCCACAATTATATCCTCAAACTTATCTTCATCTAGTTTTCCCTTTATTTTAACACTGTATTTAAGATTTTCTTTAAGACAATTGAATTCTTTCATCATTTTTTCATACTGTTCGTTTTGGAAATTCATTGCAGTGTTCATAACTATTAGCTCTGTTTGTCAATTTTATCACCCAAACTCTTTAATATGTTGCTTTCGTGTGTATCGAGTAATTCTTTAACTTGAATTATTGATAACCTTTTTAGCATTTTTTTTTTAATTTTTAATTAAAAAAAGCGTCTTATCTCTTATCCCAAATTAGCTCACTTATTAAATCCCAAATTAGCTCTGTATAAAAATTTGTAAAAATTTAGGGAAAATCCCAAATTAGCTCACTTATCAAATGCCGAAGCGCAAAAAGACTATTTTTGCGCATTTCAGACTACAATATTTAAAATTATGTTTTGAAAATCATTCAATGACTATAAATCATTAACTTGCAAAAATTCAAGGTTTGCAAAAAAGAAATAGATAAAGTTTAATCTATTTGTGAAAATTGGGGTGTTAATATCATTACATGGATGTTGATATCATTGCATGGGTGTTGCTATCATTTCATGGGTGTTAATATCATTGCATGGGTATTAATATCATTGCATGGGTGTTGGTATCATTGCATGGGTGTTATTATCATTATCCGTATTAGAAGACGCTTATGTTCGGAGAATTGGCTAAATACGCATGTCTATCTGCAGAAAGTGAAGTTTTCGTGTTATAAAGCTCTTGGTTTTCTAGAGCAGATAGAAGTAAAAGCAAATGATTTATACGGCTAAGTATAAATAACTTACCACATTAATTTTTTATTTAATGAATAAATATACTGACATAAATATTATTTTTTATAAACGCTAAGTAATGCTTTAATGAACAAAGAAATCTATTATAATAATCTTTACAGATAATCTGTAAGACATAACTATAAATAAAGATATCATAATAATTTCCTTATGTTACAAACTCTCATGAGTAACTACTTAGTTTTCAATCTTTTTTTTTTTTTTTAATTTTATTTAGGTGTCCCGAGAAGTCCTTACGGTCTTATTACAGAGCACCGCGGATAAGCATTTAATTGGAAGTTCACGCCTCCTTTTTAACCGATGCCGCAAAACTTGCCAGAGGTGGGATTTGAACAACGTATTCTTTGTTTCTGACACAAGTGCGCTTCCACTGCGCCTTTATAATTCACCACCTCGGCCAAAATTCAATAATCCTATTTTAAACTTTTTGCTTTCAAATTTTGATGATTTCAGAGCAAATTGTATGGTTTGAACAATGATAAAGATTCATAAATAACTTTAAGGTTGCGTAGGGTATTTTTAAATATATAGAAAACGAATAATAAAAAGATTCATAAATAACTTTATAGTTGCGTAGGGTATTTTTAAATATATAGAAAACAAGTAATAAAAAAATGCTTGAATTTATAAATGCAATAAAGATAACCAGTAAAGAAAATGAGTGCAGAAGCCATAAAAAACACTTTTATCTTAAAGATAATCTTTTAGCTAAAGATTTATTCATCAAAATTTTGTGATAAAAGTTCTAATATTATGAGAATTATATAACGTTAAAAACGTTATGCGCACGGTTTTGTTACAAAAATTCACAAAAATAATAACTTTTAGTTTTTACTTCCACATTTTAATAATTAACATTGAATTTATTTTCCCACATTTTATCTTTTATTTAAATGTTAGACCAATTTAAAAAATTTATGGTCCTAAAAATAGACCAAGAAAATATCAATTTCCGTTGATGCACAACAAAGAGTAGTTAAGCTTTTCGTTTCTCAAAACCAGTTTACTCGGACTTCGTGTTTTGCAAATGGGCACCTTTTATATTATGATAGAACTATGGATTTAGACATAAAATTAAACTTTTTCCTTAAGGTCGGGTGATTAAAAAAAAAGCATTTGCTTTTATTCAGCGTTTTTGGAGTAGTTGCTCAGTTTTATTTGAATAAAAATTTGAGCAAAATCGCTAAAAGTTATCATTTACGTAAAGCTGAGCAACTACTTCAAAAACGCCGAGTACAGGCAATTGCTTTTTTTTATTCACCAGGTCTTCTGTATATAGTTTGAGTTCTCTACACTAAATTAAGGTATAACCTTTGTGATAGAAGCTATACTTTAAAACCTCCTAATATATTTGCTTATAAAGCTTGTAAAAAAATGCTTATAAAGCCTGTAATAAATCAGTAGTTGGGTAGTAACAAAGTATTCTATTTACATATAATTACAATCGGTTTTACAAACTCACGCCAAAAAACATCAATGTTTACATCAAACATCATGCAACTTTAGTCGAAAAAGTGCGCGCTGTAAAAGTATTTGAAAACGTGCGCCAAACAATGCCTATATATATATATAATCTAATAAATGCCTAGCATTATTGACAAAAATTAATAATAAACTACAAATTAAAAAATGTTCGCAAAAAATAAAAATAAAAAATGATTGTCTTTCAGACAACGCAATCAAACAGTCTGTAAGCTTATCAACAATTGTCTAAATTTTAGAAAATGATTTTAGACTCTAAAACCATTTTAGTGATTGTCTTAATTGAATGGAAAAATTTTCTTCTCTTTACAAACCTCTTCTACTAACTAAGCGAATAGTTAGTGTTTTGATAAGTGATTGTTTAAAATAAAAATATCACGTGTCGGATTCATTGATCGCATCATTTTAGAATCGATTTTGTGAGCGGCATCATTTTATAAAATCTGAGTGTTCTTTTATATACAATTTAAAACATAGAATCTAACTGAGCGCTAAAATCATCAATGTCAGCCATTATATCAGCAAGAATATCATCAGTTTCCTCAAACCTATGTTTAAAATAAAAATATATACATATATATATATATATATATATATATATATATATATATATATATATATATATATATATATATATATATACATATATATATATATATATATATATATATATACATATATATATATATATATATATATATATATATATATATATATATATACATATATACATATATACATATATATATATATACATATATATATATACATATATATATATACATATATATATATACATATATATATATACATATATATATATACATATATATATATACATATATATATATACATATATATATATACATATATATATATACATATATATATATATACATATATATATATATACATATATAATATATATATATATATATATATATATATATATATATATATATATATATATATATATATATATATATATATATATATATATATATATATATATATATATATATATATATATATATATATATACTTATCTGTACCCCAATCTGTGGTTAACTATCGTAACTGCAAAGTTGCTGATTTTCAGGTTTTTATCTTAACTGTCACAGGGAGACCGTCTTGTTTTAGTGGTAAAATATCGTAAGCGTGGACATTACAGAAAGTAACTTCAAATATCAATTTTAAAAATAAAAAAAGTTGTTTCTTAACAGAAAAAAAAGGGTGTTAACTCATTTGGCTCTGAGGTACAGATATATATATATATATATATATATATATACATATATACACACACACACTTTTTAGTTAATCTAAATTTTACTATCAACTAATATTAACTAATTAGCTGACAAGTATTAAAGTCGCTAAGAATAAAGTATTACCCTCTGTCTCCCTTTTTTTTTAGAGTAGGTGGTTCTTCAATTTCATCGTTAGGTGGAGAGATCAACTCAGGAGGTGGCAATGGTAAATCCAGACAAGGGGCTGGTAATGAAGATGTTTGCGCCGAAATTATTTTTCTCGGTGGAGGTGGAGGGGTAAAAGATGGCATTTTAGGAGACGTTTCGGAAACTGGTGGTGGAGACACCACTCGCTCTAGAACAGGCTCGAATGGTTGACTAGCTGGTAGTTCATCTAAATAAACCACATATATCAAAACAAAAGATATATTAAAAAAACTAAACATATAACATATAAATTAAATACCAAGAGTAGAGTGAAGTAAAAAATATTTGCAAAAAAATTTTAACTTTTAAAAAAGAATTTATGATAAGTTGGTGTTTGGGGTAACAGTCATAACTAAAAAATTTAACTTTTATAATTTTTTTAATTGTAGTGTTTAGAACATAAAAAAAAGAAAAAACTATTTTTTGCAAAGAAAAACTCAAAAGAAGGAGAAAATATAAGTATTAAAAATGTCATTAAATTACCGTGTAAAAAAAAATTACCGTGTATAAAAGTGTATAAAAATACTATTTTTATATAAAATTAAAAATGGCACTAATAAATTTTATCTTAAATATATAAAATTAAAAATAACACTAATAAATTTTTTTTATTAATTTTTTTAAAAAAATCTTGTTCAAAATTTTCTACACTAAATTTACTAACTCCCTAATAGTTTGAAAGGAGGAAATAAATAAACTTAACATGGCTACAAATAAAAAATATTCAACTTTAGAGTTTCTAAATTTTTTTTTAGATTTCATTGCTCTTTGGAACTAACTTAATTGAATTTGGTTTTGCTAATTTTTACTTTACTTAGGCTAATAGATAAAAACATTTTAGCTATTTGAATTTGAACTTATTTAATCATATGCTGTGAATTTTTTAATTATTTAATTATTTTAAGGGTCAAAAAGTTACAAAAGATGGTCAAACTTCTGTTAAAAGATCTCATGTAAGAGCTTGGACTCTTACAACAACCTATCAGTCTAAGAAAACCTGTAATTTTAAGATAGTATCATGTCATGATAGTATTATGTTGTATCATGTAATATTATGGTTTACAAATATGTAACCTCAAACAGCATAAAATTTTGACCAGGTAACAACCTGAGATTTTTAGGGAACCTGAACAATTAATCAGCATTACTCAAGCCTATAATAATATTTAAGATTATTAGCTTTTAATATAATGAAAAAATAGATAAGATAATAAAATGATTATGTTAGACAATTTTCTTTCAGTACATAGTAAAATTGGCCTAATAATAAAAGAACCCAGAGTAGTATCAATACATGAATATTTGAAGAAAACTTTATATTATATTAAAGTTAGTGTCCCAGCTGCTCTCTATCAACATACTTTTTTCAACATCTGAAGCTGCATACAAAAAAATCTATTGTAAACAACTTAAGTTTCAACATATCCAAGCTTGATATAATCAAGAAAAACATTATTTTTAAAAAACGATTTTTTAAATATCACCCCTTTTTTAATATCACGACTATTTAAATATACCCCTTATCACGATTTTTTAAATATACCCCTTATTATAGGTTGGTGTCACAAAGTTATACAACTCCACTGTTTAAAAGGTATACTTCTATTCAACTTTACCTAAGCTACTTTGTTACCTGACCTACCTGTTTGAAATACATAGCATATAGATGTAAAACATAAACAAAGACATACTTGAACTAACACTGCTTGATCTTTTAGGAGGAGCAGGTGGAGGAACCTTTTTAACAGATTGCTTTGGTGGAACTATAGGTGGTGCAGAGGTTATGTCAGAATTTTTACGAATATTGGAGTTTGCTATTGAGCTTGTTCTTACCATAGTACTTGGTGGACTTGTCATTTGCTCAGCCGAACTTGTACGCCGTTCCATTTGTTTGAAGAGATCTTTAAAAATAAAAATATATAAAATTTTAACATTTCTAAAGATTTTAGCATTACTATAAAATATTTTATTCAGAGACAAGTAACTAGAGACTAGGTCAAAATATGGCCAAAATTTTAAGATAAAAACATAAAAAACTATAATGCTAATAATTATGAAAATCCAATTGTTTTGATTTGTGCTCAATAATAGAAGAGTAAAATTTTAAAAACAAGCCCTTGAAATACATTGATATACATTCTTTTTTGAATAATATATATATATATATATATATATATATATATATATATTCATATTTTGAAATTTAAGTGTACTTTTGTTTTGTATAAGCTTTTGGGCACTAAACAAAAGTCTAAATTTGTGCATATCTGGTGAATACTTATTAGAATTACACACAGGCATGGTGAAAAAAGTAAATGATTTTTAACCAACGTAATGTTTTGTATAATATTTAATGATAGAAGCTTTATTATTATCTTGCTCTCTACACAAAGAAAAAGATATATATATTTACACTAAATATATATATATATATATATATATATATATATAAATATAAATATCAGGGGCTATTCTAGACCATTTTTAACAGTGTCGTCCTCAAATTTGAGGACCTTTTCTTTTTACGTTCTTTATGGCAAATATTTTTTTGTAAAAAAACAATAATTTTTCTGCTAAATTTCTCTGGGACCAAAGGGTACCGCAGCCCAAAATTTTTTTCTAGAATAGGCCCTGTATGTATATATATATATATATATATATATATATATATATATATATATATATATATATATATATATATATATATATATATATATATATATATATATATAGTAAATATTAAAATGAAAAAAATACAACTTTGTGGTGGTACTCTTAGTTTCATGCCTAGCAGCAAGTTAGCTAGCACTAGCAGTCAGTTATTTTTAAATCAAGAAATTGAAAAACCATTAAAAATATAAATTAAGTAATGCAACCGGATCTGACTTCAAAAAATTGATTTTTTTTTTTAATTCACCTCCTCAAGGCCCAGAAGGCCACTACAGACGAGGAGGCTACTTAATAGTGGTTATAACCCTCTCTCAACTCTATAACTCCGAAACACGAATCTTGACAAACAAGGCTGCTGCGCGGAGAAACAAGTTGATTACATGAAGTCTAACTTTACTCAGTGTCGAATTGACACAGAAGGAATTTATTTCTATGCCAACATGTCGATATAAGTTCAGCTTTTTTATTTAATAACCTGTTGTCATTATTTGAAATAATTTCATATTTTTCATGAAGGCATAATTTTCACGATTTTGTTACAAGGTATATACGCTTCACATTTCCTAATTATTTTCCAACAAACCACAGAATTTTTATTATTATCTTTTAAGTTCCTAACTCCTTTTTATAGTTCTGTATCTGTAAATGATTTTAAGTAGTTGGATCATCTCAGTTTAAAAGGTGTTTCACTAAACATAATGTATAATTTTTTTATTGAAGGGTTATCCGAAGTGATAGTTGTTTAGTATGCAGTTCTGGATTTACCTATTGGTCAACTAGGCCGTGGCCTAGGGCCCCACAATTTTTTGGGCCCAAAACTTAAGTGAAAAATATTTAAATTTGCTAAGAAAAGAATAAAGTTATGAAGTTAATTCTTTTAGCGCATATATGTGTAGTTGTGGCAACTGACTACATAGTCAGAAACAGAGTGCAATCGCACGCCTTTCCCAACCACGCCTTTCCCAACCAAGGGAAAATTGCTCTCTTGAAACAGAACAATCAGTTTCAGAAAATGATCATCAATTGCAAGAAGTCACACGTTCTCCTGAATTATTCACTGATAGCTGTAACTTAAACATCAACAGAAAAGATGACATTGGCTTATGGGAACATCTTTCTGAAGATGGTGTTTCATTTTAGATTTCAAAAGGAACAAAAATTACTCAGAACTTTGATAATTTGACAATGATTTCCATAAATCAAAGCAAGGATCACGATCACTTTTGTTAAAAATCTATTTTCAAATGCCAAAGAGCAACACGATCATGAATAGTTGATTTACTCGCCAGCAAAAAGTGTTATAATAAGTCCAAAAGAAAGGTTTCAGAAAGATGTTTTTAACAAAGTCGCCAATGCAGTTCACTCTATTTGAATAAAAAGATGATTGTATATCAAGAATCTTTTGAAATTTTGAAAACACAACTTATAAATTTTTTATTAATGTGAACATTGATAACGCAAAGCTAAAGAAAAATTTAGAAAAAATCATTGAACAATATCATGAAGATAATTATATGTTTTTGTTTGATGAAATTTTGCAATTTCATAACTTTATCAAAACTAAATATCAAAAAACAGCTATGACTCACTTATTAATAACTTGTTCTTGACTCATTCATTTATAAGCTGATAAAAGAAAAAAAATTTAGAAATTGTATTTTCAAATCTTGAGATGGTTTTGAAAATCTTTTTATGCTTTATTATTACAAATTGCTCCGATAAAAGAAGTTTTTCAAAACTTAATTTGATCAAAAGTTTAGATCAAATATGAAGAAACTTTGAAAAATTTATAAATTTTATCTAGTAATGAGGGTTTAATAAAACTTTTTGATATGGATTCTCTAATCGACAAATTCTGTCAAAAAAAAAAAAAATTTCTTAAAAATAAAAAATTGTTAAAATTTACTCAAATGCTGAAATGTTACTTATTTTCTAGTTTGTTTTGCATTTATAAAATCTACTTACATGTATGTGTACAGTATTATACTGTCAGTATACTTATGTAACTTGTTTTTTATGTAGTAAAATAAAAAATTGTCTTAAAAAAATTCTACAATTTTTTGAAAAAAGGCCCCTAAAACCAATTCGGCCTCGGGCCCCAAAGGGTGTAAATTGGGTCCTGTTGGTATACAATATTGTTGGTCAAGCAGTTATTGAATAAAGAACAATTTTTTATATTAAGGCAGTTGCAGCTATTTTTATTAATAACAAGTTATTGAGTAATAGACATTAATTATTAATGGTTGGATTTTTGTTTAGGATGTGCTTGTTGTGTAAATTTATTACTGATTTTACATTCAGCATGAGACTGTACCCTATGATTTTTAGCTGATTTTTACAGTCTTGTTTTTTATATAGTTTGTGGTTGGAAAATGTTTGACAATCAAGTTTAAAAAGCATTTTTCTATATTCATGGTGACATTTATGCTAAAAGAAGGGTTGTAACAAATTAAATTTGCGTGTATGGTTTTTTTTGTTGTTGTTATTGTAAGTTAGGTTGGTAAGATAGATTATGTTTATAACCTTTCATAGTGCATCATTATAAATATATAAAGATTTCTTAAACATTTCTTTGCAGCTAGAATTTCCAGACAATTTTTCAGAAAAAAAAAAATTTCTCAGTTCAATATTTTAAGGTAGTTGCTTTAGTATACTAGGAGGGTGGTTTAATTGAGCATGTATGTAGTTGCATGGTCGGTATGACTGGTCGCAGAGGTTAAGAGTTACATCAGGTAGTTCATTATTTTGAGGTTGCACTGTATGCTAAGATAGTTACATTTGAACAAGTGCGTGATATGCTTTTTAATTTTCTCCATTTGCAGACCGGTAGCCTTTTTAAAAACTACTAATCCGTCATCGCAATATAAGCCAAAGTCATATTTATTATAAAAATTAGAAATTTGAAAAAGAATGAATATCCCAACAAACTCACATTGTAACGTCAAACAAACCGCTTGATTTTTTCAACGAAACCTGGTTATTATTAAACAGTAAAGATTTTCTTGCATGAATAATAATTGACTTATGTTCTTTGCTTATAGTGAGATGTTTTTCCGCAAAACTGATAGAATCATTTTTCACTAATAGAAGGGTAGATATCGTTGATATCAAAAATGAAGAATTTATAAAGGTGTTTATCTTTTATATTTTTAAACTAATTGATAACACTTTGATTGCTTTTCTACTGATTTGAAGAGGCAAAATGTTTTTTAAATCAGAGTTTAATTTGGAGAGAATGTTTTTACCAATTCTATTAATTTCATTTTTTGCTGGATTTATCAGTCTAACTGTTGGATTGTTTGTAAAATTAGTTTTAAAAGAGGACAATTGCAATGTTTGTAAAACGTATAAAAAACCTGTAAAAGTATGCAATTCATACCTTAAACATGCTCTTTTATTTACATTAAATGCTGAAGTTCTGAGTTGCGTGGAAACAAGTTTTGGTTGACAGAACATACAATGATAGCTTGCTTTAGAAGCAACCATGATAGTATTAGTAAAGAAAAGAAAGAGATGCTTATAACAATGGAACAGAGGTTCAAGCTCTGCAGCTAGAGAAAATCAGAAAGATCATTAATATAGATGAAGAATAATATAGGACTAAATATGGAACTTTTGACACACCATTGCTCAATAATTTCACACCATATGAAGCAAGCTTATGGAGAAGACCAGCACACCAGACACTATCAAAAGCTATTTAACACACAAAAAGTTTTTAATTATAACAGTTGAAAGGCAGTAGAACAAACGAAATCTGATCAGCAGTAGAAAAGCTTGAAAAACAAATATATTACAAAAATATATACCTAATCTTGTATGTATAAAAAATATTTTTGATATCTAGAAAAACCAAAAGTGAATGAACAAAATTTCCAGAACTCCAGGCTTGGTTAGGAAGCGGGTGTGATCGCACTCGATAATTGACCACAGAAATAATATTTAGTTGTGAAAAACCGGCCAGATTTTTTAGTCGTTTTGAGAACATTTTAAAAACAAATAAAAAAGCGCAATAAGATTAACTGGTCTGATGAGAGACATTAAAAAAAAGAAAAATAGCTTTTAACGCGAAAAAACTTTAGGCAAAATAAATACGATTAGAGCAATTATTTTTAAACGTCGCTCTTTTATAATTTTTTTTTTTTAAATTAAGCAACATTTTCTATATAAAGTAACATCTATAAAGAAACAAATGTTCTTCGATTTATCAAAGAGTATATATAATTTTTATTTATATACTTATGTCTTATTTCCAGTTGCAGATTGAGGAGGTGAGGTGGGGGTAGTATGGCTATAGCCCCGGGACTCACAATGTCAGAGAAAATAGTCAAGAGTACCCTTCTGTGTTTTTTTTAGTCACTTTTACGCTGTGGCGCATAAAAAAGACCATCAAAATAATGCAGCCTCCGGCCCTGTAAAGTCCAACAACATTAAACCAATAAAACTAACGCTACATAATTTAATTATAAATAAAAAAAGTTTTTAATAACTGTTTTATGCTTCGCGTAGTTTAAAAAGTTCAACACATTTGAAACAATTCTTCTTAGTAAGATGAACAAATGAAATAATTAAATCATTGAGTTACTGTAGAAATTCAAGTAGCTAGATAGAAATTAACTAAAAAAGTTAAATTACTTTGTGAGGAGGAAGCGGAACTGCTTTACAATAACGCTAATAACGCTAAAGTCAGTGGACTTTATAATTTTAATTAGTATTTAAAACAGAAAAAAGTAACTTTAAGTATAACGAGTTTCGGTTAGTATTTTTTGAACCAATAGAATTAGCTGTTCGTAGATTTGGCGGGTTTTTTTGTGTTCGCAAATAATCTTTTATTTTTCCCCACTAAGATGTTTGAGAACATTTAAGTTTATGTATGTTTCCATGTAATACAGTTAATTACAATACAGTTAATCAAGTTAACAAAAAAAAAGTACAAGAAATTTTGAGATAATTCAGAAGTATAAGTATGCATGTAAGTGTGTATGTATTTAAAGACGTGCGATACAATGATATTAATTGAAATTCATACAACCAAATCTAAATAGTTTTTTATGTCAAAAAAGGATGTTTATTATGTTGATGTGACCAATGTAATAAGACTAAGTGTACTAAGAAAAGGCAAATTTTATGAAATTTCAAAAAACAAAAAGATTTTAACAAAAACAAACTAGTCATCTTGACATTGAGTTTATTTTTTAATTTTGACATTGAGTTATATTCTTGTTGAAACCTACTGTTACTAAAATCTTCATTAAATGAAAAAACAAACAAGCAATAAAATAAACAAAATTATGTTCATTGCAACTATCTATATTATATAAAACTGCATATCAACTTCTATATTATATAAAATATAAACATATAGTTTCATTATAGCAACACAACATAAAAATTATTACATAATGAAACTTTCAAACAAATGGCTGACTATAGTTACCTACAAAAAATTCAGATATAAAAAATCTTTTAAAAAATGAAAATCAGGAAAAAATAAATAAATAGTAATATATATATATATATATATATATATATATATATATATATATATATATATATATATATATATATATATATATATATATATATATATATATATATATTTAAACAATTTTAAAATGTATTCTACAAAATAGAGTGCTCAATATTCTTAAAAGAACAGAGCAATTATAAAGTAGTAGAAAATCAATTAGCAAAACTTTTTTCCATTTAAAACTGTGTTTCATCAATAAAATTTTTTCTGATGAGTCTTTATTGATGAAACACAGTGTTGAATGAAAAATTTTTTGCTAAGTAATTTTTTACTACTTTATATATATATATATATATATATATATATATATATATATATATATATATATATATATATATATATATATATATATATATATATATATAAACTTTAAATTTTTACTAAATAATGTAAATTTAATGGTACCTCTAGATTTTGATGATGTAACTTCTTCACTCTGATCACCTTGCAACTCTCCTGGAAGTGAGTTTACTGATCCTTTTCTCAAATTAACAATAGCATCAACAGAATTATTTATAGTTTCATTTATAGGTTTGACTGACGGCTTAGGTTTTGGAATAGGAGCAGGCACAGGTTTTTTTGAAGTATGTGGAATACGCTGAATATTATTTTCTTGTATACTAGATGGTGGAGGTGGAGGAGGCAAATCATCAATAGATGGAGACATTTTGTTATTATTCAGATTGTTAATATAACCACTAGTTTTAGATGTATCAGACCGAAAACTACTATTTCTTATCGGATTTGCTAAAACAAAAACTTAATATAAAACCAAAAATAGCTTATAATAAACAAAATAAACAAAGGAACATCAAAATTTAAAATTAAAATCATAAAATTTAAAATTAAAATTATAATTAAAATATAATCAAAAAATAACAGTAAAGAAAGAGTTATGATAACTTCAATATTTTAATTTTATTAGTTTTAAAATTTAAAACAATTATAAAAACTTTTTTTTTCTTCCTTTCATTCTATTCTTTTCAACTACATATTATAAGTTTATTTATAACACATGCTTAATTTATAATAAACAAAACAACATGCACAAAGTTTAATCAATTAATTTTTGCAAAACACATTTTATAAGTTAACAAAATGTTTATAAATGTTTTGAATTGCAAATTTGTTTAATTGCAAGAAGAAAAAAAAAAAAAAGTAATTAAGATTCCTTGGTGTTAAATGTTATCACTTTAAAAAAGTAATTATTACATTAAAATAATAAAAAAAGATATATAATAAACTTAAAAAAAGATAATAGTACATTAAAATAATACATTAAAACAATACATTAAAATAGTAAAAAAAAAATACATTAATAACTTCAACACTCTTAAATACACTTATTCTGTAAAACATATATTTTTTAACATTTATTAATATAAAAATCATCCACAAATAGAAAGCTTCTTATAATAAGCTTTTTTAAAAAAATATTTTTATAGAAAGCTTTTTTAAAAAAGCTAATTAGCTGCACATTTTTTCAAATAAAAGTAAAGAAATGAAAAACACACTTGATGAGTTAAGGTCATAAGATTAATAGAAATAAATAACTTTAAGCAAATAACAACATGTCCTTTACTACTCAATTTAAAAAATATTATCTTTTTTAAATGTTTTAATTTAGTTGATTGTTTTGTTATCCCTTTCATAAGTTTTTTTTTATCTCCAGTATAGTCTTTTATAAATACCATTTTAAATAACAAACCATGAGTATGTGTAAAATATCACACAGGAAACTGAATTGTCAATAGACCTTTAATTTATTTTAAACTTACACTCTATTACATTAATTAATTCCAAAAGTTTAATTTATTAAAATAAAAAAGCTAAATAATTAATATTTAAGCATAGTATAATAATTTAAAATAATTAGGAATAATTTAAAGCTTATTTTCTTACATATTTAATCAAAAAAATAATTTTAACAGTTTTTATTGTTCTTTAAAATTAAAAGTATTTTGTTGTCAATTTGTTCAACATACATAAAACATCTATAAAATCAATTTTAATAGTTTGGTAATACTTTTTTCTTGTTTAATACAACTTTGCAAAACAAAATTCTAAAAAATAAAATAAAAACATTTTAAATCAATTAAATAATAACTTGAGAAAATAAATGTTTAATCAAAATAAAATATATTTTTCTTTATATAAGTATATATATATAAATAAATGTATATTTTAAAACTGTATAAATTTAATATTTAAAATAACTAAGTTAAAACATCTTTTAACACAGCATATGAGAATGAACATGATATTTATCTATGAATTTTAAACATGTCAACAATGAATTAACTCATAACTAACACAGTTATGAGATTACACAAAGCTGTTATTAAACTGTTATACAAACATTAAAGACAATAGCTTAATGATTGTTTAATGAGCAGACAATATCATGTAAACCAATAATAGACTTTTTTTTTAAATAATGTTATATTTTAAAAGTTGAAGTATATATTGCAAAAAACATTTAAAACATTTTTAATATTACTATATACATATATATATATATATATATATATATATATATATATATATATATATATATATATATATATATATATATATATATATACATATATATATATATATACATATATATATATATATACATATATATATATATATATATACATATATATATATATATATATATATATATATATATATATATATATATATATATATATATATATATATGTATATATGTATATATATATATATATGTATATATGTATATATGTATATATGTATATATGTATATACGTATATATGTATATATGTATATATGTTTATATGTATATATGTATATATATATATATATATATATATATATATATATATACATATATATATATATATATATATATATATATATATATATATATATATATATACATATATACAAATACACATATAAATATTTTACACAGATGCTTGTATTTTATGCAAATAATGTTATATACAGCTTTTAAAAAACAAAAATAAGTAAAAATTACACAAAACATTTAATTCAAGCTTACAATTTTTCCATGATTTTTTCAAATGTTTTTAACAACAATATATTTAAATAAATTAAAATAATTCTTAACACAAATATTAGCTATGAAAACAAGATAAAAGCCAGCAAAATAAAAAATGGTAACAATAAAAAAAGAAGAAACAAAAACAATAAAAAAAAGTTCTCTTTTATAAAATTAAATCATTCTCTTTTATAAAATTATAAATATATAAAAAAATTAAAATAAAGAAATTCAATACATATATACATTCTTTCATTTAACTAAGGTAATATTTATAAATAATTAAATTATGTATCCAATAACAACAGTATTAATATTTAATTAAGAGTAAAGTAAGTATTTAAGTATTTAAAAATACTAGAAACAAATAGAAAAGTAAATAATTTAAATAAAACAAATTTAAAAATATTATACCTTCAACTGCTCTATCTAAAATATCTGTAAGCTCCAGATCATGTAAGCGTTGTACAGCCATTAAAAGTTTTTTTTGGTGTCCAATTGTTTTGATATCAATCATATCCAAGTCACTTTTGTCCAAATCTTTGATAAAGTCTATATCATCAAATCCCCCCTCAACAAAATTTGATTCATATTGCAGAAGATTTAGATTGGATAACCATTCTCGAACATTTTCCTCGAAGAAATAATTGACTTAATTAGAAAAACAATTATCTAACTTTTATTCTGATTATAATAAACAGCATAAAATATATGATATTATATAATATATGAAAAAATAAATCCACACTGATTATGTTGGAAAATTGGAAATAAAGATGGAGAGACACACATATTAAAATAATAATTTGTTTATTTATAATAATAATAATAATGACAGAATAGTACAAAGGATTTAAACAAAATTTGAATTAAAAAAGTACACACAAATTAGAGTAAAAAGAAAGTACCACAAAAGTTTGTATAAAACAGACAAAAAAAAAGATATAAAAAGAGAAAGAACAGGACTAAAAATGAAATGAACAAAATTTAAAATATTTTTGGTTTTAATGAATGTGCAGAAGGTAGAAAAATCTTATCTAATATTTAAACCTACTGGTTTTTCATTTGGTAGTAAATTGTTGGCAGGAAGTCTAGCTATTTCGGATAATAATTTTTTTCGGTGACCAGTTTTCATAATTTCTAGAGAGTTTAAATCCTAGAAAACAAAATACAAAAAAACTGAAAAAACAACTTTAAAACCATAAGTAAATTCAACTTATCAACTTATCAACTTTAAAACTAAAAAAACAACTTTGTATAATAAATATTCTATGACCATTAACCATGATATTCTCAAGCAAACATGTCTGATCAGGGCAGATGCTACATTGAATGCAACCAGGGCCGGATTTACCTATAAGCCAACTAGGCCACAGCCTAGGGCCCCCAACATTTGGGGGCCCCAAAATTTAATAAACATAAAAAGTTGAAAACTAAAAATAATGTGTAGAAAAATCAAAAATGCTGTAAAATTTATTTTTCATTAAATTCTCAATATTCACACTGTTTTGTTTAAATAATAAAACTTTAAATTAAAAAATGAAATTTTTTTTCTTGCCAAAATTAAATTCTTTTAGGGGCCTCAAAAATGCTTTGGCCTAGGGTCCCCAAAAGGCTAAATCCGGCCCTGAATGCAACACTGTTACATTTATATTAAGTAGATGACCGTTAAATATTTTTTAACAGTAAACATTTAAGAAAACTATAAAATCTTAAAAAAGCTTTGTAAAAAAGCCACAAAATGAAATATTATGTTTAATAATAAAACATATTAAAAAATAAATAATTATGTAATATAATGTATTATAAATATACAAAATATTATTATATTTATGTAAATAAAAAAAATTAACTACTTTTTTAAGATTAAAAAGGTTTGTAAAATTAACTTCTTTAATAAATACCATAATTAAAATTTCATAAATTTTTCATACATGACATTTCAACAAAAAAATTCCTCAAACAAATGCATTTATGAGTTCAATCAATGATATGAATTAAAACTTGAAATTAAAAATAAGACCAACCTCAGGTGTAATGGCGTGTATGCTGGTCATGTCAAAACCATTTGTTATAAAATGATCATAGTAATAAGTGAGTTTAAGCTCATTTAACCAATCCAGTACTTGTTTTTCTGCCTAATAAGAGTATTCACAGCAATTTAATAACTGAACTAATTTTTTATATGTTAAACTACATAATGCATTATGTTCAATATCTGAAAATTTATAAAATCAATAACCTTTTAAGAATTTTCTTAAATGTGAGTTAGAATTTTCTTACCTTATATGAAAAATAGAAAAAAGGTTTTAGTATAAACTATTTTCAATCAAATGACTTACATTATTAGATGGTTCAGGTTCTAAACAAACATTGAGAAATGTTTTTTTTATTATTACAAACTAATAAAAAAAAAATAAAAAAATAGCAAACTAACACAAATAAAAATAACAAACTAATACAAACAAAAATAACAAACTAATACAAATAAAATATAAGTAAATTTGTTGCTACCTTTATCATTATTTTGGTTTGAGTAGTATGTATCATCCTGGTTTTCATAATTTGAATTGACTCGATAGTTTAGTGGAGGAGATGGCGAAAAGGAACTATTAGTAGTTGAAGTTCTACCACCATCATAACAATCATTGTATGACTTTTCATGACCATTTGCAAAGCTATGAATTTTTTCATAAAACTTATTTGAAGGATATTGAATTCTGTCTGTCAGTTCATCATGGTTTGCTTGGTGGTCATTTATTTCTAAAGAGCTTGACGAAGTAGTACACATGGAGCCATAATCGCTTGTTGGCACTATCTGTGATGGTCTTAGGTGAAAATCTTGTGCTGGTGGTGAAAAGCAACCAGACATATCTTCATAATTACATACAAGATTGTGATCTTTGCTTTTAAAATACTTTATTTGGTTTGATTTGATCACAGGGGATTCTGAATTATTTTCCTTGCTGATATTGTTCAATGAAGGAGACATGTTATTTTTAGTAACTTCTTTAGGACTATCATTACAAACAATATGGCAAACATCTGTGTATACTGTATCTGATGCAGGAATATGTACTAATGGAGATGTCCCAGGTGGGATCTCAATAGACGAATAGAGACTTTTTGGATTGGAAACATGCTGAAAAGATTTATAATTTTTAAAAAATATAATAAACATTTATATAAAATACAGGTTTAAAATTTAAAAAACAGTTAAAGATACAGGTTGATATAGTTGTTGATATAACTTACATATTCACTTATTAGTCAGTTATATAAACAATAATATCAACCGAAAAAATATTTTATACTAACTTTTAATTAGAACAAAAAACAAATTTTTTCTAACATATTTATAATTTAAAAAATTTTAAATTATGAAAATTGTAATCCCTTAAAATAACTTTATAATTAAATTTTTCCTAAAATAATTAATTTTAATTTTTTGACAAATAAGATTTAGTTCTCCCTGCTCCAGCAAACAGATCCTTCTGTTTTAATAAATAATAAAATTTTTAATAAATAAATTACATTTAGCCTCTTTAAATTATCTGGTCGAGGTGATCCACTGCTATACACTCTTGCTCTGAATCTTTTGATTTCATCTGAGTTCATACGTGAAGTGTGACCATTCATTGATTTACTTTGTCTAAGTGAAGGTGATAAGGGTTTTTCAGGTGATAGATTTGCTTTATATAACTTTGGTGATAATGGAGGCTGATTTGTTTCATCACTTGATGTTTGCTTCTCAATCGACCTGTTGCTTTTAAAACTATTTAAATGAGTGAGTACATTACCACCAGCTGTTTGCTTAATTACAGGAGTACTGCATTCTGTATTTGCTAAAAACATTAAATAAATTTGCAAATTAAAAACTTTATGAAAGTCTACTTTATTTAATTAGAATTTTTTTTTTACAATTTTACTTGATTATTAAAAAAAAACTGCTTTTAAAAAAGGTCAATTTACCTTTAGCCAAAGTGAGTACATCAAAGTTTCCAATATTTACAACTCCTACATGTTTTTTTGTAGGTGTAACTGGGGAGCCTTGAAATTTATAGTATTATTAAAAAGTCAAAAATTAAAAAAAATAACCAAAAGAACTTTTAAAATTAAAATAAAAAAAGTTACTTGGGGCTGTTTTAGAATTTCTTGAGCTTTTACCTTGAAGAAATTATTTAGTTGTTATAAAGTAACATTTGAAATTAAAAAAAAAAAAATTAATCTTGTTAAATTTTATTTATACCTCTAAATAACTTTAACCACATATTTATTATAAAAATAAATTTAAAAACACTTTTTAAACAATTTACTGAATCCTATTGTTTAATCAAATTAATTACAAATAAACTAAGTTAGTTATGAAGCAATTAACTAATATGGAATGCTATAAAGTCTTTAGTGATTGATTTAATAGAATTAGGAGCATGCTGTGTTTGCCATTGATCTCTTAATAGGATTTAAGTCCTTATTTTAACATTATATTAATTTTACCTGTCCAATCAAAAACAAGTTTTAAGCTAAAAAAACTTTAGCTATACAGAATGAAAAAATTCTCATACTTAATTTAAGATAAATTTTATAAATAAATATATTTAATATAAATATATAATAATAAACTATTAAAGCTTTAGTTTTTTACTTCTTTTTTTTAAATTAAATTATTTGTTTGATTTTTTTTTATTATTAATTATGCCTGTAAACAAATTCATAAAATTACTTGGAGTAGATGGAGATAATAAACAAATTCATAAAATTACTTGGAGTAGATGGAGATAATGAACAAATCCATAAAATTACTTGGAGTAGATGTTGATAATGAACAAATTCATAAAATTACTTGGAGTAGATGGAGATAATGAACAAATTTATAAAATTACTTGGAGTGGATGGAGATAATGAACAAATTCATAAAATTACTTGGAGTAGATGTTGATAATGAACAAATTCATAAAATTACTTGGAGTAGATGGAGATAATGAACATCCAGAAATAGCTCTTTCAGAGATCACATGAACTGCCATTGCAGGAAAAAAACCTATCTCCTCCTCCTAAATATAATTTTTAATTGTATATTGTTTAACTATTGTATAACTGCAATTATATTGTAAAACTATAATTTTTTCATTATATTAATATATAATATAACTATATATATTAATAAATTTAAATGAAATTATAACTATTAAAAAAAGTAAATGAAAAAACCTTGGACCCAACAACAAAACCTTTCCACCGGCCATCATGATTTCGTTGGAGAACCTAATAGATTACATAATATTAAACAAAAAGAATTATGTAAACACATAATTATCTATATGAAGTAAATAAATTTTGTTGTTGTTGTTGTTGTTAACCAGTTAGGTTTACAGACAAAAAAAACTAATGATTTTACCTAAAACTAGCTAAAACTGTTCTGTTTTCCCTGTTCAGTTTTACTTAAAACTAGCTAAAACTGTTCAGTTTTCCCTGTTCAGTTTTACCTAAAACTAATCATCTGTTCAATTTTACTTATAAGTTTACTTTTAAACTAAACTTTTAAACTTCTTACTAAAAATCGTCTATTTAATTTTTCACTTTTTTAATATTATTTAAAGAAAGATGATTAAGTAACATATTGTTACCTGCAATATTATTAATAAATAGAAATTTAAAGAAAAAAACCTACTGCAATAGTTTCACCACATTTAAAAGAAATACTTGTTTCATCATATTGATTACTGTAATCTGAAACAGCTTTTGCATATACAATATGTTCACCAGCAGCCTCTACAAATATTTTTTTTACATTTTACAACTTTGCTTTTTTAAGATACTACTTAGCTTTTATAAACTTTGAAAAAAGAAGTTAAAAAAAAAATTAAGTTTAAAAATTAAAAAATTAAACTATAAAAAGATATTGTTTAATTTTCATTTAGCAAAAAATTTTCTTTTTGTTAAAAGAATTTCTATAAATACCTCTTAGCATCTGTTTTATTTCTAGAGCTGCTCTGGATGTTGTAAACTTATTTACTAAATCAAGTGGCATCAATCCTTTATCATTAGTTTTAAAAACACTTGCACCTGCCTATAAATTGAACTTCTCAATTAAATAAAAATATATCAAAAAAATTAAAAAATACAAAAAAAACTTAATAAACTTAATATTAAATAAAACAGTTAATATTAATATAAAGAAAATTAATAATAATAATAATAATTATATAAATAGTATACTGTATTACAAGATTTAAATGGGAAATTTTCAAGAATCAGGTTTAATAACAATGTTAATCAGATCCGTAAAAGTATATGAAAAATAATAACAAATTGAACATACATATAACTTTGTTAACATATTGAACATACATATAAGATTGTTCATAAATTGAACAACATAATATTGATAACAAATAAAAAATAACAAATAAAAAGACAAACAAATTAAAAGCATTGATAACAAATTGAACAAACATAATACATTGAAATGTTTTATTTTTTTGACTTTTCTCTCATTAGTTATATATGATGTACTAATATATTTTTTATGCAGCAATATTATGCAAATTACTATATAGATACAAATTGCAAAATTCAGCTTTTATGGCCTCGGAAAACAAATGCCAAAGACTTGACTCCAAAAGTTGGCATTACCATGGCAACATTTTTAAAATCGAATTAAGGTTTTGCATTTTGAACAAATTTTTTTTAAACAATTTTATCAAAGAAATTAAATGAAAAATGGCTTTTACTACACAATATTATTTTAGAGCTTTTTTATATTAGAATATCGCTCTCTCATCTATTAGTTATTCAATAGCTATTCAACAACTATAAAAAGTTATTCAATAACTTGTTTTTACCAACTTTATATTAGTTAATGGCTATAAAAATTAAAAAGAAAAATGAGGTGGCCATCTGTAAAGCATAATAAGTTGCTTTTTGCAGATGAGCTTATTTTAACAAATTGCCTCTGCATTTTGCCAAGGCAATATATCAAAATACTACCAAGCCCTCAGCAAAAGCCTTGGCAAATGCTTAGTGCCGTGGTTAATTATGCATGCTGCATACATCTATAGCATTATACATCACTTCACCACTTTTAACTGTTTATACTTTGAGGTGTTTAATCTAAGTTAGGGTGGGGAAAAAATGAGAGGGTTTGTCACCAATATCAGCAATTCACCACTTTTAGCTCTTCACCTTTTTTAGCACTTCACCAATTTAAGCACTTAGCTATCTATACTTTCAGGTGCTTAATACAATGTGGAGTGGAAATAAAAGAATGGGTTGAAATTTTTGGTCCAGATTTAATAAATGGGGGACAGGGGATCCTAATAAATAGGTAAGTGGGAAATTTCCCTAAATCTAATAAATGAGGGTTGTATTGACTAAATTTTTTTAATTTTTGCATACACAAAACTCCTACCCAAACTTTTCTCTGCTTATTTTTTAAGAAAGGTTACAGAGGGGTACCGCCACTTACTTTTTTAATTTTAAAATTATTTTCCTAGCCCCTAAATTTATAGCCCCTTATAAACAGCAACAAAATGATATTTCAAATGCTTTTAAATACTTGAAGCTTATACTCACTTTTAAAAGTAAACGAGCCACTTCTGTTTTCCCATATAATGCAGCCATATGCAATGCTGTTCCCTCAACACTGCAATCGTCTACATGAACTCCGTGCTGCAATAATAGAGAAACAATATCATCATGCCCAGATTTCGCGGAAAGATGGAGAGGAGATTTAGAAGAGTTTGTTGGAGAAAGTAAAACTGAAGTAACCATTTCATTTGTCAACAACTGTTTCACAACCTAATATCAAACAGAATTAACATTTAAACCATAAACATGAAGATTTCAAATAAATATTAGAAAAAAAAAGTAAAAATCTTAAATACAAAAAAAAGATATTTCATAAATTAGGTAAGTTGCCTTATTTTATTGAAGAGAATTATATTATATGATGCTCCAACTTTATTAAATTATACTTTACTTCTAAATTCTATTAGTTTAGCTAAACTGGCCAAACTAAATATGTTATTTAAACTAAATATGTGAATCACATATTTATGTGCATCTGAGTGTGTGTGTATATATAACTTTTATACATGTATACACATATATGTTTATATAATAATAAAGACAATAAAAATAAGAAGTCATTATTTGTACATGCATACACATAATAGAAGTCTTATTTGTATGCAAAAAATTTTTAAATAGTTTAACTTTTTTACATCATTTTTATATTAGTGTAATGCTGCGGATGTAATATTCATTTTATTTTGAGGCGCGACTAACAGGGCTGCGAGTTCAAACCCTCCTCATGGAAATTTTTTTTAATTTTAAAGTTTTATTTCAAAATAGTTTTATGTTTTTTAACTATTATTATTGTTTATTTATAGTTATGTTTGTTATTTATTTTTAGTTTCATAGAATAAGTGCATCAATCTGTATATAAGTTCACTGATATAGTCATAGTTGATAGAGAGGAACAATGGAGTGTGCATGCATTAACTGACTTAATAGGGTTAAGTAAAGTGAAGTGTTCATACATCAACTGAGGAGGATTGGGAAATATTTTAATATTTATTTAAATAGAGGGTTTAAAACTTCATCAAAAATTATATTAAACTACACTAGATTTTTATGTGAAATAGTCAACATAATTTATAGTATGTTTAAATATGCGCGTTAGTTAATATTGATATATAATAAGAAAAATAAGAAAATAACAAATAAGAAAATAACAAATAAGAAAAAATTATGATAACATTAAATTGTAATAATAGTCCATGTTGTTTTTAAGATAATAGGACATTGAGATCATACAAAAGAGAAAGAAAAAAGAATAAAAAAATAAACAAAAAAATATAAAAATACAACAAGTAAAAGATTAAAGTGAATCTAAAATAATTCCAATAACAAGAATTAAAACTAAAATAGTCACTATGATAAATATGACGAATAATTAAAAAAACAAAACAAAATAAAGGATAAAAAAATAAAACAATAAAAATAATTTTAAAAATTTATACAAATAAAAAAAAACTAAAAATTAGAAGTAAGCATTAAAATATTAAAGTAAAACCAAAATAAAAATTCGAAACAATTAAAATACCAAAAGTAACATTCAAAATAAATTTAAAAAATACCAATTAAATACAAATCTAAACTAAAATTTAAATTATTTTGTTGTTATTAAATTAATTTTATAATTGCTTTTTTAGGTGGTTATTATAGATTCTATTTTGGAAACAAATACTTTTATTTCGCGGAATTGTAATGTTTTAGCATAAAATTAAATTATGCAATAAAAAAACTTTGTGGAAGGATCACCTGAGTATGACCATATTGACAAGCCAGATCAAGTGGAGTTTCTAGAAGCCTATTTCGAAAAGTGCCATCTGCATTTGAGGCAAGAAGAAGCTTGGCCTAAATGATAGAAATGAATATGAAATGTATAAAAATAAATATAAATGTAAGTAAAAAAGAATGAAATATAAACATTTTTAACTAGCCTTTACACAGTCCATTTACCAAACCATTACCAACAGTGTAATGAGGGGTTTGCCTAATTGCAGAGGACCTTTTTTCTTAAATTTTCTTAAAAAAAAACTTTTTTTTTTTTTTAGCTAAAACCATAGCGCCAAATTATTTTTCCAATTAAAAAAAATTAAAATAGCTATAAAATTTATTTAACACATTGAAAAAGTAGTAAATATTAATATAAATACTAATATAAATAAATATTAATATAAATACTAATATAAATAAATATTAATATAAATACTAATCAAAGTAAATAGTAAATTAAATAGTATATATAAAATTCAGGTAAAAAAATATAAAACACAATACTAAATATTTTTGTATTTGTGTACAAAAATCTAGTTAGCTAGCTTAACACAGTTAGGTGTGTTTTATGTTTTTATACCTTGTTTAAAAATCAAATTTATCAAGAGATGTCATTAAAATAATAATGTAGAAATTAAATTAAAGAAATATATTAATTAGCTATATATCAAATTTAATACTTATTCAATCAATCGAAAGATATGCATTACTAATGGTATTACACCATTATGCAAGTTAATCGTTGATTTTGTTGACTAATATATTTTGACTAAATAATTTTGAAAGATGGAGAAGGATTAAAACTTAAAAGAAAAAATTATTGCTAAATTACTTTTTTTTGTTATTGTTGTTGCATATTATTTTAATAATTTTTTAATCAATTGGCTGTCATCTTTTTCTGTCCATCGGCCATAAACTAATAATTTGTGTATCACTAATAGAAAACAAATCAAATATATCCTTATGTAAAATCACCTTAAAACCATAAACTTCATAGCTATGACACTACAATTATATAATATAAAAATAGAAATGTAATATAGAGTAAATAAGGAGAAATGAGTCTAACCAATCTGATTAATTTTGACTATATATATATATATATATATATATATATATATATATATATATATATATATATATATATATATGTAATAAAATATTATATATATATATATATATATATATATATATATATATATATATATATATATATATATATATATGTAATAAAATATTATATTATATATATATATATATATATATATATATATATATATGTAATAAAATATTATATATATATATATATATATATATATATATATATATATATATATATATATATATATATATATATATATATATATATATATATATATATATAAATCATCATCATTGAAAAATATTTAAAAAATCTCACACATCCTGAGTATCCATGCTGAGCAGCAAGATGCAAAGCTGTGTCTCCACTAAAGGAAGCAAGATTTGGTAATGCTTTGTTTTCTAGCAGGCATTTTACAGCTTCATCTTTACCTGCCCATGAAGCCATATGGAGTGGTGTCATACCTAAAAACAAAAAAATTGTTAAAAACAAAGAGGAAAATAAACTTAGAAAATAAATTGTTAAAGTAAAGTAATAAATTGTAATAACAGCAAGCTGTATATTTTCCAATTTTAAGAAATTATATTAATTTTAGAAAGGGGTGAAAATATATGAAATCATCCACAAAAAAAATTTTCGACACCCTTACGCCTCAGAATTTGTTTATTTTTACACCACTAGCAGTCCATATCAAAAAAATAATAACTGCAAAAATTTTAGTTGAAAATACCAATGGGTTCCAGAGATATCGTCAGTTGAAATAATGCTGACTCAGCATTTTAGTGATTTTCTGAAGCGACTACAAAGCAACTTTGACATACAGTATCTTCATAATGGCTTGGGGAAATTTCCTAAAATTTGGTACTCTAATAGATTTTAACTTGAGGAATCCAAAAATAGCACTCTTAAGACTCGATTATCTCAAGAAATGCCTCATTTATCCAATTTTGTTCAAAATTATTGACTTGTAAGTTAGTGATTTTTGGAGGTAAAATAAAGACTGTGGCCCAAAATCCCGAGTAAAAATTTTAATTGTATATCATTATTTCATCTTAGGTCTACTGAAAAAAATTAGATTCATCAATTGTCTTTCTAATACATGATCAAAATTTGCATTTAAAAATGGTGTCTTTTTAGAAAAATTTAAATTTTGTAACAAAAGCAATTGAAATATTTTTTTAAACATTTATTTGAATAAAACACCAAATAGTGTTATTTATTGACTAGTTTAAATTTAAATAAACATTTAAAGTCATGGGCCAAGGGAGATGCCCTCGCTACCCACGGGAGGCCCCTCCACCCCTCCCCAAATCTCCCTAGATTTTTTTTTTTTTTTACATAAAATGAATAAAAAATAGTTGATTGTTAAAATACATTTTAAAAACATATTTTTTCAGTTTAAGTTTGAGAAACGATTTATTTGCGTTCAAATCGATAAATACTTACCTCTTATTTCAAAGATCTTTTTACAATTTTAAGTCATAAATTTTAAAAACAAATGTTTTAAAATGTTTTTAAAACATATTGACAATAAATATCTTTATGTAGTTTTAGACTAATATAGTCATTGACATAATAAGATGGGAGTGATTTGTGATTTATTTAAACCCCCACCCCTCAGCCTACAATCCAAGGATTTGAAAAAAATAAAAGACATTTAAAATGCAAATTAGGTAAATAAAATAAAAACAAAATTATTTTAAGCATAATTAATTTTTTTTTGTAACCAACAGTTTATATTCTCCAAATCTAAATCAGTTATGTTGTATGTACGACCTGATATTGTTGTGGGTGTAGAAATTAGGCATATAACTTCAGAATTGAGCACCCAACACTCATCAGTTCTTATTGGCCAAAATAAGTTTTTACCTGGTCCATGTGGATGCATGAATCTGACTTTTATCAAGCTCACTTACATCTTCAGCAATCCCTAACCACCAAAATCCATCATAAAAACATGCAATATAATCCATTTTTTTAATATTTAATGAAATATCTACATAATGTTTGCTTTTTGGAATGATATCAAAAATTTCAGTGCATGCATCAATACTTATTTTTTTATAACTTATAGTGTTTGGAGCAATTGGAATAAAATGATGATACATCCTTGTGCCAGGAACTGTTCTTCCACCTAAATATCTTTTTTCTAATTGTGCTCGTGTTTGATCAATTTCTTCTTTTGAAAATAACTTAAAATAAATTCCATTTATCTTGGCTTTACAAAAGGAGTACATTAAATTAACATCTAAAATCTGCCCAGTAGTTATTTGTTTTAGACTTTCTTGACATACTACTCTTTTAACAGTCCCACCAATACCATCACAGGGGGATTTACCATGACTGGTAGCAAAAAATACCCATTCAGCATTTAAATCAAAGTCTTTACTGTGATGACAAAGATTGATAAAATTTTTAAAATTTTTAAATTGTGCTGCACAACCATCAGAAAAGTATTTCACACTTGATACATCAGGTAGATTTTCTTTGATATATCTAGTTATATCTTCCTGAGTCTTGTAATAAATCCTGTGTCATGATCAACATCTTCTGAAAGGTAACAAAAAGATTTATGTTTGAGAAGTTTGTTCTCTATAAAATAAAGTACAACTGTATAAAGTGAGCATTGACTTTTGCTCCAGTGATAACTTTGAACCTCATCCTGAACAACATATTGATAGTTTTCAGCAAAATCTCCTAAAATTAAGCATTCGTTTTGGTTAAGATTTTCTTTACAGTTTTTTAAGTATCTAAGTATCTTTGTGTTTTTGCAATATATGAATGAGTGGTAAGGTTGTCAATACTGTCACATAATAAATCAATAAATTCATCTAGTGGCAATGACTGTGAAAGTAGTGTTGTACGATCTATACTCTGCCATTGCTTAAATACTACACCTTCTTCATGCTCATGGTCCATAAACTCCTGCACTAAAAAATTTTTTAACGCTTCAATACCAGGACATTGGTTACATCGATGCAACATACATTCTGCATTTTCAAGAGAGCAAACAATCAATGCCATGAAATCTTTATAACTTTTATTCCACCTAATGGCATCAATGAGAAATTTTGTATTTTGGTGATGTATGCAAACACATACATTGTGGGTACCTGACGCATTAGTTGTAATACACCATTTAGGTTTAAGAGTACAAAACTTTGACAAACTGACTTTGAGTTAGGGTAGTCTTTTTTAAATGCAACATGTAATTCATTAAGATTGAGTAGCAATAATCTTTTTTGAACATGTTGGTTTTTCTTAATACTTACATAATCTTTTTTTCCTGGCATCATTCTTGAAAATTCATTACTTTGATAAAAGTTAATCACTAAATTAACTGTTTCTGGTGAAAGTGGGTTTCCAGTTTTTTTCCCGGGTAGTGATAGAGTTCCATTCTCATTTTTAACTTTTTTTGCTGTTCGAACAAGATACTCAGACACTTCAAAGTAGCATGATATCTTTTTACCTGTCCATGATTTTGGTGCGAGTGTTAACATTTGCACCTTATGGCGATAAGAGTCAGTCTCTGAAATTTTATTTTTTATTTCATACATTAAAATGTCTAGATCATGGTCATTGTTAATGTTGTTGTTTAAAATGGGGCTTTTTATTTCTGTTGTTAAAAAAGTTTCTTTAATATTATATGCTAATGAGACCATTTTTGCAACTCTGTCAATAGTGTTCTCAAACTTTTGTTTTGCTACAGGCAATTTGCTGTGTTTTGAAAGACTTTTCAGTTTGACCGGTGAGATTCCAAGCAATTCTATAGTGGTATCTAACTTAATTTTTTTCTCACATTTGGATTCCCATTCCTCCTGTAAATTTAAATCTTCATCAGTTTCTATTGCTTTTTTGTAACATTTACTGCAGAATTTCCAACCTGGGGTTACATAAACATTATTTTTTTGCAAATAGTTTGCCATGTCTATGGAAATCTTTATATTACCTAAAAAACAAATTTAGTTTTACGTTGTTAAAATAACTGAAATTATAAAACTTTTTATAAATAATAAATTGTTTTTATTTAATTTCCATATCAATTCTGTTGTAAATAAGGTAAGATTACCTTTTATAGCAATTTTTTTACTTTCCTTGTGTGTTCCAAAAGGATTGCAACACTTTGTAATTTTTCTCTCAAAATATTTTCCATAGAATTGCTCAGAATAACAACATATAATTCTTATTGAACTATATTTTTCCTTTAAATTTGCTCGCCATATTATTTCTTCTTGTTTTTCACAAGGAAGATCTTTAAATTGAACAAAACCTTGTTTTCTTGAAAATCCAGTTTTGTGGCAATGAATGTTAAGACTTTTTCCAATGTCACATTTCTCTATATTATTTATTTTTATTATTTATTACCTAACAAAATAATATAAAAAACTATAAAATTTAAAGTAATTCTTTAAGAAAACACAAACAAGTAAATACCTTTAAAAAGAACAAAACAAAACTTATGTTTGTTTTTTATATAAAAGGAGGTTTTAAGTCACCAAATTGAAATAATGAAATTTTTTTTTTCAAAATTAAAATTAAATTGTATGTTTTTGCATTATTTATTCATTTTATGCAAATGAATAAATAATGCAAAAAACTGGCAACTGGAAAAATGCAAAAAACGCCCCCTTCCCCAATCTCCCTAGATTTTTTTTAAAAAAAAAAAAAAAAAAAAAAAAAAAAAATTTAGGGAGATTGGGGGAGGGGGCGTAGGGGCCTCCCGTGGGAGTGGAAGGTATCTCCCTTGGCCCATGACTATAAATGTCCTAAACTATTCAATAAATGACACTATTTGATGTTTTATTCAAATAAATGTTTTAAAAAATATTTTAATTGCTTTTGTTACAAAATTTAAATTTTTCTAAAAAGACACCATTTTTAAATGCAAATTTTGATCATGTATTAGAAAGACAATTGATGAATCTAATTTTTTTCAGTAGACCTAAGATGAAATAATGATATACAATTAAAATTTTTACTCGGGATTTTGGGCCACAGTCTTTATTTTACCTTCAAAAATCACTAATTTACAAGTCAATAATTTTGAACAAAATTGGATAAATGAGGCATTTCTTGAGATAATCGAGTCTTAAGAGTGCTATTTTTGGATTCCTCAAGTTAAAATCTATTAGAGTACCAAATTTTAGGAAATTTCCCCAAGCCATTATGAAGATACTATATGTCAAAGTTGCTTTTTAGTCGCTTCAGAAAATCACTAAAATGCTGAGTCAGCATTATTTCAAGTGACAATATCTATGGAACCCATTGGTATTTTTAACTAAAATTTTCACAATTATTATTTTTTTGATATGGACTGCAAGTGGTGTAAAAATAAACAAATTCTGAGACGTAAGGGTGTCATGGTCTGGATGATTTCATATATTTTTACCCAAAGATTAATTCCTTTAAAAAAATACAATTATTACAGATACAGTTTACACAGATAACAAATTAACAGGTTGATTAATAATTTATTAGAAATTTAGTAAGTATTATTTGTGATTGCTCTTAAAAACAAAAAAATCAAAGTCTAATGATATGCTATCAGTTTTTATAGTTATTCTACGAATAATTTAAATAAAATTAAGTAAATACCTTTATTATCTTTCCCATTAGGGTCTCCCCCCATTTCAATGATGGCCATAAGTATATCAACATTTCCTTGTAACGCTGCATGATGAAGAGGTGTAAACCTAAAAAAATGCAAAACAAAAAATTTAACTAATAAATTTGTATTTCAGCATGATTACTGTATAAAATATTGCTTCAGTAAAAAAATTGGAAAACCAGTTTTAAATTTCCAAACTATCAGTTCAAGTTTTTAATAGCATTTCTAGTCAACTTAGTACTGGTAGTCATCAATAGACTGGTCCAAAACTTCTGCTATTTTAGCAAGGCAAGTAAATTTTTTTTTTTTTTTTATAAGTTTTGTTTAAGACTCCTAAGTTTTTTTTTATTGTTTCTATTATTTCAAATCTTATTAAATATTTTTTATATAACAATAATATTGTTATCAGAAACAAAAAAAGTATTAAACCTAAAGCCTATTAATTTTAGAAATCTTATATAATATTATCTTAAAAGTTTTTGATTCATTCTGTGTTAATTTAAACAAATCTAATCTTTTTTAAACTTTAAACCTTTTTATTCTTATTTATCTTCATCTTGAACTATTCCTTTACTTGCTTACCTTAATGTGCTTACTATTTTCTTAGTCCCAAACTACACTCTCTACTTCTTTATATCTGACCTTATACGGGATATAGGGTCAGATTTAAATGGTTGGCTGCTTCTTAAAATGATGCCCTTTTGTCTTATAGACAAGGTTCGAAAGGTCTTGTAAACCTAGTTGAATCTGTTTAAAATGCCAAGCTCAAGCCTTTGTTTTACCATTTACATCTCTTTCTCTTTTCTACAAATACTACATGGTCAATGCTCATTGCAAAGTATCTTTTTTTTCCAACCAACCAAAACCCAACCATTGGTGTCTTGTCATTCAGTAAAACTTTTTACTGGAACTACTCCTTCATGCTCAAAAACATTTATCTATTTTTATCCTCAACATCTTTGCTTTAGAGTTTTTTTATTTCCTTATGTTTTCCTGATTTATGAATTTAAATTTTTTAAATTTTTATTTTATTTTGCAATACTATATATATATATATATAAATATATATATATATATATATATATATATATATATATATATATATAATATATATATATATATATATATATATATATATATCAGGCTTTCCTAGGAAAGGCGTACAGTTGCACGCCTTGTTTGTCCACGCATATAATAAATTTTTCAGAAAACGTGACCGCGGCAATATTTCGTGGGAAAGAGGAAATTATCCACAGAGAATAAAAAATAATTTAAAAAAAAGGAAACAAAGTCTAAACAAAGTATAAAATTGAAATTGGATGTAAGAAAAATATTTTGATAATAAAAAAAAAAAACTAAAGAAAAAAAAATTCTTGTAACAAAAAAAAAAAAAAAGTCTTGAACATTTTTTTCAAAATTTTTATACTGTTTTTTTTTTTTTAGGGTTGCTATTTTCAGCTACGAAATTTAATACAAGTCAAGGAAAAGATGACAATAAGTCATAAAGTTTTCACGAAAATAAAAAGACTTGATACGTAATTTATTCACAAACTTTATCAAACAATGTATTAAAAAACTGATTCATTATTTACGCTAGACAAATTTGGTTAACCTTTTTCATTTAATTTGGTTTTTACGAAGGTTTATGCAAAGGCGATGACTTTATTCCCCAATACTTAGACAAGAAAATAAATTGCTGTTTTAATTATTAAATATATTATTTGAGATTTTAAACATAACAAAATTTTAATGTGAAAAAAGTTCTTTCTCGACTTATTCTAAACTGATTATACTGAGTCGATGCTCGCCTTTTATTACATTGAAATTATTCAATTGCATAATTTTGTAATTACAAAAGAAGTTAAAAAAATAATTGCATTGCTTCTGTTGTCATTGTTACGAAAACAGTTCCTTCGGGACATTATTATATATTAACACTCGTTCACAATGTCAATTAATGATTGCAAAATAAGCAACTCAATTGTTTGACAATAAAATTTTCTTTCACTTTAAAAAACAAACAAATATATTTTACTAATAAATAGCAATCGTTTTCGTGTTTTCTTGCGTATCAATACATTCAAACATTTAAATCAATACATTTAAACATTTAAATGTATTTACAAAACATTTAAAAATTGTTTATAGTTCTATCGTGAATTTTAAAGTATTACTGACTGATAAAAGTCATTGATAAACAAATTTTACATTAAAAGGTTTTTTTATTTTCTTTAAACATTATTCTTTTTCTTTTTTATTTGATTTTTCTTATTGATTTGATTTTTCATAGCTAAAATAACTACCACCCTAAAAAAATAAATTAATAAAATATAGGTAAATTTTTTTTTTAATGATATACATTAATTTTTTAATTTTAAAGCACAAACAGATTTCTGTTATTTACTTTAAGGTTGCTTGCATTTTTGCGGTATTTTCGTTTAGCTTTGTTTTGCGCGAATTCTTGAAACGCATAATAATAAAACGTGGTCAGTTAGTCAGAAAAATTTATTCTATGTGTGGACAAACAAGGCGTGCGACCGCAGGCCTTTCCTGGGAAAGCCTGATATATATATATATATATATATATATATATATATATATATATATATATATATATATATATATATATATATATATAATTATTTGATAGACTGGGCAGGCATTCTATTAAATAATTGAAAAAAAAAAAAAGTTTAACCGGCCTTTAAAATTAAAAAAAAACCTAAAACTGACATTTTATGGTAAAAACTTAAAGACGACCATGCAAGAGTATATATATATATACACAAGGCCGGCGCAAAGAAAGGGGGGGAGGGGTGTGTGACCCCCCCCATCAACAATTTTTAGCCGGCAAATTTGACCCTTTTCGACTAGTTAGTCTGCAAATGTCGACCCTTTCGATATAGGGTAGTCGGTAGATTAAACATTTAGTCGGCAAATGTCGTCATGGCAGTCTGCAAATTTTCGAAAACGAGGACCTTTTTTTTTTTTTTAAAGTCGCCAAAAGTGATAATGGCACCCCCCCACGTGACACCTACTCGCGCCGGCCCTGTATATATATATATATTCAAAATATATTACCCATCTGAATCTGTACTGTTTATACCAAGCTTCTTTTCCAATGACTTTTCTTAAAAAAACAATAAATACAAATATAACAATAAATAACAAATTATAATTTCAGAAAAAAACTAAATTATAATTTCAGAAAAAAACTAAATATTTATTAAATAACAAATCCTAAATAAAATAAAATAAACAAAAAAGGTTTAAACTGAAACAAACCAAACAAAAGTTCAAAACAGAAGTAAACCAAATGAAAAATTAAAAACATAAAGAAATTAAAAGATTTTGGACAAATTAATTTATATTTTAGCTATTTATTGTTAGTTACAAAATTTCTTTAAAAAATAAATTTCGATAATACTTGTGAAATAAATATTTGTGAAATAAAAAAAATATTTGTTAACTTTTAAACTTTTGAAATTTGAAATAAGGTAACTAACCATATATTGCATGCACTTACTTCCACTTTTATGAAACTTGTGTAAATATTTTCTCACTCGCTGACCATCATTGTTCTTCACAGCAAGCATAAGGTCACTTTCTTTAACCATCTTTACACCCCATTTATATTAATACTTATACAATTTGTATAAACATATTCGTTTCTATTCATTTGATCTAATAATTGCTTTCTGCAATATAAAACAACAAATTACTTTTACATACAACTAATTTTTTATAAATTTATTAGATTACTATTTATTAATTAGATTAAATTTTTAATTTTTGTTTGTTAACTAAATTTTTACTAAAATTTTTTAAATACAATAATGCAAAAATATAATAATAAGTAAATATCGTAATATATAATAAATATAATAAATACAAAAAATAAAGTACAATTATAACAAAGTTTAATAATAAATTTTCATTAAGTATAACAACCCAAAAATATAATATAAATATAGTTAAGTATAATATTAAACTTTAAAGAAGAAATAGTTATAGTATTTTCTTCTTCTTTGTTTTTTCAACTCTTAAAGCCGAGAAGGCCACTACAGACAAGGAGGCTACTTATTTGTGGTTATAACCCTCTCTCAACTCTAAAACTCCAAAACACGAACCTTGATGAACAAGGCCTCTGCGCGGAGAAACAAGTTGAGCGCGGTACTACCAGGGATGTGGTGGGGATCGAACTCGGAACCTCTCACTTATGAAGCAAGCGCTCTACCACTACACCACTACCGCATATAATTATATAAATATATTTAAATCTTATAATTATATAAATATATTTAAATCTTATAATGTAGTAGATATAAACATATATAAAAGCCTTCCTAAGAAGCACATACAGTCGCACGCCTTGTTCATCCATGTTTAAAGTAATTTTAGACAACTTTTTTGACAAAAATTTTTGTCAAAAAAGTTTTTTTTTTAAACAAAACTTTTTTTGGAAATTTGTTATTTTCCACTGGCAAAATTGATACAACTTTACTGTTTTTATCAGTGCCTAGGAAAGCAAGAAAACTGATTGCTATTTATTTGTAACATATATATATATATATATTTTTAACAAATTTTTCATGCAAAATAACAAAAAGTCATTAATACTTCTACTTCTACTAATACCGCTACTTCAAATTGGTTACCAGTCACCAGTGGTGTCCTACAAGAATCTGTTCTAGTACCTCTTCTAATCATCTCATACATCAATGACATTACAGACCTTATTAGCAATCCAATGAAGTTATATGCCAACGACAGAAAAGTTATTTCCATCAACTTGACATCTGAGAGCCTAGCTTTGCTCCAGAAGGATATAAATCACATCACGTCTTGGACTCTAACCTGGGCTTACGTCTTAAATATAAAAAGTGCCTTATCTTACATTTAAACAAAAGTAATCAGAGTAATCGTTATGCTAGAAAATTGTCTTAACGTTAAAAATTGGGCAATGTAATGGAAAAATTCAAGACAGACATCAAGTATTGTAAATAAATTTAAAAAAGAAACCATTGCATTCTTCTATTTAATTTCTGCCTTCATTACAAAATTAATTAATCAAATAATATATTTTACAAATAAATAGAAATTTATTTTCTGATTTTCCTATTATATAAATATTGAGAAAAAATGCCAAATTTAGCAAAAACATTTTTAAAAACCAAAAGACGTGAAAAAAATAAACATAAGAAAAAAATTAACAAAGTTTTAAAATAGTTCTAAATACATAGCAAATTAGTTAATTTTTTTTTTTTTCTTTAAAATAGTATATTTATAATAATAATATATATATATAAATACAATTTTTTTTTTAAAAGACAAATATTGTTTTCTTTTGCAAATATATGCCTATATAGGACTTCTCTATAAATGCTTCTGCCAAATTTCTTTATAGCAGGAGCCGCAATGGGGGTACCATCATCCAAATTATTTTTCTAGAATAGCCCCTATATACATACAACCATCAGAATTAGGAAAAATAATATATATATATATATATATATATATATATATATATATATATATATATATATATATATATATATATACAGGGCTCAATTTAATTTTTTATAACAAGTCCCAAAATGTCCGATCAAAACTTGTTTAGTTCGGACAGGATTTGATCAAATTTTTAAAATATAACTATTTCCGTTTTACAGAACTGTCTTTTGCTATCATTAGTCTAGTGAAGTTCTTTCCTAATTATTTAAAGTAATTTATCTCAGATTTTTGTTTTTTAATAAAATAGCTTCAATTTAATATTGTATGTTTTTTTAGATAGATTTTTTTTTTCACGCTGTAACTGACGATGCTTTTTTTTTTTTTTTTCTTTTACAATTTGACAATAGCTGTTTTGATGTTTTAACAATTGAAATGCAATAAAAAAAATTTCATGCTAAATTTATTTGTTTTGATTTTTAGGTAAATTTACTGCGATGTACTTTATCAACTCAGTAAATAAAACTAAAAATAATTTTGAACCATTGATCTTTTTTTTTTTTTTTAGTTAAGTTTTTATTTTACGCGAAGGCTTTCAATAAAATGAAAAATTAATTATAATGATCGCCAAAAATAAACACATTATGTGTAAATTAAATATTATACTAATTTTTTTTTTAGTAGGTATGTATTTTTTATAATAAATTTAACTTGACTTACTAATTAAAGCATGAAATTAATAAAAATTACAATTTTAAAAAAGACTACTTTTTTTAAACAATTGCTTTTTTTTTTTGCAACTTCTTGAAAATATAATACAACTTAAAAATATTATATTTTTTTCTTTTCAATAATTTAATTTCACTTTTTAATAAAAGTTGTTCATTTATATATCAATAATTATCAATTGATAGAAGTAACTCGTAAAAATGTTTTGCATAACTTTAATTAAAAGTTTTTAAAGATAAGTAATTCAAATGCAATAAAAAACATAACAAAAAGTAATTTTAACTTTCACAGTTTTATTTTAAAGCTAATTTGTTTTCTTTTTCGTAAGAATTCATTTTGCTTATTTTTTAGTTTTTTCAAATTTTTTCCTAGTTTAAGTTTAGATAAACTTTTCTTTTTTCAGTGCATTCTGAAACATTTAAATCATCAAAACATATAAACAGTTATGGTCAAGTTGTAAACAAAAAAAGTAATTTGAGTCAGCAATAGCATTCGATCAAACTGATGTTTGGTCAGCAATAGCATTCGATCAAACTGATGTTTGATCGAATATTGCTGACCAAGATTTATTTTGTCCAAGATTTATTTTGTAGAATTTAATTCCCGCCAGTCAAAATGTCTATCTGAATTAATTTAGCGTGAAAATGGAGCAAACATACTCAAATTGCTGTTGGTCAAATTTTATACTTTATAAAATATATTTATTTCAAGAAAATAACGAAAGAACTTTTGCAAATTTCATGTAACATAAGTTAACAAAAACATGATAAAGTTTTGTTTTCTAAAATTTAGTTAAAAAACTACAGTTTTTTAATAATATATGCAAAAGAATATTAAGTTTTTACATATAAAGTTTTACATATAAAGTTTTGAAGAAAGATGCTTAGTTAAAGCACATTTTTATTTTAAATTTGTGTAACATAAGTTAAATCTACATGCATTTACTAAAGTTCTGGCATTATTCCCAGCAAACATTTAGTCTAAAAAAGACGCCTTAGACGTTTTTTATACATCTAAAAGACGTCCTTTTTAGACTAAATGTTTGCTGGGATTTTGTTAACAAAATGAATTACATCATTACGCAAACTTATTTTGGTGTGTTGGTTTGACAATGTTTAAACTGAAACTTTTTATATTAGGAGAATTTAGAAAAATATCTTTTATTTTATTGTTAATTAAAATTATTTATATATTTTTTTAAATTTTTTTATGTATTCTTATTTTGGTTGACATAAATATACATAAAAAAATGGAAATAAGAATTATATAAATATATTTATTTAGACATTAACAAAAAAAAAGATTTATTTGATATTTTCTCCTAATAAAAAAAAAAAATCAGTATGAACCTTTTTTATTTTTGTTTTAGTAAAACAAATCGTTTGTAAATGCAATTTACAAATGCAAGGAGGGTCATCCATAAAGAACGTAACCCTATATTTGTCAATTTTTAATCCCTTCCCTCCTGTCACAAACGATCACATATACCTGAAATCCTCTCCCTCCTAAATTGTGATAGCAGTTTTTACATCAAAAATATTTTAAAAGATTTAAATGTAAATACTTTGCAGCATTTTAAAAATTCAACCTAATGAAAATAAGGCAATACGCATAAACGTAAAAAGTATAAGTAAAAACTTGGACAAACCAAAGATTTTTTTATTTAAATGACTCAAATAAATACCAATAAAGTTATAATATTAAAATAATTTTTAAAAGTTGCTCTTGGTCTTGTGGAAAAACTGTTTCCGATTTGATAACTTAAATAAATGTTATGAAAAATCACTGAGGAAGAGTGCAACCAGTTTTTTAAAATTTCCCTAATTTAATTATTTTTAATGAATGAATTCAATTCTTTTGCTACATAACTTCAACTCTTAATAATAGAAAAAATCCACAATAATAATCGTTCAGTAACATAAGTGATGTAAAGTGTTGAATAAAAATTATAAAGTAATAAATAAAGTAAGTTAAATATATAGTATCAAAAAAACATGTCTATTTTCTTTAGCCAGTCACATCTGATAAATTTTTTTAAAATTTTAAATTGGTATAAAATTATCAACATCTTGTAAAAGTTTCAAATTCAAACTGCTTTGCTTGATTCGCAGAAATCTGACCTAAAAGTTGAAGCAACTTTGTTTTCTGTGTAACATAAGTTAAGTGGTATTTTCAGTAATAAGTTCGCCCTTTTTTGACCACAAAACTTTTTAGCTAATTTTTGTTCTTTTGATTAACAGCTTTCATTCAAAATAACTCAAAGTTTAATTTACAGTTTAAATATGAAAATATTTGATAAAGTTGTTCCGCATGTAATGTATGTTAAAAATGGAATTGCCATACATATATATATATATATATATATATATATATATATATATATATATATATATATATATATATATATATATATATATATATATATATAATATATTTATATATATATAAAATATCTTTATATATATATATATATATATATATATATATATATATATATATATATATATATATATATATATATATATATATATATATATAAATATGTAACATATATATAATATCAGGCATGGTCAGGAAGAGGGAGCGATCGCTCTCGAATACTGACCAGAGAAATTATATTTAGTTGCGAAAAACTGGCCAGGTTTTTTGGTTGTTTTGAGAACATTAAAGTTTATGTAGGAAACAAAAAATTTGTCTTACAGACATTCATGGAAACATAAAAAATTTGATTATTGTCAAAATATCTTGGTGCGGAAGAATAAAAAAAATATTTGCAAACACTAAAAACTTGCCAAATTAACATACAAACTAATTCTATTGGTTCAAAAAAAAACTAGAGTATTCTGTTGAAATGTTTTAAAAAAAGTATTATTCACGATTTGTAACGTTTTGAGATTTCTAGCATAAATTGTTTTCAGAATATATTATCAATACTATGGCTCATTTTCGGAGCCACATCTACAAAGCCATAAATCTTATAAACTATTATTGTTTGTTTACAAAAATAAATGTTTTAAATATATATTATTTAAATTGTCAAAATTTTGAAAGTTTATTATAAATTATAGATTTTATTAGTATATTATTATTTAAAAAGTATGTATTTTTGTGTATCTGTTTTTTATCATAATCTTTTAAAGCTATTTTTGTGATTTAATTTGTAAACAAAGACTTACGAAAATAATTGCGTTTTCAATGAAATTATTAATAATCATTAAAGTTAATAAAACTAATAATGTAACAAACATATAAGAAGTTTCTAGCTACTAAACAGAAACAATGCATACAAAGTAACTTGCGGATGAACAAGCACCGCACCTGAGGTCATGACAGAACACAAATATATATATAACAAGTTATTAGATATAAAGAAAAGTTTCTAGATATTCAGGCTTGGACAGGAATGGCGTGCGATCGAGCGCTATTGCTGACCACGCAAATGATTTTATTTTTTGACAACTTGACCACGAATGTTTATATGTTTTGATGAGTTGAAAAAAATTTGTTTCAAAAAACAACGTAGTCTTTTTAAAATAGTAATTTTTACTAATTTCATGCTCTAATTAGTAAGTCTAATTAAAAAAAAGATTTTGAACTTTTTTATTCGTAAAAATAATAATAATAATAAAATGCGCCTGCGATTAAATAAAATAAACTGCCAACAAACATTTTAATTTAATTTTTACAATTTTATTCGCGTAACGAATTTAAAAATATATTAAATATATATTATAATTATTATGATTTAAATATATATTATATTTATTATTTATTTAAATTATTTATTTAAATATATATTATATTTATTTAAAATATTTATTTAAATATATATTATATTTATTATTATTATTTTTAAATATATATTATAATTATTATGATTTAAACTCATTTCTAACGAAATTTAAAAAAAAAATTGTTTACAAAAAATAAAATGTTTATTTAAAAAATCGTAAGTTTAATCATAAAAATTAATCGTATGAACATTACAAAATGCTTTAAAACTCTTTTAATTAATCTACAAAATACATTCTTATATAAGTAAATAAAGTTTTTTTATGTTCTTGTGTAATTTTACACATAAAATGTGTAAAAGTTAGTAGTCACAAAAGCTTTTGAACTAATTCACAAATTTAAGTAACTTAAGAAAACTCTTTCTAAAATTAATGGTTTAAAAATGTTATAGGAAGACATGGGAAAATAGTTTCAAACGTTTAAATCTATCATGCCTGCATAAAAAAAACTTATATATAACGTTTTTTATTAATTTACACAAGAATTTATGTAAACAATAACTATAATTAATTTTATGGTTTTATTTAAAGCCTTTACTTAAAATAAAAAACTTTAGAAAAGAACAATGATTAAAAGATATTTATAACCTAACACTTTTTTTTATTGCATTCAATTGTTAAAACAACAATATGTTAAATCATTGTGGCCGAGGTCAAGTTGTAAAGAAATAAAAATATTAGCGTGGTCAGTTACAGAGTGTGATCGCACGCCATTCCTGTCCAAGCCTGGATATTGGTTTACTAACTCTAAATAATTTCTCTTAAGTAGCCAATCTTAAAAACTCGTTATACTTTTTTCTGCTTTAAATACTAATTAAAATTAAAAAGCCCACTCACTAAACATCATCAGCAATATTGTGAAGCAGTTTCGCTTTCTTGTCATAAAGTATTTTTAACCTTTTTAGTTGATTTCTATCTTGTTAATTTAACTTCTATAGTAATTCAATGATTTAATTATTTCATTTGTTTATTTTACTAAGAAGAATTGCTTCAAATATGTTAAACTTTTCAAACTACGCGAAACATAAAATAGGTATTGAAAAAATTAACTTTTTTATTTATAAAATAATTTAGCTTAGATAAAACTAAAACTTGCAAACTTGCAAACTTAAATAAAGAACATTGGTTTCTTTTTTAAACAATCGTAAGATGTTACTTTATATAAAAAATGTTGCTTAATTTTATAAAAAAATTATAAAAGAGCGATGTTTTGAAAATATTTGTTCAAACGTAATTTATTTTGCTTTAAGTTCTTTCGCGTTAAAAGATATTTTATTTTCCTAATTTTTTTTTTTTTCTAATTGTCTCTCATCAGTCCAATTAATCTTGCACATTTTTTCTTTTTTGTTTTTTGAAATGTTCTAAAAATGACTAAAAAATCTGGCCAGCATTTTGCAACTAAATATTATTTCCGTGGTCAGCAATCGAGAGCGATCACTCCTGCTTCGTGACCAAGCCTGTAATATGTCTATATATATATATATATATATATATATATATATATATATATATATATATATATATATATATATATATATATATATATATATATATATATATATATATATATATATATATATATGCATATATATTATTATTTTATAAACATCAATAAATACGATTTTCTCTCAATACTAAATTTATTTTTTATTTTTTAAAAGAAATTTTCGCTGGATTGTTGTGAACAGCGCCTTAAGCTTAAAAGATTTTGTTTGTTTTTGTTTATATGTTATTTTTAAACGGCAATTTTATTATATGTCAATGGAATGGTTTCGTCTTTTTCTGACGTAAGTGCATTAGAAATGGTGTCCAGAATTTTGTTGACACATATTGTCCCTTATCTAAATTGATACCACTTTGTTGAGGGGCACATTGGTGGTACTGTATTTCAAGTGCCTCATGAACTTTCCTATCAAACTTTTTGTTATTGACTTTTAGAGTTCTGCAACTGTCCTAGTTAATTTGTTGTGCACAATGTTTCATGTGTGTGGCTAATGCTGATCTTTCTGTTTTATTTCCTATTGTACTGTTTGTATTGTACGCATGCAACAACACAAAAACATCTCATACATGATGTCTACATTCAAAAATCCATTCCATTGACATATAATAAAATTGCCGTTTAAAAATAACATATAAAGAAAAACAAACAAAATCTTTTAAGCTGAAGACGCTGGTCACAACAATCCAGCGAAAATTTCTTTTAAAAAATAAAAAATAAATTTAGTATTGAGAGAAAATCGTATTTATTGATGTTTATAAAATAATAATTTACATACTCTCATACATGATGTCTACATTCAAAAATGCATATATATATATATATATATATATATATATATATATATATATAATATATATATATATATATATATATGCATTTTTGAATGCATTTTTGAAGACCTGCTCTTGCAGCCAACCTTCAACCTCTGTCACATCGTCGTAATGTTGCTTCTCTTTCTCTTTTCTACAAATACTATAATGGGCACTGCTCTAAAGAGCTAGCGTCTCTTGTGCCATCTACTAAAATTCATTCTCGTGTTACTCGTCATTCAATTAAGTCTCATCCTTTTTCTGTCACTGTTCCTAAGTGCTTTAAAAACTCTTATTCGCCTAGTTTTTTTCCTCGAACATCAGTTCTTAGGAATTCGCTTCCTTCATCTTGCTTTCCTGATTCATATAATTTGCAATCTTTTAAGTCGCCTGTCAATCGTTATCTTGTTCTAAAATCTTCATCTTTTCTCTTCCAGTAACTTCCAACACTAATTAGTGGTTGCTTGCAGCCTTGTTGGAAGCGAAGATAAATAAATTTAAAAAAAAAAAAAAAAAATATATATATATATATATATATATATATATATATATATATATATATATATATATAAAATCAGGGGCTATTCTAGACCGTTTTTGACAGCGCCAACCATATTTGGGCGCCGCCCAAATTAAAATTTGAGGACCTTTTTCTTTTATATGTTTTTTATGACAAATATTTTAATTATTACAAAAAAAAGCCGATTTTCCATTTTCTTTCTTCAGGACACAGGGGGTACAGCTGTCCAAATTTTTTTTCCTAGAATAGCTCCTGATCATATATATTTTATATATATAATATATATATAAATATATATATAATATATATAATATATATATATATATACATTTACATATATATCATATATATTATACACATAATATATATGATATATATGTATGTATGTATGGGTATATATATATATATATATATATATATATATATATATATATATATATATATATATATATATATATATATATATATATATATATATATATATATATATATATATCAGACATCTTTTTCACTGCCTTTGATTGTTTAAACATCAAGTAAAGCCTTGCATGACAAAAGAAACACTTTTTTTAAAGCATTTCAGATAACTGGTTCTTTCAGCAACAACTAATTGGTAAAAAATCATAGTGCAATGTCAAAAATAATATTAAATATTAGTTTTGATGCAAAGTAACTTAAGTTAAAAATTTTAGTTTTATTAAAGAAAAATAATAACCAAATATCAGTTGTTTCTAAACTTTTGCAGAAAAGAATTTTTAAAAAAATGAAACTTTAGTTTATCCTTAAATTTTACAATTTTTGTAATTTGTATTTGAGTTGAAATACTACGAAGCGCATATCTTATTTCAATTCAAAATACAAACCACAAAATGTCAACAAAAAATGAAACTCTACACACTCAAATAATAAAATAACCTTATCATAATATAAAGCAACCATGCTAACTATATCACTACTGTGGAACATAAACTAAATCACAATTATGGGTCTCAAAATTATCACTTTGAAAACTTTGAAAAATTTTCAAAAAAGCAGGTTACAATACTGTTTTTAAATGATGCGCAAACCCTAAACCTTTGCTAACTTCATCAAATAAAACAAAACTAATGTCAAATAGCTATCTTAGTGTATATCTAAGAGAAATTCCATGTAAAAACATCCAATATTTTTGAAAAATGCACATCAAAGTCTCAGATTCTGCTGGTTTTTACACCACTCAAAATTTTAATAAACTAAGAACATCTTCAAAATTTTATCATCCGATTCCAAATGGTTTCAAAGTTATAACTATGTAAACTTTGCTATCAACTAACAAAAATCAGCCTTTTTAAAAAAAAAGTTTTGGTCTTTGTTTCTGTTCTGTGAACATATGGAATGTTGAAAATATGTGCACATATATCTTGAGGCAAGAAATCCAATAAAACAATTAAAAATATTTCAAAATAAATATAACAACTGTAATTTTGACCTTTATTGTAATTTTACTGAGGCAAGTTTAATTACAAAAATGCTAATGTAGGTTTTTTTTTTTTTTAGTTGTCTTGAATAGTTTAGTTAGAGTTGTTACAGAGTGGTCTTTTCTTAAACAGAAAAAAAACATGTTTAAACTTACTTGAATTTGTTACCAATAAAACAGGAATTATGAAAAACCAATAGAAAATAAAAGCTGGTATAATAAATTAGGTGGTTCAGCTCATCCTAATGTACATTTGACTATCTTTTTTGATTGTCAAATGTACATTAGGGTGTAAATTTGAAATTTTTCCCATTCAAAACAGAAATTTTCTGAAAATTATTAAACACCAACTTCTATTCTCTTTTTATTCTTGTTTAATTTAAGATTTTTTTTGATAATTTTTTTTTCAAATTTATCAAATGTTATGGGTCTATGTATGTATGTATGGGTGTATGTATGTATGTATGTATGTATGTATGTATGTATGTATGTATGTATGTATGTATGTATGTATATAAGCACTTAACTTTACACAAAAAAAGAAAACAAAACAAAGTACAAAAGTAAATAAAAAAGTTATGTTTACCATTTTTTTATTTACTTTTTTACTAAGTAATGTTTCTTAAATAGTAAGAAATATCTTTTTCTACAACCATAGTAAATTAAATTCAAAACATACAAAGTTAACTGTATTATAAAATACACTTAACTTTTTTTATACTTTTTGCAGTTATACTTTTTTTATTTAAATACTATTAAAATAAAAAAGTTATGGTTGTAGTAAGGAATGCTTTTTACATATTAAGAAACATTCCTTATATTATGTAAGAAATGTTTAAGATTGCATTAAATAAAAAAAATTTATTTATAGAAAGAATTGTCTTTATTATCTAATACATAGAAAGAAACATTTTTATTAAGAATTTATAGTAAGAAATGTTTTTAACAATGTAATATATAGTAAGAAACATTTCGTGAAACATCTTGCAACAATAAAAACCATTATTTATATTTTAATACACTTAACTTTGTATGCTTTGAAATTAGTTTTATTTAAAATTATTAGCTATAGTATATATAGAAAAAGTTAAAATAGTATTAAAAAGTTTAGTTTAAAAAAATGTATAATGAAATTATATATTCACATTAGATATTAATAAGCAATAATAAAACTTAAAATCTCGTAAAACACTTACTTCATGTAGTTCTTGTTTGGCTATCTCTGTAACACAGTTGAAAACCAGTTCTGTATTTAAAGTTACTACAAATAAATAGTAAAAAACCTTCGATAAAATATATAAAGATAATAAATATGTGATTCTTTTTTATTAAAAAGATAATCTTTTTTTAGTAACACTTAATCTCTTAATGATTAAAAAATGTAATCGCTTAATAGAGATGCGTAGCTTCTAACGCAAGTAAGCGTTACGCGCACTGTTTGAAGCTTTTTTTGTTAAGGCTGTCGAAGCTATTTCTTTTTTATTTTAAATAAAAAATAAAAGAAAAAGCTCGCTAAATGGAACAGCCTTAAATTGCAGAGTATAAATTGTTTTTGTAGCAACCCAATAATTTATAGTTAACAGAAAAATACAACTTGATCGTTAAAAAAATAATAATAATAAAGAAGATAAAAAAAAAGTTGTTTCGGAACCAGGCTCTTTCAGAGTCAAAACAAGACCCACGAATGGTAAAAAAAAAAAAGAAGGTTTCTAACAGAAAAACCTAGATTTGGACTATTTTATATTTTTATTTATATGCTCAAGGTATTTCCGACGTGGTGCAAAATCAAAATATTTTCATTCAAGAATGTTTCACAAAAAAATGCTGTTATAAAAGCTTCGGAACAAAAGTACTCGAAAGTTTACGCCTTTTCTGACTCGCGTAAGTTGAATAAGACTTTTCAAAAAAAAAAATTTATCTATAATACTTGATCAAGGTTTCTTTACATAACTTATTTTGTAATTAAAAAAAAAAAAACTATCCGTCGTTTAAAAGTAGTACATGTGCAAATAATACATCTATCTTTCCACACACGCAAAAAAACAAAAAAAAGAAAAGAGCGTATATATATATATATATATATATATATATATATATATATATATATATATATATATATATATATATATATATATATATATATATATATATATATATATATATATATATATATATATATATATATATATATATATATATATATATATATATATATATAACAACCCACTGGGCATCAATAGCATATTTTTCTATCAATTTCCACATCTGTAGCATATCATGATATACCAGGGCTGTAGATGGAAACTTTTCTTAAAGACTAATTTAGATGCACTTAGTTCACTGTATTTACTGTGTGCACTTAGTTATTCATTTTCTGTATTTACTGTGTTGGTTTATTAATTAATTACGATAAAGAAAAAAAGAAGCTATAATAAAAAGAAATATAATGTGTGTATTAATTATTGGACAGGGATTGAGGCATGTTTTTTTTTTTTTTTAGCTGTTTAATATCGAATCAGAATGCTTTATAAAAAATTGCAATGATTAAAATCTGTAAACAACCATAACTTTAAAACTTGTGTCCCCTAATCCAAAAGGGCAATAAAAGTTATAAGTATAATAAGTTTTATACCATTACTATTTCAACTAAGTTTATATTAACTGCATTTAATTTATATTAACTGCATTTAATCAGAGGCAGGTTTTAGAGAGAGGGGGTAGGGCATAGAGTTAGTAGCCCCCTTCCCCCTTGGGACTTTTTTTTAGAAATTTTTGAAGATCGACTATTATACAGAATTGGACTATTATACTGGCGAATGAAATTGACTATTTGTCAATTTCATTCGTCGTAAATATAGGTGACGTAATTATAGGTATTTGAACTTGATTATTACACTAAAGTACAAAAAATTAAAAAAAAATAGTTACTTATATATGAAAATATGCGGACCTTTTTTTTTTTAAAGACCTTTTAGCCCACTCCTCGGCGAGTGACAAAACCTGCCCCTGCATTTAATTTATATTAATTATATTTAACTTATGTTCATCAAAGTTTATCTGATGTTTTCTAAGTGTTCGAAAGTTATGTCTATGTAAAGTTTATTACCCTATCATTTTAGGGATTTTAGAAGCCTTACATTGTCACAACTTTTGAACCATTAAAACATAACATTACTCAGATATTTTTAAGTTATCAACTCAGTAACCTTTAAAGCATAATTAATTTTTATGTGTTTTTTAAAAGTAGTAATGTCTATGTTTTAACAAAAAACAGTCTTGCATGTGTTTTGTTGGTCTGGTTACCGCATGTGTTTTACTGGTCTGCATGTATTTTAATGGTCTTTTTTCAAACTATATGTAGAAGTTTTACCTGTTGCATTTATAAGACTGTACCATACAGCAACGTAAGGATGGGGGGAATGATTTTCAGGTTATTATTTTCAAGTTATTTTAAATTAAACTAAAATTTTTATGAAGATAATAATGATTTTAGTTTTTAAGTTTCCTGCAACTTAAAAAAACTTATGCTAACTTATGCTAACTTATGCTAAAGAAATGAATTCATTAAAGTTATTTTTATTAATATATTTCTGTTGGGAGGTATCGATATAATTTTAGCTTCATGTATCAAAACAAAATTTTTATGTAATCAAAATTTTATTTTAAAAATTTTAAAATCTCACTTTAAACTCTTTCACAAAAGACAGCTTTTAATTTTAACGGTTCTAGGTGACCTCAAGACTTCGTTTCCGCGATTATTATTATTTATTTTCAACAAAACCCTCATTTTCAGTTCTTACTTTTTATATATTTGTATAAAGGTTGTAATAAAAAACAACAACAAAAATTATTTATTTATAAAAATCATTTATTTAATTAAAATATATCCGTTTTGCTGTTAAAATGTTGTTATCAATAAAAATATTGTTTTTATGACCAATCTTTTTGAAGAAAATCTGACTTTTAGGATTATCAAAGCTTTTTTAGGATTATCAAAGGAATTAGCACGTGTAATAGTTCAGACACCATCTCATAGTGTATGCCATTCTTATCAAATCAATAATTTTGATATCAAAAAACACTTTTTAAATGTAAATTTTTTAACTAATGCAACCTTTCTAGCATTGATGGTAAGCTATTTCATCTTGTTTTACAACCATTTGTTGTCAACATCCATTTTTTTTTTACATATATAAAGCGTATTTTTAACCTATTTTACAAGACAGAAAATTTTTATAGTTGGTGATCATTTAAAAAATCATTACAATTTTTACAACTTTATTTATTACTGGCAACGAAGTATTTATACTTCGTTGTAATTATTATGTCTTCATTAATTAATTATCAACTGTAAAGCAACTTTCGTTTCTGCCATAACATTACCGTTTATTTAACGGAAATTTCTAACAGTGTAGTTAATAATTTTAAACACAAGTTTTAATTTTCATGTTTTAGTATAATTTTTTGCACTTCTATTGATCCATATAAATTTGAAATAATAAATAGTGATTTTATCGGGAAATAATCTCTGAGGATATTTGGTTTATGATAAATATATAGCTAGAATAATAATCATCCTATAATTAATAAGTTTATGTAGTTTCGTAGATATCACATCGCTCGTTGCGCGAATACGGAGTTCGAATCGCCGTATTCGCGAATAAATCGTTCGAATCGCGGGATGTTTTGATCTTTAATATTTTATGTTTTATTTCAAAGTTGTTTTATGCGTTTTAACTATTTCAAAATGTTTTATTCATTTTAATTAAAATTTAAACAGCATTTCGTTATAAAATTTATAAGATGACTTCATCTTATAAAAATTAAAAGTTATAAAAATTACAAATAAAAATCCTAAACTAGAAATAAAAGAATATGAATATAGAAATAAATTGCGAATTTTCAAAATTATTTCTTTGAGCTTTCATTTCATTTTAAGAGTTTTTATTTTAAAAACTTTTTGTTCCATAAAAATAATCGGCGAAAAGCAGTGTAAAATTTACTAAAACTTGTTCGAAAAAACAGCTCCTAAATAAAATGATCATTACGTTTAATCAATAATTAAACATAATGGTGACCCATCGTTACCATAAGAAAAAAAATTTTCCGAAAAAATTCTTTGTTGCCTTTCGTTACCACTACCATAGTACATTCTTCTAATAGTCACCAAAAAACGGATGATCTATCAAAACAGTACCTTTCTGATTTCCGTATTTGACAGTAGGGTAACTTAATCGATCCTCGCCAACATCCGCACTGAAATTGATGTTGACAGGCTATGCATGACTTGCACAGCTGAACTATACGTCATTAGATAGCTTATTCCTTCAGCAACAAAACTATGTAAAATTATTTAGATTTAATGAGAGTAGTTAATTATAAATTCTTACCATTATAAATTATACAGTGTATCAAAAGCACTGATTTTCCCCCACTTGAACTCAATTTCGCCATGTTGATTTAAAGTCGCCCACTGTGTAAATTAAAAAAGAACTTATACTTGCGTAGGGCGACATTATACACCGGTGAATGAGATTAGATTTCGTTAGTTAATTTCTATGCTCAATTGCACCATTTTAATTAGAAAAGTATAAAACCATTAGGTTTTTGTGAATGCGAACTTTCTCCCTAGATTCTGACTTGAATCTGGACAATGAGATCAATCTTAATTGTAATTGTAAAATGTGTAAATAAAATATAGTTTCAACACATCAATGCTTACGAGCCGTAGTGATATGACAAATAATGTCTTCTTTTTTCCCCAGCCCTGAGTTTAATTTTTATATTGAGCAGCCGTGGCGTAGTGATTAGAGAATGGATTCCCAGTGGGCACGGACGTAAAAAAGACGTCTTTTAAACGTCTTATACACGTTTTGAACGTCTTTTGAACGTCCTTTCAACATTTTGAACGTTCAAAAGACGTCTTTTTTAGATCCAGTGCTCACTGGCACTTTTTTAGGTCCGGTGCCCCCTGGCGATTTTCTAATTTTTTTTTTCTGAGCCAATACCTTTTTTTCTTCTTTTTCTTTGCGTCGCTTAGTAGCATTAACAAATCGCAGTTGTTTCTTTCGCATTTTTCTCTTTCCTGATTGGATTTTGACTTGGTGATATTTCAGTTTTGCTGAGTATGCTTCTTGAGAAGTTAAAACGAAGTATTTAAGTTGACCTTTTCTGTTCCCTATTTTTTTCCGTGCGGTGACCTTAGGATATGCCAAGACATCGTCATCTCTATCACCTGCATTGATAAAAACATATATATTCAATAAAAGAACAAGTATAATTTTAAAAAATTTGAATTATTTTAAAACTAAAAATCTATTAAAAAGTTGCATTGTTGCTATGCAACTATTGATCACTTAATCGAATGAAATGAAAAAAACTGTAAAACGATTAACTTACCAGGGGGTAGGAAGAGTTTGCAAACGGAAAATCTGGAACTGTAGTAGAATTAAAGTTTGATGGTTTTAAAATTTCTTTTTTTTTTTGCTTAGTAAGATTGGTAAAACTATTTACAATGCTGTCAACATTTTTTTCTTCTACTGGATTGATTAAATATGCAAGTCGATTATTACGAGCAACAGTCTCTGCTCCCAAAATATAAGTTTTGCTTTGTAACGAACTGTGAGTTGCGTTATCTTCTTCAGTGCCATTTCATAATTGTTCTAGATAATAAGCAACTTTTCCAGCATCTATAGAAGTATCAACGTCTGAAAAATTAATTTCTTGAACAATTGATGGTTGGAATTCCTAAGAAATTAATTAATAATACTATTGAAATGCAAGTTAGTAAACTTTATGCTAATTTTTATCAATTTTTGCATAAAATATTAGTCATGATTACTAGCTAAAGTTTAAACAATTTTTATTGTATAGCAGTATTATCAAAAACAATAGTACAGTACAATATAGTACAATATTGTACAAGACTAACCAAAGAATAATTGTTTTCAGTTGTATTAACTGACATATCCTCAGCTATGTGTAGATAGTTTGGTAAATATGCATCACTAGGAATAGCCTCAGGATTAAATGGATAAATTCCACACAACTTGAAACCAGATGTAATGTTGCTAGAAGTCATTGCTTTTTCCTTCGCTGAGTCAAATATTTCTGCAAAATTTGAGCGAAAAGTAGTAATTCATAGAAACTGACCCACTAGATCTTGTGCTGTATAAGGTGCGGTCCCATAGTTGAAACCAGTTTGATGTGTGAGAAGGCATTTCAACTATATGTATCTGGCTCTGGATAGCAATATCAATTAGCTCAATAAAGTTGCGAGAATTGTGCCCATCTAAAATCAATAACTGAGGACGATGTGAACCAATGTTGTCTAAAAATGTCTTGGTAAACCATAGTTTTGCTAGGCCCTGTTTAGTCCAACCACTATTGGACATCCAATTTGTTCCTGAAGGCGCGAACTCAGTGTTAAAACCCCATAAAGACCTGGTTGTCTTTCCCTTCACTATAACCTGGGGTGGAATAAACTTACCCTGTGTATTCACACAGTGATTGACTCTCAATTTCTACTCGTTCGACAATGGAGGTTTTTTGCGCCTTTTCGTGCAACCACTTTTCTTGTTTTTACGTCAAGTTGTAGACCAGTTTCATCCATATTTATATAGATTCTGGTTTAACGTGAAAACAATTTTTCACCATGACGTCATTCAAAGCACTAAAGTACTTTTACACTTTATCTTTATCCATACACTGATGTCGAACTGAAGCTGTACCCTTAGGTTGCCGCAGAGTAAATTTATGCCCATGCCGGTATTTAACCCTAGTCCGCCACTGTTGCTTGGAAGTTCTTTCTTGAAGTTGAATTTATGTTTTGCGGCAAGTTTCCGAGCATAATTCAGGAACTGTGATTTTCCAAAACCTACCCCTAACTTTGCTCTACTGCTTGCATAATCGATAAGTTTTTCTTTCAGAGCAAAAGGTAGGGTAGGTTTTCTTCCTGGCTTTGCTCCAATAACAACTTTTCCAGAAAGTCTTCCCATTAGTGTTGTACGTGGTACATTGTACAATATTGCTGCCTTACGCACTGAAAATAATGGCTCTGATCTGACATGCTAAATTGCACTCATCATATTTTCTACACTCCATTTCAGGAATTGTCCCCGTTTCTCAATAATGGCTGATTGATCAATGGAATGATTGGAACCATTGAACAAGTTAAAGAAAAATTAATTGTTGGTAGCTGTTTCATTTGACAAATGTCAAGAGTACTACTACCAGATGTTGAAGAAGTTATACCACCATAAAGATGAGTTGTATTATAACATATTGTAGCTTCTGATACAGAAGCAATCTTTCCAACCGACATCCGGTGAAATCTTGGTGATAATCTACACCCCCCACTTCTTGTTTTAACCATGTTTTTTTTCAAGACAATACCTAGATAATTTAAATTGCAGTACGAATGTTATATTAATTTAATAAAGTGCTCTAAATTTACAAGAGTTACAAATAATAACACGTGGTGAAAACCATATGTTATTATTAGTAACCTAATCCCAACCCCAGAACTCCGCAGTACTTAATTTACAATGAAGTAAATAAGCATTTAGCTAAGTAATTACAAAAGTCTGTTAAAGAAGAATAAAAAAATTCTTATTATGCATAAAATGAGTTTTGGACCTTTTGAACCTAACGTTTTGGACTTATTGTTTTAGTTATTTTAATAACTAAAACACTAGTTCCTAAATTGAAAATAAATAAAACAATCGTAAATAAAATATACATTATTTCTAAACACTAAAAAATTATTTCTAAAAAAAAACATAGCATAAAAAGATAAAAATCCAAATTCTTTCTTACCAATAATTATCAGGAAAAGAAAATGCAATAGCAGACAAAGTTTACTTATTAACGTCTTTTTGATGGTGCGGCGTGTGAATTAACTGACATATAAACAATTAAAGATGGTGGGCGAGATTGAGTGATGGGCGAAACTAAGTAAAGTTACCCTATAGATACTTGCAGTAAAAAAATAATATGGATAAAAGTGTGGGGTAAGTGTCCATAGCTTATTGCTAGATTCTATCTGGAATATTAATTAAAAAATAAAATCGTCTCCAAGTATAATAGAGTAGAAAAAGGTACAGAAACTCACCACATGACTGCTTTTCCTATTAACATTAAAATATTATGAATGATCGAATTGGTAGCACCAATTATGGTTCTTCAACCTCAAACCAGGTAATATTTTAAATATGGTTCTTCAACCAAGTTTTATGTTAATGCTAATTAAAATTTAATATTAAAGTTAAAAAAATATACAATTTTAGTATTGTATTATATTTTAGATTGAACAATGGTTGAAGGAATTTTATAAATATCTGGAAAAGTATTACAAAATTCATTTCAAAAGTTTAAAAGATCAAGGTCATTATGATCTTACAAATACTATTTATTGGTATTTTTGTTGTTGTTGTTGTTGTTGTTGTTTATTAGAAATTAAATGATTTTTATTTTTATTTTTATTGGAACTAGTACTTTTTTAAACACTGAGTAACCACTCAGTTTTTAAAAACATTATAGTTTCCAATTGAAAAGTTTTATTATTAAAATGAATAATGTAATTAATTTCACTAGTGAAATTATATAACTAGTTCTAAATTATATAACTAGTTCTAAATTATAACTAGTTGTTATTTAAAATAATAAATTTAATAAAAAAAAATTAAGTTCTGTAAATTCTCCTTTTGATGGTTCTGTAAATTGTTTTAAATAACAATAAATTTTAAACTCTCGTAAAGAAATAGGGCTCAATATATTTTAAAAAGGTTTTTTGTCTTATAGGTATGCTAGTTTCTGCCAAAAAATTGAAAAGGCTGCAAAAGCATCTGAATGTTTAACAAAAGGTTTTGGTTATATTTCTTCTGCAATAAAAGAATTATATAACACAATCATGGCCCAGATGAAGATTTCAATTTTTTTGAAAGACTTTAAAATGTGTTTATAGTTAAAAATGGAATTTTAATGATCGAGACATGAGAATACAGAATACTAAAACAGTAGCTTTGATAATGCAGTTAGTTAATCTTGTATCAAATATACAGTTAGTTAATCTTGTATCAAATATTTTCTGAGATATTATCTCTATACATTTAAAATTTCTGATACATAGTGGCTTTCACCATTTTTTTTTTTTTTTTCTGTTTTCAAGTGCTGCTTGATCTTCTGCGAACATAGCTGCATGAACAACAGCCAATGGTACACTTAATTCGTAAAACCGTCCAGATTTTTGATGCATAGCCCGATATCCAAGTGGTGCACTAGGGCCTTGTAATTCTATTTTTAATGAAATCAATTTTTAAATATCAAAGATGCCTATCAAGAATTCTTTTACTTCATGCATATTGCGGAAAGTTAACTTTTATAAAGTCTAAAATTTCTTTTTCTTAAAAGATTTTGTTTTACGTAGCTTTCCATTACAACTTTAAAAACGACTGGATAAGTTTTTAACAACTGTTATGATTAACAAGTAGTAATCATAACAAAAACCATGATCTACGTGAAGTAATCATTTTTTGAATACCTCGATACTAGGTATAAATAAAAAAGTTTTAGACAATCTCTTCTACTTGGTTGAACATTATCTTTTGATTTCCTTTTTAGCTATAGGTTTTTTATGTTCTTAAAGAACGTTTTTACGGCAAGGAGCTTTTTACCTCTCTCCAGGATTTTATTTTGTGTTGTAGTATTTTTGCTGGATTTAATAACAAATTATTATATTCTAAATATAGAGATATAAAATACCTTTTTGTAAATCCAGCAAAAATACTAACAATTCTTATTTAGACATTTATTAACTCAATTTTAATCTATAAATTCATTATAAAACACAACACTAAAAAGAAAAATAACAATAAACTAACTCTAAATATTGGTTACAAATTTTTTAAACTTTCATCTTTTGTTTCAATTGCTAATGACGTTTTGAAACAATATCATTGGATAATTTTTATTAAAAGTGGAATCTGTTTGATTAATTTTAAATTATGATGATAACGCGGTGTTTAATAGAAAATTATGTTACGTCTAAGAATGTTCCTTGAGAAATAACGTATTTAGCTTCGTTTATTCCGGTCTATTATCAGGGCCGACGACACGGGTTTCGAAATGGGGGGGGGGCACAATTGTCAATTCTTAAAAAAAATCTTCTATATCTAGAATTTTCTTATATATAAAAAAAGGTCATTTAGCAAATAAGTGAGGGAGCGCCCCCTGGCCCTCCCTCCTGGTGTTGTAGGCCCTTATTATACCTCTTTGGTTTAATTTATCTCTATCTTTTAATAAATACAAAGTATAAATTCATGATTTGTTTCATCATGGATAATCATAAACTAGAAATTCGAGTGAATTTTTTTAGTATTTTCTTGAATGCAATTTAAAAAAATCTATAACATACGCCACAGTATTATCTTTTTTAAAAAAGTAGTTATAGTCTTAGCCTAGACTTGTAGATGTCTCAGCAACTTATCTAAAAAATATCACAAGCAGTAAAAACTATTTATATACATTTTGGTTGGTCTCAGATTTGGTTTGTCTTAAGAAATATATGAGCAGAATAAATGATGGACTGAATAAGCGCGAATAAGCGCGAATAAGGCTGAATAAGCGCGAATTGGCATAAGTGCAAACTGGCATAAGTGCGAACTGGCATAAGTGCGAAGCAGCTACAAAAACTGGAAGAAGTGGAAACTGGCATAAATGCAAATTGGCATAAGTGCGCCAAATAAAACTGCAAATATTGTCGTACGTGCAAATTAGTATTTCGCACTTATGCCAATTTGCACTTATGCCAGTTTGCACTTATGCCAATGTTTGCAAATTTATTCGGCGCACTTATGCCAATTCGCACTTATGCCAGTTAGAATTTCTGTAACTGCTTCGTACTTATGCCATTTTGCACCTTTGCCAATTCGCACTTATGCTAATGTTTGCAAATTTATTTGACGCACTTATGCCAATTCGCATTTACGCCAGTTCGAGATTTTGCATATGCTTCGCACTTATACTAATGTTTGCCAATTCTTTTGGCGCACTTATGCAAATTCGCACTTATACTAGTTCGCACTTGTGCCAGTTTTTAACTTTTGTAACTTTTGTGCCAGTTTGTAACAGTTTGTAACTGCTTCGCATTTTTGCCAGTTTGCACTAATGCCAATTCGCACTTACGCCAGTTCGCACTTACGCCATTCGTAGTTATGTCAGTTCGCACTTATGAAATTCGCGCTTATTCAGTCGTCCCTCTTTTCAGGTGTTGCAAAATCCTGGTCATCAACTCTAATTTAACAAGTGGTTGGCAGCTCTAAGTGCATTTTCAACTCTAATTTAACAAGTGCATTTTCATGTGATGTGCCTGATGTGATGTTTCTTGTAATGTGCCCGATGTGAAGAAATCTTTATATTTATTTTCCTCCCAACTTTGTGCATTGTTAGCTCTAAAGTTTTTAGCAGCATTACTAATAATATTGAAGCTTGAGACAGATAATAAAGAATTCTCAATGTTTTCTTTAATTATGGGATGGTCCTCAATCAGTTTTTGAATATTTTAATCATCAACATCAAGAAGATGTTTACGGAAGAATGAATGGAGGTAATGACCTAGTGCAAAAAACAAAAGTTTACGATTTTTGAATGGGAATATCTTATTTAGTTATGATAAAAAATCTTCCAGGAATTTCTCTAGTAATTGGTTGTTTTCCTAAGTAAGATAATTGTTTTTTTTCTTTCTCAATGACGTTGACGAGTACTGTCTCTTTTCCACAGTGACATACCGATTTGGATCTCTGTGTCAGACAAAAAAAAAACTTTTCTTGAAATAATTTTGGCACTGGTACAATAGCTTCAAAGATTAGAGACTGTTTATCTGTAGGTAAGGCATTTTTGCAATCATCACCTTCTGTATCACGTAAGCATATGAGTGAAACTATCAGTCGAGGCATGGCGTACAGCATATTACAATAACTGTTCCTCATTGTTACTTTGTAGGGTATTTTTAAATAATTCACATTTAACGTGAAACAAAAATCTTTTAATGAAGCACTAAAAGTTGTCGACATATGATGCCTGGTAGTGAGTGAGCTGGCTTTTCGAGAGCATCTTTCAGGTTCCGGGTACCCTCAACTGTCTTTTGTAGTGCAGTATTGAGTTTTTGATTACTGCATGTAACAGAGCCTTCTTTAGTTATTAAAAACACATTGTTATTTAGAGCACATGCCATATTTAATGCCTGATCAACAATACACAGTTTATGATGTATTTTTCTTAATGATTCAGGAGAATCATATATGAGAGTATGCTGTTAAGTGCTTTTGTATTGTTGATAACAGTATGTCGCTCTTTGAATAGGCACACTACACAATATTCACATCATTAGAGTAAAGTCTGGCAAGATATAATTTAATGTCTCAAAAAATATGACTCGTTTACCCTTGATTTTCAGTGGTTGGTGGTTATGGCAACCTGATTAAGATCTATTAGCTAGTTTTTCGATAAATCCATGCATAATTTTTATTAGCGTATGGAAAAGTATATTGCACCGTGTTACAATATATATTTTTTACAATGTTTTTTCCAAGAGTATAATATATAAATTAAGAAATAAATGTTTACAAAACTATTAACATAAAATTAATAGGTATAATAAATATATATATAGGTAAGTATATAATAAATATATAATATATAATAGGTAAATATAAAATAAATATATGTTATATAATAGGTACCATAAATATATAAGATAAAATGAACAAACAAACAAACAAACATAAACAAAACAAACTAAAAAAGGAAGAAAAAGAAAGAACTAAAAAGTTGAAATAAAAACATTGTAATTAATGATAATGATTCATGTCAGTAATTATTTAATTTAGTTTTTAAACTAAACATGGCCTGGGCAAGCACAAACTGTACTAAGCTTAAAAAACTTTACAGTAAACAAAAACATGCCTGTAGAATTGTCTTCGGAGTAAGTAAAAAAGCGTCTAGTGAACCTCTCTTATGCAAACTTGGAGCATTGAATATATACAAAATTAACATACATCTTGTTTTACAGTTTATGTACAAAATAAAAAATGGACTATCTCCGCCGATATTTCAACCCTATTTTAGCGAAATAAGTCATAAATACCCTACTAGATTCTCATATAACAACTTGTCATCTCAAAATTTACATTAAAGTTAAATTCATACTCAATCCAACACCGCGGACCTTATTTGTAGAAAAATTTTCCCCAGATTGTTACTATCAAAAGAAATACACTTGAACAGTTCAAATCTGAATCAAAGCGTTTTTTATTATCTACTGACTTAAATTTTCTTTTTCTTTTTTAGTAAAAAAATAAACTAGCACAATTTATTTCTTTTATTTGTTTTAACTTTTACTTGTTCTAAATTTATTTTACTAAACGAATTTATATATAAACAGTTATATCAATTGTAAAACGTAGTTTTTCACATTTTTACATATTTTATCACAAACAATTTATACGATTTTATATAATTTGTTGTAAAAAACGACCTGTAATGAAGTCACTATGGGGCTCGGTGATAAGACAAACTGATGTCTTCTTCTTGCTCCAGCCATTTGTTTTATTATTTATGTTGTTTTATAAATTGTAACTTTCTACGGCAAAAAATTAAATAAATAAAAAATAAATAAAAAATAAAAACTTACAGGGTCAATGAATTTGAGAATAAATTAAGCGAAGCGCTAAACTAGTAAAAAATTTTAGTGTGTTCCTCTACGGAAAAACCGAGACAATTACAATCCTAGCCTAAGCATAATTCGGCATCTAGCTATTAGTGTTCACCAAAAGTTTTAAACACCGCCTGTAGTTTAAATCTTATATTCTTTAAAAGTAATGCATACTATTGGCGATGTATGTTAGAAATACCCTTCACATTTTTTGAAAAGTTCATGTATCGTAGAGTTTGCCCAACACGGCATAATTCAATGCGTTCGAACTTTTACTGGTTTAAAGTTTCGTAACTGTTGGCTAAATAAATTTAAGTTAAAAAATATATAGAAGTTAATAAAGGAATTGTTTTTTTTGCTATAAAATTCTTGACTATTTTGTAGTCTTGACTATTTTGTAGTCTTAAATTAAAAATTGCAGCTTTCGTGTAGCATTTCTTATATTTACTAGAGGATTTTATGTCAAAAAGAAGAGATTAAAAGTGAGATATGAAAATTTTTTTCTTTCTCATTACTATACTTTTCTATAATAAATACAAAAACAAAAAATAAAAATTATTATAACATTAAAAAAAAAAAATTATAAAAACCTTTATACTGTATATACTATGCAATCAAATATGAAAATTTAAAAACCAACCAGTAGGAGTTCTGCATGTATAGGAACCTTCAATTTAAATTTCATAACAAATTTAAGGTAAAAATATATAGAAGTTAATAAAGGAATTCTTTTTTCTGCAACAAAATTTACAAAATTAAGGAGCTTCGAAGTCTTGACTATTTTTATGAAGGGTGGGACTCAGAACTTTGCATAAAAACAGAGACTTCTAGACTCCGGACTCCGACATCGCATCTCCGATCACGATAGAAAACATTAAAATAACAATACCAGATGAGAAGTTAAATGATAAATATAACGTCATACAATACCAAACAATCTTTGGGAATTTCAATTATATTAAAAGAATCAATTATAGAGGGAAAACCGGGGCTAATTGACAGCAGGGGTAAGTTGAAAAACTGCGTTAATCTTCAAAGTCTTTTATCAGAAAGTGCCAAAAATTACATAGAACTTTACTAATTGACCATTTCATCATTCAATGTAGTATTGTTAGAGTTCCCGCATGCGCATATGAGATATTAGAATTTATGTGCTTTTTGGACAAAAATGCAATTTTTTGAACATCGCTTCCTCTTTACTTTACAAAGAAAAAAGCTAGTCTTATGAAAAAAAAAATTGCAAAAATTCCACTTACAATTGGTTTACTATTTCTAGTCAGATTTTTTTTAATAGTTGCCGTTTTTCAGGATCTTTAGACTGTTTATTAAAAATAAGGCTTTTGGGGTAAGTTGGCAAAATTTTCACGGAGCTAGTTGGCTCATAGCTTTTATTATTAAAAAATAAATTATTTTTTTTTAATTAATTTTTTTTTTATTTTTAACAATATTGAAAAAACTTATTTTTCACAAAAATATTGAAAAAAATTTTTAGATTTTTTTTTTAAACAGATAAAAAGTGTGCAGCTGTTTTGGCTTGTTGTATGAACTAATATTTGGTACCAACAAAACGGAATTAAGTTTTTAGTTTAAAATTGTTGCCAAAACAAGCAGTAAAAAAATTTCTATAACTTAATAGAACATTAATTTTTAATTTAAGTATATATAAATTCGCATTGCTTGAAATCATTATTACAAGTTTAGTGTTTTCATTTATTTGGAGGAAAAAGATGTTGCACAATATAAGAAAAAAACAACAACAATGAAGAGAATATTTCAATCAAGCTTACCAATCACGTTTAGCCGCTGCCTGTTTTCAGTAGGAAACAGTGCAAAGCTTCTTGAACGGCGGGTAACACATCAAGAGTTATCAGAAATGGCATCTGGACAGATAACCAGCCTTTATTCACAATATAGAAAAAGAAAAGGAAGTCAAACGAGAAAATCAATTTCAAAAAAGGCAGTTAAAATGTATGCAGGGTTTACTAAAAAGGCGTTTCCAGTTGGTAATCATAACACTCTTAAGGATGATCTCGTCCTTCAACAAGGAGAGCATCCTTAAGATATAATTTATAAATTTTAGGAAAGGTTTACCACTGTTTTGGATTAACGCCTGCTTCTCTCATCATAGCTTTGACTACAATAAACCATGTTGATGTAACAAAACCATCCTAGTCTTTTAGCATCAAATGCAAAGTAATACTTAGCAGATTGCTTTGCAGCAGAAGTTTTTCTGCAGCAAAAGCAAAAAGAGAAACAATCTGCATTACTAAATGAGCTTGTAAAAAGTGAAAATGAGCTTTTAAAATAAGAAGCCAAAACGAAAGTTGAAAAAAAGGTTGAAAAAAGAAAAAATCTAACCAATGGGTTTATCTCTGAACACATATGTAATTGCGGGAGTAGAGGTTCTGTGGGGTAATTTACATTTTAATAAAACCTACTTCAGTTATAGCTGCTCCGGCTAAACAGCCTGAAAAAGATTGCTGGAGTGTTTGTTAAGCTCTCCTCATTTTCAGATATTATAGGACATCCACATTTTGGGGTCTGTTGTCAATTTTGTCAACAGGCTCAGTTTTTGCATTTTTCCTGAGAAATTTTTGATATTTGTTTTCGAGGTCTTGAAACTCATTACCTGAGAGCTCGCCACCAATAAAAGCTCAAGAATTTTTAAATAGAGGCTGCTTCTCCAGCCGTAGTGTAAAGCATATGATATTGCATACTTACTTACTGTTGCTATTATATTTTTTTAAATCCAAGCAGAGCCAAAACAGTTTCACACCCGGCTCCAGCTTCAACACGATCTATGTTAACTGGAGCGTCAACAACTGTTCCCACAAGAAAACCGACGACCACTAAAAACAAAATGCATTTTTTATTAGAAGTGCTTGCGGATATTCTTGTTGGGGAGAGTGACCTAAAACGGACCTAAAACTTTTCAAAAAATGATAGAATCAACTAAGTGTAACCAACCAAAAAGTACAAAAAAGATTTTTTCAAGAAACTCAATCTATGTTCTAAATTTGACATAAGAAAATTGAAGGTGTAACTATGCCTCACGTTAAGAAACAACCGTTGAACAAAGAAATGCTAATAGCCCATTTTACGTAGAAATATCCTAAAATGGGCCCGTTAATTTAATTTCTGAGTAAAGCCTGATTATTTATTTAAAACTGACTATAAATGATTTTTATATAATACATAATCTTCTTTTATTCACATAGTATTCTGTTATTCACATAATCTTCATTATTCACATTAAAAATTGACACTCTGAGTAAAGAAAATTTGACAACAACTTCAATTACGTCATTTTTACAACAACTTCAATTACGTCATTTTTACAACAACTTCAATTACGTCATTTTTACAACAACTTCAATTATAGTCAAACTCAAAGAAAATTTAGCTTAATAAAATTTTAAAAGTAGTACTTTCATATATTCTTTTTGCCTAAAATTAACAACAAAAAAAAACAACTATTTTTTAAATGGTTTTCTTAAATGCTTATGGTCAGCTGAACAATATTCTACAGTTAAACTTGTAATAATTCTTGTCCAAGCAATAGATTCGATAGGGCTCATTTCACCTTAGGGGCCAATTTTAGACCACTTTCCCTTATGTTTTGAAATTTTTTTACTTTTTATGCTTTTTTTTATGGAAGTTGCCCGAAATAGAAATAATACGCTTATACATGTTAATGCTATATTTGTGACTTTTAGGCCATTCCGGTTCCATTTTTCCATTAGGAATTTGTGACTTTTAGGCCATTCCGGTTCCGACCGGAATTACAATATTTCAGGCCGGAATGCTGGAATATATTTTGTACTACTTTTTTTAAGACTTTTTTTTTTTTTTTTTTTTTTTGTGAGTAATTTAATTCGCCGTTAAAAAATGTTTACATCGCATATCCATATATCGAAACTAATTGCTGGAGCAAGATGAAAAAATAATATATAATTTCACTTGATGAATTTTGAACATCATCATTTAAATTTTATTGGTATAAATAAATCTGTTTTGAGCTTACTTTAAAAGAAACATTTTAAGTCGTAAAAATTAAATTCCCTAAACAGTAATAATCTTTTTGATTCATTCTTGAATTGCTCTAAGGTAGTATTTTTTCTGTCTCTCTTTGTTTCTGTTGATAATATCTGGGAATTTTTTCCACAGATAAGGTACGCAGTATTTAATTGAATAGGAGGTTAATTTTAAATTATATTTGAGAAGAAAGATTATAAAAGAGAAGAAAAGTTGTTATTTGAAAACTTTGTTGAATGCTTATGATTAGATTTTCTAAAATAAGTTTACTGTAATAAGATTTTTGGGGACATTCCCATTTTTGGGGACATTCCCATTTTTGGGGACATTCCCAATCCCATTTTTTTTTGTAAACAAAAACAATAAAACTTGGTGTAAATTTAGTTTATACACATATAGAGCACCAAGCGCAAGTGGTTCACAATGTGTATTTCTATAGGCTTCAAACACTATTCTGCACGCATGTTTTTGTTTATTGTAGATTTTCTTAAATTTTGTATAACCAATACTAACTCACACAATATTACAGACAAGACAAATAACTGTGAATAAAAACAAAATATAATTTTTTCAGGGATGTTACATTTAAAAAAGGTTTAGCCTCAAGCATCATTGCGATATTTTTTGAGAGCGTCATTCTAATACTATTTATATTTGAATACTACAGTAAATTTTCATCCAGTTTTACTCCTAAAAAGTTTACGTATACTCCTCTTTTTAATTATGAGATTTTAAGAAGATTTTAAGTTCTCTGATTTATGGAAAAGTTTTTTTGGAAAAGTATATATTTAGTTTTATCCACATTTAGTGAAAGCTTGTTATTTACAAACCATTCATTAACTTTACATAACTGCTCATTAACTATTTTAAAAAGTGTTTTGATATCTTTGTGAGAACAAAAAAGATTGAAACATTAGAAAACAAAATTAGGTCTGAAAGATTTGGGCAATTTTTTTTTTGTCAGGAACAATACCTGTCTAAAATGCAGGGCCGGTGCGAGTAAGTGTCAATTGGGGGAAGGGGGTGCCATTACAACTTTTTCCGACTAAAAAAAAAAAAAAATGTCCTCGATTTCTAAAATTTACTGACTGCCATAACGACATTTGCCAATTAACTCTCTAAGTTTACCGACGAACTTGTCGAAAGGGCCTACATTTGCCGATTAAATAGTCAAAAAGGGTCAAATTTGCCGACTAAAGGAACGAAAAAATCATTGATGGGGAGGGGGTCACACACCCCCCTGCTCATCGCGCCGGCCATGCTTAAATGAAAGATCAAAAACATGAAATAAAGAAGGTTCAATAATTTCAAATACTGATTTGACAATATCGATACTAACTTTATCAAAACCTTCCTTTTTTTTTAAGACTTTATACATAATTTTTCTTTCTTTTTTGAAGATTTTAGTAAGCCTTTCGACATCTTTGGCTTTAAAGTGATGTGCTTTTTTATGATTTTTTTTCTTTTCTGGAAACGCTACTTCATATTGTTTGCAAAATTGACAAAGAAACAAACTATAAGCATTGTTAGCATCACTAGATTGCAAAATCAAATTCCAATCAATATAGTTTTTGAAACAGTTTTTAAATACTTTAAAAGATTTTCATTGAACTGTCACCGAAATATTGTGGATTTTGTGGCAATATTATTAATTAAAATATTATTTGTAGCTAAGAATGTAGGAAAATGATCCCATAAATCAGTCTGAATTATATCTGTGTAAAGAGGAACATTATAAAAATTGTTAGTTATGATGTTATCAAGTATTGTAGAAGACTTTTTTGTAACTCTTGTTGATTTGTTTATTTTTAGAATAAATTTATTTTCTAGAAGAGTATTTATAAAGTTCTTAGCAGTTCATATTATTAGAAGCATAGTTGATAAGGTTGATGTTAAAATCCGCGACCAAATAAATATGTTTCCTCGAATTTTTAATTTTTTTTAGAAATGTTTTAAGATGAGTTTTAAACTTTTTTATATTACCAGATGGTGGTTTTTAAATACTATTTATAATATTGTTTTTTTCAGTTTTATTTACTAATTCAATCCATAATGATTCACAATCTGTTTCATAAACACAGAGGTCGTTACGTAAAATATAAATAAGTGAATTGTGGATAAAAATACTAATTCCTCCACCTGCATTAAATTCACGCGGTTGGTGAATTAATGTGTTATTAACTAGTTCAAATTCATAATTTGTTTCACCACTTATACACCAAGTTTCCGTCACACATAAAATTTGTTTCACCACTTTTACACCAAGTTTCTGTCACACATAAAATTTGTTTCACCACTTTTACACCAAGTTTCTGTCACGCAAAATTTGTTTCACCACTTTTGCACCAAGTTTCCGTCACACATATTATTTTAAAATCGTGTTTAAGTTCATTTAAGAATGTTATTAAATTTTCAAAGTTTATATTCAAACTTCGAATATTGATATTTAAAGTTGAAAAAATGTTTTTATTTTGTTTAAGAAGTTGCGAACATTTGGAAACGGAGTTATATTTATTTTTTAACATTTTGTGATTAAAATAATTTGCGTTGGTGTCATTATCACCGGAAATGTCATTTTCATCCTAAAATTTAATTATGAAATTTTCCTCCATTTTTAAAACATTTTAATTTTGAAAATAAGTAATAGTAAAAATAAAATTCCGTTAATTAATTAAAAATATTATGGAGATGAATTTTCGCTTTCTTCGCTACCCAATCGCAAATTATCAATTTGTCACAAGATATGTATGCAAACTTACCAGCCGCTAGTTCGATCTTCACTTTCTCCCTTTAACTTTTTCTGATTTTCGTTATTTTAGAACAAAAACCTTCTTTATATAAATATATTCCCTTTCAGATTGCTTGACTTGTTCAAAATTGCGACTTTATCTTTAAAATTTAAAAGCTTTATTGCTTTTGTTCTCAGCTTATTTCATTCTTTTTTTCCAGTTCTATGGGCCCATTAAAATTGGACTTTTTAAATAGATAAAAATTCTTCAAAAACTTTTTTTACCTTGAGCTCGTTTTCCTCCCAGCTTTCACTTTCATTTTCATTAATTCCATCTATTCTATATATATATATATATATATATATATATATATATATATATATATATATATATATATATATATATATATATATATATATATATATATATATATATATATATATATATATGTATATATATATATATATATATATATATATATATATATATATATATATATATATTATACATGTGATACAGACTGTGTAAATTAAATTAAAAAACCATTGTCCTTAAGGGCAATGAAGAATTATTGGTAAACCTAGGTAAAAAATACAAAATTCTTAAAAAAACACTATGTAATTTTATTTGCAGTAATCAATTATGTATGGATATTTAGAAGTTTAGAAATTTTTAAGACATGTGACACAGACTGTGTAAAGAGTTTCAGTCCTTGATAAGTTGCTGTGTAGTTTGCCAATTTGTCACATACCAAAAGATCAATGGGTGTCACATACACAAATTATTTACATATCAAAAGATCAATGAAATGCTTGGAGAGCCACGACCTCTTTGCCATATTATCCATTTCAGAGCAATTTCTGATATTTTGGCGCCAATCAACCGTGGCGCAGTGGTTAGAGTTCTAGCTCAGAGCCAAGAGGTCCTAGATGTAGGGCCCCAGCGAAGGAGGGGGGGAGGGTTGGAGAAAGGTATAGTTTGTCCCGTGGCACCAAGGAGCACCAATTAAAAAGAAGGTACCTAAAAAAAATGGTTCCTTTATTTATAATATAAGGAAATTTTAATGAATAAGGGCGCGAATCAGGGTTGCTGTCTCAAGCAGCGTAACGGCTCTCGGCGGTCCTGCCAAGGTGAGCTGTAAACTCTAGCAAAATAAACAATATTGATAAGAAAGCAGACGTAAAAATCTTAATTAAATATTTTTCCACGGTGCTCTATGATAAGAAAGTAAGGACTTTTGGGAGCATCTTTATAACCACAGCAACAACAAAAAATTTGCTTAAAAAAACAGATGCGTTATCAGTTATATATATATAACTTGAGATATTTTCAACAATGATTTAAAAGTAGGTATTTTGCGAACCGATATATCAGATCATTTCCCTATATTCCTAAAATTAGATAATACAAACTCTGAAAAAACTTTAACCGCACAAAGAGTAATTAGAAAACGCATTTATAATGAGGCTAACCTTAATTTATTCAAAAATCAACTTTCATTACTACACTGGAATAACATAAATTTTAATGATAATGCTAACAATATCTATGAGTCTTTTTTCAAAACATTTTTTTCTGTATACGATGCTAACTTCCCAATCATTGAAAATAAAATAACTACTAAGAGCTTAAATACACCCTGGATCACTAAGGGCTTTAAAAAATTGTCCAAAATTAAGCAAAAACTATATATAAATTTTTTGACTAGGACTACAAAAACCTATTTGAAAAAATTTGCAAAAATCTAAAAAAAAATTATTACTCCCAATTACTCAATACATTTAAAAATGACACAAAACGCACATGGCAAATAATGAATGAAACTATTGGAAAACAAAAATCATGCTCAGGTTTTCTGCCACAAATGGTTAGAGTCGATAACAAAAGTTTATACGAACTATAGCTCAAGAATTTAACAAATTTTTTATCGATATAGGTCCAACACTTTCTAAAAAAATCCCAAACACCAAATCTTTATTTACTGATTTTCTAGTACCCATTGATAATTGCATTGGTTCAGTTGAGTTGTCTTCTGAATTGTTGTTTGAAGAGTTTGAAAGAGCCTTCAAATCTTTAAAAAAAATAAAGCAATTGGAGCAGATCAAATAAATGGAAACGTTATTATAGATTGTTTTGAACAGCTAAAAGTTGTTCTTTTTAAAGTTTTTAAAGCTTCTATCCATCAAGGTGTTTTCCCCGAACTGTTAAAATTTGCCAAAATTATTCCTATTTTTAAAGAAGGGGACAAATCAATTATAAGTAATTATCGCCCTATTTCTGTTCTTTCCACCTTTTCAAAAATTTTAGAAAGAATTATATATAACAGAGTATACAAATATTTTCATGTTAATAAATTACTTAACATTAATCAATTCGGTTTTAAAAAGGATAGCTCAACTGAACATGCAATTATCCAATTTGTACGGGAAATCTCAAAATCATTTGAAAAATCACAATATACTCTAGGACTTTTTATTGATCTATCAAAAGCTTTTGATACGGTTGACCACCAAATTCTAATCCATAAACTTAAACACTATGGAATAAAAAATAAAGTTTTAAAATGGTTTGAAAGCTATTTGTCAAATCGTAAACAATTTGTTCCGAGTAATGACGGTTATCACACCAATTGTCTTTCTATAACATGTGGAGTCCCACAAGGCTCAATTCTTGGTCCACTCTTTTTCCTAATTTATATTAATGATTTAAATAAAGCCTCTAAACTAACAAGTATTATGTTTGCAGATGATACTAACTTATTTCTTTCTAACAGTGATATCTTTGAACTTTTTAAAACAATGAACAAAGAGCTTATACATGTATCGAGTTGGTTTAAATGTAATAAGATAACTCTAAATTCTAATAAAACAAAGTGGACCTTATTCCATTCGCTTTCCAAAAAACGATATTTGCCATTAAACTTACCTAAAATTTTTATTGATCAAAATGAAATAAAAAGGGATTCCGTAACAAAATTTTTAGGTGTTTACCTTGATGAAAACATCACTTGGAATCATCATATCGACTACATAAGCACTAAAATTTCAAAAAACATAGGAGTTTTATATAAAGCACGAATCTACCTCAATAAGAAAATTTTAATCAAACTTTATTATTCATTTATACACAGTTATTTAAATTATGCTAATATCGCCTGGGGTAGTACAGAAAAAAGTAAGTTGCAACGTCTTTATCGCCGTCAGAAACATGCTATCCGTTTAATCTGCTTTGCAAATCGCTTTTCTCACGCAAAACATTATTTTATTGAAATGAGAATTTTAAATATATACGAGCTAAATATATATAATGTTTTATGCTTTGTATACATGTGGAAAAATGACTTGTCTCAATCTGTCTTCAAAGATATTTTTACTCCGAAACCCATCAACAAATACAATTTGAGAAATACTGATTTTTTAAATGAACCTTTCTGTCAAACGAACTTTAATCAATTTTGTATTGTCTATCGGGCACCACACCTTTGGAATAAAATTGTTTTGCCCAATTTTGATTTCGAACTACCCATTACTTTTCGTTTTTTTAAAAGTAAATTAAAAACCCTAATTTTTTCATTAGAAGACGTATTATGTTATTATTAATAATATAAATTAATAACTTTGCCTTTTCTTATTTATATTTATAAAAAGTTTATTCTTACTTATTTTGCTGATTTTATATTCTTTACTTCACGTATACGTTTATATAAAATATTAGTGAGTAGATCCGCGTGATCTCTCTTTGGATTATAAAATATATATTTGGATTATATATATATGAAATTTGTAAAAATTTGATACTGTTAATGCTTGTTTGAACTTATTTAAGGTTCTGACGACAAGATCCTTTGATCTTCTTTCAGATACCTTATTTTATATTTGTGAAAGTTTATTATTATCATCATACGACCAACAAATGTAAAATTAAAAAAAAAAAAAAAAAAAAAAAAAAAGTTTATTATTTAAGTTATACCGCGAAATCATTATCGAGTTTTGTTCAATAAATTGCAGCCACGCTATTTCAAAACATGGAAATAAAAATCAAAACTTACGTCATGGAAAAACACAAGAAACTATAACTTTCAAGTAAACATTTTAAAAATAAGCACTATTAATACGATTCGGTTATGATTTTGGGTAATAAATAAACACCAATGGCCGCACTATTTGGCTTACCTGGGGCATTTTCCTCTCAAATTGGTCAACGCATTGGTTTGTTGTTTAGTGTATATTATTATCAAAAAGTTATTTTTAAATTGAATTTAATACACACGCACACACAATGTTTATGAGACCTGACTACCAAATTGAAATTGTAACGTCACAAATTAAAACAATAGAAAAAATTTAAACCTATTCTAAGTTATTAATATGTGAATGTTAAAATAATAATAATAATAATAAAAATAATAATAATAATGACATATGCATACATTTTAGTTTTAAAATTCATTTAATTTTTTCCTCGTTTTTAAAAATTTAAAAATTTACACATTCTCTGAATAGACTAAGAGTAGAAATTTAAGGCCTAATTATAAAAATTTTAAATTCTAGTAGTTGAAAAAAATTGCAGCGTGTATAGTTAGATGTAAAGTTCATTGTTAGCATCTATGTTGGTGATTTAAACTAAGTTTTAAGTGAAAGTTGAGCACTTTTTATTCATAGCATAAACAAATCCAAATTAAATTTTTTTCAACTTAGTCAAAATTTACTAACAACTTACTAGCTACTAGTTTTAATAAAAAATTTATTTAAAAAAAATAACATCAGTGAGTTTAACAGAGTTCATAAAAAAAGGAACTTATATGACATCAGCCAGATAAGTTTCTTATGTCTAGGCACAACAGGACAGTTTTGGGTAGTCAGGCGTAATCTCATACCACTAGATCAGAATGAGTACACAAAAAATGCTTAAAAAAAGTTTTAAAATATTTTTTGAATGTCATTTATTAAGGTTTCAGTTTTTAATCTAAACATACAAATAAAAAATTTTTTTTGTATTAGATATTACAAAGCTTTTTTTTTTTGGGTTTTAGAGCATTTTTTTTTTTTTTTTTTTGTGTGTACTTTTTTTGGTGTTTTTCTGCTTGTTTTAAGCATTTTTTTAGTTTTTTTTTGGCATAAGTTTTTGAAAAGTTTTCCTTTATTCTAGTATAATTTTAGTATATGATTATTAAAAGCACAATTACATGTATAAACATCAATTTAACTTACATTTTTAATAAAGTTTTTTAATTAAATTAGCTATACGTTAATTATATATCTAGGCATTCTGTATGGGAATGATTATTTGTCATGTTGTACTTCCTAACAACTGTCATACTCTCATTAACATAGAAACTATTTTTATTCTATAAGAAAGTTACCATTTTAATTTTGATAATATAAACATATTAGTATATAATACCATGCCATTTTAATATCAAAGTTCAAATGCTCAAAGAAATAAGCAATATATTGAGATTATTTATTTCTTTAAGCAATTGTATATTGTGTAATAATTTAGTCTTACATTGTTTGTTTGTTATATTTGTCAAAAAAATATATATCGCTAGTATAAAAAAGCCCTATACTGAATGTAATTTTAAAGAAAATTTAAAAAGTTTGAATTATTATTATTTACTGAGTTTCCCAGACCATCTTCACCTGATGATTTGTAATTTGTTTATTCCCCATTGATTATAAAATAAAAAATTGAAAACATGATACCAACAAATAAAATTGAATATATGATATAGAAAATAAGAAAAATAATAAAATCATTAGTATATTAAAAGTTTTATTTTCATAAGTTTAATAAATTACCTTGAAAAGTCAATTGCACATAATGCAATAGTTATATTACAATGTTGGAAAATACATTATGCATTGAAGTTTTTAATACATGTGATTAATAAAAACAAATGGTTTAAGATTTTTTTTTAGCAAAATGTTTTTGTGTATTGGTGTAAGTTTTTCATCTGCATTTTTTGTCTAATCATATGATTTATTTATCATTTATTTTATTAGATATTTTCATAAAGTATTAGATATCAGTAAGTATCAAGACTTTTGTGAAATTTTTTAACATGCTTTGTTGTTTGAGTTCAATTTTTAGACATAATCTTATGGTAAATGGAGCACAACTTTTTCCATTTTGCTAATATGGTTCAGTGGTTTAAATAAATGGGTTACTAAGGTTTTATTTCTGCCCCCTGTATGGAGAGCTTAATCATAATTGATTACCAACAAGAAGCACAAAAAGAAATCACTCAATATTTTAAAGATATCCTTTCTCTCCATATATAATTGAATTAATAAAGATATTACGGTGCCTTAAAACCCCTTTATATTGAATAAATCACAACTCAGTGTTTTTAGTGTGATGTGGTTATTTTTTGTGTTAATCCTCTTTTAGATTCTATTGCAGAAAAACTACAGTTTTTATATCAAAAATAAAAAACATGAATTTCTATAAGTTTTTTAATATCTTTTTTTACAACTTTTTTTTTTGGATTTATATAAAATTTTTCAAATTTTTCATAATTTTTCATTTTCACAGAATTTTTTTATAACAGTATAAGGGACCTGTTAAATAGAAAATGAGCTCGAATATAAACTAAATTTTGGACAATTAAACTTAAATTTGACTTGAATTATCAATAATCTCTCAAATTCTTATTTATTACTTTCTAATTTTATCAGTTATTGGGTTAGCGAATGGGTCGTAGGCTATTTATAACTCAATATTAGAGGCCTTTACAAGGTAAAATTGTTTTTAAATTAATAGGAACCCAACCTAGCACAACAATATTTAATAGTAAGTCAACAAAATATTTTTTGTTTTAATGTTAATAATGTTGTCAGTTCAGGTTATCCTGTTATTGGCAACATGTAACCCAGTACAATCTGCTTCATGTCCTGCTGCCTTGTAGGATATGCCTTTTTAGGCAAAGGCTAGCAGAAGCAAACTCCGACATAAAACACCCCAAGGGGTAAACAGATTCTATCTGTTGATTAGCCTCGCACCCCTTCTTCATCTATTAGGTTGGTGCAGGTGTATTTTTAATATATTGTTTCCAGTTTAGGATGTTGAATACTGAATCTTCTTGACTCGATGCATGGGTTTTGCTTGTGCCTCTGTTTTTATGACCAGGAAACTCATTCTATTATCTCCTAATGAGGGTACAGCTCTAAAACTCAGTTTTATGGTTCTGAGGCTGACTGGTAGTCAGATTTCCCAAACTCTGTGGTAGCTCTCAATGTGGCTGATTCCATTAACAGTTGTAAAATATCAGAGTATTAACAGTGCCATGTTGTGCATGAATGGTGTCCCTGTTTGTACTTTTGGTGTGCATTGCCAAGGCCACATTGGAGCCCTTTGTTACGGCTTAGGGTTTATTAATAGTAATGAGATAATTGCTTGGGCTATTAAACAGTGTACTGAATACTATCTATTTTTTGAGTGAAGTTTTTTAACAAATTTAAAAATGAATAAAGTAACAAAGACTATAAAACACAAAAAAACCACTGTCATCACCAAGTTCTCTAAATCATTCACTAATATTCATAGTCTTCGAACTAACTTTTCTTCTGTTAAATCTTATTTTGCTCTTTGTGAAACTAATTTGAGTTCAGCTGTCTCATCTTGTGATCTTAGTATTGATGGTTAACTTCCTTTAATTCGTAAAGACTCCAATAGTCACATGCTTGGCCCCTGGGCATTTACATTCGTAAGAATTCACCCTTTTGTCGGGAAACTAGGTTTGAATTTACAGGCTACTCTTTTATATGCTTTCGTTTAGCACCACTTTACTTTATCACCTTTCTCTTTGTTCTATATTAATATCCTTTATCTCAAGACTGCACTCTTCTTGATGTTATTTCTGATCATATTGACCAAGCCCTCTCTCTTTGTCCATCAGCAAATATTGTTGTTGTCGGTGACTCACACTGAATGGCTCAGCTCTAGTTTCAGTGACTCTGCAGGATATAAAGCCCACAACTTTTGTCTTTCTCAATCCTTAACTCAAATAGTCAACTTTCCAACTCGCTTTCCAGACAACCCCAATCATTTACCTTCTCTATTTGACTTATGTCTTGTTTCTGATCCTAGTCAGTGCTCACTTAGGTGCTTCTGATCACAGTTTGATCTCTCTAAAACTTATATCTCATTCTTCTTTATCATCAGAATCCCCCTATCATTGTATATCTTATAACTACCTTAAAGCTGACTGGGAATCTTTCCGTGAATATCTTTGTGATGGCCCTTGGGTAGAAATCTTTCATTCTTTTGAAGCGCGTTTAATTCATAAGAGTTTTAGTATTTGATGTCATGGTAGACTTTTAACAAATGGAAAGTGTAATTGCACAAAGCTGTGTTTTTCTAGTATTTTTTTAACATACAGCAAAACAAATTTATTTGTATTATTTTTCCAAACATCGCAAAAAAGTTTTTGTAAAAAAGTAAAAACAATAACTTATTTTTATTTTATAGGAGCAACTTATTTTTTACAGATATCTTAATAATTTTTAGATTTATATATCTTACTTATATTCCTATTGTTTTTAAATTAAAACAAACATTAAAACTTTACTTATTAATCTTATAATTTTCATGTGAGTATTTTACATTATATAGAACGTTTTATATACGGTCTCTTGTTTTTGTGCAAGAGTGTGTAGTAGCTTTTGTGCAAGAGTATGTGCGCAGTATTATATATTCTGACTCTTACTTATTTTTATTTAAACAATGGAAACTATTTTGTAACTTCTCTGTTTATTTTTTTGCAATGACAATTTTTTGTTTTCCTGTCGAAAAAAGTATTTATTTACAATTACTTTCATAAACTGACAGTATTAGTAGAGATATTTAATGAGTTGTAAATTTTTTTTATTATAAAAATTTTTTTATTACGCTGATTTAATTTAAATTGCTAAATTTGCTGAATTGGATACGGATAAAAAGGAAATATTTTTTTTTACATTTGATTTTTGATAATGAAATTTTTTAAATGTCAGCAACTCCATACCAATTAGAACCTGTTAAGGTTATGAAAAAAAAGTACAAGAATACACTAAACAATACAGTTGACAGTAGTATCAGATATGAAAATTTGAAAAAGGATATGTGAGATCCTTTTTCAAATTTTCAAAGATAAAAAAAAACGTCTGAGCAAATTTTTTTTGATTAAAACTAATTAATAAATGTATACCAAGAAAAACAAATCTTGTTGTCTTAGTCGAAACTCGTCTTCTCCATTTTCTGCGGTATTTTAGTCTGTAAAATAAACGCGATTTTCCAGGTGCATTATACAGAATTGATAATTTATTCAAGTGCATTTAAATCATAGAAGTTTTAGTACATGGCGTCATAGATTTTTTTGCTTGTTTGTTTAAAACACCGATTATTATTTTTTATATGCAATTTCCAAATCATCTAAATCCTTAATTTCTCCTTATTTTTTTTTTGTTCATCTAGAAAAAATTTTTAAACTGAATGGATTATACTTGTTAATAAAGAAGATAATATATAGATTTTTGATAGTTTTCAAACCTATTTTTGTTATTATATATATATATATATATATATATATATATATATATATATATATATATATATATATATATATATATATATATATATATATATATATATATGTATTAATATATATATATGTATTAATATATATATGTATTAATATATATATGTATTAATATATATATATATATACATATATATATATATATATATATATATATATATATATATATATATATATATATATATATATATATATATATATATATATATATATATATATATATATATATATATATATATATATATATAAAGTAATAATAATTTCTCTGTTTATATTTAAAATTTATTGAAAAAAATAAGATTATGTTTTCAATGTAATCGTTTTTTCCTTAATTATCCTTACGTTTTCTTTCAAAAAAATTTCGACGTGATTATTCAAAAAAAAAATTTTCGTTTGACTTTCTGAACTTAATGCAAAGCAAATTGAAACAAAATATTGTCTAACCAAATAAAATGCTGTTACTAATTTTATACGGGTAATTAATGTATTAATTTTTTATCAGAGTCTTGATTGAGATAATAAATATTCATAATTTATAAACATTAAATATATGTCGCAATAACAATTTATATCAATGAACCAGCATGAAATATTTGAGGTTTTTAATATCTTTTTAAATGTTAAAAATAGAAAGAAAAAAAATTAAACAAATAATCAAAAAAATTTTGAATAAAAATAAATAAAAATATTTCCATAGTTTCATTTGTTAAAAGTCTACCGTGACGTCAAATACTAAAACTTTTATGAATTAAATGCGCTTCAAAGGAATCGCCAAAGTCTGTAGATTACGACGTATAATTTGAAGTCTGTAGATTACGACGTATAATGTTGTTGTTTTAGCAGAAGGCGAGCTTCTGCTAAAACAACAACATTAGTTTTTTTTGGTATGCATTCATTATTTATTTCTAATCAAAAAAACTAGGTTCAAACCATTTTTTTTAACATTATCTTTAATATGAAAAAACATGTGTTGGGAGTTTGGGATCCCTTTAATAGTATCAATATAAAGGGCAAGTCTGTAATTCCACCTCTTTTGTATGGTTCAGACTTTATCACCTCACCTAAAGATAAAGCTGAATTATTTGCTAAGAACTTTTAATCAATATCAACTCTTGATTCTACTAGTTGCGTTCTACCTGATATAGCAGTCAAACAGGTTGATCTATTGCTTGACATTTGTATCACTCCAGCTTCTGTATGTAAAGTGATTTCCTGCTTAGACTCTTCTACAGCTCGTGGCCCAGACAACATACCTGTTATAGTCTTGCAGAAATGTTCTCCGGAGCTGTGGTCTATCTTTTCAAAACTATTCAACAAGTACTTATCAGAGTCTTGCTTTCCTGCCTGCTGGAAAGCAGCATCTGTTATCCCTATTTTCAAAAATTCTGGAGAGCAATCTGATTTGTCTAACTACCATCCCATTAGTCTTTTTCCTATCATTAGCAAGGTTTTTAAATCTTTAATTAACAAACACTTAATCTGTTATCTTGAATCTAATAACTTATTTTCTAACAATCAATATGGATTTCAATCTTCTTGTTCTACGGCTGATTTGCAAACAGTATTAACCGATAGGTTTTATTGTGCATTAGATAAAGGTGGAGAGGTTAAGGCCATCGCTCTTGACATAAAGCGTTTCTATAGCGTTTGATAAAGTTTGGCATGCTGGTCTTCTCCATAAGCTTTCTTCTTACAGTTTATCTGAAAACATCTTTAAGTTTATTGAATCCTTCCTCAAGGTTCATTCCTTGGCCCTATACTCTTTTTAATTTAGATTAATGATCTTCCAGATATTCTCACATCTATGGTGGCATTGTTCGCTGATGATACTACTATTTTTTCTTGTCATGATAAGAAGCCAACTCTCTCTCTCTCTAATTGCTTGGAGAGGGTATTTGAGCTTGAAAAGGATCTCACTTCTGCTACAGCATGGGGCTCACAGTGGCTGGTGAACTTTAAATCAGATAAAATTCAATTTTTTTTAGCCAATCGTTATTGCAATAATTTTGACCTTCCTGTATTTATGAACGATAATATACTCGGCGAGTCATCTACCCTTCATCTTCTAGGATTAACTCTTACTTCTGATCTCTTACTTCTGATCTTTCTTGGAAACCTTATATCAAATCCAAAATTAGCATCTGTTAAAGTTGCATCTTATTATCGAGCTCAACACTTTCTTACTCTGGATTCTATTCTCTATCTCCATAAATCTCAAATTCGGCCTTGTATGGAATACTGTTGCCATATCTCGGGCAGATCTTCTAGTGATACCTTTTCTCCTTTAGACAAAATGCAAAAACGCATTGTAAACATAGTTGGACTTGCTCTTGCAGCCAACCTTCAACCATTATTACATTGTCATAATGTTGCTTCTCTTTCTCTTTTCTACAAATACTATAATGGGCACTGCTCTAAAGAGCTAGCGTCTCTTGTGCCATCTACTGAAAGTCATTCTCATATTACTCTCACCCTTTTTCTGTGACTGTTCCTAAGTACTCCAAAAAGTCTTATTCCTCTAGTTTTTTTCCTCGAACATCAGTTCTTTGGAATTCTCTCCCTTCATCTTGCTTTCCTGATTCATATGTATATATATATATATATATATATATATATATATATATATATATATATATATATATATATATATATATATATATATATATATATATATATATATATATATATATATATATAGATATATATACATATATATATATATATATATATATATATATATATATATACATATATATATATGTATACATATATATATATATATATGTATATATATATATATATATATATATATATATATATATATATGTATATATATATATAGATATATATACATATATATATATATATATATATATATATATATATATATATATATATATATATATATATATATATATATATATACATATATATATATATATATATATATATATATATATATATATATATATATACATATATATGTATATATATATATATATATATATATATATATATATATATATATATATATATATATATATATATATATATATATATATATATAGCAAAAAGCAGTTTTAATACCTACTCTACGAAACTCTCTTTTAAGTATAATGCTTAATTTTGGTATCCATGGTAGTATGACAATTTTCCATGGTAGTATGAATATTTTATTCTGAACATATTTTATATGCTCTTGAAAGAAAACCTTTAAAAATAAATATATTGGGTGAAATTGAAGAATGTGGTTTAACTAATACATTAATGATTGCTTGCTTACGATATATTGAAAAATTGTATTTATGAAGAAATTGATTGGTGGAAATACAAATGTCTAGAAAATTTAGTTGACTTTGAGAATTTTGGTATTCAATAGTATACTAAATAGCTGTATCTTGTGTATTTAAAAAAGTACCTTTTTTAAGTTATTGGTGCAGTATTGAAGCTTAAATTTTCTAACCGATGGCATTTTAATAATTTTATCCTGCATTATTATAATTATAATAACTAAATAATAAATAAACTAAACTGGGCATTACTTAGAATTTTTTGGATAAATTTTTATTTTGACTTTGTTTACAGGCAAAAGCTGTAAAAGTAACCTATTTAAGCATTGTTATCAATATTTTTTTAATCCTTTTTTACTCCCAATAAGGCTTCAAGCAACCACTATCAAGTTGTGAGTTGCTAGAAAAATAAAGTAGAGTTATAGAGCAATGAAACAGTTGACAGAAGACTTGAAAAGTTGAAGGTTGTATGAGTCAGCAAAATATGAAGATGGGACAGAGTTCCGAAGGGTTAAAGTGCGTGGAAATAAGCTAGACAAAGAAAAGTTTTTGGAGCATGAAGAGACAGATACAGTTGAAGAATGAGACTTTGATGAATGACAAGTCAAGCAAGAATGAGTTTTGGTTGATGGAACTAGAGATGAAAGTTCCTTTGAGCAGCAACCATGATAGAATTTGTAGAAAAGAGAAAGAGATGCAACTTTACTGAGATGGGAAAGAGGCCCAAGCTTAGCAGATAGACCGGGTCCAACTCTGTTTACAATGCGTTTTTGGACCTTGTCTTGAAGAGAAAGAACATCATTAGAAGACAGTATTCCATACAGGAACGAATAAGAGATTTGTAGAGGTAGGGAATGGAATCAGGAGAGAGAAAATGGTGAGCACGATAAAAAGAAACAACCTTAGCAGAGCAATCAATTGTATATATTCTTTCCATGAAAAGTCGGTAGTAAATAATAATCCAAGAAGACATAAAGAAGTGGAATCAGTGAGAGGGTTGCCATTCATCAATATAGGAATGTCAACAGTACTGCAATAGTTATTTGTCTGACAGCAATTTATTTGACTAAAGATGGAATGTGAGAAATTTGTTTATCAAAGACTCAAAGACCTTGCTGATAACAGAAAGAAGACTGATTGGACAATAATCGGAGAAGTCAGTATGTTTACCAGAGTTTTTAAAAATTAGAACAACAGATGCCATTTTCCAGCAGGCAGGAAAACAAGATTCTGTCAAGCTTTTATTAAATAGTTTAGAGAAAATAGAAAAGAGTTCTGGAGAACAATTTTGTAAGACCGTGACAGGAATGTTGTCTGTACAACAAGCCATAGAAGAGTTTAATCAAGATATGACTATGAGCAATGGAAGCTGAAATGGTTTGAATGTCTAACAATGGGTTAACCTGTTTAATTAGGACAGAAGGAAGAGAATGGCCATAAGATTTAAGAGTTGGATTAGAAGATAATTTCTTTGCAAATAGTTTAGCCTTATTTCATGTATTTAAGTATAGCCAAGTGCCAAGTATATTTCTATATTTTTAATTTTTTTATTTCAATTCACCTCCCTAAGGCCACGAAGGCCACTACAATTGAGGAGGCTTCTTTAGTTATGGTTATAACCCCTTCTCAACTTTATAACTCAGAAACACAAACCTTGATGAACAATGCTGCTGCGTGTAGAAACAAGTTAAGCGCTGTACTACCAGGGACGTTGTGGGGATCGAACATCACAAAACTAAATAATTCTAAAAACAATTTATTTATCTAAAAATAATTTATATGTCAAAACAACATATGATTGTTGTTTAGATATCTAAATTACTAATAAATTAAATAAAGAATTCTAAGTAACCTGCATATAATTTTTTTCTTTTTTTAAAATAAAACTAAAAAGCGTTCCTCTAAAATTGTATTTATTTTTTTG
>NC_061166.1:13923835-14053835 GCF_022113875.1 Hydra vulgaris
TGATAAGCCTGTTTAGCATATTTTTCAATCGTTTGCATGACTTCAGAGTATTATGTTATATATATATATATATATATATATATATATATATATATATATATATATATATACACACACCTTGAGGAGGTGAATAATTAAAAAAAAAGAGTTTGAATATATATATATATATATATATATATATATATATATATATATATATATATATACACCTTGTTTATATATATATACACACACTTGTTTATATATATATACACTTATACTTGTTTATATATATATACACACCTTGTTTATATATATATACACACACACCTTGTTTATATATTTATATATATATATATATATATATATATATATATATATATATATATATATATATATATATATTCAAACTCTTTTTTTTAATTATTCACCTCCTCAAGGTGTGTGTGTATATATATATAATATATATATACACACACACCTTGAGGAGGTGAATAATTAAAAAAAAGAGTTTGAATATATATATATATATATATATATATATATATATATATATATATATATATATATATATATATATATATATATATATATATATATATATATATATATATATATAGAAATTTAGACAAACCTAGTCTTTTTTTATATAATGGAGATATACATACAGAGGTTGATTTTAATTTAAAAAATTTAACTTGTTGATTAATCATTTATTAGAACTGACATTCAAATTAGACTTGATTGCTTATATTAGACATGAATGCTAGTTGACAATTGATAATCATTAACACCATTGGTTGACAGTTGATAATCATTAACACCATTGGTTGACAGTTGATAATCATTAAATCCATTGGTTGATCATCAACAATTTGGTTAATCATCAACAATTTGCTAATTAATTTTTTTATATATTTGCTTTTCATTTCATTTTATAAAAAAACTTAAAAAATCTTTTTAGACCTAAAGACGCTATAAAAGCCATTAGAAAACGCTTAACAAGTAGCCAAAAGAATAACAAGTGCATCCTCTATACATTAGTTGTATGTTTATTTTTTGTTATTTTATTAAATTTTTCATAAAAAAATATTTATTTTCAAAATCAGTGACTTTTTTCCCTATTCATCCTATATATGTATATTATCATAAACAATTCTTTTTATATATAACATACATATATTTAATATATATTTAATGTTTGATATACATACTTTTTTTTTTTAAATTCAATTGTGAAATGTTTTATGTTTATATATGACTTTGTTACCGTTTATCATACATTTATGTATGAACTACTGAACTACATAATTTTTACTGTTAAAATAAAGTTTGATTAAGGTTTTAGAAGCAGCAGTTAAGAATTGTGGAATTCGTTTCCATAAACAAGTAGCATCAAAAGAGTTTCTGTCAGATTTAACCAAATTGCTTGGAGGACAAAAAGTAAGATTCAGTTTTTTTTTGAGTTTATTATGTCTCTCTCTTTTTATGTTGTTTTGAGCGAATCAATTAGAATCTATTGTTATGAAGAAGTGAAAAATACTTTACATTTTTCCTCATTTTTACTCTATCACTTTTTAACTCTCTATAATTTTTAAATTAAAATTTTCAATTTGAAGCATTTTTCCTAAGCTGTAAAAAATCTTTCCCTTTCCTTTCTTTTCCTTTCTTTTCCCTTTTAACTGTATCTTTTATTTTTCCTAAGGTGTAAAATAATTACTAAATTAAAATAGTGGTTTCTTAACTTAAAATTTCTTGTGCTAAATTTTTTGTTACTATTTGTTTAATTGTTGTATTATTACTTGCTACTGTATTGTTCTTTGCATATCAAAGGCTCTTAATAAAATTTGACATGCTGGTTTACTCAAAAGCATATTTCATATCATACATATGGGAAAGTTTTGACACAATACTCTTGCCTTGATGATGAAACAATACTCTTGTCTTGACATGATGACACAATACTTCTGTCTTGACAAAATTCAAAATTTTTTGACTGCAGGTAATCAAAAAGTTTTAAAATATTTTGTTGATTTCAAAACAAGAAATTCTCCTTAAATTTAAAAACTCATTCACCCTACCTATTTGAAAAACAACATTTAAACAAGCAATCTTAAAAATAGTTCTCAAAAATTTTTGAGATTACTAAAAAGTCATTAATTGCAAAAGTTAATTTACACTTTTAATTGGCTAGGCAAAGGCAACAGGCTGTAATTTTTAATTTTTGAAAGAAATATTGAGGAAAAGATCTAAATATTATTAAATAAAGTATTTTATTTCTGGCACTATTTATGCATTAATTTCTAAACTTGGTTAAAAAAATTTGTTTTCATGTGAGTTTTTCTTATAAAAAAAAAGAAAACTTATAAAAAAGTCAATAATTACAATTAAAGATTTGCATTAGATATTCGATAAAGATGCTGCATTAGCATGCTGCATAGCAGATAAAGATACTGCATTAACAGGTGATTATTTTAATCAAAGATGCTGCATTATCATGCCATAAAAAAGCGTCAACTCTTTTGAAAAAATTAAGAAATCAAATATAAACATCCATGTTTACTTGACTGCAAGCGATTGCATGAGGTTATTTTGATAGAGGTAGCATTACCAATTTTATAGTTTAGGATTTCTAGAAATGAATTTCAGAAGATAGACAGGCATATGATTGTAAAGATATAAAATTGAATGAATTTAATAAAATGTAAATAATGAATAAAATTGTATATGAAAAAAGGTTTCAAATTGACTTTTTTTTATAGGCATTACATTATTTAAAGAAAAAAATTAATATGGTAAAGCCATTATAATTCAAAAATAGTTTTCCTCAATAAAAATAACTATGTACTTGCACTTTACCCAAAGCATTTTTGGTTTTTTGGTCATACCAAATACTGCCTAATGGGATGAAAATGAAAATATTTATAAAATAATGAAGCAACACATTGGTAAATATTGTGTTATTTTGATTCAGTTGAGTCAATTATGTTTAGAAATTAATTTTTGGTTGCCTACCTTTTATCTATTGCAATCAATCGGCAAAGAGTTGTGTACTCTTAAGAATTGCGTATTAAAACATAAAGTTACCACACATCAAGTTCAGCCACATTTTGTTTTAAAAAAGCCACAGTTTAAAATGGGTAAAGTTAAACAACATCATGTGAATAAAAACAGTTACTACATGCTTGACATTCAAAACATGAACTTTTTATACAGTTTGTATGCCTGGTTTGATGATTCAGAGAATTGTGATGATTTATGTTTCTTTTTTTATGTAGAGCAGGTTTGAAAAATTGTCATAATAAAGAAATTTATTTTGAAAACACTTTGCATCAATAATTTTTTCTATAATTTTTATAATAGTTTTCATAAATAATTTTTTGGAACTGAAGAACTGAAGGTTTTACACAAAGTACATTTCCGGTTATCAGTTTATATCTTTAATGTTTTTCCAGCATTTTTCAACATTAGAATGTATTAATATAGTAACTATCTGAAAATTAAAATCTTATGTAGTGTTTAGAGTTGGCCCAAATAAGCAATTGGTAAACAATAAGAATAGTAAAAATAATGTCAACAGTTTTCAACTATGATAAAAATGTTTAAATACTGTTATCCTAATTTAATTAATAAACTTTTTTAAATGACAATACTTGTTTATATATACTCATTAAATATTTGACAGTACTCATATGTATTCAAATAAAATGATTTGAAAGTACTTATGTGCTTAAATAAAATGGTTTGACACCACTCAAATAAAATTATTTGACAGTACTTAAATAAAATAATTGGACATTAGTCAAATGTACTCAAATAAAATGATTGGACAGTACTCAAATAAAAAGGTTTTCATTTCTGTAACGGCCATCAAACTAAAGCAAAAATAAAAAATAAAATTAAAATAACAAAAAATTAGTTTTGTAAAATCTTTTCATAATTTGAATAGTAAAATATATTTTTTTAATTAAATATTTTTTTAATAAATAGTAAAATATATTTTTTTAATTAAATATTTTTAATGATATAATTGTTTATGCTTTTTTTTTTTTTTTTTTTTTTGTTGTTGAGTTTTATCCAAATTTAAGATAATGAATATCAAAACTCAGATTTTTAGTTGATTGCAACATAAAGTATAGATAAAAAGTATGTAAAAAAATTTTACTCGAAATTAAATAACTTTTTATTAAGTTTTTACTAAGTTTAATCAACTTTTTATAATTAATAGCTAAACCTTGGTCACACTTTCATATTTACATTACACTTTTTTTGGTCACATTGCACTTTCATTTTTAAGAAGTTTTGCTTTCATTTATAATTTTTTTGCTTATTAAATTTAAAGTTATCAAAACAATTTTACTTTGCTATTTTTTATTTCAGAATCAAGTTGCTGTTTCGCAAGAAGTTCAAGACAAAGTATTATCACTTGTTCAGATGTGGTCAGATGCATTTTCTAGTTCTCCAGAATTTCAGCAAGTCCGAGTATGTTATGAAACTCTAAAAACTCAAGGTAGCTTAAGAAATTCTTGTAAATTTTTTGTTTATGTACTTTTTATGGTACATTATAATAAAATTTAAAAATTATATAAACACTTTCTAGATCTCAGACTAAAAATTTAGCCTGAAAACTAGAAATTGATACCTAATATAACAGTTTAAGAAATACATCTTATGCTTTTCATTCCACCCTAATAAAGAAATATAAAAGTAAAGCATATTATTTTAAATTCTTTTTTAGGAAGCAGACTCATGTAAACCTTTCCAACATAATAAAAGGTTCCCATCCTGGTCTTGAGCAATTTAAGTTCAAAAAATACCAGCCTTTAACTTATATTTTTTGAATTTAAATACTGTACATTGTTCAAATATATATTTTTTTTATACAGCTCACATTCTCTGTTTTGTATTTTTTAAACTTTTTGTTTATTTTTGTTTCATTTTATTGTTATTTTGTTTATAAATTGTTGGTTTTTATTTTAGGTTATGAATTTCCAGCTCAAAATTTGGATACGTTATCTCCTATTTACACACCTAAAAAGGTTTTATTTGCATATTTACTGTAATATTAATGTTACACTAATTATGCAAGTTAGTTTACAGTGTTTCAAGTTAGAGACCATAATTAATTCTCATAATTTTTCTATATTATAAATTTGCTAAGTTATTTATATTAAAAGTAGTTTACCAGTGTTAAAGATGTTTATAGTTTCTAAAATACCAGTGTAACTATTTGTTACAAACACACACCTATAAATTTTTTGATAATTTAAATTAGTTACCAAAAAATAATATTTATCTGTTAATTAGTTTTAAATTTATAAAGTTTGTGGTTAAGCAATTTTCAAGTTATGCAATTAAATGCATAAATTACACTGTCCAACAATGAAAAAATGTAACTTCACATTTATATATTGAAAAAAAAAAAAAAAATTCATAATGTGAAAAATATTTTAATTTATGTTTTATGTATATAAAAAAACTTTTGTAACAGTTTTTTTTTAATGTGGTGATATGTGTTAGTAAATGCTAAAGTAACATTACTGGTTTTATGAAAAAAGTATACTTTGCACATTTTATATTAAAAATGGTATGACAAATATTGGTTTCCTCAAAAATCATTTGATATTGATTCCAAGGATGGTAAATAAAGAATTTAAATTTTATCTGTAGTATAAAGAAAGCAAAAAAATTTAAAGAATATGGCATAAAATTCTGGATTTGAGTACAAGAAGGAAGATCTCAGTGACTTTAATATATCCAAACTATTTATTAAAGTTTAAGACTTCTAATAGATTGTTTGGATAATGTTTTGTTACATTTGAAAATTAATAAAAATACTTATATTTCATTTTCATTTATTTGGTAATTGGTACAATAGTTACACTATGATTGCTGGTTTGGTAATTAAGTCTATATGAAAAAAAATTTAACACAATTTTACAAAATTTAGTCTGCTCCTTAGTCAACAAAAATGATTTTGTTGAAATTTTGATCCTAAACACATGAAAATTTCCATATTTTATAAGTGAATGAACCAAGCAGAGCAAGATTAGTTCAAAAAATGGTCTATAAGTAAAATGTTGGCACCTGGCAAAAAAACATTTTACATAAAACTTTAGTAGACGCCAAAAAAATACACTTAAAGTTAGGTTTAATGAAGAGTTTTTTTGTCTAAAGAGGGTGATTGTTTTATATATTTGTTTAAAAGTTTCCTTACCAATTAAAAGTTAAAGTGAAAAAAGGTTGTTTTTTCTGAACTGATTTTTGTAAAATGTTTGATCCCAGCTTTAAAGCAACAATGAAAAACCAAAAAAAGATTTCATTTAAAGAAGTTACAACTACGTTTTTGGTCAACTTTAAAAACACTATGAACTTAACACCTAACCTTGTGCTATTTATAACAAATAAAATATATGAATTCAAAACTGTGGGTTGTCTGATAAGCCTAGTCCATCTCTTATCTAACCATCTTAGTTTCACTCACATCACCAGTTATTTTTTTTCCTAAAACCTTCAGTGATGTTAACTAAAGGCAGAGCATTTTTAACAGAACATAAAAGAGATAAAGAGTGGGTGATTACTGTTAATCACTTCACAGAAATAAACAAAATGTCTCAATGTCAGGGAAAATGCTAAAAAATTTTGCAGAGTAAAGAGGAAATATGGAGGATTGAGTTATAAAAAAATCAACATCTAAAATATTTTTAATGTAATAATTTAATATCATAGGTAAAAACTGTAATTTAATAAAAAAGGTTTTGTTTTTTTTTTAGGTTTTTTACACTATAATTTAAGTATTTAAACCCATTAATTAGTAATTCACAAAATTTATGTGTTGAACATTTTGAGCTATTTGTTATTATTATATATATATTTAATTATTTTCTGCTATTTGTTAAGTTTTTTAAATTTTACTTTTGATTTTTAAAATTAAGAGAATTTAAAATTTGAAAATAAACAATAAAATACAATTAACATTATTTAATATTTGAAAGAAAAAAACAAGCAGAAATTTGTTACATTTTTTACAAAACATTGTGAAAAATGTGTTCAACAAAACATGGGGGACAAATTCAAAGCTTGATCAAAAACTGAAAAATAAGTAGTATAACAGTTGAACATATTAATTATTAAATAGTTCTTTATGTTTAAAATTTTTTTAAATGTTTGATGCATAATAAGAATCGCAAAAGATTTTCATATTTTATTTGACATTTTTCTCAAAAAATATTTTATAAAACATTTTCTTTAAAAAATGACATTTTCTTTGAACAAAATAAGGTCAAAAAATTGTTTAAAAATTCAAAAATTTTAAAAGCAAACTTAATATTTATGTTACAAAAGTTATTGTTTAAATAACTTCAAAAATTAACTTAATATTTAGTAAGGTCTCCTTTACTTTGAAATAGGGGAAACCTGGACTAGTTGGCTCAGTTTTTACTCTATGAGCTCTGTAGTCCTAACAGCACATATTTTTGAAAATATTAAAGTGTAGTCTTAAAGAGTATGAGCTTATAAAAGTTGCATTCATTTACAAAATGATTGCATTCATTTACAAAAAAAAATTCTTTGGGCCTTTCCCGGCCCTCAAAAAAAAAAAAAAAAAATTGGGTGGGGTAATTTGGAGTAAACTGTGAAAATGATTATTAATGTACTATTAAGTGCAAAATTAATAGAAATTTTTTTACTATTAATTTTGGCAACAGTTTAAAGGCAAATGTTTAATATTACTTTTAGCTGATACTAAATATTACGTATAACAGCCAAAACAGTAACCCACAAATGTGAAAAAGAAACCTAAAAAAATTTTTTTTTTTTCTATAAGAATAAATTCTTTCAATATTGTTAAACATTAAAAAAAAATAGATTAATTTTATAAAAATATTTATTTTTTTCTATAGTAAATGCTATGAGCCAACTTACCCCATGAAAATTTTGCCAACTTACCCCAAAAGACTTTTTTTTCAATAAACAGTCTATAGATCCTGAAAAATGGCAAGTTTGAAAAAAAAGTGTGACTGGAAATAGTAAATTAATTGTGACTGGAACTTTTACAATATTTTCTTTGTTAAGTAAAAAGGAAGCGATGTTCCAAAAGTTATGTTTTTGTCCTAAAAACACAAATCTTAAAAAAGTCAAAAATCTCCCATGCGCATGCGCGAATCCTAACAATACTATAGTGAATGATGAAATAGTCAATTAAGAAGGTTCTGTGTAATTTTTGTCACTTTTTTAAGTCAATTAAGAAGGTTCTGTGTAATTTTTGTCAAAGATAAACGCAGTTTGTCAACTTACCCCTGCTGCCAACTAGCCCCAGTCTCCCCTACTGCTTTTAATTTTTTAGAAATTTTTGATTATTTCCCAAATATTTTTGATAGGATTCAAGGCTTTGTGCAGGCCATCTTGGTGATATTCTTGTCTATGAACTTGAATTGTTTTTTGATTTTCAATGTTTTTTATGTTGAAAAATCCATTTTATACGCATTTTTCATTCATTATGTAGCAATATAACATCTCCCACCGAACACCGAAGTAGTTCATTCTACTCCAAGAAGTAGTTCTTTCTACTTCTACTTTGTGAAGAGGACTTTTTCCGAGCTCCTATTGCTGTGTTTCTTCTTCTATGTTCTTTCTTTGTTTGAGGATGACTCTTTATATATTAGTGATGTATCTGGTGTTCTTCTTTGTTCTTCTTTGGTGTTCTTCTGGTGTTCTTTGGTCTCCAGATTCATTTTTCTTTTGGCACTTTCAATGAGGTTTTGATTCATCACTGTAAAGTATGTTTTTTCACTGGTCTACAGTACAATTCTGGTTTTGGAAGTCTTAGTTTTGTATTTTACAAGAAGTTAGGGGTTTCTTGGCAGCCATTCGAGAGAAAAAATTTTGCTTTATTAGCTCTTCCTTGCACAGTGTAATTGGAGATTTGTAATTCAATTTTATATCTTCTGTTAATTTTGTGGATGGCAAAAATGGATTTTTTTAAAGCTCTTTAGCAATTTCTTGATCTTTGTGATATTTTTTTTGGATGCCCACCCAAATTGCTTTTTTTATAGCAGTAATGAAATTCAAACAATTTTACAGTTTTGCTTGCAGTTGACTGCGATATTATTTGCTACAAAGTTCAGCTTGACATATCCCTGTTTTATAATCTTTAATAATATTTATAAAAATACTTTTTAACTTGTTGTAAGGCATTTTTAATTATAATTCTTTACGCAATAATCTTACATCATGAGTTAAGTCTGCTTTTAATTTAAAAAATTAATTTTAATTTAAAAAATAATCGACCAAACATTGCAAAAAATCAAATAGATAAAAATATTAGATCAAGTGTTGCGAAATCTATTTTATTATTTTAGAGTAACAAATGTTAGACTTTAGCGAAACAAAACAATTGTTTTTGCTTTCAAGAAAACAGTTTGAGTTTCAATACAAAAGTTTGAGTTATCTGGATCAGACAATGCAAATTCTATTTTATTATTTTAGAGTACTTTAGATAAAAATGAAACAAAAGAATGCGGTAAATAGTATAAAGATAATGAAATCTTATAAAAACTTTGATTTGTCTGCCTTGATTTATCTAAAGAAAAATGTTTTTTTTTCTAAAGAAAATGTGGAAATGTAAAAAAGTTTTTTTAATAATTATGAATCAAACATTTAAAATTTTGTTAAGAACATAATAAATTATTAAAAAATATGTTCTATTGCTTAACTCTGGTACTGTAAATACATAAAAAAATAAGTTTTTTTGATTTAGAATGAAAGTAAGAAAATAAATTCTTTAAATCATCAAGAGATACCTTCAAGATCTGGATCTGCTAAAACCAAAGTATGTTGTTTTTTTTTAGTAACAATTTACAATAAGTTTTTTCTTTTATTGAAACCTTTAGTTCTTGATATCTTAAAAATAGTTATCAAATTCTATGCTCATAACTTTTTGTCATTTGATTGAATAGCGTTCATTATGATGAGAACATTCAAATAAATGGCATCATCTATTGCCGTGATAATTTTTATTTTATTTTATCATTATGAATAGATGTGTTTTTTAATTTTTTCATAACATATTTTTTTCAACCAAATTAGAAATACGTGTATTTATGTTGTTTTTTTTTAAATACGAATTTTTTATTATTTTTTTTGCTTCAACAGTCATTGTATATAAAGGATGAACCAAAATAATCAGATTGTCATTAAATTTAAACATTCCTTCAAGTTAGACTTCCTTTTAAATTTTTGTTTATTTTTTTAGCAGTTTGATCGTGTAAGGAATGTCTTAACTATTTGCTTTAATTTTTTTGCTTTTATTTTCAAAAAGATTGTAGGTTTTCTCAAAAGTTTCTCAAATCACAAAATGCTCTCTCTTGTTGATTAAATTGATAATAAATTAAAAAATTGGCTGCCACCTGTGTCACAGCAGGATAGATGTTGTGACTAAATATCTTTAATATATCAAAATATATATATATCTAACAAATAGCTAAAAATCATGGTTGTAATAGGTAAAAAAAATGTTGGTGCCATTATAACCAAGTATAATTATGTAGTGGATAATTATGGTGATTTCCCTCCTCAGGAATGCACTGCGATCACCTATGATATTTAAGGAGTCTGAGACCTGTACTAATGCCACTTGTTAGGAATGTGGCTTTGCAACAGATTTCACTGCCTGCACTTCAATTGGTAATGTTAGGTAAATTGCAATACATAATGCTTATTAATTTTGACATTTCTCTGTGCGCTTACAAAGAAGATTTTAGGATCCATTTTTAAAAACTTTTTTAAAATCCATTTACTAAATTATGTAATTTTATGTTTAAAATTTAGTAATAGACCCTAATTGTTAAAATTTAAGTCACAAATGTTAAAATTATATGTGTAAAATTTAACCCAAAAATTTCTAATTGTTACTTTAGGAAAAAATATTGAATTTTTTTTTTTTTTTTTGTGCATAATCTAAAATTAATTTAAAGATTAATCAATAAACCCCCTGGGAGGGGTTTTTTAACTATCTAAAATTTACAACCCCATTAATTAGGAAAAAGTTTGTTTAAATCACAAAAATATATCTTTTTTTAATATATAATAAATAAATATATAAACCTAATAAATTTAGAGGTAATTTTAAAAATTAAGTTTTTTAAAATTAGCTCTAAATTTATTAGGTTTATATAATATTTCATAAAAATATTTTCTTGCCTCTTTCAGAAAAAGTTGATTGTGACTTTCACTGGGTGTGGTCCCAAAAATATTTTCACAAAAAAGTGAACAAATTCAATTGCATTTCTTTCAAGGTCTTGTCTTGTTAAAAATATAAATTTTCTGATATTTACGAGCTTCAAATTTTGCTTTAAAATGTCAAATTAGCTTTCAATGTTAATTTAATGAAAGTAAAATTTTAGCTCCTTGCCAAGCTATTGATCTCCCCACCATGACATTTCCACCATTGTACTTTACTATCTCTATCATGCAACTCAATTTGTATGCCATCTTTCTTTCGGCCAAACTTTTTTTGTTTCGTATGTTGATATTAGGTTAAATTTGTATTTATTATTTCAACTTACTTCCTTTCAATATTTTATGGGTATGTTTACTTTTTTGAGAACAATAATCTATATTTCATGTCTTATAGTCAAATAAGGTTTTTTGCGGCATACTCTACTTTGAAATGTAGAAAAACTCTACTCTTGCCCTTGGATTCTATATAGAATGAGCTGAAATTTTGGTTTTGTTGTCATTTTGAACTTTGTTAGCAATATTAAATTACTGAAAAATTTTTAGTGTTAATAATTTTTTTCCAGCCAAAAAATATTGTTTACACTTGTTATTTTTTAGAACAATAATAATTTGGTCATCATGCACAAATACATACAAAAATTCTTATAATAGTTCTACTCTTTGATGTTCATCTATATTTTAAACAGTTTTTAGAAAATGTAAGTAAACAAATGTCTAAAAAAATTGTATGAATATTGCTTGTGCCCACTGTTTATATACTTCTCTTAACTGATGGACACAACAATTGCAAGCATTGTGTTATAACAAGTGTTTAATGTGTAACATTTTAAAGTGTTTTCAGTGAAATTTGGGACGTTTTTTTTTACTTTGCTCTATTTCAAATTTATTCTAAAGAGGTCCATTCCAAGTCTTTTTATTTGATTTTTGTGACCTTGAAGGTTATAAACTATTAGGCTGGGAAAAAGTATTTAAATAAAAAATATGAGAGATTTAGTAGTTTTCAACTAAATTTGCTTTTATTTCAGTATTCTTTTAGTGTAGTAAACACTAAAAGAATACTGTATTTTTAATAAGTATTTTTTTAGCTTTTACTTTAAATAATGGTGACTTTATCTGGTCTTTAAAATGGTCATAAGTAGTACATTTTAGTTTAGTTTATTCAGTAATCTATCAAAAGTTACAACAAAAATTTAAAGCCATAATTAAAAAGAAAAAAATCGGTGAAGGGAGACAGCACCAGGTCCCTTTGTTTTGAGAGTCTAATGCTGCATACAAAGCAACTATAGTTATAAAACAAAGTTCTTGAAACAGTTGACACTTAGTGCATTGATTGCCTTTCGTGGCTGAGCATTCCAGTGACGTATATTATACAGCACTCATTTTGTAAAAAATTTTTCTCTATCAATGAACTTTTCACTTGTTGTTTGTCGAGGTACTAACTGTGACCCCAAAGCATTTAGCTGGTTTTTACTTCATAGAGTGATCTTGAATTGTTGAGTTAGGTTGTCTCGCAATCTGCAGTGTTCAAGGGTCATTAAACCCAGCATTTGCAATTAAAGGTATGTTAAGTGCTTTATTGGTGCAATTGTTTGATGCGCACTGCTGCACTTTTTCCAGTGTTTAAATGTCATGCTTTAAAAATGGCAACCAGGATTGAATCCCAAACTTGAGATGCAGGTGTATATAAGTCATATACAAAAAGCGTCATACGGTAGTACCCTATTTACAGAATGTTTTTTCAGCCTACCAACTATTTGATTGGGTGTTGAAGCTGCTGTTTTGAATTTATTTTTTAAGTAATCTGAGGCCTTGACCCCAAGGTCTCTTTTGATCTTGATAACTGCTAGTTGTATTCAAGATCCATCATCTCTGCGCATATATTGTTATGTTGACCTACGTGCATTACCTTGCATTTTGTCAAATTGAAATGTATACGTTAAGTTCTGAACCATTCCACGGTTTTCTCTATGTCATCTTGTAAGATCCACATATAATTTGATGTGATGCGCAATGTTGTCTGGAAAATCGTTGATAAAAATGACAAATAATAAACTACTACCTATTACTAAATGGTCTGTAAAATGGTTTTGTCTTATGTAGGTCTGTAAAATGGTCTTGTCTTAAGTATAACAGTATAACCTACAGTAGTTAACAAAATTTGTTAAGTATTTAACAAAATATTTGAAAATTTTAATTTCAGTTCTATATTAATATGCATATTAAAATATGTTCTATTTTAATATTTATTTGCACGAAAATAAGATTTATTCATTTGCATTTTTTCATTTTTCATTTTTTTTTTTTGTTTTACAAATTTAGACTTCATCTGTTCCACACAACTACCATCAAACAGCTGGTCGAACGTTACCACAAACATCAGCCACACCAGTAGCAGTGAATGCCACTCCAGAACAACTAGCAAAACTTCGATATGAGCTTGATATTGTTGAGAGGAATGGAGTTGTTTTTAATGAGATGTTAACTGAATTAAATCCTGGTAGAGAAAACCCTGATGACTATCATTTGCTTGTGGTAAAAAAGTTTTTACTTTATACTGATTTCAATACTTTCTGTTATTTTAACTTTTTGCTTTGAAATAAAATTTGAATTAAGAGAATATCAGAATCAAAAAAAAAAATCAAGTGCTATCATAAATACCTAATTCAAACACTACCTGTACTGTGAATAATAAATGGAAAAAATAGTACACAAGAATAAAAGAGATTTCAAACAAAGCATAGGACAGTTGTCATAGTTTTGACAGTTATGACATACATATATATATATATATATATATATATACACACATATGTATGTATATAAAACATATGTACATATATATACACATATGTATGTATATAAAAATAGTTTTAAATGTATTTTACAAAATTGAATGCTTTAATGTTCTTAAAAGAAACAGAGCAATAATAAACTGATGAGTCTTAATTGATGAAACACAGTGTAAAATGAAAAAAGTTTGACAAGTAATTTTCTACTAATTTATATGTGTGTGTGTGTGTCTATATATATATATATATATATATATATATATATATATATATATATATATATATATATATATATATATATATATATATATATATATCCTTGTATAACAGTCCTAAGAGACTTGAGAGAGTCATAAGAGAGATGGTAAAAAGTCTCTTTCAACACTTTTTTTTTAAATTTAAGCGACATCCCACAGTGGGTCAAACAGCTTGGTTCATAACTTTTGAACGGAAAGTGTTATGGGGTTGAATAAGGACTTTTTTAACAGGTTTTTATGTGTAAATTTAGGGAAAAATTTAATTAAAAAATAATTTTCCTGAAGGATAATTAGGTCATAATTTAAATGAACGAAATATTGAAAGTTTCATAAAATTTGCTTTTTTATAGGTTATAACAAAAAAAAGTGTATTAATGTTTATAAATATGTGTATATTTTGTAATATACACATAGGTACAAAAACAATAAAAATTAGCAAAAGAAATACCAAAATACATAATTTATTCATATGTTAACATTTTAAATTTAATATATTTCATCTTCAGATAAAATGTTATTAGAGATATTTTGTTTATGAGAATATTTATCAGAATGTTCTCATTTGTACCAAAATTTGCAGAATGGTTTTGGCTTGTATCTCTTGTCAAAAATAATTTGATCAGATGATATATACATTTAGTTTAACAGTGTCTGCTAAATTGATAATTTAGGAGTTTTTTTCTTGAGAGTCTAGTATGTATCAATCTTAATATTATTTAAAAACTTTGGCATATAAAATTCGCCAAATGGTCACACACAAAGGTATAGATTTACTGAACAAACAAAAATAAAAATAACTAAATAAAACACTTACCGTACCACCAAAAGAAAACATGAAAACAAAATAAATTAAAATTCTAATAGAAACATAAAAATATTAATCAATTTATTTTAAGAAATAAAACCAAATAGGTATTATTAGCATAAACAAGCCCAAGATAATCAGAAAGCAGTATACCTCATTAAAAAATTTTTTAATAAACAAAACAATACCCTTAAATAAACTCTAACGCTGTCATAGATACCTCATTCGAAATATGATAACCAATCAAAAGTGTAGGAAAATGAGTAACCCGCGAAACCCAAAATCATAACAATAATAGAATAATATATGATAGCGAAAAAGAACGTTGCAAAAAAACCTTAAAAATGTAAGCGACATATGTGTAAACATAAAATGTTTCTCTTGTCAAAAATAATTTGATCAGATGATATATACATTTAGTTTAACAGTGTCTGCTAAATTGATAATTTAGGAGTTTTTTTCTTGAGAGTCTAGTATGTATCAATCTTAATATTTTGCTATTACCTTTTAACCTTGAATTTCCCAAACCACTTTTTTCATTATTTAAAATTAGCTCCCAAGAATGACTAATCAATTTTTGAAGTGATGGTGTTATAATGATCCATGATCCAGGTAAATTTGTTTTTGTAACAGGTGGAAACTCGTTAAATAGAAATAAATAAAAATCTTTACAAAAGCTTTGTTTCTATGTCTATGTTAAAAAGTTGTTACAAATAAATTTGAATCAGAATGACAGTCAGCGGTATCCACATAAATTTTTATTTTGTGGAAAATACTCAAAGAATTACTGAGAGCAACAATTCGAACTTTTGAAATGTTGCATGATATTAAACAGGCATTTGTACAATAATTAAATCCCTGTTTGATATTTTGTGCAATAGTTCTCTAACTATATAACCTGTTGTTGTTCCTATTTTTTTCAATTGTATCAGGCTACTCCCATTTTATACCTGTTATTTTTTTAGTATCTCTGTTTGTAATCAAGTCTCTGCTTGCTTCAGAAATTTATTTGAAGCACTGAAAGGAGATTCAGACCAATCCAAAACAACAGGTTTTTCATGTATAACAGTTTTCACGAAATGGTCAAATGTACCCAGTAAAGCATGAAGAACCTATAAAAATATCAGTAATTTTTAAATGTAATAATTTTTAATATCAAGTTTGTTCAGATATTAAAAATATAGAATAATATGAACGCTGTTACAAGATATCACTTTACTTGTATTGGCTTTACATTACTTACATTACTTTAGGTTGGAATTGGTTTGAAGGTTTGTTTGGCCCATGTGATATAAATAGGGTTTTTTTTAAGTAAAGAATTGTCTTCTTATTCAAGTTGGTTAAATGTTTCATTTATAGTTATAGTGTCTCGATTGATTACAAAACAATTTTCAATTCTTTCAATATTCAAACACTGATCTATTGAGCATAGGTACAGATCACAATAGGCACCTTCAATTGCACCTCCAACTCCTAAAAAAAGATTTGCTGCTTTCATACCCATCATATATGACTGCATTATCACCTTTACATTAAATTGTTTTCCCTCTTTATACATAAGGAAAACTCTTTATACATAAGGAAACCCTCTTAAATGTCAGAAATAAAGACAGACAAGGATTGAAGAGTTTCTCTTGATTCTTTTCCCTTTTGAAGGTTCAGCACTTTGTGACCTATATTAACAAAACTGCTTCTGTTTCAAGTGAAAATGAACAAAACATCGTCAGTATGATATTGCTAGTGTTAACATTATCTTTTTAGTTAAATATTTCATGGCTTCCACTGCCATCAAATGCAAATTTATTTTTTTTATATATTTTCAATGTTTATATCTAAAAAATGCTCTCCAATATCTTTTGGGTCGTCAGTTTAATAGCCTGAAATAGAATGAAGTAAACACCAGAATAAGGTTAAAGATAATTCATAATAATTGTTACTTTAGATTGTTTTCTTCTGAAATGTTTCTAACTAGGCAATATATTAAAACCAGCAGTTGAAAGAGTTGTTTTTTTGGTTTGTATATGAATGCTTACCAAGAGCACAAACTGTTTCAATTGACATTGTTTCTATTGGAAACTTTTTGAAAGAGTTATTCTTTAACATACTCTTTAAGCAAGGTTTTCTTACCAGCCTTGAATTGTATGCCAGCATAGCCCATTTTCAGATGCAGATCTTTGCCAACTATTCTGAAATAATATTTTTTGTGCAAATGTCAATTCATGAGAGACAAGTGCCTAGCAGTCATTAGTATACAACCTTTTTATATTTACAGAAATAGTTTTTGATTTTTTATTTTCCTCAGCAATAAAAATTTCAAATAATTCAAATTCAGTCATCTTCCATGCTATTAAACTGAAGATATAAATATTTTTGTTAATGCATTATCTAATATTTAAAAAAAAAAAGGATTTAAAATAATATAATTCAAAATATAAACAAGTAAAAATTCAAAATATAAACGTAAAAATATTATATTGTTACTATATACACAACAAAGCCCTCAGTTTTAATTTTAACTCTTGCAATTTGTTCAATTTAAAACAGATTTCAATGCTGCCTAATCTAGTTAGTATGAAATGTTCATACTAACTAGATTAAATTTTGTTAAAAAAACTTCAATGAAAAATAGGGCAAGTGAAAGGAGGGGGGTAGAGGTGTTGATCAAAAATTGGTCTTATTAATTTTTTTAATTTCTACACTTTTACTGAACACATCTTCCCTTTTAAAAATAATGTAAAACTATTTGAATTAATATTTTTTAATTTATTTTAAAACAATATTAAGAGGTCATTCTTTTACTTTCTTTTTTTTTGTCTAAGTTGTCTAAGTCTGAGTCGTCCTCTTTACTGTATCTGTCCCTGCATGCTCTAAAAACTTTTATTCATCTAGTTTTTTTCCCCGCACTTCAATCCTTTGGAACTCTCTCCCATCTTCATGTTTTCCTGACTCATACAACCTTCAACTTTTCAAGTCTTCTGTCAACTGTTTCCTTGCTCTATAACTCTGTTCTTTTTTTTTCTAGTAACTCCCAACTTGATAGTGGTTGCTTGCTGCCTTGTTGGGAGTGAATGCAAATAAAAAATAATAAAAAAAAAAGTTGGCACAATTTAGTTAAAAAGCATCTTATTCCTCTTTGTTATAGGAGTTTAAAAATATATGGGTTTATTAGTGCCAACTTAGCACTTTTTGAGATAATTTAGTTTTTCTGATAAAAAATTAGTTAAAAAACAATAAGATTTTGCTAAATTTTAGTTGTTTCATCAGCTATTACATGTAAAAAAAATTTTGTGCAATAATCTATGAAGTTAACATTTCTATTTACATAAACTGCAGTCTAAAATTGTTTCTACATATAGTTATCACATTAGCACTGCTTATATACAGGCCTTGTTTTAAATAACAAATGCTAAGCGCATCAGCTTAATGTGAATTTAACATTATTAAATTTTCTTTATCTTTTTATCTTTTAAAGACATCAACTTTTTCAAATTACAGCAATAATATTGATTACCGCAAAACAAGTTAAATATTGTTTAACTTGTTTTTTATTAATATTAAATGTTTATTTCTTTCATTTTTTTTTTTAATATTAATTAATTAAATTTGATATTAAATTAAAAAAAAAATTTTTCATGTAAAAAATTATTTTCCTCAACATTTGTATAAATAAATTAAAATATGTTAATTTAAAAAAAAAAATTTAACATATTTTTTAATCATTATAAAAAAGTTTATTTGCACATTTTTTTTTTTAATCATTAAAAAAAAATTGCAACTAAAAAAGATTTTTTATTTTAAAAAAATTTGCGAGTAACATAAAAAATTTACGTTAATTTATCTACTTTTATTTATTAAAAGTTTATTATTTTATAAGTGAAAGCAAAGATTATTTTTGCAATCAACATTTATTAAAAAATAATCGCTGCGATTTAACTTGCCATATATAAAAAACTTACATTTTGTGCAAATTTTTGATGCAGCCATTTATTTAAAATTTAATTTTGAGTAATAAAAAAATGTTTTGAAAGGAAAACTGAAAAAACAATTGCGATAAAAATGAGCTAATTTTCTTTTAAGAACAAATTAAATTCAAATATTGAATAATATTTAGTAATATTTAAAAAAAAAAATATGACAGTTAAGTTAAACCCAAGCATTGACTTTAATTTAAATAAACTCAAATATATTTTTTAGATCAAAATTAATTTATATATTCTTTAAATCTAAATTAAATTAATTTTTTTTTATCAGAATAAAATTATATATTTTTGTTAAATTAGTTTTGAATTAAATCATTTATTTTTTTATCAGAAATAAAGTACATTATAATGATCTTTGCTTCAAGCTTAAAGCATTACCGTTTTTCAAGCAAAAAAATCGATCATTACAAAAAAAAAAAAAAAAAAATTAAGTAGAAATTATTTATTACTATAGAAATAGATTATTATAGAATATTTCTTTTATGTTTTCTTGAATTTTTTTAAAAACTTTGCATAAAAAAAAAATCGTTACTATAAATAATTTTGTTATCTGTTCGATAAAATAATTAGCTTAATAAGATTAAGTTTTTGTAGTTTTTAATTTTTTTTTAATTTGTAAATAGCACTTCATCTAACATAATTGTCATTCAAACTTTTTTACATAATTGCCAAAGTGGCTTTTTATAAAATTAATTACTTTTATTAATTACTGCTTAATAGAGTAGTTTAAAAGTTTTGAAAAAATATTAAAAGTTGCTTCATGAAAATTGCTCTAGGCGTATGCAATTGGTACATAAATTGCCGGCAGCTTAACGATTTAAAACAAGCTCTGTATATAGTGACATTTTTTCTTATATAATGCCAAAAATGACTTTTATGTATCATTTATACCTAAAACATATCTTTTGCAACAAATATACATTATTCAAACTAGTATATTTTCTAAACAAATCATGTTTTTGAATTAATTTTTTTTTTTAATGAACTGGAAATATTTGGCTTTCAATAACAATCTTAAATTTATTTTAACATTGATTTTTGAGCAATGCCACTGTTTGAGTAACATTGATTTTTGAGCAATGCCACTGTTTGGCCCACTGTGCACCAGCAATTAAGCATTTTAATGCTTAAACATTAAAAAAATGTACATTAAGTTTTTTTAAAAAACCGCAATAATGACTGCAAAGTTTTAAATTAATTTTGTTCTTAAATAATATGTAATAATAATATGTATGTTGATTTTAATAAAAAGGCAGCGTATAACTATTTTATTTATTATATATTTTGATGTAAAAATATATATTTTTACATCAAAAAATAACCATGAACGGACGACTTGCAAGATTTCAAATTTTATGAATCAGGAAATTAGATGAAGGAAGAGAATTCCAAAGGACTGATATTCAAGGAAAAAAACTAGACAAATAAGAATTTTTGGAGCACTTAGGAACAGTCACAGTAAAAGAATATATATATATATATATATATATATATATATATATATATATATATATATATATATATATATATATATATATATATATATATATATATATATATATATATATATATATATATATATATATAATAATAATAATATATATATAATAATAATATATATATATATTATATATATATATATATATATATATATATATATATATATATATATATATATATATACACATATATACCAATAAAAAACTGACCTTATCCAGTTAAACGTACTAAAGCAACAAGTTATTTGGATTTCCTTTGAATTAAAAATGACACTGCTACGGCAATCACGTTTTATTGTGCTGCGTGTTTGCAAACACAGATTTTTTAAATTTTAAACAAAAATTTTCCTTATATTAAGCTATATTGCTTTATTAATTTTATTTACAACTGTTGCATGTAATTTATTAATTTACATATATTTCAAGATTTACATGAATATGTTTAGCTGAAAGCTTGTATATATTTTATTTTTAACATATACATAAAATGCTTATTATAGAAATATTTAGAATAATAATTTTTATGCAGAGTGTTTTTATGGAATAAATTATAGACCGACTTTCAAAACCTGCAAAGTATCTTCATGTTCTTCAAGTTCTTGGACATTTTTGTTGTACGGTTTTTTAATGATGGTGATGTAGGGATGAGAAGTGTAAAGAAGAGTATGGAATACATTCTCATTTACAGCTAATCTAGAACATTTCCTAGTATAATGAATGCAAAACTTTTTACAATCCTTATTACAGGGTTCTTGTGCATCTTCTGAAAGTGATGCTCAAGAATCCAAAACAAAAAAAAAAACGATAGGAAATACTGCAAAATGCTTTAAGATAATTTCTCCATGAAGTAAAATATTGTGTACAGAAGACGACATGTAGTACCACCCATAATTACTCACATAAATGTGGGCAGTTTCTGTAGCATATGTACCAAAACTTGCAGCATTTATCATAATACTCAAGGAGAGAGCTTGTAGAATTAATTAAAGTTGCTTAATTAAATTTTCATTTACTCCAGTGATTTCAGAAAAGCAGCTTGAATTGTAAAAAAATCTCCTACAATTATTACCATCATTTTAATTACCACATACTTGTTTTAGTTTGTCGATGATTAACCCTAGCTCCTTGCAATAGTGTTTCTGTATCAAAATCTTCTCTTTTTTTCTACATCTTTAGGAAATATATAATATCATTTCCATATACAGAATCCAGGCATGAAATGTCGGCAGTCCGCATTGATAGGAATTTTTGTTTTCAGGCCTAGCAGTCAAATTGTTCATATGTCATGGAGTCCAAAATTGTACATGTAGGTGCAGGCATTTTTGTTAATACTTAAGCCACTTTTCTATCAATCATTGTTAAAAAAAGTTGATGTTTCACTTGTATTCCTTTACAACTTTTGTTAATAATAGATGGCCGCGAAAACTATATTTGGCTTATTATAACAGCGTTAGTTTTCTCAGGAGTCTCTTTGCAAAACTCTATGCATGTAGTTAGACAAAAACAAACAAGCAAAAGAGCTCGATATTGCCAAACAACTGCACCAATTACCTCATCAGCTAATCTAATTGTTACCAAAAAATTAATAAACATATTTGCATTAGAAATAAATTCAGATTCATCTGGAAGTTTCTGCTTAAATTTACTTTGGTCAGAGGAACCATCACAACCCCATTTACTATAAAAATTAAGTTATAAAATTTAATATTGTATCTGGAATCTATGGTCAAAATTCTATCTACAGTGTGATCATATAAATCTTGCAGTTCCATAATTTTTGCACGTGTGTTCATAATTTTTAATGCTTCTTCAATTTTGCTTCTGCTCCTTCTATTGAACGTAATGCCTTAAAGATATGCATTAAAAATGTGGTGGAATCCATTTTCTTTAAGTAATGTGGAATACTTTAGTTTTTACTGGGCTATGACAAATTTCCATAAGACATGCACTGTCTTCTGCGTTTTTCAAATGATATAGATGGTGGGGTCTGCTATTGGATATTTCGATTTTGGTAAAAAGGCAATATATTCAGAATCTAACCAATTACTGTTGTTAAATAAAAAAAGTTTTTATTTTTCATAATGCCTTTGTCCACTGTTCATTAAACAGCGAAATTAAAGTTATTCAAAGAAACTTGATATTTTTCTTTAAAAATTATTTTTATTTAAAAAAATTATTGATACTGTCTCAATTGTCCTTCCTGAACCAATATAGAAAAGTAGCAAATTACGTTTCGAACACTTAAAAAGAATGTGTCGGTTGAATATCTACTATGACTTTGTTGAAGTGATATAAATTTTTTAATTCTTTATATATTAATTTTTAAATAATGCAGTGTACAAAAGTAACATTTTACCACAAAATGCAAATATAATAAAATGCATATCTACCAAAATTAATTATCAATAAAAAGTAAAGCATATAATTAAAAAAAAAAACATTTAATTAAAAATATGAATTTGTTCTGAAATCTCCATAAGATGTTGCTTTCGAAAATGCTAATAGTTTATACTTATTCATAAAAGGTTTTGTAGAAAATAACTTTGAAGATAATGAAGCAAATAAGTTGAACATTAATAAGTTTAAGTTGAACATTTACAAAAGTATGAAGATAATGAAGCAAATAAGTTGAACATTAATAAGTTTAAGTTGAACATTTACAAATGTATGAAGATAATGAAGCAAATAAGTTGAACAAAAGTATGAAACAATAGGGATTTAAAATTTTTATCTTTTTACATAAAATTAGGTGAAATACAAACTATATATTGCAATAAAAATTAATAATAACTATTAAACTATTAAATAAAATTAAAATATAATTTCAGTAGTGAAATAAAAATTTGGACAAAAAAACAATTTTTAATACGCTATTGTAGTTAAACAACATTTCAATTGTCCAGACATGCATGCAGGCTTTACACTAGATTTTAAGAACATCATCAAATGTTGAATGTGATGCTTTACAAACGTTAAGTGGTCTTATTCAGTGGAAAAAAAGTTGCATATTTGTAACCATCCAATTTAATTATTCAAAATAATTTCTAACAAAAAGTAATAAAACTAATAAAAAACAATAAACACAGTTTTAAGCATAAAAAATAATTATGAATAAATAAGGTCAATAAAAATGGCAATCCATAGTAATTAACAATTTAATCTGAATTTCCAAACAGTGGATTTGTCATCTGATCTAATGTAACTTGAATGTAGTAAATTTATCTGTTTACAAACATAGCTTTGTGATGCAAAGTTTTTACAACTTAAAGTGTTTTCTATTGTAATTTTGGCAACAGTTTTAATAATTATCAAAACAGTTATTAAAAGTTTATCATAATTAAGACATATTATCATAATTTATCATAATTAGGCATTTACTCTAAACCAAAAATTAATTTAAAAAATATCTCAACATCTTCGCTTCCAACAAGGCTGCAAGCAACCACTATTAGAGTGGGAAGTTATTGGATGTTCGAGGAAAAAAGCTAGAGAATAAGAGTTTTTGGAGCATTTAAAAACAGTCAGAGAAAAAGGATGAGACTTTATTGAATGACGAGTAACACGAGAATGACTTTTAGTAGATGGCACAAGAGACTCTAGCTCTTTAGAGCAGTGCCCATTATAGTATTTGTAGAAAAGAGAAAAAAAAACAAAATTACGACAATGTAATAATGAGTGGAGGTTGGCTGCAAGAGCAGGTCCAACTATGCTTACAATGCATTTTTGCACCTTGTCTTAAGGAGAAAGGGCATCATTAGAAGATCCACCCCAGATGTGGCAACAGTATTCCATTCAAGGCTGGATTTGAGATTTATAGAGATAGAGAATAAAATCCGGAGTAATAAAGTCCCAACCTTAGCAGGTGCTAATTTTGCAATGGGTTTGATATATAGTTTCCAAGAGAGATCGGAAGTAAGAGTTAACCTAGAAGATGAAGGGTAGATGATTCATCAAGTACATTACCGTTCATAAATATAGGAAGTATCTAATTTATTGCGATAATGGTTGGTTGCAAAAAATTGAGTTAAATTGAGTTACAATACAAAATCAAAAACAAAACAAAAAACTAAAAAAAAAAAAGAAAATTTTAAATAAAATAAAGAAAGAACAAGATAATATATACACATGAATAAAAAATATAACGAACCTAATTATTTTTTCGATTTTTTGTTTAAATAAACCGAACCCATTTGAAAATCAAAAATGAAGCATTATCTGGTACAACCCACTTTTCAGAACTTTTCAGTTGCAACACAAATAGGTACTGCACTTTCCGGAGAAAGAAGAGCTTTAATCTATTAGAGGCTGATTATGTACCATCATGTAAAGAAAAAAAGAGAGCCAGAGGTGATACAGAACTTTTTTGTTTAATTTGCGAACTAAAGTATAAGGATCTACCCACAGAAGACATATGACATAAATGCCAAACCTGGGTGCACAAAAGTGTACAATTGGTGAAAGCATGTCCTGGGGTTTTGTTTGTGATTTTTGTTTTTAATTATTTTTTAAAATTTTAATAGTTAATAAACTAAATATTAATTTTAAAAGAGTGTTGTTGTATTGAGTTGCGATGAAAAGTTTCATGATCTGCCCATGGACAACTGGATTATGTGTTACAATTGCAATGCCTGGTGGAGGTGAGCGTATCCTGAGGTTTTATCTGTAATTTCTGCACTTAGTCATTACAACTTAGTTATAACATCTAGGATTTTATTAGTTATTACACAACAATATGTGATATCCACAAACTTTGCAGGATAATTAAACAAAATACAATTAAAATAAGCTATAGTATGACAATAGTAGAGTATGTCAAACATTGTCAAACACCTTGCACCTTGGTTATAAAAATTGGTACAAAATGTGCAACTGTGTCAACAAATTCATTTGCCCCATGAACATTCAGTGCTTAATGAAGAATATAATTTATCAAGCCACTGCGTCGTCAAATAAACTGGATTACTAAGAATTAGTATATTTTAGCTTTTGTGTAAATTCATTTAAATCTTGATATGCTGATCACCTAAAATCTTTTAGTTAATAAATTAATAAATACAGAAATGATACTGAATTGTCTCAAGAAATTTGGGATATAAAATTTAAAAAATTTACATTCTCAATTAAGTGGAAAATTATGAAATGTTGCAATCCATACAAATCTTTGTCAAAAATTAGCAATCTTTGCTTAAAAAAATCTCTCATTTTGACATATAAGTGAAAATTTTGATGTGAAAACTTGTTAAATAAAAAAAATAAGTTGATTTCAAAATGCAGGCACAAGAATAAATTCCTCTTTTCTTTTTTTCTTTTTTTTTGTCACCGGTGATTAGCTAATTTTTTGTTTTTTACTTTGGTTACTACCATTTTGTATTTTAGAAAGGTGAAAAACTCACTTCACCATATGTAATGTATTCACCAGATGTAATGTAACAGCAGATTTTTTTGTTTTTTTATATAATGGCTGATAATTGTTGTATAGAAAATACCATAGAAAAAGTTGTTTTTTATATATATATATATATTTTTTTTTCTTCCTTAAATTTTTGATGTTACATTGTTATAAGTAATATTTGTATAGGGAGTATAATGTTTATTGTGACACAAAATAATAAATGATATTTTTTTTATTAATTTCTTATTAAATTACTTTTATAGGAACTTAATAAGACTTGCAGAGAAATGCAAAAAAGAATTCTTATTTTGGTCAATTCAATTACAAATGAAGAAGTGACTGGTATTTTTTTAATGTTAATTTTGTTGGTTGGTTTGTCATTGATTGGGTGTTTCTTTGGTTATTTTGTCACTAGATTAGTTTTTGTTTTGATTGGTTTGTCATTGATTGGTTGATAATTTGGTTAGTTTGTCACTTGATTGGTTGTTGATTTGGTTGGTTCGTCATTAATTGGTTGTTCGTTTTTTTTTGTTTAAAATGTTAAATTTTTTAGGTTCAAGGTGTTCTTACTTTGTTTTTAGGTGTTCTTCTTCGAATTAATGATGATTTAAATAATACATTTCTTCGATATGATAGATACGAAAAAAATAGAAAAATTATTAAAAATTCTGAAAATCCACATGTTGAACCAAATATGGGAGCTCATGCTCACTCACCTTCTATAAGACCAAAGGTTTAGTAAATAAAATATATGTTATTTAATAATAGTGTGTGAATGTTTCATATAACAAAGCTTTTGTTACTTTTTTTTATCTTAACTTTAGTTATATTACCTTAATACTTTTTGTTTTGTTTTGTTTTAATTTAAACAGGTTACATCACCATTCGAACCTTCTAATAACAGGTTTCTTTTTATCTAACGTCTTAAATATTTTTTTAATGTAAGTTTTATATCCACTTGTTTTTTCATGCAGCAACTTTATTGGCCTGGTTTTTAAAAATATTTCCAAGGTGTTCCATGTGTTTTATGGTGTTCCATAGACTTTGTCAAATTCAAAACAATTCAAAGAAAGAATAATAGTTTTGTAAAGTTTCAAATGTTAATTTAATATTAAAAATGTTTTGTTTAAAATTTAAAAACTTTAAAAATTAAAAATTTTCTACTAAAACTGTTATAGTGCATCACTGATTGATTTTAATGCAGCTCCATCAAGCACAGACGCTGTTGTTGATGATGAGTTCAACATGTTTGCACAGTCACGTAGCAAGACTTATGCTACATCCCGCCATGCTGGCTCTACATATGAAGACAATATTAATGATGTTGCAACTGAACAAACTCTTGCTGGCGCATTGGCTGCAAGGGGTTTATACCCACCTATTCAAAGCAATCTTTTAGTCTCTCAGCAGCCATTTCCCACAGAAATAGGAAAGGAACCTCAAAGCGGTGTAAGTTATAAATTTGCTGAAACATAGTTAAACATAATTAGTTAATCAAAAAGTATGAAATTTTAGATAGCAAAGTAGAGGCATAGATCATTTGAAAAAATTATTGAAAAGTTTCAATAATTATTGTAAATGTTTAATTAGAATGAATGTATAAAATTAATCTAATTAAAATGGATTAATTTAGAAAATTAATTTAGTTAAAATGGATGTATAAAATTAATTTAATTAGAATGGATGTTTAAAGTTAATTTAGTTAAAATAGATGTATAAAATAGAAAATAGTAAACAGTACTAGAGGCTTTTCACTATTTTTATCAGTATTTGATGAAAATTCTGAGAGCTTTTTTGATGCCATTCAAACACCGCTGTCTCTGTTCAAAAGTGGTGGAAAGTGTTTCCTTTTATAATTCATTTGTGCATATTTAATGGAAGGATTCTCTTTTTTTTTCATGGTTGTTAGAATTAATTGCTATTATGTTGGGGTGCATCAAAGTAAATACACTGTGGCAATCCTTGCAGTGTTCTGTCGTTTCAGAAACATGTCAATTATCTTTCATGCTGTTTACCTGATGCTCGATACTTCTTTGTTTTTTCAATATAATCTTCATTGCACAATTCCGCATAACTCCCACGTATTCCAAAGCTATTTTTATCTTATTTATAATATATTTTTTTAACTACAGATAATATTGTTGGCTTGCCATCCAAATTGTAACCAATTTTGTTATGAGCAAACGTTCCTTTATCATTTTTATCATTATTTCTAATAATATTAATTTGAATTAATATTTATTGATAATAATATTGCCTCTTTACCATATTCAATGCTAAATTTTTCTCTTTATTCAAAACTTCTTATTAAAACTTTTTTTTTTTTTTCTGTAGCTCTGTTAGCTACAGGTCTAAGTCAGCTATAAGTTAGGCAAAAGTCTGTAATTCTATGAAGTAAGCTTCTCTAACTCAAGATTATGTCTTACTAAACGAAAATTAAACATTTATAAATATTTGAGTTAAATAGATTACTTACACGATTTTTTATGACAGAAGATTCTTGTTTGTATATATCAACTTTGTTTGTATATATCAACTTTGTCTATTTGAAATGTCTATTTAGTCTATTAAATACTTACTTTTGTTCACTGATATCTAATTACAAAAAAACATTGTTGTAGTCTATTACAAAAAAAAAATTGATTATGTTATATATATATATATATATATATATATATATATATATATATATATATATATATATATATATATATATATATATATATATATATATATATTATGTTATGTTAATTTTATTATCTTAAAATTTTATTATCTTAAAATTTTATTATGTTACTATTTCCTAAAGCGCACTATGAACTAAATTGCTTCAAATTTTATTTCTTTATTTTATTTATTTCTTTATTTTATTATACACTTAAAATACCTATAAAGTTTAGTTTGAAAATAATTAAGTTATAAATGTATTTATGATTTAATCAATTTTTACTTTTAGAAAAACGAATTTGACGAAGAGTGAGTTTACTTTTTAATTTTCAATTATTTATTTTTATTATTCAATCATTTGTGATGATTTAACTGAGTTCTGCTTATTTAGGATCGAGGATGTCGAGGAGTGGCTAAAGGGAACTGATTTGGTATGTATTTATATTACATAATATATCATACTTTAAAAAACTTTAAACTTTAAAAAAAGTTGGGTAGCCCCGGACACTTAAGGAGTAAGTAGTATATTGCTCAAACGCTAACTATAAACACAGTGCCAAATGATTTTTATGACAGTAGAAACATCTATTTATCATATTAAAAGCAAAGAAATAGTTACAGTGCACTTTAGTATAACACAAAACATAAAAGAAAAAATGTCAGAAAACGGGCATCTGAAAAAATTGGAGGGTAGCCCCGGACATATATTTTAAACAGGAGTTCGTTTCTGTTTAAATCATTAGGCTCACACTTAATATATTATTTAACTAGCATTTGGACATTCCAGTTATGATAATTAGGAGCAGGATTAATATCAAAATAACTTTTGTGTGACTATTTCTACAGGTTTATGGATCTTTTTTAAATTCAGACTTAATGTCATCTAAGTCTGTCCAAAATTATAGGACCTTGATAACTTAAGCTTTTTTTTGAAGTTCTTGATACATTTTTAAAAAAATTGCCTCTAGTCTATTTAATAATGAAAAGGAACGGGATTGAAATAAGTATTTTAAAAACAATATTATTTAGAACTAATTTACTTAATTTGAAAAACATTATTGTAACTACAACTACCTTTATTGGAAATTAAAACAAAATAAAATATTATATTTTTTCATTTAAAACATCAGTAGCTGCATAAGCTGCAGATTTAGTAGCTGCATTAAAAGTTAATGATTTTTTTCGAAACGATATGTTGTAGAAGTAAAAATGGCGTTGGAGATTACATAAGTAGAATTTATAAGTTGCTGTTGAGTGATGCTATTGAGAATGGTGTTATTTATTGCTAATATCTCATTTATTACTAATATGAATTTCTGATAGCTTATTTACTTGCTTTGTCGTTGTTGTTGTTGATTGCTCAATTGCCATAAGAATATCTGTTATCATAGATGCTAGATAATCAAGATCAGAAAAAACATTCTGCTTGAGGTTTGTTGAAACCAACAGCCTCAAGTAGATTGGAGTGTTGTTAAAATTTTTTTGGGGTGTTGGTTTTAAAATTGTTTAAAAAAATCTTTTTCTGCTATTCTTTTTTTCAAGTTGAAACGATGCTCAATCTTCAACTCTTCAGCTAAGTCATAAACTTACCTAAAAAATTCATGCTAAGAAAGTCCTAAAAATTTATTTTATTCCTTACTTTTATATTGTATGTATTTCACTTATATTTATTTGCTTTTTCTAAAAATTATTACACACACATAAAGACATCAAGTTTTAAAAAGACGTTACTTTTTTAAATACACGCATGCGTGCTCACACACGCGCGTTATATGAAAAAAAACTTTTTTTTTATAATAAAATCAGATCGGGTAATTTTAGATTTTAAACTTAAGTTTTGTTTTTTTATTGATGTTAAACTGTATAAATTCCGCTATACCTATTGGTTTAAAAGTCTAGCCTTGTTTTTCTGGGTATATTTTCTAGTAAAAGAAAAAAACTTTATAAAATCTCAACTTATTAAATCTCATTTATACGTTAGTCGCAACTTAAAGCTCAGGAATCTGCTAATCGTGCAGCCATCTTGAAAACAAAAACAGCTTCTCAAAGAGAGGAAGATGTTAGTGATTCATTGAGCAGATCTGAATTTGATAAGTTTCTAAACAGCCGTGCTCAAGCGGGAAATATTGAGCGTCAAAGAACATTGCCAGCAAGGCCGATGGGAAATTTAGTCGGTGAAACGCATAAAGATGATACATTTGGATTATAAAAACAATAAAAAGAATTAATTGCATGTTTTAATTGTAACATATTTTATTTAATTTTGTAAAATATTTGTTTGTTTACAATTGCTACCAGTTTATTTATTGTACTTTTTTTTTTAAATTTGAATACAGTTATTACTTGTTTTTTTAGTTTTTAGCATTTATACTATAAAGCAAGGCAGTTTTGCGTTATTTCTTTTGTTGATTAAAAAAGGGGATACCTCTTTACTTGATTTACATTTCTAATGTTAGATCGCCGCTGCATCTATGCTATAGTACTTTTTAATTAATACTAAATCTAAGTTTAATATTTCAAAAGAAAAGGAATTCAATTTTATAATATTACATTTTTACAGTATAATTTTTTAAGAGAGTTTATACAAAGGAAAACAAAATTAGGTAAAAGCAAAAGTGAGGAGGTTATCAACTGAACATCACCGAGTTGAACTTGATACCCAAAATTAGTTGTTTCGAGCTTAGCATTTAAACTTTAGTGATTAATTTAACAATAAAAAACTAATGAGCCATTAAGCTAGAATTTATGGTGTCTCTAGGAGGTTAGGGTCATTGCAAAATGACGTTATACCTAAAATACACATTTTCAATACACCCAACCAATTTGTCACTTTTTATCAAATTTCTTTCAACCCACCTAACCTTTAGTGACGTTTATTTGTTATCAACAAAATAAGCCAGTGTTTTTAAGGGACCTCATGCCTTCACTTAGTAAAATTTGTTTTCAAATTTATTTTTATTGCATATTTTCATATTTGAAATTAAAGTATCTGTATTCAGGCGAATAGATTCACCATGAGACCTCGTAAATATAAAAGCGACCCCTTGACGATATAATTGGTCAGTTCTGAGCAGTTGATTCAAGTATGACGTTAAAACGGAATCTACTAAAAATGCGCTCTTCAAACCCATAGCTACTAGGGATAAAAATATCACCCCCTTACTCAAGAAGTCCACTCGTTTGTATAAATCTCAAACATTACTTGCTGGGGCGCCCCCTAAATCCTAGTTACGCTCTTTATACTTTTAAAGCGTTATATGCTAATTTAAAATATTGTCATTAGGGACCGTCCATAAAGGACGTTACCATTTTTAAGGCAATTTTTGACCCTCTAACTTTATCACCAGTTGTTCTGTTTTTCTATACCTCCACCCCCTGCTTTTCCCTAAAAAAAAAATGTCATAAAATTGGAACCCCCTCTTTACGCCTTTTTTTTTTTAATAACAAAATCCGTTCTTAGTTTAAGCATTTTACAATTCAATACACAAACAATTCAATAGTTTGTTTTACACAAACAATTCAATAGTTTGTTTTAAGAACAGATAACAATAAAAACAACAATATAATTACCAGTTAAATATGTTTTTTTTATATTTTGTAAAAGAGTGAATATTTCAGCCTTTAATAATAAAGGTTGAAAGTTCACTATTTTATAAAACTGACTATGAAGCTACTAATGTATTTTATAAAACTGACTGACTGAAAGTTTTTTTTTAGAACTATTTTATAAAACTGACTATGAAGCTACTAATGTATTTTATAAACTTTAACTAATTTTTACTAATGTATTTTATAAATTTTATATAGGTGTTACTGTTCTACTGCAATTGTTAAAATTTATTTACCACAAAATATATTGAATTAAATTTTATATATGTTTATATACAATGGAGTAGGAAGGTCGCGAAAATTAGGGGGGGGGGGATGAAAGCATGAATTGAAAAGGAAAAAGATCTTCAATTTTGTGTTATACAGCAAAATAGATGAAAATTTATTCAATTATTTATCACACGCAATGTGAATAATCATCTTTTCAACGTGATTAGTCATCTTTTGTCAGCACACATTCATTAAAAAAATAGTTAGTATGCAATAGTATCTTGAACACGTTTTAAACATAGCTAATCTATCATCTCGAAATTGCTTTTATCATAAAACTGCGAGATTTGATGCAAAGTAAAAATCTCAACTAATTCGCGCCATCAATGATTAACATCGAATGCTCCTCCCTTTTTCTTAATCCAATCAGTTCCATTACTAAATAATAATGATTTTCTTGCATGGCGTATGGAACTCTTTTGTTCACTATTTATTGTTAGATGTTGCTCTGCAAAAGTTATTGCATTTTTAGTAGGTTTTCATTAATCGATGGGTAAAAATCGTTAATATCAAAGACTAAAAACTTACAGAATTTCTTATCTTTTATGGTTTGAAGCCAATGTATAACATTTTGAGTGTTTTGCCATTGGTTCAAAAATAGTTTCTTTCTCAGCTCGGAATTAATGTTGGATAAAATAGATTTTGAAATTCTTCCAATCTCATTTTTAGCAGGATTAATAAGTCTAACAGTTGGTTTATCTAGGAAGTTCTCTTTATGGACTTTTAGAGGTGTGAAATAATCTGCAGTATCGTTAATTTGAATTTTACAGTTGCAATGTTGATAGTTTCCTTAAGTGGAATATTCGTGAAGAAACTTTCAACATCATATGAAACGATAAATTTATTAGTTACATTAACTTGTTTTAATTTTTCAACAAAACAAATTGAGTCAAAGTGCGAAATTGTTTGGTATATGTGAAGACAATAAATGAGAAAGATGTTTGGCATAGTTGTAGTTATATGTAGTTAATGAGTCTAATGAGTGTAGACTGTAGTTGTCTTTGTGATAAGACAAATACAGTTTTCTTTTTGCCCCGGTCGTATTTTATTTTTATTCATGTTGTTTGGTACTGTAATTACTCATAGCGACGAAAATATATATATATTTTTTAAATTTTAATTTATTAATCATGGTTAATTAAGATTTTTTTACTTTGTTTATTTATTTGATCAAAGTAAAAAATATTATGACCAAAGAGATGGTATATATGGCTATGGGTTCTCCTTTAGCGCCCATCTTAGCGTCGGATTTCATGAACAAACAAGGGTCAATAACTGCTTCTTAACAGTACCATTTTTTTATAAACAGTATGTGGATGATGTAATTGCTATTTTTAATTCTGAATATGAAGTTCAAGAATTTTTCAAACACCTCAATAAACAACATAAAAATTTGAAACTTACTATGAAAAAAGAACAAGACAACCAGATTGCCTTTTTAGATGTACTTATTAAAAAATCTGTTTATCATAAAAAAACCTATACTGGTCTTTCACAAAAACTTTTTTAGTTTTATTCCCTCTTGCTATAAATTTGGACTTGTTTGTTGTTTGATTGATCGTACATTTAAAATTAATAACTCTTGGGTTGGTTTTGATAAAGATATAAGGAATCTATCATTAGTTCTACAAAATAATATATTTCCACAAAAAATTATTGACTCTGAAATTAAATCCTAAATTAATAAGAAAATGAACCCATCTGTTTCTTATATTGTTAATAGCTTTAATATAAGATACTTTAAGCTTCCATATATTGGAATGTAACCTAATTATACTAAAATGAAAATTTCAAAAATTGTTCATAAATATTGCAAGGATGTTTTATTAATTTTGCTTAAAAGAGTCACTTCCTTTAGAGCTTAAATCTTATGTTAACTATAAATTTTTTTTGCGGTGACTGTAATGCCAGTTATATTGGAGAAACCTCCAGACATTTGGCAACTAGATTAAATGAGCACCTTAAAAGTGATAAACAATATCATATACTTAAACACTTAAATTTATCTATTAATTGCAAAAATCTGGCTAACTGTTATTCTTTTGACATTTTGGATAATGCCCCAAAATGTTTTTTGTTTTGTTTTGACAGTTGGTTATTTGATTGGTTATTTACCGAGTTATTTTGTAATAAATATATTGGTATATTATGTATAATTTTTGTCCGTTATTATTTTTCTGTAAACAGTGCCGATTTAACCAATGGACACACTGGACGGGTGCCGGGAAACCACGAAGTTCAAAGGGCCAGAACATTTAAGTGAATTTGTGAAAAATATATAATTTGAAAGAAAAATTATTACTATTGGCCTCTATCCTTTCCTTTTATGACTTCCTTTTATGTCCCAGAGACTTTTAATCTTTGCAATTGGAAATGGTTGCTTGCAGCCTTGTTGGAAGTGAAGATGTTAAATAAATAAAATAAATAATTACAGCGCATACAACGTATCGCAAACTAGATGTTTTATTTTTTTAAAGACTTGAATGGACTTTCGAGTTCAAACATAATGGTGAAAAAAAAAACTCAAAAAAAAATTTGAGAACATAATGGTGATAAAAGAAATTAAAACAATTGGATATTTTATTTAATATTTGTTCTCAGAGGATTATCATTCTGTGGATCAGACGTAAAGCTAGAATCGATACGCAATGGAAACGTTATTGAATGTATTGAGCTGTAATTAAAATTGATCCTTTCCTCGTCCCATACTTGATAACTCGTAAAAACAAAGAAAAGGGTTGTAACTCGTATTTATCTAAAGATATTTGCAAATAACTCATATACTTAATAGCCGCCGAGGTTATGTAATTTATAGGTAATATGATCATTCTTAAGTAATATGTTATAGAATGATTTTTTTTATTTATTGCAACATAATTTCTTAGCGAAATAAAATTTGCGAAGTATTCCTCAATCATTGTTGATTCTACTCCCGATATGTACAAAATAGAAAACCAGTTAAGCGTTTTTTAGCATTCATTACCCTGCTTTATCATTTTGTAGTTTCCATGCTTGAAAACGTTTTGAAAAAGTTAGATTAGTATGCAATCAACATTCAAAAATTGGCGTGGCCAGTCTACGACTATGCCAGTAATATGTCTGGAATCTACTAAGGTTTACAAGCAAGAATTAAAGAGATCAACGTTATTGTCGAATACAATCTATGTGCTGTCCATTATTTGAACCTTGTAGGAGTGAGTGCCACGGAATCCGACTGGTAATTTCTTTAGCTTTTTTTGAGAAATTTATAACTTCTTTTCTTCATCAACACACCAATCTCTTAAAGTCAAAATTCCTTGCTGTAATACGTGTTAAGGTTCCCTTCACAAACTCATTGGTCAGCTCGTGCTGATGCTTGTTTAGCCATTGAAAAGGTTTATTCTATTTACAAGGTGATTAAAATTTTTTAGATAATCAAATAAAAATATATTTAATTGTAATTGTGCATGCTTATTGACAAGTATTTTCTATATCTTAACGATTATTAGAAAGCAAAATCAATGGCAAACCCTTCAGACTTTTGACCAAAATGGAACAACTTGGAACAACTTGAAAATAACTTTTAATTGTCATTCGGAACAATATTATTGAAAGCTTCAACAAAGTTAACTAGAAATTGCAGTTCGTAGTTCTTGATTTAGGTATGGTTAAAGAACTGTATAACTCTCTTGAGCATCACGTGCAGCAAGTTCGCTCCAATTTCAAGCATTATAAAAAAAAAGCCGTTTCTTTGGTCAACACAGATAATTATGTCTAAGTTTAAAGACTTCCAAGAGCACGCAAGAAATGAAATGAAATGATGAAATTAACTGGAAACTACAATTTTTTTCTGGGCAATCTTAAATAATTGCCAACGTTAATGAGATCCCGGACAAACTAATGAGTAATCTAGATAAAAGAATAAAAACCTATTCTGGATTGAACTCTCTGCTTGATTTTCTTGTGAATCTCCGCAGCATGGATAACTTGGAGACTACTTGCAGCGCACAAAAATTTGTTGACCGATATCCTACTGGTCTTATCCTACTTTCACTAATTGAACGAATGTCTTGATCTTAGAGTTTTTTTTCAGGAACGTCTTTCAAATCTTTCCATTGTTCATAAAGCTTAAAATGCAGACAAAAGGTGATTTAAAACTTATACTAATTGCTGCGTATATTTATTAATAAATAACGCAAGATGCTCGTTTAAATACAAAGAAAATACATTATAAAGCTATAGTGCAACAGTTACAAAGATTTTTTAAATTTTAAATTGCTGTTAAATTTAAAAACTAGACGGTCAACATGGGCCAGAAGACCTAAAGTGCCGGGAGGCCAAGAAGTACTTAACCCGGCCCTGTCTGTAAAGACTTCTATTTTTTTTTGCTTTTGAAAATGTAAATAAATTTTACGAAACATGTCAAGAATAAAAAACATTATGTTATTTAACATTATATATATATATATATATATATATATATATATATATATATATATATATATATATATATATATATATATATATATATATATATATATATATATATATATATATATATATATACATATATATAGAAGCAAACTATTTAAATTAATGCAAATAAAAACAACAATTTTGCATTTAAAGAAACTCGGTGACACGATTTTGGAATCAAAAATAAGAAGTGTCAAAACCGTATGCTATCAAGTTTTTGTTATACAACAGTATATCATGTTGTTATACAACAGGGGCGAATTTAAGGAGAGGGAAATCTAAGGGTCTTGAAACCCGACTCAGACTTTTCCTAATATCAATTTTATCAAATTTTAACTTTGAACGAAATAAAGATTCTTTTGGGTCTAGTATAACTATCATTTAGTAATGTATATAGTATGAGAAAAATAGATTCACGTGAGTATTTGTTAAAAGTCAAAAAATGTTCTTAAAAAAAGATTCAAAAATCATTGAGATCCCACCCCCTAAAATATTTCTGGATCCGCCCCAGATATATATGATGCTTCAATTGTAATGTCACAAAATGAAGGATCATGAATTTGCACTTGAAGCGATAACACTAAATGGTTTTAAAATTATTATTTATTTGTATCATATGGTAAAAATATTGTGGCGTGGAGGGGAATGCTAAGGTTGGTGAGGCGCACCGGAAAATTTCCCGGTTTCCCGGTGGGCCAGTTCGTGCCTTCCCATACAGTATGCCTAGATATATAACTAACTTATAGCTAATTTATTTTTTTATTAAAAATTTAAGTTGGTGTTTATGCATGTAATGATGCTTTTAATGATCATATACTAAAAATATACAAGAATAAAGGAAAACTATTCCAAAACTTATGTTTAAAAAACTAAAAATGCTAAAATGCTATATTAAAAAAAGCAGAAAATTACCAATAAAAATCAAATAAACTCAAAAAAAACACTTTTTTGACTCAAAAAAACGCCAAAAGAAAAAAACACTTTTTTTTGTAACTCTACGAAAGGCACTATTTATTAGCCCCTATAGACACTTATCACGTGGTTTATTTAAAAAATTTCGGCTGCAAAATATTTAACGTGTTTGTACAAAATGGTAGATTTTTTTTGACTCCATTACAGCTGTGCAAATATAGTTTTTGTTCTGATTTATCAATTACTCTTTATAAAATGGAGGTGGATATGGAGGTGGATGATATCCGAAAAGATGATGTTTTAAATAAAGAAGAAGTATCAGCACAATACGCAGTCGAAAGTATCTTCTCTTAAAATTACTTCTTCAAATTTTGTATTGTATGTTTACCTTGTAACAATAACAACAACAACAAAACGACAATAATGTATTTACCAGAAATATCTATAAAATGCATAGGTTTTGTTTGTGTAAATAAAAATTGTAAAATAATCTATATACATGATAGTTTGCTCTATTATAGCTAAATCGAGAGCAACAGTAATTATTAGGCTATAATTGCGCATGTTTTACAGTAAAAAAAGCAATACTCTTCTCATGTTTTACCTATTTGTTAGTCAATGTAGCAATACTCCTCCCATGTTTTAAAAATATTATTAAATAATAAAAACACACACATATATAATAATAATAATAATAATAATAATAATAATAATAATAATAATAATAATAATAATAATAATAATAAGAGAAATATAGAAATCAAAGTTTTTTGCTTAACTAGTTTCTTCTTAGTTCTACCGTTTATTAAAGATGCCCAGCAAAGTCATGGAATGCGACATGGAGACTATCAAAGATACAGGTGCAATTATCTTGATGACATTTTTAATAAATAATATTAAGATTAACTATAATTATCAAACATTTAATTATTTAATTACAAAACATTTTTTTTGAAATTTTTTATTTAGTTGTCATAAAATAAAATTGACCTATTTTTTATATTTCAAACATATCAATATTTTTATACCTTTAATTTCAAACATGATCATAGATTGACCTTTCAACCTCATCATATTTTTAAATCTTGAATTTATTTTACACTAGGCAATACTGTTCAAGAAAGTTAAAAAGAATTAGAAGTTCGTTGGATTTCAAATCTGGTACAAGACATGGGTACAAAGGAAAACAAATAACAGAGGATGTGATCACAGACTCAAGGTTAATGGTGTTAGAAGTGTCATAGTATTAAAGTTATTTTTAATAATTATATTTCAATTAAATTAATTATATAATTAATTACATTTAGTTTAATTTCTAAAAGATTCTTCAGTTTTGAATTATTATCGATTTTGTTAATATTTATTTTTTCCAAATTACAATTTTTACAAGTTTTTCAATTTTTCAAGTATCTGCACTTTTTATTGTAGATATTTTCATATTCTTCTTGTTGAAGCCGAAAGGTGCTGGAGCTATGCTATGGAATTAAAACTGTGTGCTAATACAGAGCCACGAAAGCGATTTCACATGATGCGAAAGTTGACTAAAGCTGCTAAGTATGCAGAGGAATTGCATAAAATTTGTGAAATGGAAAAAGTTGAGCCTAGAACAAAATTAGAAGCACAGGTAAATTGCAATATTGTTTTTGTGCAAGTTAATTTTAAATTTTAAGTTAAATTTAAACTTATGAGTGTTAAATTATATATATATATAAATATATAAATATATATATATATATATATATATATATATATATATATATATATATATATATATATATATATATATATAATAACCAATAAATAACCAAAGGCAAATTATGTCACATAGTTATGTAAAAAAGCAATTTCTTTTTAATTTTTTTTATTTTCCTGAACAAAAAATGAGGTAGCTAAATTAAACTGAGAATTATTTATATACTACTGTATTTAAAACTAAATTTTTTAAATATAAATATAAAAGAAGAATTAAAAATAAAAATAATTTTTGAGCACTTTTTTTTGGAGGCCCATACCAGCAAAACGGTACTAAAACACATCTGGGTTCTTCACTGGTATATACATATATATATATATATATATATATATATATATATATATATATATATATATATATATATATATATATATATATACAGGGCTCGCGATTAGTTTTTTCTTAAAACATATTTTTGGGATTGGTTTACTTTTTTAGTTGTTTATTTACTTTTTTTCTAATTTAGCTTTTTTTTTGGCAATTCTTAAAAAGTAATGTTTTCGTAGTAAAATACGTCACGCAAAGTTTGTCTTTTGAATAGAAGCATGATCATTTGGTCTTTCGCGCAATTTTTATTCAACGTAGAGCACTTTTTAATCTCTGCGTAGTAGTAGCAAATTAAAAAGAAAAAGTTAAAATTTTTTTTTTCTTTATTCTATTTTTTTTAACAAAACAGCATTTTTATCTTTTTAAAAAAAAACGTTTCTCCAAATTAACTTATTAATAATGAATTAAATTATTATTTTATAAACAATTTTATATAATTATTTTTACTACTTTAAGTATAATAAAATATAAAAATTCGTTTTTATTAAATAAAATTTCTATTAGTAAAAGTATACTAATAGAAACCAGCAACTTTTTTGCTTTCACGTTTTTCGCTTTTAACGACCTTGAAACTATTGAAGTTATATTTAGTTAACTTTACTGAATGGATAGAGTATATCACAGTAAATTAACTTATAACCTAAATCAAAACAACCAGTTAAGTTAAGATAGTAACTTACAGTTACTCAAGTTTTAATTTAACAATTATATTAATTTATTTAATGTACTTGCAAAAGTTAGCCATATAGGTCTCTCGTATAGGTCTATAGGTGCAAATATGAAGTTTTGTTTTAGTTTATTAACTACCTCAATTTTATTTATTTGCTTCCTTTTATTTTAAACGCGTTTTAAACTGTATAAATCAAAACGAAACAGCGTCACGAATTTGTTTTACATTATTCCAAGCTCTTTATATTTTTAAAACAACTTTGCAGTTTGTTTTAATGTTGTTTTATAGCTCTTAACAATTACATACTTTTTTAAATTAACATGTGTTTTAACGTCAGCAGGAGCGTATTAAATAGTTTTCTTTGACCAATTAAAGAAGTTTGTATATGTATATTATAATGTATATGTATATTTTGTAATGTATATGTATGTTTGTATATGTATATTGTAATGTTGCTTTTTCTCTTACTTTTTTACTTTTACTTTTTTAAGTATCATGTTAAGTAAAAATATACTTAAAGAAATATCTTAATAGTATTAAAAACATTATTACTTATTACAACTGCAACTTAAACTTTAAGTTATAACTTAAGTTGTAAATAATTACAGTTACTTGCGTTATTTTAAACTCTGCCAAACAAGAAAATTATAAGATTATATTTAAATATGAGATATAGTATGTTAAAAATAGAACAATTACTTACAATTATATACTAACGCAACTTCTCTCCCAATTTACCGCATAGCGGTGCAAGGTATAATGGGGTGTGTGTGTGTGTGTAAAAAAATTGTTTTTTCGCGATTAGTATTTTTTGCGTTAATTCGAGCCCTGGCATATATATATATATATATATATATATATATATATATATATATATATATATATATATATATATATATATATATATATATATATATATATATATATATATATATATATATATATATATATATATATATATATATATATATATATATATATATATATATATATATCAACCTTCGAAATTAGGGTCAGAATTTGGCAATGCCGACTTAACTGTCGACCTCAATTATTTGAGGCCGGCAAAAAATTACCGACCTTGTTTCAATGTTTTGTGTTAAGACCTTTGTATCACCTTGTATTTTTTGTTCTGGGCAATTTGTCTAATAAATACTCAAGTTTGATGGACATGTCCTGACCATGCATAAAATATTTAGTTTATGCAACTTGACCATGCAATTCGTTCAAATTATTAATACATTTTTGTTCAAATTACAAATACATAAATTATTAAGCTACTTATTACTTTATTAACAATTAATAATGTTTACAATAAAGTCATTCTATTTAAATTATCAAAGAATATTATACGTAATAACATTTATATAATTACGTATTTTACATTTATATAAATATGTATTTTTTCAATTTTTTCTAGGAATAATTTTATAAACACTTTTAAAAGCGAAATTTTTTAGCGCGAAAACAAATTAACTAGTGTAATAAAAGTACTTGTTTCTATAAACATTAAAATAACTATTACATTAAAAGTTTTATAAAATAAATTTAAAAGGGGTTTAAAAGCGAAATTTATTTGAAAGTTATAAAAACCATTGAACAAAAAATAAAATAAATACTAAATTATACATTTAAATTGATAACTAATTGTAACGTTTTAATATAAATGATAAAAATTTGGCTACTTAATTCAAAAAAATGTAATGTTTTGGCGTTTTTTATAAAAATGAAGTAACTCAAAAAATGACTTATTTTATTAGTTAAGTCGTGTGTTCAACTTCAAATTTTTGATTTGTATAAAAAATAAAAGTTAAAAAGTAAAGTTTATACTGAATTTATTAATAATTTTGGAACAACTAAAATATTTAGAAAATAAATGCATGTAAAATATGGGTTGGACAAACAGATAGATGTTATTTTTTACCGGACAATGTCCAATGTCCAATGTCCAGCGTTTATTTGGAGCCCTGTATGTATATATATATTATTTATTACAAATTTTAAATAATCATATATCTAACACAAGCTGAATATCTGCACATTTATCAAAAAATAATTTAGCAGCTCCTCTTATAGTTAAATTTGACACTGAAGAGGCTTGTAATAAAGTTATCTCCCCAGCAAGAATTTTAGCTTATTCCAAGTAAAAGGAGATACTTGATCCTACTACACTCCATATAGTAAAGATTACTTTTAATAAGCTGAACTGAGAAAAGTATCCTAATGATCAACTTAAATCCAATTTTAAACTTACCAGCCTTTTCAATGTTGTTCGTTCATTGTATCGGTTAGGGTTCGGACTATTATAGTTGTAATGAAAACAATAACAGAAGCAATAACTATTGTTATTGTATTAACTTTTTTAGAAACAAAAACAATACTTGTGGTTTACAATTATTTTAATACTGTAATACAATGACAATAAATATTGTATTGCAATTCATCTTCATAATACAATAACAATATCTGAAAAGAAAAAAAAGTATTATAATGTAAAAATTTAATAAATGTTTTAACAGTCCAGTCTCCGAGACATGTGACCTTGAAATAAGGTACAACTAATATATAATTATTGATTTACTGAATATCACTTTAACAATATTCTCATTACAAACTTTATATAGCTCTATAAAAGCAAGTTTGATCTGACCTGTACATCTTTTACTGCTGGGGATAGAGATGATCAATTACTTCCATTTCTTCCACTTAGTTATTTGCTTTTACATTAAGCACCTATCCAATTCCAATATCTAATCGTTTCGAAACTTACTCAACTAACACTTACTCTAATATAACTTTGTTTTTTGTTTCCCTGAGGCTTTAGACTTTAAAATAGTAATACAATCTTTTGACTTTAATAGTTATTGTAATATTTTTTCATCTCAGCAATACAATACAAAAGTTATTGTAATTGTTTTACATCACAGCAATACAATACATTAGTTTTAGAACATCAATGTATTGTTAGAAAAAAAAAACAATACAATAGTTATTGTATATGTTATTAATTGCAGCAATACAGTAATAATAAATATTTTGATTACATCTCTGGTATTACAATACAATACTATTGTATTGTAAAGTGTTATTGTATTTAATTTTTACAATTACAATAACATTAGTCTGAACCCTAGTATTGGTATCCTCTAAAAAACTATTATAGATGGAGTTAAAAACATTTTTTTGTAGGCTAACAAAGGTAGCAGATTTCAAAATCATTTACCTAACACAATTAACAGCAACTAACAGTCATCAAATCAGTCTCTCTTTTTAACCAACAGTCAATAAAGAAGTCTCAGTTTTTTTTGAGACACAAAGTCCAGGAATAAATAATGATTTTGTGACTTTTTTTGGATATACTCTGGTGTATAATATTTTTAAACTTTTTTAAATATACGTTTTTTATATTGTTATATTAAAAATTATATTTATTTTTATATTTATTTTTAAATTTAACATTGTATTCATATTTAATATATCCTATATAAAATAGTATATATAATTTATATAAAATATATAAAAAGAATATATAAAATTTAACATGTACAAGAATAGAATGTTTTAAATAAAAGTTATTTTTTAAACAATTTTTTTCTGTTAAATATTTTATTGAAAATTACTTTAAGATTTTAAATTAAAAATTACTTTAAAATTTAAATTTTTTTTTTATTTCAAGGTATTAGTTGCTGACTCATCAAAATCCTATTAAGATCTTAACAAAATAAAGAAAAAAGTTACAATGATTGTAAAAAAAAGTATTATAGAAATTTTCATTTAGGCCTACAGCTACTGGATGAGAGCTAACTATAAGTTTGAAGTTCAAGACTGGAAAACAGCTATTGATCTTTATTCACAGTCACGTTCAATATATGAAAAACTTGCAAGTGCGTTTTTAGATGAAGCTACTCGAATGTTGTATGCTCAAAGAGTTGAGGAAATAGGACCCAATATACGATATTGTGCTTATAATCTCGGACAAGGTGGAATGGATATCAAGGATCTGATGATTATGAAATCTAGTGCTGCTGGACAGGATTTATTATCTGCAAAAATTGATGTATGGATTTTTTTTTTAATTTTATAAAAATTTTATATTATGTATAAACTATGTTATGTATATATTTGATTTTATATTATGTATATAAATACATGCATTGTATGTATTTGTATAATATTTATGTATTAATAAAATTAATATTTTTTTATACACTTGACTCTCTTGAATGCTATAAAATAAAGTTTGACCTATTAATGACCTATAAAATTATACAGAACCTTATCAACTAACCTTTTACTGCAAGCTTTCCCAGGTAAGGCGTGCGGTTTTTCGACTTGTATGACCTCACGTGAGTATCTTATTTTAGACAACTTGAACATGGCCGTTCGCAAGTTTTATAATAATCAATGCTGAAAAAGTTTCAAAAAAAAAAAAAAAGTAACAAAATAAAAAAGGATTAAAATAGAAAAAAATAAAAACACATTAATAGTTTAAATTATTTGTGTACTATTTTTATTTTTGTTTCTTTAGAGTAGTTGTTACATTCAGCAACAAAAGTAGATAAGGCAAAGCAAAAAAAAAAAAAAAAAGTTCGAAGTCTACAAATAAAAAGAATAATTTTCCTTTTCTTAACTTTTTTTTTAGGAGGATAGCAAAAGTACAAATTGAAATGTGTTTGTAAAATTTATTTGTATAATTTTAATTTAACAACAAGGGTTGAATTAAGTGATTGCAAAACGCAAAATCTGGAAAAATATCTAGCACTCAAAATTTTAGTTTATACAAAACTGTGTTCCTTGATTTTAAGGGGAGAATCAACTTAAATTTGTTAGCGAAAAAATAAAAAATAAAACAATAAACTTACGATTACAAAAGTAATAACACTCTAGTCACTAACTGCATTGCAAAAGTAATAACACTATAATAGTGTTATTACTTTTATAATGCACTTATAACTTTTAAAATTTATTCTTTGTTCAAGCAACATAAGTAATCGCAAATTTTAATTGAAGTAGAAAAATATCTAGAAGAATAAAGTGGATGTTCAAATAATATTAAAATTTAAATAACTTATAAAAATGTGACAAACAACTTTATTAAAACATATCATATTAAAAGTTTAGCATTATGAAAAACGTTACCAATGGACTGTAAAAACACGCGTTTAAAATCAACCAATAAAAATTTTATAATGATTGATTTTAAAATTAACGCGCGTTTTTACATAACGTTTTTCATAATGCTATACTTTTTATAAAGTACTTTTTTATAACATTGTTTAAGTGATCTGTGAAAGTTCCTGAAATTTTTATTAATATTTGAATATTCGCTTTATTTTTTCTAGATGCTTTTCTACTTTAATTAATGTTTGGAATTAATAATGTTGTTTGAGCAAAGAATGAACTTTAAAAGTAATAAGTGCTTTATAAATGTAATAACACTATTATAGTTTCATTACTTTTATAATGCAGTTAGTGACTAAAATGTTATTACTTTTGTAGTCGTAAGTTTATTGTTTTTGTTTTGTTTTTTGTACTAAATTTTTAAACTAAAATTTTAAAGACCTTATATTTTACCAGGGTTTTCAAATCGCAATCGTATAATTTAACTCTTTATATAAACTTGTTACATTATAGTTATACAAATATATTTTACAAACAGATGACGATACATATTTTCTCTTTCCTCTTTAAAAGAAAAAACACATAAAATATGGGAAAGTCATCCTTTTTAATGCCTGAAACCGTTTTTTTTTTTTTTTGCTTTGACTTACTGAATTTTGTTGCCGATAATAATAACCACTAAGAAACAAATAAAATAAAAACAACTCACAACTTATTTAAACTATTATTATTGTTTTCTATTTAAGTTTACTTTAATTTCATTTGTAGTTATTAAATTTAAAACAATTTTTCAGCAACCCATATAATAAAACTTGCGCAAACGGCCGTGATCACGTTCTCTAACTTTCAAAAAAAAATTTACTCTATGTTATCCCACAAACACAATAATGATATACAGAGTTTTTTCACTATTCAACAAAAAATTTACTCCATGTTATTCCACAAACACAATTATGATATACAGAGTTTTTTCTACTGCAAAAAATATTAAAATATGGAATTTTCCATCTGATTATATAGTTTATTCATGTTTAAATCAAATATAAAAGTACAATACTTAAAAGTCCATCCTCTTTCTTTATATCTAATAAAGCATCCAAGTTAATGAGTTTGATGGTTTATTAGATGAGACATGTTTATGCAGTATACAGAAACACTGAATACTGCATTAACACATTTCTCTAAGCGTTACATAAAAATAGTTTCCATATTAACGGTATCGTCTCTTTGTATATTTTTAAATGTAAATAAATTAAATAATAGTCTTATAATAAATAATACTTATTGGATATCCACACATCAATTGATTCAATCCAAGATATTGGGATATTTATTTCTTTCGATATGAAATTTTCTAAACACTGTTCTTACATTGCTAGCAAAGCAAGTTCTTGTGCTTACTTACTCTTATAGTCTTTCATCAGTAATGATTCCTAACTTTTGATAAGAGCCTATAAAGTTTATATTCGACCAATTTTAGAGTCATGTACCCCTGTGTGGAATCCCTATCACTTAAAAGATATACGTCAGGTAGAAAAGGTCCAGAAACATACAAGAATTGTCTGCAAACAGTGTTGTATTCCATATAAAGATTATGCTTCAAGACTTGATATCTTCAATCTTGACTCTCTTGAATGCCGGAGAGTAAAATTTGATCTTTTAATGACTTAGTTAGTTTTTTACTCTCTCTCCTACTCATTATTCAACTAGATGTCATTCCCAAAAATTAATATCACGTAACAACTACATCAATGATATAAGGAGATTTTTTTTCAGTGAAAGAGATACTAAGATATGGAACTCTTTACCTGATTATATGGTGTATTCTTCTTCATTGTCTCTATTTAAATCGAATTTAAAAGAATACAATATTTAGAGACACTGTTTACTGTTTTAAACTTGATGTTGCATAAAAGTAATTCTCCAATTACCTGTATCACATTTTTGTATTTTTATTTAAATGCATATAAATTGTAATAATAAAAAATAAAAATAATTAATAAAATTTTTAATTTATAATTTAAAAATAATCATAAAAAAGTAGTCAATATAATTTTTTATTATTTTTTTAATAACTAATTAAACATAATTTAACACAATTTTTTTATTTGAATTTTAGATATTTTATCTAGTTTCTTATTTTTTTTTTTTAGTTTTTATTTGTGGCAGGTGAGAGGGTGAAGACAACTTACTGAAGAGAAAGAAAACTCTGATTTAAAACTCTCTAATTTAATTTTTAAGGCTAATATATATATATATATATATATATATATATATATATATATATATATATATATATATATATATATATATATATATATATATATATATATATATATATATATATATATATATATATATATATATATATATATATATATATATATATATATATATATATATATATATATATATATATATATATATATTAGGGTGTCCTAAAAAACAACATTTTTGAAAACAATCTGCTCCCACCCCCTAAATGTGTTCTATCTTATATAAAAACACTAGGTTTGAATTGAATTTTTTTTGAATGAAAAATATTTTAGGGGGTCCCCAAGACCCTTGAATATTTAATGGGTCCCTAATATTTTCAAAAAAAAAAGTTTTTCAAAATCATGTCAACCTGGTACTCAAATTAAGCAAAATCATATAAAAATTTCAAAAATAAGATTCATTTTAAAAAATTTATTTATCAAAATTATCATAAAAAAACATAAAAAATGCATTTTTTTTTTCAATTTTTGTTAAAAAATGCAATTTTTGTTAAAAAATGCAATTTTTTATGCATAATAAAACCATGAATAACAATTTTTTTCAAAATATATATTATTTTTGAAATTTTTATATAGTTTCATTTGAGTACCAGGTTGACATTTTTTTGAAAAACTTTTTTTTGAAATTATTAGGGGCCCATTAAATGTTCAAGGGTCTTGGGGGACCCCTTAATTATTTTTAATTCAAAAAAATTTAAATATAGTGTTTTTTTATTAGATATACATTTGCCAACTTTTTTTTTTTTAACTTTTAAGGTTATAAGGTAGGCAGACCTAACAACCATAAAATCGTTGTTTTTTATTTAAAAAATGTGTGGTACAAAACCCCAAAGTAGTTTTAAAAAAGTACTATAAAACTAATATATAAAAAAATTAAACACAAATTGTATAAAAAAATTGGGCACTAACTGTATTTTTCAAAATAATTATAATAGTATTAGAAACTAACCGCATAAAAAGCTTGGGCACTAACTGTATAAAAAGCTTGGGCACTTTCAAAGTAAATAAAGAGGATAAGAGCTTTAATAAGTTCTAAGTTGGTAATCTAAAAATATAAAAATTGGGTGTGGTAATTTTTTTTGCTCAAAGAGCAAAATATAAATTAAGGTAGAGAGGTTTTCTTAAAAGAGTTTTAAAAGGTATTTTTTGTTAGCACATGTTATTAAAATTAAAGTTGATGAGATAACAAGTCAAACAAAAAATAAGTTTACAACATTATGTTTACTAAAATTAAGGTTGATGAAAAATTAACAAATAGACAAAGAACAAATTTACAAAATCTACATACATGTTCTTGAAAATGCAGATGGAAAAATAACAAGATTGTTTAGAAATTTCATCAGCTTTTAAAAAACTGCTGAAAGATCTGTAAAAACAAAAAAAATCTGAGAGGGAATCCTCAGAAGAAAAAGTTAAATTTAGTATATTTAATTTTGAGTTTAAATAAAAATTATTATATAACTAAATTTTGTTTAAACTCAAAATGCAATGACTTTATTTACAAGTAAACTAAATGATGACTCTCAAGAAAAAGTACATAATAAGGAAGTATAAAGACTACTTAAAGCTACTCCCTAAAAATTTTCAAAAATGTTTTACATTAATTGTCATAGGAGAAAGACTTTCTGTCAACCAGAACACTGCTTTAATTTGTCCTTTAATTTTAAGCTAGTAAATTAAAAAAGCTAGTAAATTAAAAAATTAGCTGAACTTTTCTTTGATTGTTATCAATGAAAGAGAACTTTACCTTTGTAAACATATGCCTTAAAATTTATCTTTAAATTTATCTAACTTCCATGAGATTCACGATATCTCTAAATTTAATATTAAAAATAATAATAGATTTTAATATCTTATTACAATTCCATTCAATTCAATATTAAAATTCAATTCAATTTAATATCGTATTACAATTCAATTCAATTGGCTAGGTTTTATAATTAAAAAATAACAGAGATTTTTTTGTCTACTTTTTGACATTTTTTTGAAGTTTTTAGTGTTGAGAAAAAGAAAAAAATTTTTTTTTTTGTATTAGTTATTGTGAGAGCATATATTTAAAATAAATTCACTAATGTTTAAGTGTGGCGTACATGAGATCAAAATAGGGTAAAATAGAGATACTTTAAGGCTGTGTTTACCTTTTCTTATATATAAAACATATATATAAACTTATATATAAAAATATATATAATCTTATATAAAAAACAAGAATATGTGCATCTTATAAGCATCCACTTAGGTCTTAAAAGTTTTTAACCTAAATCTGAACCACCCTGGATAAATTGATCTATAATGCATCTTTAAACTTCTTACGTACCAAACAAATATTATTTTGAATGTTTTGCCAAATTTCATATTGAAAGCTAATAAATTTGCGTTAGTTTATTAATTAATATGCAAATAATAATAGCAAGTCAAACAAAAAATAAGTTTTCAACATTAATTTTTGTATAATTTTTCTTTTGATTAGATCTAGATAAAGATTTATCAAGATTTAATCAAAAAAAGATAAACTGTTTGATAAAAAATAAACTATATTTGATAAAAGATAAACTATGTTTGACATTATATAAAATTCCAGATATAATTATTTCATACAAATATTTTATTATTTTTGATTTGTTGTTTATTAAAATCATCAAAAATTATTTGATGATTTTAATAAATTTGATAATAAAAATATTGATTTAAAATGAGTTTAAATGACATCACAAAATTATTTTATCATTTTTTGAATCCCATAATGAGTTGCATTGCATGTGTGTATGTTTATATATATTTATAAACTCATACAAAGGATAATGGCTAGGTAGATAATAAAAAGTATATCAGTGCAAAGATAATTAGAACTATGTAATGGAGTGATGTATGTCAAGTGATGTAATTTCAAGATCATAATAGGTTCACCCATGATATTTCAGAGAGTCTGATAAAAAAGACTGCCATCACTCATCAGGAATGCATCATTCTAATCTTTAACAATGTCTTTAATCTTTTGAATCTTGCTACATACCTTGTTGACTTTTAAATCTTTCTACACACCATGGCCGGGTTTGATAAAATATAGCCTGGGTTGGGGCTGTGACCAGGGCTGCATAAACATTTATACATCCTAAAGTATATTTTTTTAATTCAAAATTCATTTTATCTTTTGTATATATATGCATATATAAACATAATTATGATCAACATGATCATCATAATCACCATTACCATCATCATCATCATCATCATCATCATCATCATCATCATCATCATCATCATCATCATCATCATCATCATCATCATCATCATCATCATCATTATCATCATCATCATCGTCAGGCTTTAGCCTTCCTCTTTTATGCTGTTTTTCCAATCATGGGTAATACTCAAACAAGCTATCATCTCTATTGTGATTTTTTTTGTTTTTACAGATCTTTCAGCAGTTTTTTAAAAGCTGATGAAATTTCTAAACAATCTTGTTATTTTTCCATCTGCATTTTCAAGAACATGTATGTAGATTTTGTAAATTTGTTCTTTGTCTATTTGTTAATTTTTCATCAACCTTAATTTTAGTAAACATAATGTTGTAAACTTATTTTTTGTTTGACTTGTTATCTCATCAACTATAATTTTAATAACATGTGCTCACAAAAAATACCTTTTAAAACTCTTTTAAGAAAGCCTCTCTACCTTAATTCATTTATATTTTGCTCTTTGAGCAAAAAAAATTACCACACCCAATTTTTATATTTTTAGATCACCAACTTAGAACTTATTAAAGCTTTCATCTAAATCTCTCATCTAAAAAACTCATTCTTGCTTAGCTTCAGTTCATTTCAAGTTGCATATTTTTACTTTATCTGTCACTTCATGCTGTAAAAAATTTTACTTATCCAGTTTTTTTTTTAGCATCGAAAAAACCTTATAACTCTTACCCATCTTCATGTTTTCCTTTTCTATACAAACACCATTTTAAGTCTTCAGTTAACTGTTTCCTAGCTTTTAAACTTACCCTCTATTTAAAAGTATTTTTTTATTAATTTATTACTTAATAGTGGTTGCTTGCAATCTTGTTAAAGTAAATTTGAGTTAAAAAATATATAAATATATGCTAGTATTAAATGTAAGTATAAAATTATAATATATAAATTATTATAAATTTTTATCTAGCCCTGGCTATTAACTCCTGCTAAATCTTATAATTTTGCCAGGGCTGGGGTTGGCAAAATGTTTCAGTAGTCAAGTCCTAGTAGTACCATGTTCAACTTAATTCTCTGAATCTATACACAGTGGTCTTGTTTTTCAAGTTTTTTGTTTAGAGCTATGTTTGTTAGTAGTAGTTTTACATTATCGTGAGAGAGTCTGCTTGACTTTAATAGCCTCCTATGGTTTGCGTTTAATTAGAAAAAAAATTGTTTCCTATTGTATTTTTATTATACAGTTTGTTGTTTCAATGAATATTTTGTTTATTTATGGTTTTTTCTTTGGTGAAATCATCTTTTTTCAATTAGTTATTGTTAGCTTTATCCACCATTGACAGTCTAAAATCAATATTAATGTTTTGTACTTTGATATTTTTTTAATATTCTTTTTTTGTATAACAGTTTTATGCTACTATTTTTATACAGTTTTAAAATAAATTAATTTTACCCTTGAATACTTTGAATAGGCTGCAATCAAGCAAACACGCGAGAAGTTAGCATCATCGTTTGGTGATATCACTTGGCGAGGCAAAAGCGTTCCATTACATAATGAAAAAGCTCGTGTTTTTATTTTGCACTTACAAGAGAAAGAAAGCGAAATGTCAAGGCAAAGTACTTTTGAAGGGAAAATGGAACTATTTGACAATTTGTTAATGGAATGCAAAGATGCATTGCAAGCTATCAAAGAAGAGATTGGCAACGAAATGGTAACTATATTCTGTCTATCTTTTATTATAATAATTTAAAAAGCTCTATTGTAAGACTTTAAATGGGCTTTGAGTCCAAGGAATTTGAGCCAAATCTCATTCAACTCATAAAAGTACTATCAGTAACTGAAAACCACCTGGTTAAATCTATTTTCTTTGCTGCATTCTGTTATAAAATCAATAGTTCTTTTTTGAGTTTTCTTTAAATAAATTGTTTCTCTTGCAGCCAAATCAATCAAAATAACAAAAATCTTGTGTTATTTTATAAACTTTTTTTAGTCAACAAAGAAAAAGAATGAGACAAATCTAAGTCAACTTCAATTCATCAAAATGTATTTATCATATTTACGTCAAAACCTTATGATTGAAAGAAATATCTGTATGATTGATTGGATGAAGGAAAAGTTGCCTGTTTTGATTGGTACACCAAAGCAAGAAATAAAAACTAAAATTACAAAACCAGAGGATTTAATCAGGTAAAATTCAGCATGGCTACCATTGCACTTATTAGTTTTTGTTAACATATTGCATTGATGTTTATTTTGTTAACAATCATTAAAAAAGTTCTCTTTCATTCAAGTTCTTTTCTTCTTTTCTTGAATTGTTCATTAAATTAGCAGCATTTAGGCGTGAAAAAAAAGGGAACTAAGACTAAAATAAAATAAAATATTCAGGACTCAGAAATGGTAAGTAGATAATAAAAATCACAGCGTTGTATAAATTAAGTTAAGTAGTTCTACTAATGTCGGTCTCCATCCTCAGGGTGAAACTCTATCCTCAGGGCCACAATATATTCACCAATGATGTTTTGGACAGCCCGATAAAAAATAGTTAGCATTACTCGTCGGGGATGCATCCTTGTTATCTTTATCATCATTTTAGGTTATGATAGGGAACAAAAAGATGAATGAAAAAAAAAAGTATATAAAGAACAAAATACTTAGCTTAAAAATTTGCTTTGTTAGAAACAAACTAAAACTACTAACTACCTACATAAATATATATATGCAACAGCTTCCTTTATAATTTCCTTTGTATAGCTAAATTGATGTGGTAGTGGTGCAGTGGTAAAACACTCAGTTTGTAAGCAATTATTTCCTTGTTTGATCCCCACTATGTCTATGGTAATAGCTTGTTCGACACAGTGGTCTTAATCATCGAGGTTTACGTTTTTAAGTTAAAAGAGTTTGTTAGTACAATTAAGTTATAAATAAAAGTTTCACTTTAGTTAGGAGGTGAATAACAATATATATATATATATATATATATATATATATATATATATATATATATATATATATATATATATATATATATAATATATATATATATATATATATATATGATGATGATGATGATGATGATGATGATGATGATGATGATGATGATGATGATGATGATGATGATGATGATGATCCCCTGTTACATTTTTACTGTCAGTCAGTCAGTCAGAATCCGTTTAATCCCACTATGTCTATGGTAATAGCTTGTTCGACACAGTGGTCTTAATCATCGAGGTTTACGTTTTTAAGTTAAAAGAGTTTGTTAGTACAATTAAGTTATAAATAAAAGTTTCACTTTAGTTAGGAGGTGAATAACAATATATATATATATATATATATATATATATATATATATATATATATATATATATATATATAATATATATATATATATATATATATATATGATGATGATGATGATGATGATGATGATGATGATGATGATGATGATGATGATCCCCTGTTACATTTTTACTGTCAGTCAGTCAGTCAGAATCCGTTTAATCCGTTTTAATAAAATCAAAATGAACAACTTTAAAAACCTTCCAATAGAATTAAAAAAATCACAAATTTTATTCATTATATACTTCTACTACTTCCACAAATTTGAGGAGGTTTTTCAGGTTGATTTGGTTTATACGGTCTCATAACAACTACAGGTGTTTATTTTTCAAATTGTTGTAATGGTTTGTTTTTATCCATTTGATAAAATATAAAAAAACATTTTACTTATAGCATTTTAAACGCTTCATTAATTTTTTTAATTATGATTGACGTTGGAGTTCTTTAAAAGATTAAAACAGATTAAAACGGATTAAACGGATTCTGACTGAGTGACTGACAGTAAAAATGTAACAGGGGCACATCATATATATATATGTGTGTATATATATATATATATATATATATATATATATATATATATATATATATATATATATATATATATATATATATATATATATATATATATATATATATATACAGTTTTCTCTGTTTAGTCAGCGCTTTTGCGCTTAAATTTTTTTGTGTGTATATATATATACTAGCTGTCCGAACATGTAAAATACAGGTCTGTACGGGTACGAACCTGTAAAATATGGGTAAAATAAATCTATTCCTTGCTAACCTTTTCTATAGTTATTCCTTACTTCAATAGTTTTTAGTGGTAGAAAATAACTGTTTACATATAGAAAAACTTTGCTTATTCTTTCTTTTTTTAAAATTTGAAAAAAAAAAAAATTTCTGTTATAATTAGTTTTTACAAACTTTAAATGTTTGGTAGCCATTGTGTGAATTGTTATTTATTAACGGATTGGCTATTAGTACCTGTCTAAATATTTAGAAATTTGAAATGTGTTAGTTAATTGCCATTGGTATAAAAAGTTTCAAAAACATTAGAAAATATGTTATATCATATACAGGTCATGGTAAGTCTATTTCCACAGTGACCACTTTAATAATTTTGTTTTGTTTAAATAGATTTTAAAAAAGAGCAAAATATAAAAATCTGTGTTTTGAGTTAACGACTAAATAATAAAGAATGTTGAGATTGCGCATGCGTTAAATGTTTTAATAGAAATTCATGATGATGATAAAATGAAATGTCATGGTTATTTTAAAAGGATGTCAGGTTTGTTTTAAATGGATAAAAAAACCTGGTAAATGCTGTAAATAAAAATCAAATTTTCAAATAAAAATTATAAATTTGTACTTTAATTTTCCTTATTACTTTAATATTGGGAAATTATTATTTTTAACTTTTTATAATATTTAAAAATTATCAATTTTGTAAAATAGTTTATTTTAAATATAAAATTAGAATTTTCAATTATGTTCTTAACAAAAACATATTTATAAAACCCCCTTAGTGATTTTAAAAAGTTAACGTCACCGCATGGCAAGTTCAAATCATTAGGTTGCTTTTTTTTTTTTTAATTTTTGTTATTTAAGATGCAAAACAAAACAACTTTATTTGTTTCAAAACAAATTAAATATAATTGAAAAAAAAACAGTGGTAGGAATTGAACCAGGGCTTCCGCATTAGCAAACTGGTATGCTAAACACTCTGCTATGGAGGCGTGTTGTTAAAAAAAAATGTCTGAGCAAATTTTTTTTGATTTTAACTAATTAATAAATGTATACCGAGAAAAACAAATCTTGTTGTTATAGTCGAAGCTTGTCTCCTCCATTCTAGAAATTCTTTTAAAATTTTACTATTAAATTTTACTAAAATAGCTAACTATAGTTATTTTATTTTCTAAAATCTTCTAATAAAATATAAAATTTGTAATTAACTTTCAAAATTTTGACAATTTAAAAAATATATATTAGAAAACAATTATTTTTGATAAGATTTATGGCTTTGCTGATGTGGCTCCGAGAATAAGCCATAATATTTAAGTAATAGTTTTTAGTGTTCGTGAATATTCTTTTTATTCTTCTGCAAGATGTTTTAAGAACATTCAAGACATGTTGCGTTCATTTTATGAACGCAACATGTCTCAGGACTTGGTGGTCTCTTTGAGGAGATATTGCCGCAATGCAATTTGAAACTAAAATTATAAAACTTGATATATGTTTTAGTATGTTTTAACAATTCATAATTTGAAGTTTATGTAAGTTAGATATTTGCATACTTTTTTGTTGACTATGCTTATAAAAAAAGTGCTGCAACTGTTTCTCGCTATTACCTTGGTTGTAATGGCTGCCAAGAGTACTGTGTCAAACACACTTATTACATTAAAATATGATATATATATATATACAGTAGCGTCCAAAAGTTTGCGGACAGGCAAAAAAGTAAGGAATCTTACTTAAATTTCAGCACATATTTCACTAAAGCCAACATATTATATACCAATTAAAAGGTTTCCAGGTTAACAATTATGTTTTGAGCAAATAATGAATATTTAATTATCATTTTAAAATTGGTTAACAAAATGGCGATTTTTGATAAGTTCAAAAGTTTGCGGACAAACTAACGCTTTTAACATTTTCACCACAAAATAGCTAATTTGTTGATTTTATAAACAAATGTTTTGTGGAAATAAATTCAAAACTTTATATATAAGTGATTGAGATCATGGGATCTAAGAAATGTATTTCATCTCCAGTAAAAAAATTGATCTTGAGATCAGTTCAGAATGGAAACTCGTTTCGTAAAACAGCACAGCTTTATGGAGTTGGTAAGTCTGCTGTTGGACAAATTATGAAGAGATTTGAGCTTACTAGATCTACAAAGAATAAAAATCAATCAGGAAGGCCACGCAAAACAACGCGTTATCAGGATAAAAAGCTTGTAATACTAAGCAAAGAAAATCCTCGTTTGACAGCTGTCCATTTAAACGTACAAATGAGACGTTTCTATGGAATGAATTGTAGTATTTCTACTATAAAACGTCGTTTACGTCACGCTATATTGTTTGGAAGACGCCCAGCTAAAAAACCATTAGTTTCCTTGAAAAACCGTAACGCCCGAATGGAATCTGCATCAAAACATCTAAAGTGGAGTAGTCAAAAATGGTCAAAAATTCTTTTTAGTGACGAAAGCAAATTTATGCTGTTTGGATCCGATGGAATCAGGTATGTTCGACGTCCAGTAGGTACTAGGTACAATCCTAAATACCAACTGCCTACCGTAAAACATGGAGGAGGTAATGTAATGGTTTGGGGATGTTTTAGCCGAAATGGAGTTGGTCCTCTCCATAGAATTACCAAGAATATGAATCAAGAAAAGTACAAAGATATATGTAAGACTATTATGTTACCATATGCAAAGGATAAAATGCCTCAAGGATGGATTTACCAACAGGATAACGATCCCAAACATACAGCTAAATCGGTTTTAGAGTTTTTTAAAGAGAGTAAAGTTAATGTTTTGAGTTGGCCATCCCAGTCACCTGACTTAAATCCCATTGAATATCTATGGGAACATGTTGACCGTCAAATGAAAGGAATTAAGCCTACAAATTATGCTGATTTATTTAATAAAATCAAAGAATTATGGGACTTAATTCCCATTGACGTTTGCATTAATTTAGTTGACTCTATGCCTCATAGATGCCAAGCTATTCTTGATTGTAAAGGATATCCTACAAAATACTAATGTGATTTTGCTTTTGCAAAAATTTTGATCAAATATTGTTGAAATATTTTAACTATTTTAAAAAATAATGCTTTGTCCGCAAATTTTTGAACTTATCAAAGACCGTTGATTTGTATACCAATTTAAAAACATTATTTAGATAATAATTATTTGTTCAAAACCTAATTGTAAATTTGAAAACCTTTTAATTGGTATATAATATGTTGGCTTTAGTAAAGTGTGTGCTAAAATATAATTAAAATTCTTTATTTTTTGCCTGTCCGCAAACTTTTGGACGCTACTGTATATATATATATATATATATATATATATATATATATATATATATATATATATATATATATATATATATATATATATATATATATATATATATATATATATTTATATATATATATATATATATATATATATATATATATATATATATATATATATATATATATATATCTGGGCAATATATCTGGGCAACTTTATTCATCACATGCACTCTATATATATATATATATATATATATATATATATATATATATATATATATATATATATATATATATATATATATATATATATATATATATATATATATATATATATATATATATATATATATATATATATATATATATATATATATATATATATATATATATATATATATATATATATAGTGCATGTGATGAATAAAGTTGCCCAGATATATTGCCCAGATATAGAGTGCATGTGATGAATAAAGTTGCCCAGATATATTGCCCAGATATAGAGTGCATGTGATGAATAAAGTTGCAATATATCGTGCTCGTAAAACTGAAATGCGTTATCAAATGATTATGTGTGCTTTGCATTAAGTCTTTGAGAGTCTGAATTCAGAGTTGGAAATTGGTTGCCATTGGGCCATCCATAAACTACGTACGTAGGTATAGAGAGGAGGTCACTGAGAAGAGCGATTTACTAAATATTGACAACATAATTTTGTTTCCTTTTTGAGTTGAATTAATATGCTTGATTGTGGACATTAGAAAAAACAGAAACGTTTTTAATTTAAAGTAAATAATAGTTTAAAAAATATATATATATAGGAATATTTCTTTTATTTATAAAAGATGTGTGAAATTTTCACAAAATCTTGCAGGTTAAAACTTTTGATTTTTCAAAATTCTAATTTAAATTTTCTATTCTCATTGGGACGTTTCTAAATAGTAAACATTCCATTCTATCTGTTAGCAGTAATGACTCCATAACTTTCCATTCATTTTTGTACCAAACTGAAAACTGCTTTCTAATTTAAACTAAATGCATGATTTAATTATTATCAAGTGAATATTTTTTATATACTTTTTTATATACTTAATAAATATATAATGAACTTATACTAGTATAATGTATGTATTAGTGTAAATATTAGAAATATAATATATAAATAACTTATATACTGAAGTATAATTTGAGAAATGCATTAGTGAAACTAGCGACTTTACATTTTTTCTTTTATTATTTGTGAGCATGCTTCCAAAAGTTTCAATAAACAATATGTACAACAGATATATTTGTTATATGTATTGTTTATTAAAACTTTTTTTTTTGATTTATAGTTTCATTTAGCTTCAACTTTTTTAATAGACTTGGATATAAGCTTTACTGATTCAAAGATATCAGTGAAAGTAATTAGTTTATTAAGTTATATTTGAAAAAAATATTTAATATTTCAATGTTTAGAATTTTATTTGATGTTTTTAGTTTTAAATATAACAATCGTTAATTAATAGAATGTGATCGAACCGGTATGAAATTGAAGCTTTAAGTGAAGTTTTTACGCTAGATCTTTATTTATAAGATATTTATAAATATTTCGGTTGATATTTAATTTTTTCTAACATTCAAGTTTGAAATTTTTATTGAAGTGTTGCAGGTTTTGTTATTTTATTACATGGATTTTTATGCAATTCTTATGCAATTTTTATGCAAGAAGTAAATCATAGGCTCTTTTTCACTGAGATTTTTAATTTGAACATATGTCACATAAATTAAAATTAAAGTACGTCACACTAAGTTATGCGTGATGTACTTTATTAGGAATAACTTCTTTATTTAACAATATGCAAAACTCTACTAATTTAACATATTTTGACTTCAGCAAAAAATATATATATATATTTTTATATATATATATATATATAAAAATATATATATATAAAAATATATATATAAAAATATATATATATATATATATGTATAGGCCTTGTAGAAAATATTTTTACTAAAAATATTTTCTACAAGGCCTATACATATATATATATATATATATATATATATATATATATATATATATATATATATATATATATATATATATATATATATATATATATATATATATATATATATGTAGGAGTAAATAAGGGTGAGAGCGGAGAGAAGCTCTTCTAAAGGGATTATGGTAAGCCATACGATATATTCCTCTAAACAGCATTTTACAAGAGCTTTTGGTTTTTGCACAAGCTATCTATTTTTATTTTTATTTTAAATTGCTTATTTAAATACAAAATTTGATTTTATACTTGTTATAAACATATGCTTATCAATATGATTTTGAGTGTAATAATTTTTTATTTATCAGTTAGTCCAATCTAGTTAAAAACATTTCATTTTAATTGGTGCTCTTTTTTTTTTTTTTTTTTTTTTTTTTTTTTTTTTTTTTTGCAACAGATGTGTCTTTAAAAAAGGATTGCAGTTCATTATGGAGTTATTGGTTTGTTTTATTCAAAATTACTTTGCGTTTTTATCTTAATTACAACTTGAAAAACTTGACCATATTGTCATTAATGTTATAGGTATATTAATCAGTATTTCACACAAAAGTGAAAAACTCTCTGCACTGTATATCTGTGTTTGAAAAGATAAGAAAATTTTCTTTTTTTTTACTAATTCTATTAAACTTTGTATTACAATTATGCAATAAATATATTTACATTTATAATACTACAATTCTGCTCTATTAAAAACAAAACAATTGTTGCAATATAAAATAACTTGTATTATAAAAATGACAAGTTTTTAGCCATTTGTATGGTTAAAATACAATCTCAAGTACTACAAAAAAAAATTAAAGACATTTATGCAAACAAAAAATATCGCATTTTGTAAGCAAATTAAGTCAATTTGAAACTCAAAATGTCTTGTTTATTCAAATTATAATTTTTATACAAAAAAATTATACTTTTGGGAAAGCTGTAAATAGTCCCATAAACTTCCCAGGAAACATGAGCTAAAGCTCTTTCTTCCTGCTATATATATATATATATATATATATATATATATATATATATATATATATATATATATATATATATATATATATATATATATATATATAGTTTTGTATTTTTTCATAAAGAAAAAAATAGCCACAAGGCAAAGCTACTGTTTGTTAACAATTAGTAATGTAATAAGATAGTTAGCTGCACAAGATAAAAGTTTTAACATTATAAAAGCTTCTGTGGAGTCATTTAGGCATAAGCTTCGGCTTCGACCAAATATGACAAAATTAAGGCTTTGATGTACTAATAGTTTTTATATATTAAAAAATATATAACTTTAATGAGGAAAATACTTATTGATATAATAAATTAATAATAAGAATTATAAACAAATTGAACATAAATGTTTTCCTGGATTTTAGGCCTTTTGACAGCATTCTCTAATCATTAAGAAATCCTCCGATCATCATATTGTAAATAATAAATATCATTGGTGGACCAATGCGTATTCAAACATGGTTTAAATGTGTTTGAAAGCGATTGCTCAAAAAAAAAGCTTTGCCAAATCTGCTGCACTTATTTTGTATAACCAAGAACACGCAGAACATGGTTTATATAATAACCAAGAATACGCAGAACATGTTTTACATAATAATTGTTAAAATATATCAGGTAGTAGTTAAAATATATCAAAACTTGTGACATGAATCGTGAAAAAAAAAACATGAAAAATCGTGAAAATGACACATGAAATTTTTGCAGAACATGTCCCCTTTTTCAAGTTAGCAATTCAAATGTTAATATACTTTAACATATGATGTCAAAAGTTTTTTTTTAGTCTTCGCAATTCTGTTGTACTATTAAAAAACTTAATATATACATTCAGAATTGTTTAAATGAATATAATTTAAATAGTAATACCTTAAGTATTATAAAAGAATAATAAAAAAGTTTGTTTTTAAATTATATAAATTTAGTTATGATATATTGACAATTATAAAAATATTAGTAATTATATATAATTTATATTTTGACAAGTATAAAAATGTTAATTACTTCATTAGCTGTAATATATCAGAGAAATAATAGTGATATGCCTCAAGTTGATAGTGTCCCTGTTGTATGCATGCTCAAGACAATATAGAATTTTGCCTTATGTGGCATCAGCAATCCACACTAAATGGCCACATATGATCATGTCACAAAGAGTTGATTTATGAACTTATGAAGTTTCTGATTCTTTCATTAAATTCTTAAGATTCCTAAATAATTTCATTATTTTCATTGTTGTTATAAAGTTAGTTATAAATTTTATAAAATAATATTAATATTATAAAATTAATAAAATTTTCTCATTATATAGGTTGTATGATGGAATTATCTTGAGTTTAAATGAAATTAGCCAATTGCAAGGCATTGAAGTAGATGAAAAGTTGCAAGAGGAAGTTGAGGCTCAAATTGTGGCATACAAGGGGTTCAGGTAATTACTTTTTTATTTTTTTATTATATAAATATGTTTATGTATATATATATATATATATATATATATATATATATATATATATATATATATATATATATATATATATATATATATATATATATATATATACATACATACATACATATATACATATATTTGTATGTATGTATATATATATAAAAAATATATATATAAAATATATATATTTTTTATATATATATTTATATATATATATATATATATATATATATATATATATATATATATATATATATATATATATATATATATATATATATATATATATATATATATATATATATTATACATATATTTTATATATAAATTTTGTATTTTCTAAAATTTAGTTAAAAAACTTAAGTTTTTTAAAAATGTATGCGAAAGAATATTAAATGTTGCATTTTTGCATAAAAAGTTTTAAATAACGATGCTTAGCTAAAGCACATTTTAATTTTAAATTTTAAAACTACATGCATTTACCGCTTTTTTGTTAACAAAATAATCACGTCATTAAGTAAACTTATTTTGTCATGTTGGTTAAGAGGATTTTAATTAAATTATAATTAAATCTATAACTATAATAAAATCTTAATTAAAATTATTTATATTGTTTTTCTATTTGTTTTGTATTTGTATTGTTTTGTATTGTTTATTTGTTTGTGTATTCTTATTTTGGTTGACATAAATATGCATAAATAAATAAAATTTAGAATAATAAATATCTTTATTTAAACAATAATAAAAGAAAATTATTTGCTTTTCTCCCAATATAAAAAAAAAATCAGTTGTACCTTTTTTCATTTGAGTTTTTATAAAACAAATCGTTTGTAAATTCAATTAAAAGGGTCATCCATAAGGCATGTCACCCTATATTTGTCAATTCTTAACCCATTCTCTCCAGTAACAAACAATCACATATACCTGAACCCCTTCTCCCTCCTAAACTGTGATAGCAGTTTTTACATCAAAAATATTTTAAAAGTTTAAATGTAAATACTTTGCAGCATTTTAAAAATTTAACCTAATGAAAATAAGGCAGTACACATAAACGTAAGAAGTAAATTTTTCTTTAAAACTAAAATAATTTTTTAAAGTTGCTCTTGGTCTTGTGGAAAAACTGATTTGATAACTTTCATAAAAATTATGAAAAATCACTCAGGAAGAGTGCCACCAGTTTTATAAAATTTCCTTTATTCATTATTTTAATGAATTAATTCAATATTTTTGTTATGTAATAAACTCTTAATAATAGATAATAATTGCTTGGTAGCGTAAGTGATGTAACATAAGTTAAATATATAGTACCAAAAAAACCAGTTTATTTACCCTAACCTGTCACCTCTGATAAATTTTTATATGTTTTTTAAATTGGTATAGAATTCTCAACATCTTGTGAAAGTTTCTAATACAAACCGCTTTACTGATTTGCAGAACTCTGACCTAAAAGTTAACACATTTTTTTTACCTTCTTTTTTGTTTAACCTAAGTTAAGTGGCATTTTCAGTAATAAGTTCGCCCTCTTTTAGCCAGACTAAAAACTTTTAGCTTATTTTGTACTTTAGACTAACAACTTTAATACAAAATAGCTAAAAGTTTAATTTACAGTTTAAATAGGCAAATATTTGATAAAATTGGCAAATATTTGATAAATTTGGCAAATATTTGATAAATTTTTAAGAAGTGCACATTGGAACCTCCCATTTTTATCCATCTACTAAAAAATTTAATAAAAATCTGATGTGATTTGAAGCATGTTTAGAGATTGTACAAGATTCTTAAACATCAGACATGTCCTTAATATTATCAAAATAAAAAGTTATTCAAAAGTATATCATGTTGGGTTTCAGAAGGCGCAAAATTATATAAAAATTTCAAAAATAGTTATTAATTTATTAATAAATTATTATTTCAAAATTAACTGCCTAAAAAATTACATATTTAACTAAAAGAAAAGATGCATTTATACAAAAAAATATATTAATTTTTTTTTTGTCAATGTTATTTATAAAATGATGATTATTTTTGAAATTTTCCATAGTTTTGCTTCTTATAAGACCTAACATAATAAAGTTTTGAAAAACTTTTTATATTGATAATATTGGGACCTGTCTAATGTTTAAGAATCTTGTGCAACCTCTGAAAATACTTCAAATCGCTTCAAATTTTTGTTTTAGTAGATTGATATTATGAAAAATTACAATAAGCTATTTTTCAAAAACTAAATTTTTGAACCGCTTTAATATATATATATATATATATATATATATATATATATATATATATATATATATATATATATATATATATATATATATATTATATATATATAATATATATATATATATATATATATATATATATATATATATATATATATATCTGTGTGCATCTGTTAGTGTGTGTGTGTGTGTGTATATTATGTACTTTTATTATGGAACTTAAAGTTTCATCCCTAACGGCAACCATCAGCTGTTTATTACAAAATTAAAAATAAAAAAGGTTAAAATTACAATTAGAATGTGGCGTGAGTTCTAATGACTCCATGGAAACAAAATTTTGAAAATTTTTAAAGTATAGCAACGAAAACGTGACATAAACCAACCAGGATCAATCTTTGGTATCAAATTAGGAAATAAGGAACTTATTTTTGTGCCTACACTTAGATATTATTTCACTCCTTGTATTAAGTAGGTTATCTCCTTTATGCATCAAAATTTGAAACTTTTTGTTCAAACATAGGTTGCAAACTCTTGATGCTGGGTGCTATGGTTTGCATAGCCTAATAATCTTTCATCTGACTAAAGGTGTAAAGATTTTTTCTTTTAATTTCCATACTTTTAATAACTCTATGTCATTCTTATATCTAATTGCATTAAAAGATCTTAAGTGGTTTGCATACCGAAATTTAAAAGATGATTCAGTGAGTCAAAAATACACCTTTTCTTTATATTCCGGATTGTTTGAATAGATTGTGGCCTGATAAACAATGTTGTTGGAAAGGCAATGGTTGTTACATTTGAATTTGTCAATGCAGTTGCATTTCTTTTCATTAATTTTTGCCTCCTTATGTAAAATGCTTTTATTTTGAGAGTTGATAATGGATTTAATGTTTGGCATGCAAGAATAACTTATTTTGATTGTGTTTCTATTAAATATTTTACAAAGTCTGTGGTTAACTGGAAAGTGAAGGTCGATGAGGTTCAAAAAATAAAATTAGCTGATGATTGCCCTTAGACATGAAACTTAAAGTTCCATAATGAAAGTTTTTTCTTTTTCGTTTTTAATTATAAACTGCTGTTTTAAAATTTGTATATAATCAGGCTTGGACAGGAATGGCGTGCGATCGAGCGCTATTGCTGACCACGCAAATGATTTTATTTTTTGACAACTTGACCACGATTGTTTATATGTTTTGATGATTTAAAAATTTCAGAAATGCTATGAATGTAGAAACGCTTAGCTAAACTTAAACTAGGAAAAAAAAAAACTAACGAAAAAAAAATTCCTAATGAAAAAAGAAACGAAAATAAAAATTCATAACAAAAAAGAAATTATATAAGCACTAAAATGAAAATAAAAACTTTAACTTGAAGCAAAACTTTTTGTTACGTTTTTAATTACGTATGAAATAAACGTTATCTTTTTAATTGGTATTAAAGTTACACAAAACGTTTTTAAATTAAGTAATAAATTACTACTAATGATTGGTTTAATAAATGAACAAATTTTAATAAATTAATTAAAAAGTGTTGTATATAATTTTTTAAAATTGTATAAACATTTATTTTTACAAAAAAGTTGCAAAAAAAAAAATTGTTTAAAAATATAACGTAGTCTTTTTAAAATAGTAATTTTTACTAAATTCATGCTCTAATTAGTAAGTCTAATTTAAAAAAAAGATTTCAACTTTTTTATTCGTTAAAATAGAAAAATAAATAAATAAAATGCGCTTGCGATTTAAATAAAATGAACTGCCAACAAGCATTTTAATTCAATTTTAATTTGAGCTTTACAACTTTATTAATAAGAGCTTTGCGCAACGAATTTAAAAATTATTATAAATGATTTAAACTCATTCATTCCTAAAAAAGTTGAAACAAACAAACAAAAAAAAAATGTTTAAAACATTTTAAAAAATCGTAAGTTTAATCAAATTAATGGTGAGTTTAAAAAAAATTAATCATATGAACATTACAAAATGCTTTAAAACTTTTTCATCAATCAACAAAATACATGCTTATAAGTAAATAAAGTTATTTTATATTCTTGAGTAATTCACATAAAATGTGTAAAAGTTGCAGAAGCTTTTGAACTTATTCACAAATTAAACAAATTAAAAAAATTCTTTCTAAAAATAATGGTTTAAAAATCTTTTAGGAAGACATGAAAAAATAGTTTCAAACGTTTAAATTTATCATAAAAAATACATGCCTACATAAAAAAAACTTATATGTAACATTTTTTATTATTTTACACAAGCATTTATGTAAACAATAACTATAATTAATTTTATGGTTTTATTTAAAGCCTTTTCGTAAAATAAACATCTTTAGAAAAGATCAATGATTAAAAGATATTTATAACGTTACACTTTTTTTATTGCATTCAAATTGTTAAAACATCAAAATAGCCGTGGTCAAGTTGTAAAGAAATAAATATATTAGTGTGGTCAGTTACAGAGTGCAATTGCACGCCATTCCTGTCCAAGCCTGTATAATCATAAAAATTTTGTGAACTCGCCCACAAGATGGAGAAATTAAACTTTCAATACTCAGTTAAAAATATCTCAATACCATCAGAGAAAGAATATATTGTACAAATACGGGCAAAGACCGAAACGCTTATTAAAAGAATGAGATGGAAAGCGCTTTTTTTCATTAACAAACAATCAAATGAAAAAGATTCTGTCGATTATGTAATCTACAGTATTAACTCTTCTAATTGTCCTCCACAAATTAAGGAAATGTGTGCTTTTGAAAACAATTTAATTAATCTTGTTAGAACCATCAAATTTCGGAAAAATGACAATGTTTTTCAAGAAAATATAGCAAACGATATAAAATCTATTCGACTTCCAAAAAAAACTATAACTCTAGCCGACAAAACATCAAACATGTACAAACTATTCAAAGATCAATGCAACCATCTCCTTAATAATGCAATTACTTCTACATATAAAAAGGCTGACCCTAAACTCAAAGATCCAATAAATAAACAAAATTAACCATGATGTATACAATAAAATAAAAATTAACTGAAGATTGTTTCATAACTCTAAAAGACCATAAAGAGAACTTCCAAGATAGACCAACTGTTAGGTTTATTAATCCTGCTAAAAATAGATTGGAAGAATTTCAAAATCTATTTTATCCAACATTAATTTCAAGCTGAAAAAGAAATTATTTTTGAACCAATGGCAAAACACTCAAAATGTTATCCATCGATTATTGAAAACCTACTAAAAAATGCAATAACTTTTACAGAGCATCATCTAACAATAAATAGTGAACAAAAGAGTTTTATACACTATGCAAGAAAATCATTATTATTTAGCAGTGGAATTGCTTGGATTAAGAAAATGTGAGGAGTATTCGATGTCATTATGAGTGCTTTTGATAGCGTGGAGATTTGCAAATTAGTTGAGATTTTTATTTTACATCGAATCTCGCAGTTTTATGATAATGTGATTTCGGTATATATCGAGATGATGAATAAGCTATGTTTAGAAACATGGTAATGAAATGGAGAGGATAAAGAAACAATTTGTACAAATTTTTAAAAATAAAAATTTTCCAATTTCTATTAAATGTAATTTGAAAATAGTTAACTCATTTAATGCTAAACCGTAATGATGGTTCTTTTCAGCCATACCGTAAACCAGATAATATACTAAATTATATATATATTAGTTCTAATTATCCAACGAGTGTAATAAAAAGTATTCCTAAGACTGTTGAATTAAGATTATCAGCTGCATTGTCAAGTGAATCGATTTTTATAGGAAGTATACCTTCTTTTCAAGAAGCCTTAATAAAATCAGGGTACAATTGCGAACTTACATACCATCCAAGTATAAAATCAACAAACGACAATCATAAACACAAGATAATTTGGTATAATCCTCCTTTCAGTGCATATGTTGAAATGAATATAGGAAAATATTTTTTGAACCTCATTGACCTTCACTTTCCAGTTAACCACAGACTTCGTAAAATGTTTAATAAAAACACAATCAAAATAAGTTATTCCTGCATGCCAAACATTAAATCCATTATCAACTCTCAAACTAAAAGCGTTTTACATAAGGAGGCAAAAATTAATGAAAAGAAATGCAGCTGCATTGACAAATTTAAATGTCCAATGAACAACCATTGTCTTTCCAACAACATTGTTTATCAGGCCACCATCTATTCAAACAATCCGAAATATAAAGAAAAAATGTATTTTTGACTCACTGAATCATCTTTTAAAGTTCGGTATGCAAACCACTTAAAATCTTTTAATGTGATTAGATATAAGAATGACACAGAGTTATCAAAAGAAGTATGGAAATTAAAAGAACTAATCTTTACACCTTTTGTCAGATGGAAGATTATTAAGCTATGCAAACCATACAACTCAGGATCAAGAGTTTGCAACCTATGTTTAAACAATATATATATATATATATATATATATATATATATATATATATATATATATATATATATATATATATATATATATATATATATATATATATATATATATATATATATATATATATATATATATATATATATATATATTTAAGGGCTCATACAACTACATTTTTTGAAAATGTCTGCAATTACCCCCTAAATGTGTTTTATTAATAAATTAATACATAATATATATATATATATATATATATATATATATATATATATATATATATATATATACAAATAGTATTGCGTACTTTGGTAAGCAATCTGATGTCATACTGAAATAGCCAGCTGCTGGGGGCTTCAGTACATACAACGACTGACAAATAGCCTGACTCGCAGTGGAGTGCTGCTACATATATATATATATATATATATATATATATATATATATATATATATATATATATATTTAAGGGCTCATACCACTACATTTTTTGAAAATGTCTGCTGATGTCTGCTGATACCCCCTAAATGTGTTTTATGTAATAAATTAATACATAATTATATATATATATATATATATATATATATATATATATATATATATATATATATATATATATACACACACACACACAACCCTCAGAATTAGGAGATAGGGTTGTGTATATATATATATATATATATATATATATATATATATATACACAACCCTCAGAATTAAGAGAAAAAAATTCAAATGGTGATATATATATATGGTATCTTAATAATTTCAATAAATTTTGAAAGTTTAAAAGTTTTAAAAATTTTGCAAGGACGAAATAGTACTGCATTTTTGACTTTAATAAATAAAGTTTCTTTCAAATATTTGAAAATAAAGTTTCTTTTAAAATTCAAGTATCTGCCCTATTTTAAGAAATAAGTAATCAAAATTTAATTATTTCTTCCATTTAAAAAGCATTGAAATGCAGAAATTCTGCAATTTTGCAAATTTCGCATTCAAATATGCAAAAAATGCAAATTCTTTTCAAACTAAGTGTAATTTTTTTTTTAATTTATTAATTAGTTAATATTATGCTAATTTTTTTTTGCTGCTATCAAAAAATTGAAAGATATTTTTGCCAATCATTGTACAAAAACATTGTACATTGTTTAGAATTGTACATTGTTCAGAAAGCAATTGTACATTGTTTAGAATTGTACAATTGTACATTGTACAGAAACATTGTACATTGTTCAGAAATTATTGTACATTGATCAGAAAGCAAAAAATTTGCTTGATTAAATTTGGCATATCCACTTATTGTAGATAGTAATGAAATAAATTTTAAATCGTTTCAAAAAAATCATTATAACGCAACTTGAAATTTAATTAACAGATTTGAAAGCAAATATACTGTGCAAATTGAAAAACTTGGAATAAAATGCAAAAAGGTTTGCAGTAGATCATAAATGGAAAGAACTTTTAACTTCTCAAAAAGAAGATAAAATTATATTTAAAACGTGTTTCTGAGAGTAACAACCAACTTAAGTTGGCGGTATTTAAATTCTTGTCTTTATATATCTTTCGGATCAACATATATATATTGTGAGCAGATATTTAGCAACATAGATCTCACTAAAAGTAACTAAATGAATATTAGTCTTATTAATTATATGTTTTTATTTATCGTGGCTTATCACCTAAGAAACTAGTACTTATTACTTTTTCTTTCATCAGTTTTTATTTGTTTTAATTGTTACAGTACACAGAGCGCAAAACTACAAAAAAAAGTTTTAAATTCTGAACCTTATATCAGAGTAAAGTTAAATTAGATTAGACTAAATACAAAAAAATAATGCTTTTTGTTTCATGTCACTCTTGAAGATTAAGCTTTTTTTTAAAAAAAAATTAAATAAAAGTTAGTTTATCATTTCTCACATTAATCTTTTTAAATTTTTTAAATTTAATTGAATTTTTTAAAATTAAAATTGAAGTTTTTAAACGTTTTTATAAAGTTCCAAAAAATACTTTTTAAGCCGTCGAATACCACAGAAATTATATTTAGTTGCGAACACCAGGTTTTTTTAGTCGTTTTGAGAACATTTACGAAACAAAAAATTTTTGTTTTACGGACATACATGGAAACATAAACTTGAATGTTACAAAACATCTTGGTGCGGAGAATAAAAAGAATATTCGCAAACACGAAAAACCCGCCAAATTAACGAACAAACTAATTCTATTTGTTCTAATAAAGTTCTAAAGTATTCTATTGAAATGTTTTAAAATTGTATTTTTCACGATTTGTTACGTTTTGAGATTTCCATCTTTACGTTTTGAGATTTCCATCATCCATCATTTTAAGAATATATTATCAATACTATGGCTCATTCTCGGAGCCACATCTGCAAAGCTGTAAATCTTATAAGCTATTATAAAAATGTTTACAAAAATAAATGTTTTAAATATATATTATTTAAATTGTCAAAATTTTGAAGGTTATTATAAATTATAGATTTTATTAGTATATTCTTATTTTTTATTTAAAAAGTATGTATTTTTTATGTAAATATAATTTTGTGTATCTGTTTTTTATCGCAATGTAATCTTTTAAAGCAATTTTTATGATTTAATTTGTAAACAAAGACTTACAAAAATAATTGCGTTTTCAATAAAATTATTAATAATTATTAAAGTTAATAAAACTAATCATGTAACAAACATATTAGAAGTTACTGGTTACTAAATACAAACAATTCATACAAAGTAACTCGCGGATAAACAAGCACTGCGCCTGAGCTCACGACACAAATATATATATAACAAGTTATTAGATATAAAGAAAAGTTTCTAGATATTGGTTTACTAACTCTAAATATTTTCGCTTTAGTTGCCATTCTTAAAAACTTGTTATACTTTTTTCGTCTTTTAATACTAATTAAAACTAAAAACCCACTCACTAAACATCATTAGCGATATATGAAGCAGTTTCGCTTCCTCGTCATAAAGTATTTTTAACCTTTTTATTTGATTTTTATCTGGTTAATATAATTTCTATAGTAATTCAATGATTTAATTATTTCATTTGTTTATTTTACTAAGAAGAATTGCTTCAAATATGTTAAACTTTTCAAACTACGCGAAACATAAAATAGGTATTGAAAAAATTAACTTTTTTATTTATTACATAATTTAGCTTAAATAGAACTAAAACTTGTTTAAAACCTTTTTAAACAATCGTAAGACGGGTGGACCTGTACACGACGCACCCCAAACTCGGTGAAGTTCGAAACGGTAGCTTTGCCGTTTTATGATTGGCTAATATTAACGAATAAAAATTTAGCATTAAAGTTTTCGATTCGCGCTTCCTTAGCTCTTTCTTTACCACCTTCAAAATAAGTAAGTTGTTCTTCAAAATAAGTAAAATGTACTCAAAACGACTAAAAAGTCTGGCCAGCTTTTCGCAAAATATTATTTCCGTGGTTTTATTTATTATTTATTTTTAACAGCAATCGAGAGCGATCGCTTCCCGACCAAGCCTGTTATCCCTGTAGTGAAATAGCCCCTGTCTCCCTTCGTTTAAATAGATTATTATTTAAAAAATGTATATTTTTTTTAATCTAAATTTTTTTATATGTTTTGCTATAATTTTATTTTTAATATTTATTTACAGGTGTTTTTATATTGCGCAATCTTACCAACTTTTAAAAAAATGGGTAGAGAGTGTATCTTTATATGACCGTGTGATTACGTATGTGAATGAAGCTACATTAAAATTAAAAGCTTGCAATAATCCGTTTCTCAATGTAAGTTCACTATATTTTATTATATTAAAAAAATAATAAATTCCAATGAAAATTTAACAATAGTGTTTTTAATCATTTTTGAAATGCAGGTCCTGGTTACTAAAATAGAAGAACTATCCGAACTTGCGCAAGGTCATAAATATAATGCTCATGCCCTCAGTATATTGGGTAAGAGTTCGTTATTTCACTTTATTATTTTATTTTTAACTGTGATTTTATTCAACATTAAAATCACTCAAAAAAATTTTAATTATACTAACGTTTCCTTAGAATCTAACGAAGTTGCAGCAGATGTAGGAAAGTTGGTTTTATCTGATCAAGTATGTTATTTATAAAAATTGATTAACCTACTTATCAATTGTCAAGTCTAACCTTTTATATCAATTTAAAGTTGACTTTTCAATTAAACTTTTTTATTTTTAGGTGCTGGCGGAACGTTTGGATGTTTATCAAGAGTACCAAAATGCTACAAAGAAAACAAATCTCATTCGTTTCCCACCTGAGCCGCAGCCAACGCCGTGCAAGCCATTGTTTTTCGACCTAGCTTTGAATTATATTGATTTGCCGAATCTTGATCATAGATTAGAGAAGAAACCTGAAGGAGTTTTCAGTGCATTGCGAAGGGGGTTCGGTTTTTGGGGGAGTTAATGAAATAAATATTAGTAAATATAAATTTTTTTTAAACTTAAATATTTATATATCGTTATATCTTACATATACCGTTAAAAAATTTTAAATTTCGGCAAAATCATAACACGCCTGTTTTCGAAATTTTTTTCTTATTTATAAATAGAAAGTCAATTCAAAAATATTAAAAAACATTTGCATGCAGAACTATTGTTTGTATCAGGTTGTAGTTTGCGCCAAGATGGTAAAGGAAATTCTAAATCAAAACTTTTATATTCTTATATACACAAAAGGTTTAACCTTTAGGTTCTTTTTTATTTGGATTTATTATTCTTTTTTAGTTGGTTGCAACTCAAAACTTTATAATATTATAATATTATAAAAATTGCACATGTTTTACATGTTCACAGTAAAACATTCTATATTTACTTACCAGCGTCGTATGCCCGACCGGTGATAATTTAAATATTTCAGAGGGCAATTTGCAAATCATGAAGCATAATATACATATGTTTAGTAAGTAAAGGTAGTATATCCTGTATATAGGGCAGATTAGGGTTATATGAGCACCTTGGTAATATGAGCATACTTGAAGATTTCTTAGATGTGAGCAGTGAAGTTAAAATTGCTTAGTATTTTTTGAATCGACTTTATGTAGTGATAACAGAAATCAGTACAATTAGTGTAAATTTACATGCAGTAGTTAGCGGCTATTACCTAATTAAAATCTGCTAACCTTTTCGCGTTGTTAAAATAATATCAGCAGCATGAATAAATCTGTAGCGCAAAAATATGTAGTGCTAAAATAATGAAAATAAATTTTTTATAAAGAAAAATATGTTAGCAAAAAATCCAATCTATTTTTGTTTAAAAAACAATGCATAGAAACATAGTTTTGACTTAATTCAAAAATGCTAGTTTTGAGTAATATGAGCATGCTTAAATTACCCAGTGTTTTTCATAGAAATTATCTAGTTTAAAGTCCTAAAAAAGCAGTGGTTTTAATTACTTTTTAAATAAAAACAAAACATATTAAATAATTTTAATATTTAATTAATGCTAAGTATTTTTCTGTAATTTAAATTCAAAAAATTTGAATTTTTATAGTTCAAAAGTTTGAGTTTAAAAAATTAAAAAAATAACGAACTAACTTTTAATTTTTTTTGTTGCGGAAAACATAATTGTATTGTTTCAACATAAAAAGGTTTAAAATTTGATTTTTTAATGATAAGTTTTGTTAATAACGATTCATTATATTTCAAAAATTAGTTCTAGTTGTCAGGTTGATATTTTTTTACTTTATTAATGTATTTTTTTTGAGCTATTCAAAAGTGCTCATACTACCAAGTGGTAATATGAGCACTTGTGCTACTTTTTTAAAACCTGTACCCAAATATCTAAGTGGATCATGATATGGGATCCCCAAAAATTGTTTATTCGCAAAAATATTGGATCCAGCATGATTGTATTTTAAAATATTCCAATTTTCGCTTAAGGTGCTCATATTACCCTAATCTACCCTATGCATTTTTATTTAAATCTATTCATTTTTGAATTACTTTTTTTTTAACTTGGTTATAAGCCATAGAAGGCCTGGGTCTGAAATTATCAATTTGAGTGGGAAAAATAAAAAATGGTAGTTTTCTTTAAAAACTTTCACAGTAAATAAAAGCGAGTCTTTTGGCTTTCGCTCATAAAAAGCGTTCAATTAGCATTGTTATTATAAATTTGTAGCTATAGCTATATCCTAATTTTTAAAATGGTAAGATTGATGTATGCTTCTGCTTTGTGTTTTAATAACTACAGTTCTAAAAACGTAAATGGAAACCAATTTGATTTTTTTGACTTCCTTGAGTAGAAGTTATTCAAAATAAGTACAAAAAACATTTTCCAAATCGATAAAATGACTCGTGATAAATATTTGTACAGCTAATTGGAATAATAGAATATAATATATTCTATCAGGATATCAATGTATAATATATTCTATAGGATATCAATGTAGTATATATTTAGACAATGATTAATAAACTGTGTAGTTACTGTTATGTTGTTTGAAAGTGTAACTACTAAATAAGGATTGCAGTTATCCAGTAGGCTATATTGAATTGTGCTTTCATATACTAGCTCTTTATTATATTTACGTTATATTATTACGTAAATATAATAAAGAGCTAGTATATGAAAGCACAATTCAATATAGCCTACTGGATAACTGCAATCCTTATTTAGTAGTTACACTTTCAAACAACATAACAGTAACTACACAGTTTATTAATCATTGTCTAAATATATACTACATTAATATCCTTTAGTGCTTTTACTGAAGCATTTTTTTTGCTCTGAAGCATTCTTGCAGCTTTTTCTTTTTTGCCAAAATTCCCCTGTTTTTATAAGAATAATGTATACAAGGGGTACAAAGTTTCGTCTCAAGACCATTTTGATATTATTGGAGATATATCGAACGGGTTAAGACTGCATTCAAACATATAAATTTATTTTGTCTCATTTGTTCAACTTTTTTCAGATTTAAAAAAAACTCCTGGATTCTTTTTTATGCAACAACGTTATACTTATTATGAAACAGATCTTTCAATGTTCCTTATACTGACTTCTCAGTTTTCTTGAGCCTTAGCTCATGAATCATGATGCTTATGTTTTACCTTAAACATAAAAAAACACATTTAATAAAATAGAATTTACATTTAATATAAACAAAACAATTAACATTTAAAAATAGATTTTTTTAAATCAATATTTTCGGACTTGGTACAACTTTTAACTTAAACCATCACACTATGCGTCGCATATGGAACCACCACACTATGCGTCGCGAAGCGGAAATAAGATTTTACTTACTTTTCTAAAAAAAAATTTCAATTTTAATATTTTAAATATTTTTTAAACAAAACAAGTAAGTATTAATTTATAAAAAAATGTTTGTTACAAATTTTTATAAATTTGCCTTCTTAAGTGCGGGATTTACAGGGGTAAAAAACCCGGCTTTTCACTAAATCTTCAAATTAAAAACAATAACTTCCAAGTTTTCTCAATTTTTTGGCTTTATTAGAGTAACCTGGGGCAAAGCGAGACACTATTAGGGAGAATGTTCATAAATTGAGAAGTATCACGTTTCACAACAAGAATTTATACAGGCTACTAGCACATTGTGTGTTTAATGATCTCTTAAATACTTGTGGTGATAAGTTGTTGTATTGAAACATAATTAAATTCAAAATGGCAACAACTACCCTATCTCACTTTTCCCAAAACCTGGGGCAAAGTGAAACAGATTTCATTCGAAGAAAAAATTAAGTAAAAATATAATTTATAATAAAATTATAGCAGACTGATAAATTCGATCTGATTAAATATAAGAACACAAATAAAAACACAAGATCTCATTTTATAATGTAATTTTTCCTTTTAAATCGAAAAACATGATACAAAAAAATATCAATCAAAAATATAAAATAACAAAAAAAAAATCAAAAATAATATCAATAAAAAAATATATATGCAAAGTTTTATGTTAGTCAATAAATTTGAATAAAATCTATTCACATAAAAAGCAAATATCGTTTCGGTTACCCTATCAAACAAATGATGCATTTTGTAAATTAAAAACCAAGAAAAGAAAAAAAATGTATTATTAAATGATTATTGTTTTTGTGTATCCGTTAGGATTGATTGATTAGACCATGTTACTTCTTGGGATGTACCAAAGCTAAGATTTTGTCGCACTTACATAAAATAAAAATGGTAAAGGTAAAATTTGCTATCTTAATTAATTGCTGAAAAACATTTTTTAACATTTTACTAGGATTATTATATTTACTGCATATTGTAAAATATATGTAGTGCATTTATAAGTATTTTAGCACACAAGGTATTTTTCTATAACAAATCATCAAGATTTTTTTTTAAATTACGCAATGTCATAGGACTTTAGGATGTAGTAATGTCTCGTTTGAACAAATTTAATGTTACATGAAAAAAGATGACTAGCTAACTAGTAATTACTAATTACAAATTAGTAGTTAAATTAGGGTGTGAATTATATAACAAATTTGGCTTTTCTTAATCAAGTCTACACTTTAAAATTATATTATAAACAATGCTTAGTTTACATTAGTTTGTACTTTTAATTATATATAAAGTTACCATTTAGTAATTAACATAAGTTATAATAAATGAGAGAGGTTGTTTTTATTATACTTATTAGTTTATTACGTTTAAATTAATTATCCATTATTAGAAATCAGGCAAACAATAGTTTAAAAACGTAATCTGTTCTCCATGCTCAGGCCTGTTTCTTTTGGCTTAAAATATATTTCACGTTGTCCTGAACTCTTAACGAATGATGAAGGTGCGCAAAAAATTTTCATTGAGAAACTTGCCAAATCCCACTTTTTAGTGTCTTTATTGAAGCAGGTGTAGTTGTAAACACCCCACCACTTATAAGGGCATTCATTTTTTAGTAATGTTAATAGACTAAAGTCGAAGTTGACTTCGTCCATGTTGAATCAAAACTATGAATCAATTTAAAGTTTTAACTAATATTTTAAATTTTTAATCAAGTAAGCAAAAAAGAATAATAAATAAAAAGAATAATAATAATAAATAAAACTATTAATCAACTTATAAATAACATTTATAGTTGATAAATAATTATGTTTTGCATGGAAAATTAAAAAAATTAAATGCAACCCGTAACTACAGATAGACACAGCCACCCTGTATATAGTTTGTGCCTGATTGCAGTAATCTTTCCATAATAAAAATAATATAATTTTGTCTACAGCAACTCTGGTGTGCAAATAAACCTGTAAATAAATTTCTATTAACAAGGCTGAATGCAACGTAATAATTAATTTGAAAATCAACATCAATTTTTATTCAAATTTGTAGCAAATAAAAAAAATTACAATTTTATTTAGATAATTTTTATTCGTACGATTTTCCTTTTAAATTTTGAGTTTTTCCTCAAGGATTTTTGTTATTATACTTTTTCCCCTCAATTTCAATTTTCACATTTCTCCCAATTTTCACATTTCTGTAAAGCATTTTCCCCCCTCAATTTCAATTTTCACATTTCTGTAAAGCATTTTCATTTATACCCAGTTGGTCTAATAAGGCCAAATGGGTAAAAATTGGTCTAATTACAATCAGAGCCTTTAACAAAATTAACTTCTTTTGCTTGCTGTAAATCATCATTTACAACAAGCAAGCAAAATTTATATCAAGGGTACCACCGCTTTCATGTAGAGGATCGATACTCCAAATGAAAGCGGTAGTACCATTGATATAAAGTTTCCTTAAACATGCTATGATCTGTTTCTTATTCAGATGAACATTATCTTTGCATTTATGAAAATAACTTTTAAAATCAGTTTTAAGTTCATCAACAACAGTTTTGATTCCAGTTGATATGTCACTAGCTTAGTCAAGAAACGGTATGATATTTAAAGTGTCTGCTCTTACCTTTCGTAGCGCTTTCAAAGTGTTTTAGTATGCATACAATTATTGCAATATGCTGCAATTGATTTTCTGCAGGTTACCTGCTTCCGTAATTATAAAATCATTAATTATTCATGTTTTTGAGTCATATGAAATAATTTTTTACAGGTTACAGTGAAAATAGGTTGAAGTAAATATAACGGAATAGAATTAAACATAGAACTTAAATAAAATATAAAAAAGTACTCATTAGTTTTGATAACTAGGCAAAAAAAAAAAAAAAAAATATTGTTTTGCCAGAGGTAGCCAGTTTTTTATTTATTATAAATTTTCTGCAATAAATAGACTTTTCAAAAGTGGATTAATATTCTGACTACCTCTGTGGTAACACTTATTAAATCAATTCATTGTAGTGGGTTTTATTAAAAAGCGGTTAGTTAAAAAGTATAAAAAACAAAAAGACAAATATTTCTCAAAATGCTTTCAAACAATATTGAAATAAATTGGGATGATTTGTTTGATTCTGCTAACTTTAAAGATAGTGAAAATGACTCTTTATTCCAACCAGAAGATTTTATAGGTAAGATTTTATATTTATTATAAACTTAAATGATCTCTCGAATATTATTCAATTTTTTTTATTTTAACATTTTGAATAATTAGAAAATTAATTAGATAAAGTTATTAATTTTTCTTAATACCTGTATCGTATGCTATATTATTATTACATTTATTATAAATATTATAAATTTTACAAAATAAAATATATAATAAAATTATATATCTTATTTTTTTATTTAATTATCTGAGTACGTAGACTTATTTTTTTAAATTGATCAAATACTTGAATGTTATATATCATTAGAAAGCTCTCAAATACCGTATTTTAAAGGTGAAAAAATTATAAAAATTGGAAAATTCTATAAAAGGTTATGACGTTTTTAGTTGCAAATTTTCAATATATAGATTTCTTGATAAAACTGTGGTCAAAAAATTCTTTTTTTTGACATAAATTGTTATAACTTTGCCAATTCTCGTTCAAATATCTATAACTTGGTATCAAAAGATAGATGTAAAAATGAACTATTATTTTAAACTAGTTTCTCGATAAAAGGCGCATTGAGGGATCCAGAAGGGGTGCCAATTTTTCACCTTCACCTCACAAAAATACACTTTTTTTCATAAAAGAGGTTTTTTTTTTTATGAAAATGGTATTGTTTATGTATAACAAGTTGTTACCCCATATATATTTATTTTTAACACACCCTATCAAAATTTCATTCTTTTAAATATTCCAATCTTTACTAAAATAAGTATATCTATTATAAAAAGCTTAATTTCAATATTTTGAAAAACAGTAACTAGTAGTGTATAAATCGTCTTTACGGGAGGGGGCCAATATGCACCACCCCCTCTGCCCCAAACCTAAAAAATATTTTTAATGACAATTTCACAAAAATGTTAAAATGTTTTTTTAAACAGAGAGAAATTAGTATAAAAAAACTACTTTATTTCTTTATGTAAAGAGAGGGATTACCCACTTCAACCTAAAAAAAGCAAACACAAAAACAACAATCTTTTTGTCTTTGAATGAATTGATTTTCATTTTTCCAATTCGATTAATGAACAAAGTTAAATCATTTTTAACAATAGACACAACGTGAAGGTAATCCAGAGCCGTCTATCAAAAAAATTTGCAAGCCACAAAACTTGCTTTACCTATTTGCAAGCCACAAAACTTGCGGTACTAATTTGCAAGTTAAATAACATATTCAGATTAAGGTGGCACACAACTGAAAAAAAGCAAGTTTTTTGAAAAAAATCAATTTTTAGATTTTGGGGTATTTTGATTCTATAACCATTCCTTGAACATATAAAAAAAAAATTTGTCTCAAAAATGATATAAAAGTTGATTTAATATCATTTTAGTAGATGACACTTGAAAATAAATTCCCTAACAACGCCTTAGCAACCATCACTCATAAGAGTTTTTCTGAATTCAAAACAGTAAAACACCATCACAAACTTGGTTTTAATTTGTTATACGCAGACTCTTGTAAGTTTTCCGTTTTAAAAGTCATAATTCAAAATTTTATTTTAGAGCAAGAGTGTTTTTGATAATTTTTATGTTCTTATATATTTTTTTCTTATTTTTGCTTTTTTCTCAATATGTATTTTTTTAAACTTTGAAACACATTTTCTCATTAACAAAACAGAATTACATAATAAATCTTTCAGGATTTGTTTATCATAGTATAATACTTCATTTAACCCTCAGAATTTTCATAAAAATTTATAGAAAGTGAAATATTGTTGTTTATAGTGCTATATTTATTGATATTTCATATATATATTAGGTGATTTTGTTAGAAATGCAATATTTCATGAAATAATTTAAATCATAAAAATTCCCACGGTCAAATAGGGTGAAATATGATTAGGAAGCTATGCTCAAAATTTTAGTTTCAGTTGTTAGAGGAAAATTAAGTTATTAGGTTTTGAAGACTTACTAAAAACACATGTTTTACAACACATTTTTGGCCATTATGGATAATAAAATTGATTAAAAAAAAAATTGTCTGTTTTTTATTTTATTTTAATATAAATTAATTGTCATTAAAAAAAAAAAAAATCAAAATTTTGATTATTTACAAAAAAACTTGTTTTCAGTTGTGTGCCACCTTAAGAAAATACTAACTCTTCTGATACAACATCTGGAGTTTTTTCATGCAATATTCATGCAATATTCATGCAATATTTAACTGCTTCAATTTCAGTTTGACCTTGTTTCTAGTAAGAAATAATGTAAATTCTGTCTGCTTGCCTTCTGATTACTTTTTCAACTCTGCCATCATAAATAACAGACTTTGAATTGTCAGAATCATAGCATTTATGACAGAGTTTTTTGCCAACAATTCTTTCTAACATAAAATTATCTAGATCATCAATTTGCTTCGCAGATGAGCGTTTATATTAATTTATCATTTTGCTAATAATTAATACACGCAGTTGACGCTCTAACTTTTTTTTTTTTTTTTTGTTCAATTTTTGGTGTTTGGAGGTCTGCTTGTTAAAAATCTCTTCTTGAATTTCATCATGTTTTGGCTGAATTCTCATTCATGATTTTAAAGTATTTGAGAGAAGCTGTTTCCTAAAAAAATTAGTCGTTCTACAAAACAGAGGTGCAAGATTGGATTTACAATGGTTAATAATTTCCAAAACTTCTTTTACTACCTGGATACCAGCTATATGATCAAAAGTTACATCCTCAGAAGATACATAAAACTTTTTCATCCATATTCTAGTTAAAAGTTTCAAAATATCCTGAGCATACATATTTTTTATAGCTGTTGCATTGCAAAATGCTGCTCGCAGAGCTACTTGTAAATTACCACATTTTACTGTACCATTAGTAAGCTAATGTAAAAAATCAGCATAGTGATTAATAAAAATATAACATGTATGGAAAAAAAAGTGTGAAGACGATTTCCTCAATATGTTAGAATGATATATGTTATATATGTTTATATGTTTATATATGCTTCTAAAAATAGCCGTTTAGAATATAATGTATAAAGAAAAATTGTTTTTATAGCCAAATTTTTGTTTTTTTTTAGTTACTATTTTATATACTATATATATAAATATCCGGTACAACTCTAGTTTTCACAAGTAAAAATGTATTTGCATGTGCTATATTTTTGCTGTCCACCGTAAACTAAAAGAAGGTGATTTACTACTTCACACATCGATACAATATAAGCATATGGATACAATATATGCAGGTGTGCATAGATTTATATATCTCCCTATATATATATATATATATATATAATATATATATATATATATATATATATATATATATATATATATGAATATATGTATATGTACGTGATATATATATACATATATACATATATATATATATATATATATATATATATATATATATATATATATATATATATATATATATATATATATATATATATATATATATATATATGAATATATGTATATGTACGTGATATATATATACATATATATATATATATATATATATATATATATATATATATATATATATATATATATATATATATATGTATATATGTATATATATATCACGTACATATACATATATTCATATATATATATATATATATATATATATATATATATATATATATATATATATATATATATATAATATATATATATATATATGTATATATATATATATATATATATTTATATATATATATATATATATATATATATATATATATATAAATGTATATATATATTCATATATATATATATATTTATATATATATAATAATTATATATATATAAAAATGTACATATACATATATTCATATATATATTAGGTTGACCGGAAAGTAATGTCGTATTTTTACGTCAAATTAAAACTAATAATTTTTTTATAATAATTATTTTTAATCAATGATATAATCACCCTCATTTTCCACAACATTTTGCCATCTATCGGGCAAATTTTCTATACCAGATTGAAAAAAATGTATTGGTTTGTCATCAAAATATCTGGAGATGCCATTTTTTAAGCAGTACAAAGTTTGAAATTTTTTGTCACTTAGAAAGTGCTGTAAGGATCGGAACAAATGGAAGGGGCGATATCAGGTGAATATGGAGGGTGGTACAGCACCTCCCATCCCAATTCATTAATTTTTTCTAGCGTCCGTCGTGTACAGTGCGGCCTTGCATTGTCATGTTGAAGAATGACACCTTTTCTGTTGACGATAGCCGGGTAATTCTCAACTAGAGTTTGGTTCACTCGATCCAATTGTTGACAATAAAGGTACGCATTAACAGTTTGTCCAGGAATAAGCACTTCAAAGTGGACGATTCCGCGAATGCTCCACCAAACACACAGGAGCGCCTTCTTGGGGTGTAATCCCGGCTTTGCAGTACTGTGTGCTGGTTCATTTGGGGAGAGCCACTGCCTTTTGCGTTTTGGATTATCGTATAGGACCCATTTTTCATCTCCAGTGACCAAACGATCAAGAAACGGTTCTGCATGGTGCCGTTGAATCAATGCATTGCACGTGTTTGATCTGTTGGCTTTGTTTTGCACTGACAAGTTATGGGGGACCCAAACACCTGCTCTGCTGATTTTTCCTATCTGGTGTAAATGTTCTTGGATGGTCGACCAAGGTTGGTTAAGGGTGTTCGACAATTCTTCAATGGTTTGGCATGGATTTGCTTCAACTTCTGCCTTTAGAACGTCGTTGTCTAATGACAATGGTCTTCCTGGTCGATGGGCATCAGAAAGATCAAAATTCCCAGATCTAAACTTGGAAAACCATCTTTGGCATTTGCGAACATCTAATGAACCTGGGTAAACATCACTAATGTTCTTAGTCGCAACTGTAGCGTTATTACCCTTGCGAAATTCAAAAAGCATACAATGACGAATATGCACTTCCTGTATTTCGTATGCCATTTCACTCCTATTCGCAAAGAAAACTATTTAATTTTAAATAATTTAGAAGTAAACAAGTCACACTAATATAAAAATAACCTGTGCACGTGTTCGAGATAAACAATAAACTGGCCAACGATTATCTAATGTCAACATGCGCAAAAACGACATTACTTTCCGGTCAACCTAATATATATAAATATATGTATATGTACGTGATATATATATACATATATATATATATATATATATATATATATATATATATATATATATATATATATATATATATATATATATATATATATATATATATATATATATATATATATGTATATATATATTTATATATATATATATAAATATATATATATATATGTATATATATATATATATATATATATATATATATATATATATATATATATATATATATATATATATATATATATATATGTATATATATATATATATATATATATATATATATATATATATATATATATATATATATATATATATATATATATATATATATATATATATGTATATATATATGTGTGTGTGTGTGTGTGTGTGTGTGTGTGTGTGTGTGTGTGTGTGTGTGTGTGTGTGTGTGTGTGTGTGTGTGTGTGTGTGATGCAGCTGTTAAAAGCAAAAAAAAAAATTATAGAAAAAATTCAGGATACAAAACTAAACAAATTAATAGAACAACAAACAAAAAACATTTCTTATCAAATTTATTGACAATCCATCTCATTTTGCAGATTTTTTTATACAACATCGCAAGTGGTACAAATCGATCAGTTAAACATTAAATGAACCGCATACCTTGTTATGTATGATAATTAACCTGATGAAGTATGGTCATTTCCTTAGTTAATTGATTTTGAAAAAGGTGATCTTATTCTTTGTAGTTAGGATTGTGAGGTAATTCTTTAAATAAAAATTCAGAATTATGTTGCAGTATGCATTCATCTTATTCCTTTTATTATTATGTTCCAACAATTTGTTTTTACTGCATTTGAGTACAGTGATTTTTATCTTTAAATTGGTATGAATTATATCTGATATGTTTATATGTACCAATTTTGTTTAATTTAAAGATATTTTTATATTATATATCAATATTATATATCTCTATGCTTAACTTCACATTATACACAACATGCATAACTTAATTTATATCTCTATGTTTAACTGCACATTGTTATAAATATTAAGAATAAAATTAAAAAAAAACAAAAAAAGTATTATGCAAAATTACTATTACTTTTACATGAACTGCCAAAGTAAAGGAAAGAATCCAGAAATGGAGAGCTAACCTTAAACAACATGACAGCTCACTGATGAAGTGTAAAGTCCTATAGCTTACCTTCTCGTTGGTGCACTTCGTTAAGTTAAACAATTTTGTCTAATTTATGAACGGCAAATTTTGTATAAAATTGTTTAATGACAATATGATGTCCGCAGTTTTGAAGGAATTTTAAAAATCTAAATTTCTGAGTTCAAACAATTTGCATTATAAAGACAAATTTGGGTACGTTATTAATACGATTTTTTTTTTTGAAGACAAAACAACTTAAGACATCTTTTAAAATATTTAAGACATCTTTTGCAACTTGAAATAGAACATAATCCATATAAGTACATTGACTAAAACTGTTATTTTAGGTACACAATCAAATAAAACAAAACACAATAATTTAAGAAGGAGAATAAATATCTTGTTGTTGTTGTTTTTGTTGTTGTAGTAATCAAATAAAAAAATTCAACGAGTTTTTCATTCATCATTTTCAAAAAAATTCAAAACCCTAAAACAGTATATTAAATTATAAAATAAAACCCAACCCTATTTTAAAAAATAATAACTTTTATATTATCATAAGTGGGGAGAATAATAAATTAGTCTAAACAACAGACTTTAAGCGCTTAAATTTCTTTTGGAATCTATGATAATACTGAAATTATTAACAAATCGTTGACTAACATTTTTTTTTTATTTGTGTAAGATTTTAGATTTATCCTTATTTTGTACGTATTTTGACGTTTTCGGCCTCTTTTGTTTGGGTCCAGGCTTTTCTGTTGATAATTTATTAAAAAAAGTTCAAATAAAAGTTAATTTAAATTAATATTTTTCTCAAAGTTTTGTTACGCTTTGTTATTTTTTGTTAGTTTTTTTTACGGATTATAAATTGCCATTTAAAAATTTAAGCTATGTTAAAAAAGTTTAAAACATATTCTACTGTTAAATAAAGTTATATTTATAAATTGTTCAAATAGTTCTGTTTTACAATTAATTTCTAATAAAATTTTATTAAAATTTTGTTAACACGAAAAGTTTTTACGCGAGAAAAATTTTTTTATTTTTCGGTGTCAAAAATTTAACGAGATACTTTAAGAAAATATTTCATAAAAAGTCAACGAGTTAAAAATATTAAAACACGTATATCTTTGGATCTAAATAAGCTACAGAATCGGTTGAAACCTATTTAGAAATAAAGTATATATTAAGGAATCCAAAGCATTTAAAATAAGAAATATTTACATTCGTTATTAAAGTTGCTTAAACTCCCTAATATATAAGTTTTATTTTATGCAAAGAAAATTCAAAAATTTAAATTTTTATATTTTTGAAGACATTTTAACAAAAAGCCAATTTTTTCCAGAAACTCAAACTGAATGATAATAAAACATTAAATGTTTAAAATTGTTTATATGTATTTTGGTGATATATTGACAGGTTGTTTGAAAAGTTTTGAAGCCAATAATAAAAAAAGGGTATTTTTTAAGGAATATATTTTTTATTCAATAAAATTTCTCTCAGTTTGGACACATTCTTAAAAATTATTAATTTTTATGCGGACCGCCCTCAAAGTAGTTGTCCAATCACCGCTACGACTCAGAAGAACGTCATCAAGGTGCGATGTCGAATCCGGCGCAATCCGGAGAGGTCGAAGCGAAAAGTAGCCAATAAGCTCAGAATCAATGAGAAAAGCGTTTGTCACATTGTCAAGAGGAAGCTGGATCTGCACAGTTACAAGATTGTTTGCGTCCACTTCTTGAATGAGATGATAAAGGCGAAATGTCCGCAGAAATACCACCGAATGGTCGGCTGGTCGGCGGTGGTCGTCTGAACAAAGTGCTCTTTACCGAAGGGAAGATCTTCACGGTCGAGCCGTTTCAGTCAATTTGTGCCCACACTTTTTAAAGTGAGGGGGCTGAAGCCCCACTGTTCCGCCACCCCTGATGTACACTGTTGTGTACGCATTAACAACACAAATAAAGAAAAAAACAGTTCTACAATTGATCCTGCAAGTAACGTATAATAACCGTCTATGCTGTACAGTATACACCGTTAATTATTTTTCTTAATATTTGAAAAGTTAAAGTTTACATCTATCACTTCTAATTATCTCAGAAACCTCTAATAAATAATTTTCAGACTTATACGCTTAAGAGATTGGAATTAGCTTCTGAGCCAAATTTTTTTAGAAAATTTTCGGGACACTCAAATGTTTAATTTTTCAATTTCAATTCATATTCCTGTTGATAAATACTGTACACTCACAAACGAGATAGGAGGAGTCCAAACTAAAAAGCTTTTTCTCGCCAAGTTTTATTTGTTGCGAAACATCCTTATTTTTTATTTGGCTAAAGCGGGATCTAAATTTCACAAGTTCGAATTTGAACAAATTTAAAAAACTTGTTTGGCTTTTTATTTTAAACTTTACCGCCAAATGCAATTACTCTAAAAAAGTAAAATAAAAAGCTATAGAACGAGATATATTTTTATTTAATTATTTGAAAGTATAATATAATTTAAACGTCTTTTAAACTCGAACTTAATATTTTTTCTTCATTTTTTCTAGGCTTGATTATTCAGATGCGCTATTATTGTTGGCGCTAAAGTAATGTCGCTATCCGAGTCCATTTTTGCTTTTTGTACTTTTTTTTCTTTAAATAATTTAGTTTAAATTAGAAAAAAGTTATTGAGTTCCTTACTTTTTCATTATTTTTGTTTGCATTGTTTTTTTTATTTCAATATCTCGGATTTTCGCTGGAAGTTATATAGTACATATATTTATATAAGTTAGAAAAACATTTTCACAAAAAAACTTTTAGGTATAAAATGAAAAAAAAAAAAAAAAAAAGTAATTAACTTTTGAATCGAATTTTAATATAAATTTATTTTTCTTTAAAATAAATAATATTTACAATTTAACAACATTTTATATTTACATAAAAATAATACTAAATTAACAATGAGCAGAGTTTTTCTGTGCGACTTCAATCTAGGAAATGACATGCCAACATCTCAGAAATTGCAGTCTTTTTCACATTGTGGCTAGTTTTAAAATATTTGTTTTAAATAGCAGTTTACAAGAAACAATTTGCGAGCTGGAAATGTTATACTGTGAGTTTTCTTTTTGGGGACTTTTTAGGTGATTTTCTCGGCGATTTTTTGGGCGATTTTTTAGGTGATTTTTTTGCTTTCTTTACTCTTGGTTTTTTTGCTGCTCCATGTTTTTTAGGGGTTTTCTTTACTTTCTTCTTGGTTTTCTTTACCTTCTTTTTAGGAGTTAATTTTTTTGCCGATTTTTTTTTCGGTGACTTTCTCTTTTTTTTGCTTAAAGAAAGGCTTTTCTTGACTACTTTTGGTTTAGCACCTATTCGAAATGAGCCAGATGCGCCAGTTCCTTTCACTTGAACTAACGCTTTGTTAGCCACCATACGTTTTAAGTTCATCTTTACTTGCAAATCAACGTTTTCGCCTACTTTATTATTAGCCTTGACATGTTTAGCGATAGCTTGTCGAGACGATCCTTTACGTTCTTTAAGTGATTTGATAGCCTCAATAATCATTTCGTTGTAAGGAGCATGATTAGCAGGCTTTTTAACCGTTTTTCGTTTTGTCACTTTTTTCGGCGAAGAATGTTGAGACATTTTTGATTCTACTTGTTATATTATCGTTGTGTTTATCCACTTGCTTTTTTGTGAATTTTATCGTTATTTAAATAATGTTTTGCGGACTGTAGAGGAGACTTATGGAAATTCAGTTTTTAGCAATATCACTCTATACTGTGTTTTATTTCAACACTAAAACAATCAGAATTTCATTTTTATAAATTCTTAACTCTCTATTTATTTAAAATTTTATATTGGAGTAGTATGCCTTTAAGTAATATAGCAATTTCATAATTTGACTAAAAAAAAAAGAAGATAAGATTGAGTTAATGTAGACAAGAAGTTGTTTTTAAAACCAATGGAGTGCACACAAATACAAATTCACGCTATATTTCTAAATCATTTCAACAAAAAAATTTCTCAACAAAAAACTATATAATAGGTGTTTCCAAAAAATATTAAACCGCTTTCTTAGCTTTATTTTCTATAACTGGGATTTAAAAGATTCAAAAGTCACTAACACAAACTATAATAGGTTAGCGTTAGCGATTTACATCGAATACTTTTAATCGAATAGCTTAACAAATACATGAAGTATGTTTCAAGTAATTTTATAATTTAGGCCGTTTAACATTTTAAAAAAATTTAAAATATTTAACTAGTTTAAAATCTTTCTTTAGTGTTGCAAGGTTATTTTTACAAGCACCTTTTTCACCCGGCACTCGTTTCCGCCTTGTTTAACAAAATAAGCTGCGTAATAGGTACCGAAATTTGAGAACAGGAAAAAAAAATTTCTTTATTAAAAAAGCATTTCTCAAACCTAATAAAAGTAACAATTGTTTAGTTGTTATTGGTTGCAGAAAGATTACGAATTGTGTTTTGAGGAAAAACTTTGTGTCAATGGTGTACTTATATTTTTATTAAATAAATTTGCACGTGTTTTTAGATTTATGCGTTTTTTGCTCTTCAAAATTTTTTGTCAAATGGTCTTTTTCTGACCTGCCTATTCAGACATTAATCTAATGTCCGTTTGAAAAAAAAACAACAATAGTGATACGCAAGTTTACCACCAATAGACCTTGCCAACACGTAAATGGTGTACCAAAGTCTGTTAACAGTTGCTTAGTTCGGAAGTTTCAATACAATTTTGCCCCTTTAAAATCTACAACGCTAGTATGCAGTTACGTATTAGCAATAATTCAGGAAGTATTTACTATTGCACAATTTTATGCAAAAAAATTTGGACAGTAAAGTTCTATACATCAGATAAAATGATGAAACTCTAGTTCCATTTTTTCACTTATGATTATGGGTTAATTATTTCTAAAGTTTGGATATAAAACATTTTTTTTTAAAAAAATAGAATTTTATTTCATTCAAACGAATAAAAAAATTGTTGAACTTTCGTTCGATAGTAAAAAAAAAATTCATTCAATCTAACGAAAAAAACATTCTACGGTAAAAAATTACTTCATTCAATCGTCAAAAAATAATTTTTTATTTTTGACGGCAATCAAATACGAAATAAACAAAACAAACAAAAAAGACTTTGAAATATCTTAAACTTTGAAATGACTTTAGCAAATAATATATATATATATATATATATATATATATATATATATATATATATATATATATATATATATATATATAATATATATATATATATATATATATATATATATATATATATATATATATATATATATATATATATATATATATATATATATATATATATATATATATATATATATATATATATTGTTATAACCACTAATTTGGTTTCGTAAATAACCTACTAATACTAACTTTGGTTTCGTAAATAACCTACTAATAATAACTACTTTACTGAAATTATTATTTTTCTTAAATTAGATTTAGCCTATTTTAGATTTTAATTGTTATCAAGTTTTTTCCTTTTTACATATATAATTATATTGCTTTCAATCACTTTGTTTTTATTTAAATTTAAAAATCGTGCAATAAAAAGGTTCCCATTCTACATGACAAAAACAAAAACATTCTTCTAATTAAATCGTGAGTAGACGCATGCTAGGTATGATGAACCTAAATACAATGATAAAAGTTGAATATAGCTTTTATGAATAGAGCATTCAAAATAGCTATATACAATTTTTACCTTTACTTGAGTAAAACTTTTGCCTTGTTTAAAATGTTTAGATAACAACGATACTTTATTTCAAATATTGTTTTTTTAAAATAATATTTACAACATTATAATAACAATATATATTTACATGAAATTATTGAAATAATTCAATAAAATGCAAAGTCTATTAAATGACTTGTTTAAAAATTGCGGTTTTATATATCATACTCAGTTTTAAATAATATTTTACTAAACAGACAAATAAAAATGCATAAAGTTTTAACGGTTATACTGCAAGTTTTCTTTTTGGTGATTTTTTTGGTAATTTTTTAGGGGATTTTTTAACTTTTTTATCTCGATGTTTTTTTGCAGAACTTCTCTTTTTAGGGCTCTTTTTTACAATTTTCTTGGTTTTCTTTGTTTTCTTTTTAGGTGTTAATTTTTTTGCAGATGCTGATTTTTTTTTGGGCGACTTTCTCTTGGTTTTTTTGCTTATAGACCGTCGCTTTTTAACCACTTTTTTAGCACCTATTCTAAATGAACCAGATGCGCCTGTTCCTTTCATTTGAACCAAGGTTTTGTTAGCAACCATTCGCTTCAGATTCATCTTCACTTGCAAATCAACGTTTTCTCCAACTTTGTTGTGAGCTTTGACATGCTTGGTAATTGCTTGCCGCGAAGATCCTTTACGTTCTTTAAGCGATTTAATAGCATCAATAATCATATCGTTGTAGGGAGCATGATGTGTAGGCTTTTTAACCGCTTTTTTTTTTGCCACCTTTTTTGGTGACAAATGTTGAGACATCTTTCTAATAACGCGTTATGTTAAACAACTTTTTTTGTTACTGTCGTTTGTATTTAAAGTTTTTTACACGGACGTGCGAGGAACATGTTACAAAGATTTTATTTTTGCAAGTTTACTGTTTAGCGTGTTTTTCTTGCAAAGCACAGACATTATTAATTTCATTAGCACTAATATTTAATGGGTTAACTAGGCTAAATTTTTTGCTTATTTTGTATTTCTTCCAAAGTAGCATTTATTTTGAGTGTAAGTCTTTAGAAAAATAAAGTTTTGAGTCAAAGTAGGTAAGATACAGATCTAAAAAACAACTTAAGACGCACACATGTATGGTGAAGGCTATTTTTGATGCTATTTTTAGGCTACATTGAACATTAGAAAAAAACTGCGAAACAGACGTTTTAATAAAAATGAAATCCAACTTTTAGCGAAGTTGTTTCTCACTGTGGTTTAATATATTCGAACGTTACTAACACGAATACATCTTTGTAACTCGCTTGTAATCAAATACTTGTTTTAAAACTTTGAAATAGTTGAGTACCTAACAAGTTAGTTTAGCAAAGGTTATTTAAAAATATAATTTGTCAAAAGTGATGCAGTAAGTTGTTGCTAGCGGTTTTCTTTTCTCATTAATAAAAATTAATTAGACTCAATAATTTTTTATTTAGAGTTTTATTTAGAGAAATATATGTTGAATTGAACCAGTGGCAGAACTACCATACCGCAAAAACCCACGGAGGAGGGAAGCAGAGCTGTTTAAAAATTATTATCAATTTTAAAAAATTCAATCCTATATTAAAGTAACGTCTGACCAAAAAGTTATCATATCTTATCACCATATGATTAATTGATAATTATCATATCTTATCATCTTATCGTCTAATTATCATTTATTCAAATATTGTTTTTTTAAAATAATATTTACAACATTATAATAACAATATATATTTACATGAAATTATTGAAATAATTCAATAAAATGCAAAGTCTATTAAATGACTTGTTTAAAAATTGCGGTTTTATATATCATACTCAGTTTTAAATAATATTTTACTAAACAGACAAATAAAAATGCATAAAGTTTTAACGGTTATACTGCAAGTTTTCTTTTTGGTGATTTTTTTGGTAATTTTTTAGGGGATTTTTTAACTTTTTTATCTCGATGTTTTTTTGCAGAACTTCTCTTTTTAGGGCTCTTTTTTACAATTTTCTTGGTTTTCTTTGTTTTCTTTTTAGGTGTTAATTTTTTTGCAGATGCTGATTTTTTTTTGGGCGACTTTCTCTTGGTTTTTTTGCTTATAGACCGTCGCTTTTTAACCACTTTTTTAGCACCTATTCTAAATGAACCAGATGCGCCTGTTCCTTTCATTTGAACCAAGGTTTTGTTAGCAACCATTCGCTTCAGATTCATCTTCACTTGCAAATCAACGTTTTCTCCAACTTTGTTGTGAGCTTTGACATGCTTGGTAATTGCTTGCCGCGAAGATCCTTTACGTTCTTTAAGCGATTTAATAGCATCAATAATCATATCGTTGTAGGGAGCATGATGTGTAGGCTTTTTAACCGCTTTTTTTTTTGCCACCTTTTTTGGTGACAAATGTTGAGACATCTTTCTAATAACGCGTTATGTTAAACAACTTTTTTTGTTACTGTCGTTTGTATTTAAAGTTTTTTACACGGACGTGCGAGGAACATGTTACAAAGATTTTATTTTTGCAAGTTTACTGTTTAGCGTGTTTTTCTTGCAAAGCACAGACATTATTAATTTCATTAGCACTAATATTTAATGGGTTAACTAGGCTAAATTTTTTGCTTATTTTGTATTTCTTCCAAAGTAGCATTTATTTTGAGTGTAAGTCTTTAGAAAAATAAAGTTTTGAGTCAAAGTAGGTAAGATACAGATCTAAAAAACAACTTAAGACGCACACATGTATGGTGAAGGCTATTTTTGATGCTATTTTTAGGCTACATTGAACATTAGAAAAAAACTGCGAAACAGACGTTTTAATAAAAATGAAATCCAACTTTTAGCGAAGTTGTTTCTCACTGTGGTTTAATATATTCGAACGTTACTAACACGAATACATCTTTGTAACTCGCTTGTAATCAAATACTTGTTTTAAAACTTTGAAATAGTTGAGTACCTAACAAGTTAGTTTAGCAAAGGTTATTTAAAAATATAATTTGTCAAAAGTGATGCAGTAAGTTGTTGCTAGCGGTTTTCTTTTCTCATTAATAAAAATTAATTAGACTCAATAATTTTTTATTTAGAGTTTTATTTAGAGAAATATATGTTGAATTGAACCAGTGGCAGAACTACCATACCGCAAAAACCCACGGAGGAGGGAAGCAGAGCTGTTTAAAAATTATTATCAATTTTAAAAAATTCAATCCTATATTAAAGTAACGTCTGACCAAAAAGTTATCATATCTTATCACCATATGATTAATTGATAATTATCATATCTTATCATCTTATCGTCTAATTATCATTTATTCAAATATTGTTTTTTTAAAATAATATTTACAACATTATAATAACAATATATATTTACATGAAATTATTGAAATAATTCAATAAAATGCAAAGTCTATTAAATGACTTGTTTAAAAATTGCGGTTTTATATATCATACTCAGTTTTAAATAATATTTTACTAAACAGACAAATAAAAATGCATAAAGTTTTAACGGTTATGCTGCAAGTTTTCTTTTTGGTGATTTTTTTGGTAATTTTTTAGGGGATTTTTTAACTTTTTTATCTCGATGTTTTTTTGCAGAACTTCTCTTTTTAGGGCTCTTTTTTACAATTTTCTTGGTTTTCTTTGTTTTCTTTTTAGGTGTTAATTTTTTTGCAGATGCTGATTTTTTTTTGGGCGACTTTCTCTTGGTTTTTTTGCTTATAGACCGTCGCTTTTTAACCACTTTTTTAGCACCTATTCTAAATGAACCAGATGCGCCTGTTCCTTTCATTTGAACCAAGGTTTTGTTAGCAACCATTCGCTTCAGATTCATCTTCACTTGCAAATCAACGTTTTCTCCAACTTTGTTGTGAGCTTTGACATGCTTGGTAATTGCTTGCCGCGAAGATCCTTTACGTTCTTTAAGCGATTTAATAGCATCAATAATCATATCGTTGTAGGGAGCATGATGTGTAGGCTTTTTAACCGCTTTTTTTTTTGCCACCTTTTTTGGTGACAAATGTTGAGACATCTTTCTAATAACGCGTTATGTTAAACAACTTTTTTTGTTACTGTCGTTTGTATTTAAAGTTTTTTACACGGACGTGCGAGGAACATGTTACAAAGATTTTATTTTTGCAAGTTTACTGTTTAGCGTGTTTTTCTTGCAAAGCACAGACATTATTAATTTCATTAGCACTAATATTTAATGGGTTAACTAGGCTAAATTTTTTGCTTATTTTGTATTTCTTCCAAAGTAGCATTTATTTTGAGTGTAAGTCTTTAGAAAAATAAAGTTTTGAGTCAAAGTAGGTAAGATACAGATCTAAAAAACAACTTAAGACGCACACATGTATGGTGAAGGCTATTTTTGATGCTATTTTTAGGCTACATTGAACATTAGAAAAAAACTGCGAAACAGACGTTTTAATAAAAATGAAATCCAACTTTTAGCGAAGTTGTTTCTCACTGTGGTTTAATATATTCGAACGTTACTAACACGAATACATCTTTGTAACTCGCTTGTAATCAAATACTTGTTTTAAAACTTTGAAATAGTTGAGTACCTAACAAGTTAGTTTAGCAAAGGTTATTTAAAAATATAATTTGTCAAAAGTGATGCAGTAAGTTGTTGCTAGCGGTTTTCTTTTCTCATTAATAAAAATTAATTAGACTCAATAATTTTTTATTTAGAGTTTTATTTAGAGAAATATATGTTGAATTGAACCAGTGGCAGAACTACCATACCGCAAAAACCCACGGAGGAGGGAAGCAGAGCTGTTTAAAAATTATTATCAATTTTAAAAAATTCAATCCTATATTAAAGTAACGTCTGACCAAAAAGTTATCATATCTTATCACCATATGATTAATTGATAATTATCATATCTTATCATCTTATCGTCTAATTATCATTTATTCAATTCAAATTCCTTAAGTGCTTTAAGAAGTTTAAGAATAATATATATATATATATATATATATATATATATATATATATATATATATATATATATATATATAAAATATATTATATATTTACATATATATATATATATATATATATATATATATATATATATTATATATTTACATATATATATATATATATATATATATATATATATATATATATATATATATATATATATATATATATATATATATATATGTATATATAAATAATTTACATATATATATATATATATATATATATATATATATATATATATATATATATATATATATATATGTAAATATATGTGTGTGTGTATATATATATATATATATATATATATACATATATATATACATATATATATATATATATATATATATATATATATATATATATATATATATATATATATATATATATATATATATATATATATATATATATATATTTATTTATTTATTTATTTATTTATATTGTTGTAAAATACATATTAAAAAAATGCTTCTGAAAGAAGATCATTATGATGTTATCATTAAAACCTTTCTTTTTTTAAAAACAAAATATGAAAAAATAACAATAACGTATACTATGAAAACTGTAAATATAAATTATAAGAATCTAGGTCTAGTTTTCCAAATAGTTTCCGCTTATTTTACTAAAAAAAATTAAACTGATACAGACATTTTATGACGCTTTATAAAACTTATATTAATGTTTTGATTGTATAAAACTGGATTGGATAGCAGACACATATGAGCTGGGATTTATAGCAATTACTTGTTTGTGTTATTGTTAGGGAGACTAAGGTTTATGGTAAAGGAATTAGGGCTTCTCAACTATCAAAAATAAAATTTAAAATTAATCTTGTGATGCAAGAAAACTTTTTTGAAAAAGGGAACACAGTTTTAAATTTTTACCAATAAATATTAGTTGACGTTTTTTGCTTGAATAAAGGATAATATAAGATAAAGTTACAATATGTGTACTTGAATGTGCTTGAAGTCCAAAAATTTTTTAAAAATAATTTTTAACCTGTATCTGAAAATAGCAATTCATAAAAAAAAAGAAGACTTTACTGCCCACTTAACATTTCATTCTACACAGCTTCAATCTAAATCATTAACCAAAAGCTCTAACGTTTTTTTTACAAACATTTAAACTTTAGTGGTTTTTTCATACTTGTTAGAATTTAAATCTTTGAACATGTTTTTAATTTGTGACCAGTCCCATGGTATGTTTATTGAATTTAGAATTTATTTAATATTTAATGAGACAAGGCTTAACTTGATCTGTAATACTGATACCATTATTCAAATGATTTTCAAGCATATTTTCTGATGAGTTCATTAACTGTAATTAGAAAAAAAAGTTTTTTTTTTACTGTATATATACTATATAATATACTGTTAAGTGTTTATTTGCAAGAAGTAAATTGCTTTGAGTATCACGTTAAAAAAGACATTAATGGGTGTTATAATAGCCTATTTGAAAATGGAGCAATTCCTCTGATAAACAAACCAAATAGAATTAATCAAACAATTTCCTTAATTGATAGCATTATAACCAACAATATTTTTAATAATCCGCTATTTTCATATTAATTATTTACCTATTTTCATTTCCCTATTTTCTTTAATTTTACATTTTGTATATAATTAAAAAAAATCATTTAAAAAACGAATTTTTTATAACAAAACCTAGAATTTTTTAAATATCAACTTTCTTTAGTTAATTGGCACATTATTAACTTTTCTGAAGACATTACTTTAATATACAAATCTTTTTTTAAAATTAATAATGAAATTTATGACATTAATTTTCCCAAAGTAGAAAAGGTGTTCCGCAAGGATCCATACTTGTACCACTTTTCTTTTTTATGTATAATGATCTTAATAAAACCTCAAGCTTAACATCAGTAATCTTTGCTGATGACACAAACTTGTTTTTATCTCATGAAATTACAAATATACTTTTCAATAACATGACAAACGAGCTTAAAAAAGTTTCTTTTTGGTTTAAAATAAATAAATCTCTAAAAATTGACAAAACTAAATGGACACTTTTCCATCCACACCTAAAAAAAAATAAGATTGCTAACTCTAATGCCTGACCTTTTTATTGTCAATATCGTTATTAAAAGAGAAAAAGTTGTAAAGTTTTTAGGAGTGTATATTGATGAAAATCTATCTTGGAAAAATCATATTGACAGTACCTTCTCAAAAGTAGCAAAATCTATTGGCATTATATATAAAGCTAGAGACATTTACAACTAACGCAGCTATACTATTCCTTTATTAATTGCCACATCAATTGTGCAAATACAGTATGGGGTAGCAACAATAAAACAAAACTTAAATCTCTTTATCATCATCAGAAACACGCAGCTCGTGCAATAACTTTTAAAAACCGTTTTACGCCCTTTAAGCCACTTCTGCAGGAAATGAAAGTCTTAAATATTTACAACTAAACGTATATAACATTTTATACTTTATGTTTAAATGAAAACAAAAATTATCTCTCTGGGGAGTATTTAAAAATCTTTGTGTAATAAAACCCAAAAATAAGTATGATTTACGTATGTAAATAAGTATGATTTACGATAATTATCTTAATGCCCCTTTTTGTCGGAATAAGTATACTCACTTTTATATTTCTTATCGTGGTCCATATCTATGGAACAAAATAGTTATATCTAATATAGACTTTTCTATTAACTTGACTTAAACAAAAATTAAAAGAAATTATTTTTTTTCTATGGAGAAAAAACAATTTTTTTTAATTTTTGTAAATAAAGATGCTTTCTATAGAAAACATCTTTATTTACGAAAAATCCGAATTTGTGTGCAACTACGGAGAGATCGCACACAAATTCGGATTTTTTTGACGTTTTAGAGAAAAGGGGGTATAAGCAGCTTTTATATATAATTATTTTATAATTGTTTTATTTTATTTTATATACAGTATTGGACAATGCTTGTGCAACCAACATCGAACAATGCTAAAAAGTGTTCCTAATTTTACATGTCTTAAAAATGAAATGAACTATACTACCACAGCAAACAGTTAAGGAGTCTGGAGTTATAGCATGCCATGACATGAGCAATCAGCTGACAGGTGACAGCACACAGCCAGAATTTCGTTGACAAGTGCAATTTTGCAGCGGACAAAACAAATGCAACTTTTTTGGTTTGTTTCATTTTCTTAAGTCTGGTCCGTGTCAACGTCACGGAAGTTTTTTAATAATTAAAGTAAGTATCCAGAAGTTTCCAGAAGTATGAAATTACGTAAGTGAAATGTCACAAATTAATTAAGTGGAATTATTGCGTAATAACGTAATAATTCCACTTATTACGTAATAATTCCACAAATTATATAATAACTCCACAAATTATGTAATAGTTCCACAAATTACGTAAATGGAATGTCACGATTACGTAAGTGGAATGTCACAAAAAAGTATTTGCGATAAATATTGCGTGAAAAAATGGACCGTATCAAGACTATGCTCTACGTATCGTATCGGCAGCAGATAACAAAGGTGGAAGACCGCGTTCCAACACTTCTAAAGAGGATTCTATGATTGTCAGATCCGTCAAGAAGGATCCCTGGATATCATCAGTCGAGATACAAAAGCAATTAGAGCTGCATGTATCGGACCTAATAATCAGACATTTTCCGTGTACGTCGACCGGCTGGAAAACGCCTCGATTTACGTTACTGCCATATGGCCGTGAAGCATGGAGGAGGCAATGTAATGGTCTGGGGTTTTTTTTCTGCTAACGGTGTTGGTTCAATACATCGAATCGATGGAATAATGGACCGTTTCATGTATAAAAATATCCTGAAAGATGTTATGTTACCTCATGCCGAATGGAATATGCCAATAAAATGGGTTTTTCAGCAAGACAACGATCCGAAACACACTGCAAAAGTAGTCAAGTAGTGATTTCAAGACAACTACCTATCGGTGCTGAATTGGCCGCCTCAATCTCCGGGGCTCAACCCTATCGAGAACCTGTGGAAGATCGTCAACCGCAGAATTAATCGTGAAGGTTTTCGTAATAAGGATCAACTGTTTGAACAAATCCAAAAGGCCTAGGCAGCGATTCCACAAGGTTTCATTAATCACCTGATCGAATCTATGCCTCAAAGATGCAAGGCTGTGATCGACAACAAAGGATTCACCACGAAATATTGAGAGCGAAATACGGCTTTACATTTTGTGGAGTTGCACTTGTTTTGTCCAGAAGGAAATCAACTTTTTTAATACTTTTTATTAATTTATTAACTTTCGTGTACAAAAAATGAATTTTGTGATGAATAAAACTTGGAGAACATTGTCTCTAAACAGTTACATATTTATTTATCTAAACTAAAAAAATGCAGCACTTTTATATAAAGAAACTAAATTAGCATTATTTGGTTGCACTTGTTTTGTCCAATACTGTAATTGTAATGATTTAGGTATACAATAAAAATGTCCTACTAAAATACTATTTAGGTATTGTATTAGAATAAGGGATACAAGGTGTTAAATAAGGGATATAAGCTTTAAAATGCTTTTTGTTCATATATTATCATTTTTAGCAAAGAAACAATACTTTTAAAAATAAAAAAGAAAATAGAATGAAATGCTTTTATAGGCTATAAAAAAAATGCGTGATTTTATAAATGTCTTATTCTTAAATGAACTTTCCCGATATCCCAATTTATCAATTCACAGTAATCTTTGGCTCTAAGATTTAATGTTGTAGAAAGTTTAAAATGTCTATTGGATTCGCTAGTATTCCTGGATTTAATGTTGTAGAAAGTTTAAAATGTCTATTGGATTCGCTAGTATTCCTGGATTTAATGTTGTAGAAAGTTTAAAATGTCTATTGGATTCGCTAGTATTCCTGGATTTAATGTTGTAGAAAGTTTAAAATGTCTATTGGATTCGCTAGTATTCCTGGATTTAATGTTGTAGAAAGTTTAAAATGTCTATTGGATTCGCTAGTATTCCTGGATTTAATGTTGTAGAAAGTTTAAAATGTCTATTGGATTCGCTAGTATTCCTGGATTTAATGTTGTAGAAAGTTTAAAATGTCTATTGGATTCGCTAGTATTCCTGGATTTAATGTTGTAGAAAGTTTAAAATGTCTATTGGATTCGCTAGTATTCCTGGATTTAATGTTGTAGAAAGTTTAAAATGTCTATTGGATTCGCTAGTATTCCTGGATTTAATGTTGTAGAAAGTTTAAAATGTCTATTGGATTCGCTAGTATTCCTGGATTTAATGTTGTAAAAAGTTTAAAATGTCTATTGGATTCGCTAGTATTCCTGGATTTAATGTTGTAGAAAGTTTAAAATGTCTATTGGATTCGCTAGTATTCCTGGATTTAAGTTTTTGAATTGCTTTAGTTCTAACTAGTTTTCTTTCATCACTTATCAATAAAATATTCTCTGGGTTAGAAAAAAATGAGCTTTGCTTCAAAACTTGCTCCATGACTTCCTTGTATTTTACATTAATAACTGTATTTTAACTGAGCAAGATAGCAAAAATTTTGAGCGCCATTGATTGCCAAATAATTTGATTTGATTTGGAACCATCCTGGTGCATAGCATTGCATAATTATTATGACCAAGTCAATAAGTTCTTTTGTTGGCTTTTCTGTAGAAATGTATAAATGAGCGTAAAATACAATTTGCTCTTGTGAGCCATTGGGCACAATGAAGATTTCCTGCAGAATTTTAAAATATTTCATTTGAAACATCTACTGATTGAATAGATAAACAGATACTGTAAAGATATTTTTGATCTGAACTTAATTCACTAAAGATATTATATGGAATTAAATGAAAAGAACTCTATTATTTTTCTTCTGTTATTTTTTTACTAATTTCACCTATAAATGATCCAGGGCCAGAAGTTTTTCCGTTAATCAACTCAAATACGTGTTTAAAGGGAAATGTAGTTGACAAACGAGCCACTGCATAGGTTTTTTGAGTTCTGTTTCAATTAATTATATCACCCCTCCAAATTTTCCAGTATTTACTACAGCTGCATCACATAAGAGAGCACTTAAAAAACTGCTGCTGCCAGTTTCAAATATTAAATGGAGAATTTCATTAGCATTGCAGCAAGAAGTTCCATTATCAGGTGTTAGATGATTTATATACCTGCTGCTTGGTTCTCTAACAGCTGTAATATATTCTTCCTTAATTATCCCTGCAATTGTTATTGCATTGTCTTTCCTTCCATCAAAACCAATACATTGTAATTTCAAATTTTTGCATTTTCTTTCATTTACATTTTTTTTTCCAACACAAATTCTTTCTCTTTCTACTATTTCCCTATCAAGCATATTTGATTCATTTAGTATACCCATGTCTTTTAGAGCAGCATTGACAATAGCAGCAGTTCCTCTGTAACTGATACGATAACGATCTGCTATGATTGCTAGTTCATTTTAATGAAACCTATTTTGATTACATTTTTTTAAAACATCAGAGACATATAGCTTGTCATAATTATTATTAGATTCATCTAATATAATATTATTCTCAGATTCATAGAAATTGTCCTCAGCAATTTGTCTATCAATGTCTTTCTTAACATTTGTTATGTGTATTTAATTGTTTTTGCCTTGTAACAAATTTTTTTTTTCTAGTCTCAGTTTTCTTTAAAGTATATGTGTAGGCACGATCAAGTAGTCCAAGTTGATTTGTGCGTTTCTTTTGCCCAACAAACGCATCCCACTCTTTTATTAGCACTTTAGAAGTACATCTACATTTCTCTCTTTTTATTCCTAAATCATAACAATTGCATGAACATATTTCAAACATGTTGTCAAAAGCTTTCAATTTGTCATAAAAGGTAACTAAGGTAACTAAGGTAACTAAGGTAACTAAGATTTCTTCTAAGTCTTGAGGTTTTATTTAAATTTGATGCTTTTTCTATTAATCTAGATATTTTCCATTAACCTACATACACATTTCCATTAATCTACTTTTGAGAATACTCCCTCTGTTTCGATTGTTGGAAAACTGAATTTACGCCAAATATTTTCAATTTCAGTGGTAACTAACCTGTAACATCTATAAGCAGAACTTGATCCTTGGCTTTAGCATCATTTCTACGAACATAGTAGCAATATTTTGCAACATTTCTTTTTGTAGGAACCATTGCAGTTGGAAGTTTAGAACCTTGTCCAAATGTTAAGTTGTCAGTTTTACTGCAAGTATGAAATGTTGCCATGATACAATGTGTTGCTTATTATTAGTTATATTTTATTTTTAATTACTAAAAAAAAAAAAGAACGCTAATATATACACAAACACTAAATATACTATGTATAGAGACTAAAATGCAACAAATAGAACAAACTAAAAAATTACATAGTAGCATAGAAAAAGTTCTTATGCTGCCATGGCATAAAGTTAATAATTCTGAAATTGAGCAACAATTTTTTTTTGCTTCAAGTTTTTTTGATAAAAAAATGTATACCCAAAAAAAAAAAAAAAAAATTTTTTTTTTTTTTTGGAAAAATTAAGGTGTGTGGAGCAACCCTTCGTTGTGTGTAAAAAAAAAATTTAATCTACAAAGTTATATCAAAAACTCTACATAGTGCGGCTTGTCAAAATTTTAAAAAAAGTATGGTTTGACCCGCCCTATTGTACAAGGCTTCGTGATAAGATCTATATGATCTTCTAGAAGTCCTTCCATTAATCTTTTATGTACATTATATTTTATTCTAAAGAATTATTATGGTAAAAAAAAATAAATAAATAAATAAATAAACAAATTGCAAACATAAAAAAATTAAATCGCCATGGATTACTTAGGGTATCCTAAAATCTTCTAAAATTAAACAAAACCTTTATATTAAATATTTATAATCAAAAACAACTGAGAGTAAGACCATTTATAAAAATTACGTAAGACTATTTGAACGCCTAAGAAAAAGTTCGAAAACATTATACTACATTATTTTACTTAAAATAAATAATACAAATTAAACTCAAAACGCACTTGGCAACTAATAAACGAAATTACTGGTAACACTAAAAAAATGTCGAAATATTTGCCCTCAGTTATTAAAGCAGATTTTTTTTCTTGATCAAAAAACAATTGCTTCCGAATTTAAAAAGTATTTTGTATCTGTAGGACCAAACCTAGTCAAAAAAATTCCAAAACTTAAAAAACTATGGCAACATATAACCCTCTAAACTCGTATCTAAAATTTTTTAATTTGTCTTTTAAAGAGTTTGAAAGTGCTTTTAAATTGGTAAAGTCAAATAAAGTAGTTAGTCCAGATGATGTCAATGGGAATGTTATTATAAACTGTTTTGACGTTTTAAAAGACATACTTTTTCAAATTTTTAAATGCTCTATTAATCAGGGAGTTATTCATGATGATTTAAAAATAGCAAAAATAATTCCTATATTTAAAGACGGAGAAAAAAAAAACGTAAACTATCTATCTTCCAATTTCTATCTTCTCTGTTTTTTCTAAAACTTTAGAAAGAATTGTACAATAGAATATTCAATCACCTTTTATCAAACAAATTATTATATAACATACAATATGGATTAAAAAAAAAAAATTCAACAGAGCATGCTATTATTCAGCTTACAAGAAGTATATCAGGCTCGTATAACAATTCTATAATTCACATTGGGAATATTTATTAGTTTAGCGAAAGCGTTTGATACCAATGATCATAGTATTATTGCTTAAAGATTAAAGTATAATGGTATAACAGGCTTTTTTAAAATGGTTGAAAAGTTGTTAAACTAATCGTAAACAATTTTTTTACGTCAATGAAACATTTTCATCAAGCTTGTTAAATATTACATTTAGAGTTCCTCAAGGATCCATATTAGGACCTATTCTTTTTCTTATTTATGTTAATGATCTATACAAAGCCTTGGATTTAATAACAATTATGTTTGCTGATGACACTAATTTATTATGTCACACAAAACCATTCCTACTCTATTTGATTACAAAAATATCGAGTTAATCAAAATATCTGACTAGCTTAAGACTAACAAGTTATCAAAAAACATAAACTGCCAATTAACATGCCTCACCTTGTTATTGACAGTATTCAAATTAAACAAGTAACAGTAACTAACTTTCTTGATGTTTGTATAGATGAAAATCTTACATGAAAAAATCACATTAAAAACTTATCAAGTCGAATTTCAAAAAGTATAGGAATATTGTACAAAGCAAGAAATATTTTAAACAAACATATTTTAGTACAATTATATCACTCATTATTCCCATTTTTCAAACAAATCTTTTTAAATTTTGTATTGATTATCGCGGACCATTCTTATGGAATAAAATAGTTTTAAAAAATTTTACTGAGGATTTTATTCATCAAAGTAACTATTTTTCTTTTAAACGAAAGCTTAAAGAACTTATTTTTACAATCAAAGATTTAAAAATATACTTTGATATTTTTTAGTGATCTTCTTTTTCTACCCTCTATTTAAACATGAAATTATAAATATATATATATATATATATATAATTTATAAAATTATAAATATATATATATATATATATATATATATATATATATATATATATATATATATATATATATATATATATATATATATATATATATATATATATAATGAATTTTAAGTTTATTAATTTATTCAGGTTCTTAGTTTTTTATTTCTTAGTTTAATTTTTTTGAAGCGAAAATTCGTAACTAATTTTATCTGAATACCGCAACTGCAAGTAGCAATCGATCGATCCAGACCTTTCTCGTCTCCATTGCAATTGTAGATTTCATATTGTAAGCTTTCTTCTTCATAGTTCATAGTTCTTTTTTCATAGTTCTTCATAGTTTTTTTTTTTTTTTATCTTCATAGTTTTTTTTTTTTTTTAATCGATTTAAAAAAAAAAAAATTTAATGACTTTTTATCTCATTTATATTTTGGGTGTGTTTAATGTACATTTTAAATGAAATGATACTTCTCACTTTTCTAGATGGTGATGTTTTTAACTATGAAATTTGTAGTTTTGCTTGTAACGGAAAGCAAGATGCTCAACAATATCTGTAATTAGTAATACATTTGATAGATCTATCATTAATAGTCATTTTTTAAAAAGAAACTCACACCTTTTTTCAGAAAACCATCACAACGGCAAAACGAGGAGATAAAAGAAATGGCCATGAGAACACAATATAGCAAAGGCTTTATTTTGGATGAATGCATTTTCAAACTCATCAAAAAAAAAAAAAAAAAAAAAGAAGACTTCAATAAGTCCAAAACATTCACATATTCTAGCAAAAAGGAATGGAAACAAAGAAGCGCAACTTGATGATGCCGCTGATTTTATGCATTACATGCACCTAAAATTAAAAAAATATATATATATTCTAACCCTTACCACTGTTTTAAAATACTTCTTTAAAAAAAATTTCATAGTTTTTTATATTATTTATCATTTATTGTGTTTTCAACAGTTCTTATAAATATTTTGCTGTAAAAATGCATTTTTTTCAAAACGGGGCGAGATTGCCCCAATTTTGTGTTAAATTTTGAAAAACTTATTTTTTAAGTTTATTAAAACTTAGTTTTTACATTAAAATGTTTTTTTGAATTAGTAAATAAAAGGAATTCTTGAATCGTTTTCCTATTTCTACTTTTGTATAGTGTAATTTTGTATATTTTGTATTTTTTTTTTAACTTTTTTAAAAGTAGGAGTTACTCCTGTTTACCTTACTTCAAAATACCAAACAAAAAAAATTTATTTTAAAGAAAATTTAAAATTTTGATAGACTAACTATATGATCTTTTTAAATTAGAAATCTATTTTATAAAGCTGTATGTTTAAGAAATGTAAACGAATATAACTTTCTAATATCACTTATCATAATTGCGAAAAACAATTAAAAAACGCCTACAGATTATATTTTTGGTTGGAAATATCAAAGGGTCTATGTTTGAAAATTATTTGAAGAAAAGATTTTAAGCCCATTGAACTAAAACCCCGTTATTTGAAAGCTTTTGACACAAGAGCTACAACGCTTTACTTTGTATCGTCTGCAAAATATATTAATAATGTCAATTTACTAACTTTTAGCGGTAAATTCAGACCACCTGGAATACAATATTTATTTGGTTTAATTTTTAACCAGATTTTTTACAAGATAATATAGTTATTATATATGTATTTATTTTAAGCTAAACTCATTTTACCGCATTAAAAAAATATTCAGAAAAGATTTCTGAATAACATACAGCCTTATCGACATCTTAATAACATACAGCCTTATCGGCGGACCTGTACACGGCGCACCCTAAACTCGTTGAAGTTTGTTAATTCTTGGAACGAATATTCTCGGTGTTTGCATTTTGGTATTTTGCAGAATGGGCGCTAAAATATTACTTCATTGCGCGCCATAATGGTAACGTAGAAAATAGTAAAACAAAAACTTTGCGTAAATGCATTTTAATAAAAATGTAACATTTTATGAAAAATTTAAAATTTTACAAATTATCAACATATCTACATTAAATATTAGATTAAATCGATCTTCTAAAGGTATCTTCTCTTGTTAACATAACTTTTTGTGGCTTTTCTTTTTTGTAATCGATCTTCTTAAGGTATCTTCTTTTCTTTGCATACTTTTTTGTGGCTAATCTTCTTTTAATCGATCTTCTACAGTTATCTTCTTCTTTAACGTATATATTGTGTTGTACATTAAAAAAAAACAAGTTCAATACAAATATTATGAAACATTTTAAATGTAAATATTATATTATAATACTTATTTTATATTACATTACAGAGGATACCTATCATTAATGTTTTAAGAATAAAGAGAAATAGACCACTAGACCACTTTAAATCACCCTGAGATCAAAAAACATACTTTAATCTTCGTTTCATGCGACACCAAAACGACTCAACATGATTTGTTGTTGCTCCAGTGTCAGGATCAACAAAGTTTATTGTATGGTTTACAGTGAAATGATTGTAGCCTAAGTTGTTTAAATTAGCATAGGAAGCCCACTGATCTGAGTGTATTATTGATCTAAGTGCAACCCATTGTTGAATTATTGGCACTAATGTTTTACATTTTAATTTTCGTTTACACCTACTACCTCAGATGCAGCGGTTACAGGAACCTCCAGGACGCATAAAAACAGTAATTGAAGTATCAGACTTACACTTAAAGATGTAGAGCTTTCGCAAAATCCTGCTCGAATTGACTTTGTCTTTTTGCAAGTGTTGCATCGCCAAATATGTTTTTCCTCAAATTAAGTATTTTAAAGATACAAAGGATAATCTGTTATGTCAAATCAACCAATATTTCTTCTTTGATTACTTTCAATGAACTCAGCTAAAGGTGTCATCTTACTTAATTTAAAGGCGGTAAAAATAAAGTAAAATAAATAAAAAGGAAGTGCGAATTAAAAAATTATATGCTAAATTTTCATTCGTTAATATTAGCCAATCATTAAACGGCAAAGTTATCGTTTCGAACTTTACCGAGTTCGTTTACGAACTTCACCGAGTTTAGGGTGCGCCGTGTACAGGTCCGCCGCCTTATCTACATCCTAATAACAGACAGCATTTAACTGTCCATAGAAACGACAATAAAATTATCATTTTTTCTCCAAAAAATTATCTGTTTTCGAAATTTTTAATTCTCTATTTGACAATCATGAGATTTAATAAAAAATTAATTTAATTTAAAAATATTTTAATTAAATATTAAAAAATAATTTTTTTTTAAATAGAACACTTGCTGAAATAATAGCACCGTTGAAAAATTTTTTTTTTTAAGTTTTTGTTTTAAATGGAATCTTTGTTTTACTTTATGAAGTAAAGTTATATTTAAAAATGAATTAATTATGCCTAAATTTTGCTTTTAAAAATATGTGGCTATGAAAATAGCCGTTTTATATACCAACTAAAAGTTAGTGTTTGTGCGGTGACTTATGGACTTTCTCGTTATGTTTGGGAAGCAAAGCGGCTTGTATATTTGGCAACACACCACCATTTGCAATAGTGACACCTGCTAATAGCTTATTTAACTCTTCGTCGTTTCGAACAGCCAATTGCAAATGACGCGGGTTGATTCTTGATTTTTTGTTGTCGCGGGCAGCGTTACCAGCCAATTCTAAGATTTCAGCAGAAAGATATTCCATAACAGCAGCCAAATAAACGGGTGCACCTGACCCTATGCGGTTAGCATAATGTCCTTTGCGCAAAAATCGGTGAATACGTCCAACAGGGAACTGAAGACCAGCTCTTGAGGATCTAGTTTTGGACTTTTCTTTGGTTTTTCCTCCTTTACCACGAGACATTTTAACTTTGCTTCTTAAAAGTAACTGAACCGCCTTGAAAGACTTATGAACTATAATTATTGAATTAATATTTTACTTGTTTTATTTTTCCGAGTGGTCTCAAAACTCAGTATTATTAGCGAATTTTGAAATCGACAAGTATTTTCGAATTCGAACTTAAAAAACGTTTTTTCACGTTAAAGTAAATTGTGTAAATATTTTGGAGACCATTCATTTTTCAAATAAAAAAATTTGCGAAAATAAAGTGGTTTTAAAAATCGTTTTAACGTTATATATTTTTTAATTGTTTTACGTTTTAAAAATTTTGCAGATATTATGAATAAAATAAAAAAAGGGAACTCACATAGTTTTTTAATGCCGCCTTTTAATAATTTCTTTTCTTGAAAGGGACGAAAAATCAAATATTTAATACTTTACCACTTCAGTATAACTTTTTTGATTTCAAATAATTATTAGATTTAAGTAATCATTTTTTTTGATTTCATTTTGATTTTGTTTATTATTTAATATACTTAAATCATTTCAATATATTATTTAATATTTACTACTCTGTGTTCTAATCAATTTTAAAATGTTTGGATATAATAAAAAAAATTTATATAATTAAAGGTAATACTTAAAATTAATAATTCGATATTTACGTTCTCTTTTAATTTTATTTACTTAAAAATTCTTTATGTTTTACAAGTTCATGTATAAATATAACCCAAAAAGTGTGAAAACTTACTTTTAGCTATCAAATAATCTAACACTCTATAATAGGGTGTTTGCCAGATCAGGGAAATATCAAGGAAATCCATCTTAAAATATTGGCAGACACCCTGTATAAGGTTCAAACATTTAATAAAAACATTTACTCACTTACACTACAATATTTTTTTTTTGTATCAAAAGCAGTGTTACCAATATTTTATGTGCAATATAAAATAAATAAGGACGTTTAACAATTTAAAAGAATGTTTTAATATTTTAAAACGCATATAAATTACGGGATTGCATTCAGTAACTCCAAAACCAATATAAAAAAAAATCCACGAGGTTAACTTTTATTACAGGGTCTATTTAATGGCGGTCAAAAGTGTATATTTTGTCTTTATTGTTTATTAATACTGCTAAAATGATCTTCAAATTAACTAAAAAACTAATATCTAAATGAAGACGTAATGACTAAAAATATTTATTGTAGATTATACTAAAGATAATTAACGACATAAATATTCCCTAACTAGGAAAAAAGTCTTTTAAATTGAAGCAGATATATTTGAATAAAATATATATATATATATATATATATATATATATATATATATATATATATATATATATATATATATATATATATATAATTTTTGCGTACAAAAATAGTAAAGGGTTTTCTAACCCAGAGAGACGGCGTCGCTCCGTTATAAAAATTATTTTAATATTGATAGAAATAAATTTATTTGAGTGTAAAAAAAGTATAACTTGTTATTTTTATAACATAAAAAAATAATATAATTACTGATTAGCATGATTTTTAAATAGTTTAATTTTTTAAGAAATCTCACAATTAAACTGGGGGTATAAATAAGTTCAACAAATTTATTAAATTATTTGTAAACGAATCAAAATTTAATTGTTCTTTTCGCCAAAATGTAAAGAGAGAGTATACCGCAAACAGATAATATTTGCATTTTAACTGTATAATAGTTATTGTAAAAGTTATTTGATTATTGCAAAATAAATAAATTTTATCGTATGAATAATCCCATTTGTATATACTGAGAATAAGATATTAAAAATAAAAGTTAACATAAATGTCTCGTGGTCAACAAATTTTCACCATCATTGAAAAAATTATTAGTTAGCACACTGTCTCATTATTAACAATTAAACAACGTTTAATGTCTCGAAAAAAAGAACATATTTTACTTCTAATAAAATAAAATCGAAAAGTAAAAAATTCGAAAAAAATTATAATTTTGAGACCACTTTTACGTATAAATAAAAGAAGTAAATTTAAAAGTAAATAATTGATTTTAACAAGTTGATCAAACCAGTTGTCTCTGCCTTCTAATTTCTTTTGTTAAAAAAAAACTATAATGTCACGTGGCAAAGGAGGAAAAGCTAAAGGAAAATCTGTAACAAGATCATCAAGAGCTGGACTTCAGTTCCCCGTTGGGCGTATTCATCGATTCTTGCGCAAAGGACATTACGCTAACCGTATCGGATCAGGAGCGCCAGTTTATTTAGCTGCTGTGATGGAGTATCTTTCTGCTGAGATCTTGGAATTAGCTGGTAACGCTGCTCGCGACAACAAGAAATCCAGAATTAATCCACGTCATTTACAACTGGCTGTCCGAAACGATGAAGAATTAAATAAATTGTTAGCTGGTGTCACTATTGCAAATGGTGGTGTGCTGCCAAACATACAAGCTGCTCTGCTTCCTAAACATAACGAGAAAGTCCACAAGTCACCGCACAAACACTAACTTTTAGTAGGTGCATTAAACGGCTATTTTCATAGCCACATATTTTTAAAAGCAAAGTTTGGACATAATCAACTCATGTAACTTTACATTTACTGTAAAGTAAACAGAAATTTTGTTTAGACATTTAAAATCTTGCAACTATAGCTAACTTTAGCTAATATTTCAGAAAAGTTTAGCTAACAACAGTGTTATTTACTTTTAAGTATGTGTTCTATTTAAAAAATTAAAAATCGTCAACAAAATCCTTTACCTTATAAAACGGCCATTTTCACAGTCACATTTTTTAAAATTAACTTTTGGATAAACGCAAAATGTTAGCATTAAATTTTATCAATAAATTATCATGCATTTAAAGTTATAATCAATTCAAATTTGGTCTTCATAAAATCTTTAAAATATGTTTTTTAAATAAATTTTTCGTTTAGTGTTTGAAAGTGATGACTATGCAAAAAAAATTTTTTTTTTTCTTATCAAAAATAGGGAAGAAAGAGGAATGCTCCTTTATTATCCTTTTTATAGTGGTGATAACACTGACCAATAAACAAATTTTTTAGTCCAAAAGAGAGATAGTCAATCCGTTCTGTAATTTGTAAAACAGAATACCAAGATAAACTCTCTGCCTTGTTATCTTACTTCAGCATACTCCTTAGCATTAATTAAGTTTACCCTGACAAATTTAATGAAGTTGGTTATGGATTGATGATATTATCTAAACAGATATTTCATTATGCTATGCTTTTTGATGCACGCTAGGACTAAGCTATGCAAAGTCCCAGCATGCATTAGATGCGTGGGAGCTGTTTGTGATTACAAATGGGTCTCCACTAGGTACTCTGAGCAGTCAGGAGAAAGTTGGAAAAAATAAATTATAAGTTAGGAACAAGTTATAAGGTAAAACAAATGTCATTCCAATTGCATATTTACATCAGACTGATGACAAGAACACATCCAATGATTGCCAGTAAAAAAAGTATTTTGCCATGTAGAAAATGTAAACTTAAAACTTGGACATAACACAAGATGGTGTTAAGTAGATGTGCATATGAGCTGAGGTGAGCGCAGTGTTAGCGTACTTGCCTCAGAAACAAAGGATCGGTGGTTCAAACCCCAACTCCTGGCAAGTTTTGCGACATCTGTTAGGAGGAAGGCGTGAACTTCCAATTAAATGCTCATCCGCGCTGCTCTATGATAAGACCGTAAGGACTTCTTGGGGTACCTAAATAAAAAAAATAAAAAACAATTATAATAATAAAAAAGATGTGAACCATGTCTTTAGTTAGGAAAAAATGATGTTTCAAATATGTTTTTTGTGATCATATAAATCTTTGTATATTTGTATTTAATATAGAATTATTTTAAGCTAAAAAATGTTTGATTTCAAATCCTTTGATATCCTTTGATATCCTTCTTTTTTTTTCTTCATAAAACAATTTACAATTTTATAAAGTTATCTCAGGTTACAATAATATTAAGGTTTTTACAATATAGAAGTTTTAGAGTTGTTTAAATATAAATATATATATATATATATATATATATATATATATATATATATATATATATATATATATATATATATATATATACAGAAGTTTTAGAGTTGTTTATATAGAAGTTTTAGAGTTGTTTATATATATAAATATATATATATATATATATATATATATAATAATAATAGAGTTTGATTATTTGAAAAAATACAACTTTTTGATGGTACTTGAAGTTTCATGCCCTTCGGCAATCATCAGCCATATTTTATTCTTTTAAAACAAGAAAAACCGTTAAAAAATACAAAATACAAAAATTAACAGAAAAAACAATAACAAAGCAATAGAATGAGTTCTGACGTCAAAACAAAATTTTTAATTAGAAAATTGTTTAATCAGCCGTGTCGAAGTGGGCGAGAAGAAACTTGTTTCGATGCCTGCATTTGGATATCATTTCATTTTTTTGTTAATTAGATTTTTATTTTTGGAAAACAGAATTTGATATTTTTCATTTATACACAGTTTGCAAGACTTCATGGTTGGGTTGTAAGCATTGCACTGCCTAATTATTTTCCATTTAATAACTGGATTTAAATTTGCATCTTTCAGTTTCCAAAATTCTTTTGATAGTTCAGTGTCATTTTTGTATTTTTGAATGGTAAAAGATTTTACATGGTTGGCATATCTAATTTTGAATGGTGTTTCGCTTATACCGATGTATAGTTTGATGACAGGATTGGTAGTAGGATTAGTTGAACTTATTTTAGCTTGGTATACAATGTTTTTTGTTAAGCATTGGTTTGATAGAGGGCAGGTGTTTTTATTAAGGCAGTTGCAATTGGTTTTAGGTAGATCTTTTTTGTTGTTCATAATTTGTCGATTGTGTGCATTTAGGATAGATTTCATGTTCGGCATACAGCTATAACTTACTTTTATGGTGTTTCTGTTGAAGATTTTGTGGAACTTGTGGTTTATTGGGAAGTGTTTGTTGACTAAAGTTAAGAAGCTTTTTCCTATGTTAGTGCTTACATTTTTGCTGAAAGGTGGGTTAAACCAAATGATGTTGCGTTTACGGTTTTTTGTATAAGGTGAATTTAAATTAGGGTGGTATGAAAGTTTATGATTAAAACCGGACTTTAACAGTGCGTCATTGTATGCAGGAGTAGATCTTTGGAAAATTTCTTCACTTGACGAATTTGCAGACAATCTTAACTCAATTGAATGCGGAAGCTGTTTTAAAATATTTGGCGGGTGGTTTGAATCAGTGTGAATATAATTTAAAGAATTTCCGGGCTTAGAATATGGTTGGAAAGTATGGTCATTTAGATTTAATGTGACGTCGAGGTAATTTACAATTTTCATGTTGCATTGTATTGATATATTGAGTTCGTTTTTTTTAAATATTTCAACAAGATGTTTTTTAATTTTTTCCATTTGGGGGCCACTCATGTTTTTAAAAACTGCTAAGCCGTCATCGCGGTATAGTCCGAAATCATTTTTATTATAAACCTGTGCAACTTGAGACAATAGATAAATTCCCACGAGTTCACAAACTTCAGCTCCGTCAAATGCTCCCATTGAAACATCGAATAAACCGCCTGATTTTTTAATCCAAACTTGATCATCATTATATAGTAATGACTTCCTTGCGTGATAGATCAATGATTTATGGTTAGGTTCAATATTTAGATGTTGTTCAGCGAAATGGATAGCATTGTTGAGTAATTTTTCTGTTATTGATGGGTAAAAATCAACAATGTCAAAAACAAGGAATTTACAAAGGTGTTTATTTCTGATGCAATTAAACCAGTTTGTGGTATCTTGTGTTTTTTTCCATTGATTGAGGTGAAGTTTATTGACAAGTTCAGAGTTTATATTAGAAAGTATAACTTTGCTAATTCTGCCGATTTCGTTTTTGGCGGGGTTTAATAAACGGACAGTTGGATTGTTTGTAAAGTTTTCTTTATGGTCTTTTAATTTTATAAAGCAATTTGAAGGTGTGTTAATATTAATTTTATTAAAAACGTCGTGATTCTGTAATATCTGTTTACCTTCTTTATTTATTTGGTTTTTTATTTTTGTATTCGATTTTTTGTATGTTGAGGTGATAGCGTTTGTAAGTAAATGGGTGTAATTTTCTTTAGATATATTATATAAATTGGATGTTTTATCGGAAAAAGTGTAAGTAAGTTTGCTATTGCGTATGGTAGATATGTCATTCTTTAATTTGTTTTGGAAATTATTGTAGACTTTACGGAATTTAATGTTTTTTATTAGGTCTATCAGATCGTTTTCAAATGCAGTCATGTCGGAGATTTGCTTGGGGTAATTTGATGTTTTTATGCCGTAATTGTTATAATAAAAATTTTCCTTACTTTTTTGATCTTTATTGATGAAAAAGAAAGCTTTCCATCTCATTCTTTTTATTAATGCTTCGGTTTTATCAAGTAACTGTATTTTGTAGTCCTTTATTGATGGAATCGGAATGTTCTTGGTTGAATAATTCAAGTTAGTTTTTTTCATTATGCAGACGACTTGAGAAGAGTGCTCAACGTACGGAGCTGATTATTGTTGTTTTATTGTACCAAATTAAGATACAAAAATCTCTTGTTCGTTTGAGAGTGATCAATATAATGTAAGTGTTTACAAAATAGATCAATAATAATAATAATAGAGTTTGATTATTTGAAAAAATACAACTTTTTGATGGTACTTGAAGTTTCATGCCCTTCGGCAATCATCAGCCATATTTTATTCTTTTAAAACAAGAAAAACCGTTAAAAAATACAAAATACAAAAATTAACAGAAAAAACAATAACAAAGCAATAGAATGAGTTCTGACGTCAAAACAAAATTTTTAATTAGAAAATTGTTTAATCAGCCGTGTCGAAGTGGGCGAGAAGAAACTTGTTTCGATGCCTGCATTTGGATATATATATATATATATATATATATATATATATATATATATATATATATATATATATATATATATATATATATATATATATATATATATATATATATATATATATATATATATATATATATATATATACAGTATCGGACAAAACAAGTGCAACCAAATAATGCTAATTTAGTTTATATAAAAGTGCTGCATTTTTTCAATTTAGAGAAATAAATATGTAACTGTTTAGAGACAATGTTCCTCAAGTTTTATTCGTCACAAAGTTCATTATTTGTACACGAAAGTTAATAAATTAATAAAAAGTATTAAAAAAAGTTGATTTCCTTCTGGACAAAACAAGTGCAACTCCACAAAATCTTGACCAAGCTGTATTTCGCTATCAATATTTCGTAGCGAATCCTTTGTTGTCGATCACAGCCTTGCATCTTAGAGGCTTAGATTCGATCAGGTGATCAATGAAACTTTGTGGAATTGCTGCCCAGGCCTTTTGGACTTGTTCAAACAGTTGACCCTTATTACGAACACCTTCACGATTAATTCTGCGGTTGACGATCTTCCACAGGTTCTCGATAGTGTTGAGATCCGCAGATTGAGGCGGCTAATCCATCACCGATAGGTGGTTGTCTTGAAACCACTGCTTGACTACTTTTGCAGTGTGTTTCGGATCGTTGTCTTGCTGAAAAACCCATTTTATTGGCATATTCCATTCAGCATGAGGTAACATAACACCTTTCAGGATATTTTTATACATGAAACGGTCCATTATTCCATCGTTTTGATGTATTGGACCTAGACCGTTCGCAGAAAATACCCCCAGACCATTACATTGCCTCTACCATGCTTCACGGTCTTATGGCAGTAACGTAAATTGAGGAGTTTTCCGGCCGGTTGACGTACACGGCAAATGCCATGGCTTCCAATGATGTTGAACTTCGATTCATCACTGAACAGGACAGTTTATCATTTCTGCACATTCTAGTCAATATGATATTAGCAAACAGGAGTCTTTTCTTCTGGTTCTTTAGTGAAATCAGCAGTTTCTTTGCAGGGCGTCGAGAAAACAATCCGGCTTCAACAGCACGTCGTCTGATTGTTCGGTCCAATACAGACAGCTCTAATTGCTTTTGTATCTCGACTGATGATAACCAGAGATCCTTCTTGACGGATCTGACGATCATAGAATCCTCTCTAGAAGTGTTGGAACGCGGTCTTCCACCATTGTTATCTGCTGCCAACTTCCAGATAGAACGATGAACATGATACGATACATGCTATTTTGAACGATATTTTGAACAACTCGATTTTTTCACGCAATATTTATCACAAATAATTTTTTGTGACATTACACTTACGAAATCGCCAATAATTTTCTTTCTTAATTTCAATCCAAGACTGTCGGGAGCCATTTTTGCACTTGAAGTCATAAAAATAATAAAAATAAATAATCACGCTTCTCAAGGCTTACCGTGTTACATTTACCTTGTGATACAGTAATGCTCTGTGGAACACAACGTTTTGGTTGGATGTAGACTGTATTGATGTTATAAAACACTTGTTGTATTTCACTTCTTGTACTGATGTTCTTCTATAAAACACTTTGATAAAACTCACTTCGATAAATTGTCTTGATAATACTGACTGATTGACTTCCATATACTGACTGAATTACATGTCGGTTTACATGTCTCTTATATAGTAAAATGAGCCTGTGTGAACCTGTTCTGAAAGATTTTAGATGCTTTTTTTCGATGTTTCTGGAAGCTTCTGGATGCGTCTGGATGCTTCTGGATGCTTCTGGATGCTTCCAGATGCTTCTTCTGGAAATTTCTGGAAGCTTCTGCATGCTTCTGAAAACTTCTGTATACTTCCTTTAATTATTAAAAAAACGAATTTCTGCCTGTGTGCTGTCATCTGTCAGGTGATTGCTCATGTCATGGCATGCTATGACTCCAGACTCCTGAACTGTTTGCTGTGGTAGTATAGTTCGTTTTGTTTTTAAGACATGTAAAATTAGGAACACTTTTTAGCATTGTTCTATGGTGGTTGCAAATTTTTTGTCCAATACTGTATATTGATTCTCAATATTTTCGCTATCGGATACTGATTAACCATCTACACTCTCCTTCTAATTACCAATGGTTTGAAGTTATGGCTGATTTATACTTTCTTCAACATTATTGTTTTCAAGAAATAATCCTCGAACTCCTAATATAATAGTTTCTAGTTGAACTTAGTCTAAAATTTACTAGTCTAAAACTTAGTCTAAAATTTTATTAAAATTTTGGTTTCTTGTGCATATTTTTTATAAACAAGTTTCTTATTAGAAAAACGTGTTTTTAATAATTGGGGAATCATAAATATAGGGGGCCCAAAGCAAAAGCATTTGTTGAACTTAAGGCAGTATGGCACTGTATATACAGTAAATAATAGAAAAATATAGTTAGTATATAGTCTCAAATGTACGAACTTCTTTTCTAACAATTCAAAAATTTACATTTTTTTAATAACAAACATGTTTGTTATTAAAGAAATTTTTTAACAAAGTGTTTTTTTTTACAAATATCATCTTTCATAGAACTTCATCATGATACCATTAGCTGATTTACTTATAAGATCTTGAGTTCTTAAAATTTCATTTTCATTCTGCATGGATTCTACATAAAAATGTTTCATTATGTTATATAACAGCATTTTTTCCTCTATCATTGCAAACTTTTGACCAATGCAATTTCTAGGGCCAGCGGAGAATGGAATGTAAGTGTATGGATTACGCTTTACAAAATCATCTTGATCAAATCTTTCAGGTATAAAGCTGTGAGGATCTTTCCAATACTCAGGATTTAAATGTATCATCATCACAAGAATAGCGATTTCGGATTTTTTAGGAATAAACTGACCATCAATCATCATATCTTCTTCAATATACCTACTGATTAAGGGAACTGGTGGATGAAGTCTCAGGCTTTCTTTTAAAACATTTTCAAGATATTTAAAGTTTCGTACTTTTTCATATAGTGAACCCGAAGTTAGTTCAGCTTCATCAACTTCAGCATGCAGTTTCTGTTGAATTTGTGGATATCTTCCCAGCAACCATAATGTCCAACACATTGCTGATGAGGTGGTGTCGTGACCTTCAAACATAAATGTATCCACCTCCTCTTGAATCCCATCAACATCAATTTCACCTTTTTTATGCATGTCTAACAATAAATCTAAGAAAAACCTCTTTTTACCTACACCGAGATCCTCTTCATTGTTCAACACGCTCTTATTGTCAAGTTTATTGATTAACACATTTTCACTTTCGTTTTGTAAACTAGTTTGAATTCTTTCATGAATTACATTAAGAGACAGTTTATGAGCAATGTCTAATGCTTTAAAGTACCGTTTTCCACAAGAAAAATGCTTATAAAAAATATTTGGCCACAACCACGGGTACTTAAACCGTCTAACTATTTCCTCACTTAAGATGTTAATGGCAGTAACATATTCGGAATCTGGCTGATACTGCGCGTTTATTTTCACTCCCATTGACGTCTCGCATATTATATCTAATGTAGCTAACCCAATAGGCACCTGAATATCAAAATATTTTCCATTTTGGGCAAGAACACGAAATTTATCGATTAAACAATTTCCTTGCTCTTCAAAAATTTTTAAAAAGTTATCGAGTATAGAAAAATGAAAGCTTGGCGTTAGAAGTCGACGACGCAATTTCCACTTATTTCCCGTACTTGTTAGTAGACCAGTTTTAAGCCATTCATGCAAAAAATTGTACACAAATCCTTTTTGAATTATTTTTTGACTGCTTAAAATTGCTTCGGAAAAATTAACAGAAGATGAGAATATAGTTGGCCGAATGCCAACCCAAACACAAAACACTTTTCCGTATACTCTGCTCCACTCGAATAGTTGTTTGCTGGCTTTTACAGGATCACTTTTGATTTGAAGACAATTGCCAAATAATGGTAATGTGGGAGGTGTAGAAACAGTTGACAGGCCATAAGAATAAATCCAAAGCTTCCAAAATACTTTAATTAGAAAATAAATAAGAAACAAAAACATAAAAGTTAAAAACATTTTCTTCTTTTAACTTTTTTTTGTAACTTAATAAGTTGTTTTTATTTGAAACTAAATATTTTTTTTAGATAATGATAGTAAGTGAACGAATTGCGTTTATTTAAACAACTAAACAGCGTGTCTTAATATATTGTTGTTATGATATATGATATCACTAGGATTGAAATTTGGACGATTTTAAACTGAGCTTTCTCAAAAACCACTTCAATTCAAAGTTTTTTTTAATGACTTTTTTTTTCTTTAAATAATGAATATAAATAAAACTTTATCAAAATTTGCTTTTAATGCAACGATCTGCTTCTTGGAATAAAATACACTACTTTCCAAAGTTAGAGAAAACGGTTTTCTAATTAAATTTTAATTTCTTAATTTATTTTAATCTTTAAAATTGGAATATCCCTCAAAAAAATTTTTTTTTTTAAAAAAAAGTTATCTTTTTTTATTTAAAACTTTTTCAGAAAATTATCATCTGAAAACAATTTTTTTTAAATTTAGCAAATATTTTTAGAAGACCAAAAAATTTAACCGTTTTACAAAAATTTTTTTTTTCAATTTAAAAGAATTGGGATTTCAGAAAAATCATTCAACTGAATTCGCATGATTTGAATTAATTTATCAAATAATGGCTTTAACATAAAAAAAAAAAATCTAGGTATATTTATCGGTTAACCAAAAGCGCTTGACACCGTTGATCGTTGTATTTTGTTAGAAAGTCGAGGCATTAGGGGTAGTCGTTAATGTCTACAATTGGATAAAAAGTTACCTCACAAATTAAAAACAATATGTTTTACATAAGGTCATGGCCTACTATATTATATAGGGTAGGGTGGAGCATATCGGGACAGCGGGGCATAACGGGACAGTTATGCCTGAAGCCTTATATCTTAGCCGAAAATAAATTTTTTTCAAATTTTTTTTTTTGATAAATCATTTTAAATTATTGTGCTTTGTTATTGTAAAAAAAAATTGATTTCAGAAATACCGAAATGTATTAAAAGTACCAAAATGCATCAGTAAGTTTGCGAAAAACAAAATTTGCGTATTTTCTTGAGCAATACAGCGACAAAAAATTTATCTTGAAATCTTGCGAATTTGCTTTATTTATAAAAAGTTTATATTTTTCAGACAGCATTTTTTATCCTTGTGGGGCATATCGGGACAACACTAGTATTTATATAATTGAGTATAATACTACCATTTCGCAATGCTGTTTACAGTTTGATAATTTTGTTTTTAATTTAAAGTATTGTTTTTTTTTTTATTTAGAATCAATTTTAACAATAAATTTAAAGAATTTCTTATTTTTATAACTTAACTTCGATGATTAATAGTGTTTAATGTAAACAGAGAAGGTAAGAAATTATATAAGAAAGATCAACCATCCAAAACGGGATGAAACTCAGTTTTGTGTGAGTAAACAGAAACTTAGAACTAGAAGAGCTGCTGATACATATGGCGTATTTACGTTTGCTCTACATTAGCATATTGCTAATAAGCCAGCTCATCAAAAATGTTGCCGAACAGTTTCAGGATATTCTTTAAGTGATTTATGTGATCCATAAAGTTTTTTGTTTAATTTCAAATTTAGTAGCAGTTATCAATTTAATAATATAAAGGTTAGAGTAGAGCGGAGGTATTTTATAATAAAACACACAAAAAAAAAAAATCTTATTTTATTTCTTTTTTGTTGTGTATGGGTTATTTCTTTTTTGTGGTGTATAAGTGTATGGGCGTGTAGTTTCTATGGATATGTTACTTTTTTGACAGTTTAATGGCTGAACATATTTAAGCAATAGATAGCCTTCATTTTTCATCATTTTTAAAACTTTACAATTGAAGAATAACTGATGCTTTTTAACTGTCCCGTTTTGCTCCACCTACTTGCTAAATGTAAAAGTTTTGCTAGTCTAGAGTTTTGTTACTAAAACTCTAGAGTAAAACTACATTTAATAAATTAAATGTAGTTTTAAAATTTTTTCACATTCATTCCCTTCATCTAGGTATTTTGAATAACTCCTAAAAATTTTGATGTAAATTGCTTGACTCAATATTAAGATATCTTGTTGCAAGTCCAACTAAGTATCGTTAAAATGCAACTCTGAAAAAATAAGAAAAATAATTACAAAAGCATAAAAAATTTAAAATTTACCAGATAAATAACCTTTTTGAAATTGAGTTTTTTTTTTTATATTACCAACCCAACCTTTTTTTAATGCTTTTAACTTTTCTTTTCTTTTTTTATCTTTGATATCATCTTTTATAAGCATGTTTTTCAAACGCTTTGTATCTTTTTGATAAAATGCCAATGAATTTTTTAAGTCAAATTTTACATTAAGAAACTTAAAAACTCTCTTAAGACCGTATGTATCATCATTGAAATAAAGTATAGCAGATTTAACACCCAATTCAAGCAAAAATCTTGAAACAAATTATTTTTGGACGTCGAGACCATATTGTGTTATTAGGTCGTTCATTACAATTTTGTGTCTCTCCATGAATTCATATTTTAAGAAGTGAATCATCAGAAAAGTCATCAAAATCTGTATATTATATCTGTATAATATTTTCATTAAATGGATAAAATCCAGTACATTTAAAACTGTTTATAATATTATTTGGTACAAAAGCATGAGGATAAGCTTGACCAACAAGGTAAGATATATCATAAATTGTAACTGTTTTACCAGCATTACTTGGTGATATCATCCAGTTATTCATGGCATTGTTATAAAAAGTTTTAAATGGTCCAAAAACACCACGATCAAGAGGTTGCATTTTATGGGTTGTGTGAGGATGAAATGTCATTAAAACTATGCCTGATTTTTTCGCTAACTTAATAACAGAAATGTTTACACGACTCTCATGATTATCCATTAATAAAAGAACAGGTTTTTCAATTGATGGTTGCACATTATTAATAAAATGTTCAAGAAATTGCAGAAAAATGACTTCATTTGACCATCCGGACTTATTAGTTGCTCCTACACTTCCGGGAGGACAATTATTTAACATGTGATCTTTGAATTTAGCACGTGGAAATACAAGTAATGGTGGGATGCTATTTCCAGTAGCATTAATGGCTGCAATCATTGTTACATTATGGCCTCGTTCAGCACTAGTCATGCTCCCTATTTGTTTTTTGCCTTTTGGAGCTAGAATTTATGGTGGTACGTGAACTGTGGTAATTCCTGTTTCATCACAGTTCCAAATATTTGATGGATCAAAATGACAGCGTTCTAAAACATTTTTGTAATTTTTATATACAATTTTTACGGTTTCTCTATTGAATGCAGAAGATCTACCAAGAGTTGTAGGTTGTGGTTTACGTAGAGATAGCTTGTTATTATATCTTTTGCGAAAATCTTGTAGCCATTGTTCACCTGCACATTTATTTTTTATCCATGAAGTTTCAACTTTTTTATGATTTTCTAAAGCATACTCATATGCAAAGGACCTTATCTGCTTTAATGTTAGTCCATAATGCATATTTGCAGCATCTACCAAGTAGTTTACCAATATTAATTCTTCTTCTGTTGAAAATATTTTTTTTGGTTTGGTATGCGATTATAAATATTCGCAACTACCAGATTTTTTAAATTGCTTTAAGTGGTATATTAAAGGTGATTTTTTAATGTTGCAATGTCTTGCAGCTTTACTTAAACTCATTTTTTGTTGAAGCACAAAATTCATTGCATTAAACATATCCGTTTCGGAAATCTTTTGGCGAAAAACACCAACCTTGCTCCTTGGCATTTTAAGACTAAAATAAATTAACATTATTAACTATTTTTATACATTTAATTCCCTATAGCTGTGCAGAAATTAGGTAATAAAATGAACTTGATAATAACATTGCTTCAGCTACCCAACTAATTAAATTAACAAAATTGATTATTCTAAATGTAGTAGTGGTCCAAGAATAAATAGTTAATTGCATTAAAATTCAATAGAATTATTTCATTACCATTATACTAGAAACAATTTTGCATTAAAAAGCAATAGAGTACAGACGTCTAATAAAGTAGATATAAATTTTATAAATTTGCGCTCTTAAAGTCCGCAATTTAACAAGGAAACAGTTTTTGTCGGTCAAAAGTACAACGTTCTAGTCTGGTCAAAGGTACACGAGATGGGTTTCTTTAACAATTATCGTCTTAATCCCCATTTACGGTCAGACATAACCATCCAAACTTTTCCATAACAAAAAAATGATGTTGGGAAATATTTATAATGTTGTAGATGAATCAAACAACAATTTATCACATTTTTAAAATCAGAAAAAGGTTAACACAAATATTTACTTTTTAAGAGCCAAAACTTATATTTGCTTGTGGATCAATATCATCTATCCCAAGTATGATGTTTTACGGTAAGAAGAGTTGTCATGGACTATTGTTTCAAATGGCACTTCACGTTTTTTGAAAATAATAATAGTAAGCCGACAGTGTAGAGTGACCAAAGGTACAACGTGGTCAAAGGTACAACAGGTTCCCCTACATAACTTTTTAATAGGAAAGAGAAAATACAACAGTCTTACAATTAAAAAATCATATACCAGTCAGTAGAAGTTCAGTTAAATTCTAAAATTTTAACAATTCTAAAGACAAGGCTAGAGGACAACAAGGCTAAAGGAACACCGCTACCTAAAAAGCTTTATAAAAAACAAACTGGGCGATCAAATTTTGAAATATTCTGCTTTTTTTAATAGGAAAGAGAAAATACAACAGTCTTACAATTAAAAAATCATATACGTGATTGTTATAAAAAGTATTTAAATATATTATCAATAGATAAAATAAAATTTTTAAATTTACTTTTAAAGATCGGAAATGTATTGGATATATCAAAATTAGGTATAACAATTTTATTCTAAAGATAAGGTGTTCGAAATGTATTTTTATTTTTAAGTAAATATTTATTAATTGGGTTTAGAGAAAAAAGGTCTTTAAAGATAGGTAAAGTTAAATCGTTTTTTCACACGTAAATAAAGCATAAAATGTGCTTCCTCACGCTATGTTGGCATAATTAATATAGGTGTGAATAAATGAGTAATAACAATGGGTTAAGGCTTTTTTGTTTAAATATGATCTGAATTTATATAAGTACGGGGGGGGGGGGGGCTAAAATTCTATATTTCTTGCTTAGCCAGTTATTCTTAATTAATTTTTTGAGAAAAGTTTAAAAAACAATTCAGTTTTTGCTAACCTTTTACTTCTATTTTAAAAATTTGAAGATATAAAATAAGTCTTTGCAAAAGTTTCTTTGCGTATAAAGTTACGCAACTTTTCTTTCAAATTTATGCTATTTAAATTTTGATTGGATAAATTTGATTTTTAATCGTTGCGTTTTAGAAAAAAAAAAGTATTATCTGAAGTCTTTTTCTAAAAAAACGTTTTAAATAAGTAAAACGACAGATTGCTTCAAAAAAAAGTTTTATCTGAAGTCTCTTTCTAAACAAAACGTTTTAAGTAATCAAAAAGACAGATTGCTTCAAAATATCTTAATTTCCTTTTTTATTTATTTATTTTTAATTGTCATTCAAGCTATCAAGATGGCTATTCAAGATTTCATTTTTTTTTTTCATTTTTCTTTAATGAAGTCAAGAATAAATCTTCTTTTAAAGTGCCAGTCAGTAGAAGTTCAGTTAAATTCTAAAATTTTAACAATTCTAAAGACAAGGCTAGAGGACAACAAGGCTAAAGGAACACCGCTACCTAAAAAGCTTTATAAAAAACAAACTGGGCGATCAAATTTTGAAATATTCTGCTTTACTCTAAAACGCAGTGAATAGCTAGTTAAAAAAAATTCTAGAAGCAGTTAATAAGTTATACCTCAAATACCTCAAAGAGGTTGAATCATTGTATCATTCTTACTAGAGTATTTTGGCAAAAGTTAGCCTCAGGACTTCGTAAAAGAGAAAAGTATTATGTGTTTAGTTGATGATGGAATATGATTAGTATTAACTTGCTAATTAAGTTGTTGCAGTTGGAAAGCTTTGGAAAAAACCCATTTTATTTCAACAGTAGATGTATACTTAATAATTTAAACCATATAAAAATAAAGGTTCGCACAGTTTAAAAATATTTTGGAGAATTATTGTCCAGTTACTTGTCCAAAAAGTTGAAACTATGGAATATAGTTGAAACCAGCTACAAAAACAAATGGATAACAATGAAAGAGCAGCAAATTTTACATCAGGTGTGCAAGATGAGTTCTGTTTTAGCTTGATTAAAGTTACAAGGCTGCTCATTTAGCTGTGAACTAGATATTATTAAAGTAGATAAAGATATGTTAAAATGAAAAAAAAAAAGTTCAAAAAATGAGGTTCTTTATTTTAGGGATACAATGTAGGTCATTGTCGCGGAGGTCTATTCTGTTTAAATACATGGTTGTTGATATAAAAATACAAACCTCCATCTTATGTCTACCAAATAACACGCTCATAACCTAGATGTTCTATAAGGAAAGTTCACGCAGCAATCTCTATCACATATGATGACTTTTATAGTTATTTTCCATTTTCAATAGTAAATAACAAACTGGATGAATTATTTTCATATATAATGCTTTATTTTTTTTGTTACATATAAATGATAAAGTATATTATTGATAAATTAAACAGAAAAAAATTTCGAGTTTTCTACTTTTCTTAAATTTAATGATAATAATTTCATTTATTTTAAACAGTGCCTTTATTTGTCAATATATTCACTTTATTAAAATCGAAGTAAAAGGCTAAATAAATAAAATGAAAAAAATTGATTATGATTTTCAGAATCAGCATGAAAAACTAACTAAGAAAAGTTGGTTAAACTATAAAAAATCTAAAAAAAGACGATTATGGACGCCCCCTACTATTATCATTTACGAAGGAGAATTATGTTAATAATTTTTTAATTAATAAATAATAACGCGAGTAACTAGATATTTTTGGCATGTATATTATTGTTATATTATTTTCATTAAACCAAAAAATTTTCTAATTTTTTAACCTTTTATTTTTTAACAAGAGTAAGGCGTTGCTGCGCGAGGCCTCAAGGTGAGTTTCCACTCATCCGTTTTTTCACGGGAACGGGATAGGGAAGGTAAAAATAATCACGTGAGCATGCGTAGTTTTCCTTTGGACATATTAAAAATTATACTACACATGCCCACGTGATTATTTTTCCCGTTCCCGTGAAAAAATGGATGAGTGAAAACTCGCCTTTACTCATTATATATATATATATATATATATATATATATATATATATATATATATATATATATATATATATATATATATATATATATATATATATATATATATGTATATGTATATGTATATGTATATGTATATGTATATATATATATATATATATATATATATATATATATATATATATATATATATATATATATATATATATATATATATATATATATAAAAATATAGATACATACATACATACATTTAGTAAGTAAAAAAATAATAATACCAAATGCAGATTGAGTTTCAGAAATCGTTTTAAAGCTTTTAAACGTAACTGTATCAATTAAATTTGCAAAAGTTATGATTAAAATCATGGTTTAAAATATAAAATTCTTCAAATTAAATTTTTTTTAATGTTTATAGATTTTCTTATATCACTAAACTGCTTTTTGTGCTCATTATTGAGCCGCATATGCACAATATATCGATAATACTCAATATATCGATAATACTCAATATATCGACAATACTCAATATATCGATAATACTCAATATATCGATAATACTCAATATATCGATAATACTCAATATATCGATAATACTCAATATATCGATAATACTCAATATATCGATAATACTCAATATATCGATAATACTCAATATATCGACAATACTCAATATATCGATAATACTCAATATATCGATAATACTCAATATATCGATAATACTCAATATATCGATAATACTCAATATATCGACAATACTCAATATATCGATAATTTAGGCAAACCATTTAAGACATATTTTCATATTAGGACTGCGTCATCATCCTTCACTATTTGATGTCTGTAGTTGACATTAAAAAAAAAAAAAAAACTCGAAAACTATGGAAGTTAAGCGAAAGAATCATTTACTTTTTGAGTTTTGATTAAATATTGCGTAAACTTCGGGTTTGTTATGTTTTTAGTAAATTACGTGATCATACTATCCGCATATCGACTATGCTGCTGCCAATAAGAACTTTGATGGTCCTTCAAAACGATAGAATAATGTCAAACTTCTATTCCAACAATGATCTTCAGGTCCCCAAAGATGAATAAAACTATTTTTTTATTTGCAAGACTACCCACCCAAACCCATACTCTCAGTCAATGTATGTACACCTACCACACATATCCTTATTTAAGTCAGTCAATGTGTGTACGCTTTGTTTTGTTTATCTCTATATATCCAAAATGACTTAACCCTTATAAATATATATATAGCTCAAACTTAACAACTTATACAAGCACAAGTCATATAAAAAAAATCTACAAAAAAATCCTAAATTTTTAGTATTCGGAAAAAACATTTTAAAAACACATGTAAAATTTTAAAATATGATTTTATTTATCTTAAAACTGAAGTTTTTCAGCAAAACAAAATAACAAAAAAAAAATTAGTTTATGTCCGCATTATTGTGCTGTTATTTATACTCTGAGTCTACTTTTTCTCGGATTATTGTCTACTACTGACCTCTCACGGAAACATT
>NC_061166.1:14058835-14141197 GCF_022113875.1 Hydra vulgaris
AAAGCAGGGAGGGATAACTAACTGAACTATGGAAATAATTTTAAAACTAAAATATATTATACATATTGATTATTCAAAAAGCATTTTTGAAAAATAAGAAAATTCATTTTTTATTACGAATATTGCTATAATGGTATTTTGACAAATTGTAAACTGACCTCTAAAGTTAAACTGGTTGATAAAGTTATCAAGGGTAAGGTGATTGAGGAAGAATCTTTCTCATTCTAAATGAAAAAATTAATTTCAAATTAAATAAAATATATTATGATGATAATGAATCACCATCATCGTCATTTGCGCCACCGTTATTAAATTAAAACATTTAAAATAAATCGTACTCACAAAAACGTCTATGATCTGAATTTTAAAATACTAATACTTTAAATTTCTTATTAAAGTTACATAAGAAAGCAGGGCCTACGACACGGGGGAAGGGAGGGGGGGGGGGGCAGGGAGCTCTTACCCCCTCCCCCACTTTTTTTGTAAAGGACCTTTTTTTTATTTTTATTAAAAAATTCTAGAGAACTTTATTTAGAAATAGATGCCCTTTATTAAATTACCGATTATGCCCCCCTTCCCCACTTCGAAATCCGTGTCGTCGGCCCTGGAAAGGAAGACAAAAAAAAATTGTATGAACACTTTGACGCGCCTACGACTAATGCTCGGTGTATTAAGTTGCGCTTTCCGCCCATATCATTTGATTTATGTACACTTTGATGCAACTACTTACTTGAAATAATAATTAGTATTAAATAATAATTTAATTGTTAATAAACAACAATAATAGTTAATACACATAAATCTGTCTTGACTTTTCATTATCTTTGTTGTTCATGATTTTTTATTAATTTTTATTTATATTTAAAAAATTACAGTTTACGATAAAATCCATTAAATGTTATTTCTAAACCTAGTTTTTTAATAAAAAAAGCATAATAAATTTGCTTTGTATATCTATAAACATTTGCCTACGCAACAACTATTAATTTACATTTGTACAATGGTATTCTGGCTTTACGGGTTTTAAAAAAAACATTATAAAGATAGTCACAAATTTATAAGAACATATACCCATGTAAAATCTTACTTTATATTCATTGATGGCACGAGAAATTTTTCCCCTTCTGAGAACCATATCATAGGTACGTCCGGGAAAAATATGTGTAAGCTTTTCAAAGCTTAACCACTGAATCGATTCGTCATCTTTGAAACCATGTTCTTAAATAGGTAAAGTAATACGCATTGTATGTTACATATAATATACAAATGTATCAATAACAGCAATCTATGAAATATTATATCCACACTCATATGCAGTCCTCTTTACATAATATATATATTCACTCATGATTACTTAATGTTAACAAAAGAAAACAAAATAATGAAAAATAACTAAATGCTTACCTAATAAAATATCAGCGCATTGGCTATCAACCAACCTAATTTTTTCTAATATTTTGGATACCATTTGTAAGCAAAACACGCAACTATGTTAAACCAAAAAAAAACACCATACAACATTTTTTTTTTTAATAATTTTTCTTTTTATTTCAGTTCGTTTTAATTACTTTCCTTGCACTTTCTTGCCAAATCCATTAGATACTACAATTGTAAGTTCCGTAATGAGTTTTATTACTGAGTTGAATATTTTTTGCAGATAATTTCCATAATTTTTATTACCGCAACTGACCGTTTATGCCTAATGTTTAAATTTAACTTTTTTTTTTCCATGAAAAACTGCCACAAAACTGAGTATATTTTAAATTATTTTGTAATAAAATTTTTAATTAAATATTTTACTTCATCTCAACTATGTTAAAATCACTTCGTCACGAGATAACTAATTAACTGCTTAAGCAGTTAATTAGTTATCTCGCAATATAACCGTTGCATATCTATACCGTTGTTAGGGTATTTTGTAGGTTCATAATGTAACAAAATAACTTCTAGGACTTTTGTAAGCTTTGTATTGCTTGAACACATGATTTTCTTTTAGATTTTGGAAGATGTCTGTACAAGGAAACCAAATAATTTATACATTTCCAGGCCTAAGGTTGTTATGGGTAATCTAACAAAGCGCATTAAAGTTGTTTAGTGAGTTGCAAAGGTGCAACTTACTAAACTATTATGTTAATAAAAGTTGATAGAAGTCAAAATGAAATTTATAATTTTTTATTCACTTCAATATTTTGTAGAATAAAAGTTTTAGGTTTTGTTTTTAAGTTTTATTTTTTAGTTAAATTTACAGTCATAACATTTGTTTATAAGTTTTATTTTTTAGTTAAATTTACAGTCATAACATTTGTTTATAAGTTTTATTTTTTAGTTAAATTTACAGTCATAACATTTGTTTATAAGTTTTATTTTTTAGTTAAATTTACAGTCATAACATTTGTTTATAAGTTTTATTTTTTAGTTAAATTTACAGTCATAACATTTGTTTATAAGTTTTATTTTTTAGTTAAATTTACAGTCATAACATTTGTTTATAAGTTTTATTTTTTAGTTAAATTTACAGTCATAACATTTGTTTATAAGTTTTATTTTTTAGTTAAATTTACAGTCATAACATTTGTTTATAAGTTTTATTTTTTAGTTAAATTTACAGTCATAACATTTGTTTATAAGTTTTATTTTTTAGTTAAATTTACAGTCATAACATTTGTTTATAAGTTTTATTTTTTAGTTAAATTTACAGTCATAACATTTGTTTATAAGTTTTATTTTTTAGTTAAATTTACAGTCATAACATTTGTTTATAAGTTTTATTTTTTAGTTAAATTTACAGTCATAACATTTGTTTATAAGTTTTATTTTTTAGTTAAATTTACAGTCATAACATTTGTTTATAAGTTTTATTTTTTAGTTAAATTTACAGTCATAACATTTGTTTATAAGTTTTATTTTTTAGTTAAATTTACAGTCATAACATTTGTTTATAAGTTTTATTTTTTAGTTAAATTTACAGTCATAACATTTGTTTATAAGTTTTATTTTTTAGTTAAATTTACAGTCATAACATTTGTTTATAAGTTTTATTTTTTAGTTAAATTTACAGTCATAACATTTGTTTATAAGTTTCATTTTTTAGTTAAATTTACAGTCATAACATTTCAAGACTGGTTCTCAGTTTTGCAAGTCTAATAATCGGTGTAGTTAGAGCGAATTTTAAATTATTCGAATGATTTATTTAGGTAATTGTATGATTTTGTCATTATTTTATGTTAAAACAAGAGATTTCGGTGTTATAACTTTTTGAACATGCATATGGTAGTTCATTCAAAAGAAATTATAAAATGTCCGTGCCACAGTTTTTTGTTTTCTTTTATTTTCATTATGAAAACTTTATTAAATAAGCCATGTTTAAATAAATTTGCTCTCTCTAATATAAATTAAAGTTAGGATTTAAGTTTTTGAAAAAGTGCATATGACTAAAATTTTCCAAGTCTTTCTGGGTCAAAAACCTAAAATCTGAATTTTATTTATATGAAAGAGCAACCCAGTTCAAACGACGTCCAAAACGTGTATTAGACATTTAAAAGACATTTTTTTTACCTCCGTGTCCGCTGGGAACTGTCAATCGTCAACCGCTAGACTAAATTTTTGGCGGTAGAGTTTTTTTTAAACATCTTTACTTCAAACAAGACTGCAAGCAACCGATATGAGAGTCGGAAGTTACTGGAAAAGAAAAGATGTAGTTTATAAAGCAAGATTACGATTAACAGACGACTTGGTAGATTGCAAATTAAATGAACCAGGAAACAAGATGAAGAAAGCGGTTGCCAAAGATCTATTGTTTGAGGAAAAAATTTAGACGAATAAGAATTTTTAAAACACTTAGGAACAGTCACAGTAAAGTGGTGAGACTTAATTTAATGACGAGAACACACAAAAATAAGTTTTACTAGATGGCACAAGATCGGTGACCTTTCTCTTTTAGTCTAAAAGAGAAAGGCCACCGATCCAGATATGGCAACATTGTTCCATGCAAGAGCGGATTTGGGATTTGTAGAGATAAAGAATAGATTCCGAAGAAAAAATGTGGCAAGCACAATAAAGAGATGCAACCTTAACAGATGCAAATTTTGCATCTGTTAAGGTTGAAAGGTTAGAAAGAAGAAAGGTTGAAAGATTAGAAGTAAGAGTTCTAGAAGACAAAAGGTAGACTATTCATCAAGTACTTTACCGTTTATAAATATAGTAATCTAGATTATTGCGATAAATATTAGCTGAAAAAATTTGAGTTAAAGTTCACCAGCCACTAAGAGTCCATGGTGTTGCAGAAGTGAGATAATTTTCAAACTCAAATGCCCCCTTAAAGCAATAAGTGAGTTTTGGCTTCTTATCAAGAGAAGAATAAATGGTAGTATTATTAGCGAATAATACCACCTGGAAAACTAGACTCCGATAAGCACTAGTTAAATAATTTTTAAAGACAAATTTTTATAGACAACAGCTCCTTAGAACACTTCTGCAAGACTATAAAAGGTATGTTGTCCGGACCACTATATCTGGTAGGGTGTGATTAGTAGAATCAAGAGATTTGATTGGTAAAAAGTTCTTAGCAAACAATTCAGCTTTGTAATAATGTGATGTAAAAAAGTCTCTCAACATTCAATGCACCTTTTACACTTATGACTAGGGATGGCTCTTTTACTTAGGGTAGAGCGGTGCTAGTTGAGCATAGGGGCAAGTTGGGCAACTAAAATATCTCAAAAACTACTCATCCCATGGCAAATCATTTAATGGATAAAAGATAGGTATTTAGAATGGTAACAAAATGCGCATCAAATAGTTGTTGGACCACGGTTCAGTAACATGCACAGACGCTTTTTCAATTTTGGACTAAAAAAGTAAAAAAAAATATTTTTGCTATTTTTCTCTTAGATGCTTAAAAAAACATTTATCTAGAATCACTTAAGTGTTTATATTTTACCCATTTATTTGGCTATTGATTATACTTATTCTTTTTTCCCCAAGCCTTAAAGTTTTTTTTTATAACCTAACTGATGTGTCATCTTGTCTAGTAGAGGTAAGTTGAGCAAATTTGACAACGGTTAATAAAATGGCTTTATCAGACGCAAAGATAAAATTTCGTTTGGTGAACATTTTAAATTTCATTCAAAATTTTAAATTAATTATTATAAAATACTTATAACAATTATAAGATTAAACCTTTTTTAGGTTTATTTCTTTTAAAGGTTTATTTCTTAAACCTTTTTTTTTAAATATGTATATATAATTTAAAATTATTTGACTTTTATAATATTTTAAAAATATTTTTACTTCAATATTACGGGGTCAATAAAATCTTTAAGTTGAAAAGTTCTTGAATAATTTTTTTAAATTAATCTTGTTTACTATGTTTATTATGATAATATTATGATAGTGTACATATTTAAAAAACATATAACTTATCATTTATATTATATAAACATATTGATTATTTATACAATATACACATACCCACACACACACACACCCACCCACCCACCCACACACCCACACACACACACACACACACACACACACACACACACACACACACACACGCACAGATATATATATATATATATATATATATATATATATATATATATATATATATATATATATATATATATACATATATATATACATACATATACATATATATTATATATGTATATGTATGTATATATTATATGATGCGTAGTTATAAAAGAAAAACTTCAAATGGTGCCTTCACAAGCCAACAGCTTAGTGATGCAGCAAGTTTTGTTTTTGAGGAAAAAAAAAGTGTTTGTGCAGCTGCTAAAGAATTCGACATCAAGAGAATGACATTAGCAAGATATATTTTAAAACTAAACTCTGGTGGTTACCCATCCATGGGTTATTCAAAACCTAGATTAATTTTTTCCCAAGAGCAAGAAAGCGCCTTAAAAAATTATTTATTGCAAATAACATCTATATTTTACGGCTATGCTCCTAAAGATGTTCGATCTCTTGCTTATGAGTGTGCTCTCCAATACAAAATCAAAATACCAGATTCTTGGACAGTAAATGAGTTGGTTGGTAAAGAGTGGATGACTAGTTTTTTAAAAAGAAATCCTCAATTATCTATAAAGAAACCTGAAGCAACTAGCCTTGGTAGGGCAACATCATTTAACGCTGCAAATGTAAAAGTATTTTTTAATAAGCTCGGTGAAGTTATGGATATATACAAATTCAGTGCTTTAAAAATATGGAACGTTGACAAAACTAGTGTATCTAAAGTTGTAAAACCTAGTAAAATTGTGGCTGCAAAGGGCAAGAAAAATGTTGGTGCTATGATATCTGAGAAAAGAGGCACTAATTTCATAATGGTAACCACTGTATCTGCCTCAGGAAATACAATACCTCCAATGTTTGTGTTCCCTCGCAAAAATTACAAAGATTATTTTGTTAATAATGGTCCACCGGACTGTATTAAGGTAGGTAATGGAAGTGGCTGGGTTACAGATATCGAATTCAAAAATTTTATGCAGCATTTGATTAGGCATGTGAAGCCTTCAAATGTATATAAAATTCTGTTAATTTTGGACAATCACTCTTCTCACTTGCATTTTGAAACACTAAACTTAGCAAAGGAGAATGGAATAGTCATGTTGTCTTTCCCACCACACTGCCATAGCCACTAGATGTATCAGAGTTTGGACCTTTTAAAAAGTAACTATCAGTTGCACAAGATGCATGGCTGAGAAACAATCATGGAAAAGCCGTAACAATTTATGATATACCAAAAATAGTATCTTATTCATTGCCATTATCTACAACGTGTACTAACATCACAAAAGGTTTTCAAAAAGCCGTACAATGCAAACATTTTTGCTGCTGATGATTTTTTACCATCATTTGTCACAGATCGTATAGAACCAGAAAATCTTGTTTCTGAGCTATCACACGTAGCTCATTTTGAAGTATGTTTAACATCATCTTCAGGTCAATCTGTCAAAAGTAGTATTAATAAAGAGACAATGTTACTTATTCTTGAAACTCCTAAAGCATTTTCTCCAGAAACTGTGCAACCTTACCCAAAAGCAGCCCCAAGAAAGATACATTTGACAAGACGAAAGCTGCTATTCTAACAGATACTCCAGAAAAAGTTATATTAAAACAGCAGCAAACTAAGAAACCTAAAAAATCTACCTGTCAATTCCTTTCAAATATTAATAAAGAGTGTGGTAATAAAGAGACTCAGTTACATAGTATATTTAAAAAAACCGAGAAGAAAGAAATTTTAAAGAATCCAAAAAAATGTTCTGCCAGTCAATCCTTTGCAGATCATGGTAATAAGGAGATTCTGCTGCTTAGTATATTAAAAAAGGTTAAAAAACAATCAAACAAAAAAACTAAGATGACAAAAAAATTAAAGACAAGTGCAGAACACGATTATGCTTGTCTTGTATGTTGGGAAATTTATTCTAAAAGTCTACCAGAAGAAAATTGGATTCAGTGTCAAGGTTGCAATCAATGGTCTCATTCAAAATGTGACTCACATTCTGGTCAAAATTATATTTGTATTAACTGCAAAATGGAAATTGAAGACTAACATAAAGTGTTTAGTTATTATTTTATCATAATATTAACAAGTTTTAAAATGTTTTTAAAAAGTTGTGTTCAGTTTTAAGATTAAAAAGTTTTGTTTTTGTTTTTATTTTAGTATCAAAATTATTAGTTTTGATATTCATATCTTGAATAATTTGTTAAAATTAAAAGTATTTTTTTAATTTATAAGGGAGTTTTGTTTTGGTTTTATAATAGTGTTAATAGTTGTCTCTGAAATGCATTAATTTTTTTATTGCTCAACTTACCCCATGCGATTGCTCAACTTACCCCGCTGGGGTAGGTTGAGCAGCCTAATAAACTTTAGACAGTATTTTCTAAAACAAATCGAAAAAAGATATTTTGTCTCAAACATTTTTTAGCAGATCAAATTATCTTTTTAATAGTAAAAAAAATATATTAATCGGATGTACCGTTCAAGAGATCTGTTAGATTTAGTAAAAATTGCCCAACTAGCCTCGCCCTCCTTAACGGTAAATTTTTATCAGAGCTACTAACTTATTTCCTCCCGACAAAAAATTAAAACTAAAAGAAATAAATCAAAAAAATGTCTTTTCAAAGCTTTTTTGCAAAAAATCTTTTTTTCTAAAAAGTTATAAACCCCAACTTTAAAGAAATACAAAATATGAGAGAAAAAAATAAGGGTACAACCCAAAATAAAGCAAAATCAAAGAAAAATCTGAAAGATAAAATTAAAAAAAAAAAGAGATTCGAAAAAGTGGGGTTTTCCAGTTAGCTCTGAAAACAATTTTAAACCTTTGTGGTCCAAAGAATGACAATGATTTTTTTTTTTAATTGTTTCTATAATTTGTGATGAATCTACATAAAAAAAAAATATTTTAATATTTTATTTTGGCTGTCTTAAAAAATACTATGGCAAAAATGAGTCCCGACAGGCATTACCTAAACCAACAAAAAGCGTATATTATTAACAATGTACAGATAAAATTATTCACTCATGAAACTCGTTAAAGTAGTTTCTTTTATCGTTTATACATAAGAAAGTTTTACAAATGCTATACTTGAAAAATGGCCTGGCTTCAGCCTTTTTTTTTGAACAGACTTTTGAACAGTCCTCGTTTTCCATCATGTTGTGTCCAATGAATACCGAGATTTTCTTTACGAATTACGCTACTGAATTTACTGAATTTCTTTACGAATTGCGCTACTGAATAACTTGACTTTCTTCTTTTGTTAGTAGTAAGTCTGTTCGAAGGAGTTGATGTCATTGGTATGCCAAGATTTGGTGGCTTTTCTTTTATAACCATGCAACTGATCTTTAAAGAAGTCAAGAAGATTTATATTTTCATTGGACATTTTTTTATAAACAACATAAGCATTGCATATTGCATAAATATATTGCATATATTTATATATTTTCAGTCAACTAGATTAAAAAAAATGCGGTACCACCACTTTTTGGATTTTTTAGAAGTGCCATACAGTGAACAAGCATGTCAGCTTTATCAACACCTTCCAAAAAGTTGTTATAATCTTTTACTGCTTTTGGACCACAAATCATTGATACGGTTCCATCCTTGTTCTTTCTCTTTATTTCTGATGTATCTGATCCATGATAGTTTGAAATGACATGAACAGGTTTGTTATCCTTCCAATTAAAAACTACAATCCCATCTTTGGATGTTCAAAAATCAAAAGTTTATATTTTCAGGTATAAGAATGTTTAGTATATTAACCAATAACTCTTTCTTAGTTTGCTTATAAATTTGCTTCTGCTGTAGCATCTGCTGCTGAAGCTGCAGAACATTTTATTCAATTATATCCTTTATATTAGAATAATAGATTTCTATTAAATACAAATTTTTTATATGTTAAATATATTATGTTTATAATAATTTTCATAATATTATATTAAAAATAATACATTAAAAAACTTAGCATGCAAATAACATTGTTGTAAAATGTAAATAATATTGTGATAATAATTATATTTCGTATCACTTAAACAATACTATAAAAGATCTGTTTTAAATATTTAATGCAGAGTTTTTATAAATTAACAAGTAATAAACTTTCATTAAATATAGAGATAACTAAATTTATGTTGGTCCACAAACCTAGTAAATGATCACCTTTTTTTAAAAATTGCCTAATATCTTTATGCATAATACAGTTATTAAAAAGTAGTTAAGTGTTAGCTTCCTTGTAGTGATATTAGATAATAATATATCATAAAAATTTCATATTAATTTTATTGAAAATAAAATCTCCTTAAAATTTTTATTTTTAAATATTTTTGTGATATATAGAGTTAAGCCATTTTTAAATTTTAAAATTATTTTTGATTTAGTCATAGTTATCTTTCATATTGCAGTATTGCTTCGGGAAGTACCAACTTTGAAAACTTAAAAAAATCTATGGTTAGCAAAACATTTAAGTAGGATTTCATTGACTGTTAAAGAAAAATCTTTTTTAAAAAAACCTGATAAACTCAATGATGATGATGTTGATCAATGATATATACCATGTTGTTATGTTTTTCATGTTTAAATCAAAACAACAACAACAACAACAACAACAACAACAACAACAACAACAACAACAACAACAACAACAACAGCAACAACAACAACAATAACAGCAGCAACAACAACAACAACAACAGCAAAAACAATAATAACAGCAACAACAACAATACATAGATCATCCTAGTCATATTTTAAAAATCTGGAAAATTGTTTGAATGAAATATCCGGAAGAAATCCGGAATTTGTTTTCCCTTATTTTCTTTTTAATTACGCTTTTAGCTAATTTGTTTTTAATTTTTTTTTTTTCACACTTTTTATAATTTTTCTATGAGTGATGAGTGAAAAAGCTTAAAAATCAAATATATTATTAAAATATATACCTTAATTTGCATGTATGTAAAATGTTTTGAATATCCGGAAAAACAAAAAGTTGAAAAAAAAATCCGGAATTCCGGAAATATCCGGAAAAAGATAATTCCTGACAATAACAACAACAGCAGCAACAACAACAACAAAAACAACAACAATAACAACAAAAACAACAACAATAGCAACAACACCAAAAGCAACTGCAACAACAACAACAACAACAACAACAACAACAACAACAACAACAAGATATTTTTCTCTATAAAATTTACACTCATATTGCTACAATAATATAATAATAATAGCAACAACAACAATAACAATAATAGCAATAATAATAATAACAACATTTGAAGTTTTAATTTTTCAAACTCATTCACAATGCACAAAAGAACGCACAAAAATCATAGTTTATCCCAAAATATCTTTTATTTTCTAAACTTTTTTCATTAATGCCACACAAAATTTTCAATTTTTAAGTTTGTTATTACATGATCTTATTTAAAGCTCAGTTCGTTTTAAAATTAATTGTTGATCATTTCTATGGTATTATTTTTTCATATTGTTTAAAATAAAACTCTTATAAACTTCTTTTTAGAAAAATTCAAAAGAGAATATAAATTTTTCTTACTAGGAAAAATCGAATTTAAATACTTCTTTTAAAATTTTTTAGTGATTTTCAACTCAAATGAAAACGTCATCACTACTCGCTTATTTTGTCTTGATCATCTAACTTTTTTTTTCGTATTAAAATAAAAAATTTATGCTATTATTTATTTTTAATATCCTAATAATGTGTTGCGTTTTGAAAATCTGCATGGAATTTTATTGCAATTTACCTCATTTCTTTTACTTTTTTTTTTTTTTTAGTTTTTTGTTTCAGTGTTAATTTTAAATAGCTAATAATTTACTAACGGTGATAGTAAAATCGGGAGTTGGCTAAAAGACATTATATGTCTTCTTCTTGCTCGAGCTATTTATTTAATATCTCATTGTAAATATTATTATACGACAAGACGGTGGTGATGTAGGCTTTTAAAACTCCCAAAAGCTTTTTTTAAAGCAATGCAAAAGTTTATCGAGACTTGATCCAAAACGTCAACAAATGATTTTTTTTTTTTCGAAAAACTGCCAATTATTATAATCTTATATATTTTATAGATAATAAATATATTTTTTATAAATAAATTTAATTTTAAACATATGCTTTTTATTTAACTTGCTCGTTAAAAGTTTGACTCTAACCTTACATACCCTTTAAAATACTACTAAAAGCTGTATTTTTAAAACGTTTTATATTTTTTAATCCACATCAAACTTAAAACTTTTTTAATTCCATGCAGAAAGCGCAAAAGTTATTTAAGTAAAACAACCTTGAATGTGTATTTAAATAGCCATGTCGACATTACATGGCTACTTAAATACACACCGGACTTGTTGCTTACAAGTCCGATAATTAGTAGGCCAGTTTTCAGTCAGTTTTTATTCAAACTTTATTTGCTTTGATTCTCAAAAAATTTTAACAATAGTTATGGAACAAAAACAAACTTTTATTTTATATTTTCATATTATTTGTTTGTCTTATAAAATCTCTAAAAAGTGCTGTGTAGTTGCTTGCAGAAGTGGTTACAAAAAAAAAAAATCTGACACTACTGACGAGAGTTTTATAACTAAAACAGTATTTAATTTTCCTTCAGATATAGATTTATGCTCCCAATGTATCAAGTTTATAAAATAATTGATTAGAATCTAAATTTCCTAGAACATGCATTAAACATTTCAAAGAGAATTTATTAATCTGGTAAACAAAATACTAGACTTAAAAAAGGATCCAATTTCAACAATTTGTACAATTAAAATTGTTTTTTTTTAAGCTATAATTACTTCGTACATTTACAAATTTAATAAAGACTCTTACAAAAAAAGAATTTTTTCCTTTGTAGCTAGATTAAACAATGGTTTTCAAAAAACAAGATGAGATTTGCTAAGTAAATGACAGAACAAATTTGTGAAAACATATGGTGCTGTTATTTATTGTGTTATTTATCGTGTTATTAATGAAAATGAAAGATCGTAAACTATTACTAAAAACATCAATGTTGATACTGATTCGCATGTAAAATTTTACTATAAAGAAAACTTGATACCTCCAGCCTAATGTTTTAGACAAAAAAATAAGTGTACACTGAGTATAAATTTATTAGTTTGTTGGCAAGTGTAACCATGTTAGAAAAATTAGTTACTTAAATGTGAGATCGGGTTGTGTATAGTTTTATGTACCATATATCGCATGGCAAATAGTTACATAGTAATAAACTTCTTTGGTTTGCTTTGATTCTATGATATACCTTTAGACAAACCTAAAACTTCTTATTAGATGAGTTTCTTTATTTAAAAGCACTAATTTAAAAGCACTAATTTAAAAGCACTAATTTAAAGTGAATTGAACCAATTAAAGCATTAAAATATTTGTTAATTAAGATAAGTCAGATTGAGTTTCTTAGTTGATAAAATGTACTTGTAAATAACTGTTTAATATGAAAGTGGTAAATGTGTTTGAAAAAATGAGAACGGAGAATTTTATTCCGAAGTTGTCATTTTTATGCGGGTTGGTATTAAACGTTCTATACCCTTTGTTGTTAAAGCATGTACTGAAACAAGTGTTTCTAGATATTGGTTAATGACTAAAATTGAAGAATTTCTAACAAAGTTCGAAGTTGGAGGTTAATTTGCTTGGTATATATAAAAAAATATAAAAAAATATATAACTATATTGGCACAAAACTTAATCCAAATTTATATGCTCTTAGCGTCTATTTAGATCTTCTTCAAACTAATAAAATTTTTTCACTTTAAATAGAAATAAGGAAAGGTTTAATTAAACCTAACGAAAGCTTAGTTGAATATGCTTGCTCCTTGTTTTGCATATTAGACATCACAAAAGAATTACTATTAAACTAAATATAACAACATATTTAAAGGTTCAGCTCAGCTGCATTTGAACTGTTAAAAAATAAGGTTTGTTTTATGTGTTCTGACCGTTTAAAAACAAGAAGACAATATATTCACAGAACTGTTATAAATATATTTTATAATAATGAACAATCAATTCAAATGAAGATTTGAAAAAGTAAAGTAGAAGTCTTGAAAATTCAAGCAAAAATTATAAACTTATTTTATTATATAATTTGCTATAGATGCACTATTGTTTGGTTCTGAATATTTAATTTTTGTTTGGTTTTGCTTATCCATAGCTGCTATCCTTTTCTAAAACGTTTCTGAAACTAAAAGTTTTTTTTCTGGTAAAGCTTCAGTTAAGCAGTCTTAAATAATTTCATTTTTTCGATTGTTGCGCTCTCAAGTCAGTGGAGGCTTTTTAAACATTAGCAATATTATTTGAAATAATAAGAGAAAAAAGATTTTTTTTTTTTATTCATATATTTGCTGTACATATAACATTTACAAGTTTTGTAAATTAAAAGTTGTAATATTTACAAGTCTCGTGAGTCAAAATATATAGTGAAATTTATAACTAAATAGTACAGGCCGGACTTCAAGAAGATCGTAATGATCTTATCGCGCAGCCCTTACAATGTATTTGATATATATTATGATTATGTTAAATATAATTATATATTAAGTACAACTATATTTATATATTCTTTAAATTAAGCTCATAATAAAAAATAAACTCAAAATAAGCTCAGTATAAAATATTAGACATAACAAGCAGCATAATAACTTAACTTGATAAGAAAAAATCAAGTGTTTTGATTTTTTCTTTAACTATTTAATTATTTGAGTAATTAAAAAATCAATTAATTTTAGCCTCTACTTTTTCCTTTCTTAGCAGTTATATACATAAGATTGCTGCGCCCTGCCAAAACCTCAGTCGATCTAGCAGCATTTCTTTGTTGAGCTATAAGATAGATAATGTAGCAGTACTTTCTTGTAACAGCAGACTATAAGATAACAATAATCAAGCACGTTCATCTATTTAAGTAGGCCCTGGACACTTTAAATATGTAGTTTATTTAAGTGGTGGTTTAGTGTAAATGGTCAGTATTGCCCTACCAACCAAGAACACCTTAAATGCAAAAATTGAATTTTTTAAGTTAGGGTGTTTAATATAATTCATTATAGGATTTTTTACTTACAAAATATCAAGAAGACTTTTAATAAAGGACAATTGGTCCTAACATCTAAGAAAATATATTTGCACATTGACCAAAATATAATAATTTTTGGCAAACATATCAAAGTCTATCTATCTGCAGATAAGGTTTTTTTTATTGGTAGCCCAGTAAAATATATTTTATTTATAATAATTGGCAAAAATAAAAAAAGTACAATAAATATTTGTTATCCAGACGGATAACTTTAACCATTGATGGCTACTGTCTGATTACACAGAGAACATCGTAACTAGGCACCAAGCTTTTATTTACGCATAACTCCTATAATAAAACTTTCAATAAAACTCTATTTATAGTCACAATCATGCTTGTTGCTATAACTCTCCCTAACTGTCTCTCCCATTATTGATAGTATCTGTTTGCTAAAATTTGCATCATAGTTTAAAGTTGAGCTTCTCTAACACATTGTGGAGTCCTTCTGCAATTGTTTGAGCTCATTTTTCATTTTAATCGCAGTCAATTTAATTTCTTTTGCTTCCTTTTGCTTCATGCATGATATTTAAACCTTTTAACTTGTGCGCTGTCAAAGTGTATTCTGCTTTTTTACAGTTGAAGAGTGATCATCAAGTGCTTTTTCGCCTGAACACTTCTATTGTAGGTAGCCTTGTAAATTGCCCACTGGCATGTAGTTAGGGCTTCAAGGCTCTAACCAGAGAGCTGGTCCAACGCGTTGTAGGCAGTGTAGGACAAACAGATATGGGCTAATAACATCTGAAAAAAAAAAACACTAAACGTAAAATTTTAACATATAAAATATTAAAAAAACTGCCTTATAAAATTTTCATATATTTTATTTAAAAGCAATTACTTCAAAAAAATAGTAATTAAAAAAAGGAAGATACTAATAAAATCTGCAATTATATAAATGTATAGCTAAATGTATATATATAAATGTATAATTAAAAAAAGTATATATAAATTACTAAAATAAAAAGTATATATAAATTACTAAAAGTATATATAAATGTATAATTATATAAATGTATATGTGTAGAGCACATAATATGAGCTATAAAGTTCATTGTTGCTCACCAAATTATACAAGATCTCTTTATAATAATCTCTAAAGAATGTGCATTTACTGTGCAATACTTATAATTTAGCAATATTATTGTTGACAAAAGATTTTAAAAATTATTGCAAAGAGATCTTCTATAATTTAGTGAACTAAATTGAACTTTCTAGATTATTTTATTTGTGCTCTAAATGATTATACATTCGAATAATTGTGCCTATAGTACATACATAATATCTTCCTTTTTAGTTTATCAAATTTTTAAAGTGTTTTAAAATAAAGTACTTAAAATCTGTATAACTGTGTAGTTTGGTTTTTTACATGTGTAATATTTACGTATATGTCTTTTCTATTCAAGTTGCAGAGTTAAAAAAGACTAAGTAAAAGTTCTTTTAACACGGAGATCGGCAAGAAAACCTAGACAAAAAATTTGGTCCAGCTTCAAACAATTTGAAATTAGGATGAGAACCTCAACAAAATACATATTGATAAAAAAGACCAGCAGCCGTATTCTCATCTATCCGTTAAGTTTAACGGAACTTTTGTCTGAAATTTCATTACAATTATCCAAGTAAAGAAATGACAAAAACCTTATTTAAATTTTTAAAAACAAAACTAATACTAAATAAAACATTTATTTTAAAAAATTTATATTTTTAAAGAACTTTTTTATTAATGTAGTTAAAAAGAAATTTTTTACTGACGTTCCGTTAAGCTTAACGGAGAGATGAGAAAACGGCCCCTGTTCCACTAGCAAATCTACAAGTTCTAAGACGATCCATCTATTCAAGCAAAAGAAGATAATTGAAGCTTCATTCTAGTCTGGACTTCACCACAATAATAAAAAAAAAACCTGCAAAAAAGTATGGCTTCAACACTTTTAGAGTTCTCGTGGGGGATGAGCGTGGTAAAGCTGTATATGTAAATATATATCTATACTTAATAATAACAAATTCAAATAAATAAAATATATATATATATATATATATATATATATATATATATATATATATATATATATATATATATATATATATATATATATATATATATATATATATATATATATATATATATATATATGAACCTATTATGCACTGAAATAAATAAGCAAGCAACAAAATCAACAAATAACAATATTAAATAGTGAGAATAATAATAAATAAAGTAAATAATAAACAGCTGATAGCACATACATAGTACTTCAAAGTGACAGGTGATCCTTCTATTTATCTAGCTATATAAATATATATATATATATATATATATATATATATATACATATATACATATATATATACATATATATATATATATATATATATATATATATATATATATACATATATATATATATATATGTATATATATATATATATATATATATATATATATATATATATATATATATATATATATATATATATATATATATATATATATATATATTAGGGTGGGTCATATTTTTAATTTTTCTGATTTTTGCATCGTTACTAGTGGGAAAAGTTGCTACACCATGTAATATGACTATCTGAAAAATATTAACCTTATTGAATCAAGTTTAACGGGGCAACTTTGCTTATATTATATGAGTATAAGATCCACGGTTATTCGCCTACATATCACCTGAAAAAAGTAAAAACACCATGTAAAGAATAAAAGCTACATTTTTATACTAAAAAAAAAAATGTGATTATGCAAAATCTTTATATAAGTTAATAGTTATATTAAGCCCTTTTTACTGGCGAATTTTGGATATTTAAGTTTCGAGTTTGAAGCGGAAACAAGCATATTTCATAGGTTATGACAATTTTGGATACTGTACATACTTCTTTGACCAGATGTTCAACATTTTGAGAATGGCATGGAATATCAAAAACTTGTAGAGTGCCATTTCTAACATTGATTAATAGGTCTTCATTGCTCACTTTAGATAAAGTCGGAGTAGTAGAGATGTCAACATTTGACCAGTCGATCATCTCTAAATATAAGACAACATGGTAATTGAGAGAAATATTTTGTAGAGAGAAAAAACGTACCCTTTCAGTATTATCTTTTCTTCATCATACAACAATTTTCTTTGCTGCATTGACCGCTTTTTTCTTGTCTTCATCTTCGAGCTCCTTCAACGCGTTTCCAATTTTTCTTGGTTAAAAACAAACAGAAACAGTAAACTTTGATGATGTAATCAGGGGTGTGGAGTCGTAAAAAAAAGTAACGACTACGACTCCAGTTGTTGGAATTTTTTGAGTACAACTCCGACTCCGATTCCGACTACAACTCCAAATCAAAACATTTGAAAAACTCTTTGAATTCTTTAAAAAGTATTACGCAATATGTTTAAAAGTTTTTTTTTGACAAGTTTATGAAACGTTCTTTGAGGTTTAGTATGAACATAAAGTTGATTGAATGTTTTGTATATGCGCGTGCAATACTGAGAAGTTTTACTTTAGGAGTCGGAGTCGCGATTTTGTTTCGCGACTCCGACTCCTAAAGTAAAACTTTAGGAGTCGGAGTCGCGAAACAAAATATCATTATGAATATTGCAATATGCATTCAAAACACTCACAATATTGTGAGTGTTGCATTATCACTTGGGCCGTCCTGAAGAAGTTTCTCATGGGGGGGGGGGGTATCGTATGTCTTTTTTGCCATCTAGTGACACTAAAAATAAAAAAAAAAGGTCCGCAATATTTGAAATTTGCCAACTATATTTCAAAACTTACCAACTCAAATTCTTACATGACAGATTTGAGGAGGGCGGGACATCCCCTACACCCCCGTTTGGGACGGCCCTGATTATCGCGTTTATATATTAAAAAACAACTATCTGATAGTTATTGATTCTATCATGTTCATTACATAAAATCTTATATATATATATATATATATATATATATATATACACAAATAGTATTGCGTACTATTGTAAGCAATCTGACGTCATACTGAAATAGCCTGCTGCTGGGGGCTTCAGTACATACATCGACTAACAAATAGCCTTATAGCATATATATATACAAATTAAAACTCCCATGACAATTCTTTAACTACAATAGTCATTAAAATAACTCATAAAAGTAAATCATAAAAAAATGCGTGAATTTTAATACCCTTCTTTTCGTGACATCTAACGCGTACGATTATAATTCACCCATCATGTCGTCGCGTTGGTTTGACTATTTGTATCATCACAAACAAAATAAACTGATATAATGATACAAATAGTCAAACTAACGCAACGATATATATATATATATATATATATATATATACATATATATATATATACATATATATATATATATATATATATATATATATATATATATATATATATATATATATATATATATATATATATATATATGACGGAAAAAAACACATACTGAAACTTTTTACTCCCTGTGTAATAAGCTTAATATATATATTGAAAGTTCAGTACCAGAGATAACCCACTGTTATTAAGGGTAATAGCTCACTCTAAAGAAATTACAGAAGATATAGAAACTTTTCAAGAGAAAAACTGGCCAAAACTTGGATTAAAAAATCATTGCAAATTTTTTTTTTTTTTTTGTTTTTTTTTTGTTTGTATTTAGGTGCTCCCAGAAGTCCTCATGGTCTTATCATAGAGCACCACGGGAGAGCATTTAATAGGAAGTTTACGCCTCCTTCCGTACCAATGTCGCTTGTTGGGCTGGAGCTGGCGTTGAACCTCGGACCTATGGGTTTCTGAACCAGAACTCTAACCACTGCGTCACGGCTGCTCCGTGGCGCAGTGTTAACTAGAGCATTACATTTTTAACTTAAATTATTTAGAGCATTACATTCTTGGTGTAAAAAAATAACATTGTTGGTTTCGTCTCTTATTACAAGAGTAGATTCCTTAGAAGCAGAAAAGTTAAAAGGATGTAGTGCTGTACCAGTTAAAATTAAGTTGTATTCTGTAGCTATTAAATCAAGCTCGCAAAAAACTGTACATTCGCATCACTGTCTCATTAATCTTGTTGTAGCAAATATTGATGACAGGAAAACAAAACTATCAAAAAAAAAACGGGTTTTTGCACGTGAAGATAGAACTTCAGCTCAATAATCAGAGTTTATAAATCTAAGGACTAACTTAAAAGAGCGTAATGATCAATTAAAGGAAGCCGATATCCAAGATAAGCCGTTTTGGAATATCATCCACAAACGCACAAAGTCATATGGTTATTCTCTCCAGAGTCGAACAGAGATACGTCTACGCCTCAAACTCTGATCTATCCTACATGCTATCAGAGTATCACAGAAGTATCAAATCTACCAAAACCATTTAGACTAATCAGACAAACTCCAACTGTTCATCTGTCTCCTACATATCATGAACTAATAGCTAGTTCTCCAAATTCAATAAAAGATCTAAAAATCCCTTGGAACATCAATTACTCCTCTAACCACCGTCTTTAGACCAAATAATAGCCTAATGATCACAATGCAATGGCCACATTTACTCACTACCAACACACGTTCCATTGATTCTAAGGTAGATTACCTCGTTCAAACATATGAAGACACGCTTATATTGGATTTTTTACCAAATCATGGCTAACCTCTACCACTAGCAACATTGTAATTAGTCATATCCAAGAATGTACCAAGTATCAAATAACGTCCTGTAAACGCAACTTTTTATCTAAAAAAGCAATACCCAAAAGAGCAGGTGATGTTATGATAATAGTCAATCCCAACTACACAAATACCATCCAGGAGCTATCTCCTACGCCTGTCATCAGCCAACCTTGCCATACAACTACTTGTCATGATAGTATCCTAGCAAATCTTGACTCTGAAACATAAATATGCCAATAGTAAGAATAATATGTGGTCACATGCCTGCAGGCTATCAATCCCAATACGCTGTTTACCCACACATACTGAATTTGGTACAAAACTAAATGTGCAAATTTCAGATATAGTTTGGCGAGGAATTATTAAGCCAGGTTTGTCACCTTATTTCAAAACAATTGTCTCTCCACCAAAATTGCCTATTTTCACCTCCTCTAACATCAGTGAATAACTTAAACGCATCAAATCGACACCCGCCGATTATGACAGCTTATCTGGCAAACTACTCTATGCAGCACGTCTTGAACTAGTTGAAGCTCTTGTTAAAATTTTTTAATCGTTGTATCAACAAATGCATTGTACCATATGAATGGCTTTATGCAAACATCATAACAATTTCAAAAGTCAATAATCCTTCTCTACCATCTGACTACCGACCGATCTCTACGACATCTGCAACATGCAAAATAGTTGAACGCATCTTTGCAAAATACATTATATCGTATGTTCAAGATAAATTTTTATCAAATAGTTAATGTGCTTTTCTTCCAGGTAGAAATAAAATTGATACCATTATACTAGTAATTGATGACTGGGGGTACGCTATTTTCTGCAATACTTTATTAACTGCTATATTCTTTGATTTATTAAAAGCATTCGACCTCTTTGACCAAATTATACTTATGCACAAATTTGACATTAACCTCCCATCATAGTTATCATCCTGGATTGCAAAGGGGTTTTAAAACCGTAAACAACATGCCATATTCAACAGCAAATCTACCGAATGGAAAGATGTTTTATCTGGAGTGATACAAGGAATCGTCCTTGGCCCGATTCTCTTTTTAATCTATGTACTAGACATAAATGACTACCTCCCGATAGGCATTACACACAAGAAATATGCAGGTGATATCGTAGCTTACATAACTGGTAATAACTCTTTCCTTCCACAAGAAGTAACAGTCTACAACAATGGCGCAATGATAATAAAATGTTTCTCAACATTGCCAAATACAAAGTTATTTATATTGGCAGGGGTGAAAAGCCAGTCATAACATTAAAAAGCAAAACTCATGAATTTGTAATAATTCATGATGTTGATGCCAAGGTATAAATACCTTGGCATCAACATCAACTGAAGTCTCAATTTAGACAAGCAATGGTCTAGTCTACATAAAAAAATTGCCCCTTATGAGTATCTTTTTAAGCAGATCCAAATATTTTGTGTATGGTCTCAACCCATGCTTATAACTGCCTGCCACGCCTATTGCTTTAGCGACTTTACTTACAATGCAGTTATCCTCACCTCAACGACCAATAAAACTAAATCTAGGATGCGCGTCTTTATATATAACATTTGATGTGACAATAGAACTATATATATATACATATATATACAGGGGCGGATCCAGAGGGGTTCAAAGCGTGCTCCAGCACCCGTCAACATTCAACAAGTCAAGTTTCCTATTTCGTTGAATTTTTTTTATAAATAAAAATTGAATTGTTTATTCAACTCAAAATTTGCGATTTCATTTTTTGTGAAGAGTGTCGAAAATAAATTAATAATAGACGATATTCAAAATTAATTTTAAAAGGCGAGAAATATTTTTCGGTGCGTTTTTACATAAAAAAAGTAGATATAAACAATGCGAAGTGGAAATAAGTGATAAGATAAACAAATTAGTTATTAAGATATCTAATAACAACTTTGCAATTTTTAAAAGTTTGCTTTTAAAACAAGAATAAATATATATATATATATATATATATATATATATATATATATATATATATATATATATATATATATATATATATATATATATATATATATATATATATATATATTTGTGTGTGTGTGTTTGTGTGCGTGTATATGTGTGTAGAAGGAAAAATTTCAGGTAACAAATGAAAAAACTATTCAAACTTAAATTTGTTTAAGTTTAACTAACAAATATATTTTACACATCTAAGTTTGAATAATTTTTTTAATTTGTTATCCGGCATTTTTCTTTTACACATACACACACACACATATCCACACACAAAATATATACATACTATATATATATATATATATATATATATATATATATATATATATATATATATATATATATATATATATATATATATATATATATATATATATACATATATATATATATATATATAAATATATATATATATATATATATATATATATATATATATATATATATATATATATATATATAGTATGTATATATATATATATATATATATATATATATATATATATATATATATATATATATATATATATATATATATATATATATATATATATATATAATATACACATATTTTATATAATTCATTACTTATAAGACAAAATGTTTTTAATCTTCCAATAACTTGTTCCACAAGAATTCTAATTTTTAGCAATTGAACTTGTTTTCTTAACTTCAAAAGGAGTCATTTGTGATGTTCCTCGCTGACCAGGTGGTACAGTAAAAAATAAATGTTGAGCAGTGCATTCATCATGCAAATAAACCCTTTGTCTAACATAAATATAGAAAAAGGAGATAATAAATCAAGAAAACCACAATCCATAATTAACGCTTTGTCAGAAATGCGACTGGTATAACCTTCTGATATAAACAATAAAAGAATTAGGAGCAATACCTATTAAAAAATTAAAAGTATTGTGGTGTTTATATTCAGACTAAGTAACACTTTACAATTCCAAATTTCTTGGGGTTTGTATGAAAATTTCTGATTAGTCAATACTAGCTGCCAAATTTTTATATTTTTTAAATCTTAAAGGGCTTGTTGCATTTAACGTGTCAAGGTCTGGTACAAATATTAGATGCTTGCAAACTTCTGCTAATGTTCTTATCCAAGAATGAAATATTTTGGAACATGTGCTAATAGAAATATTAAAAATAACAACTAGCAAGATCTTTGTTAAATGATCCTAATCGAAGTTTTATTAAAGTCAGCAGAAACTCATCTTATGAACAAAACTTTCTTGCACGTCCTACTTTTTCACTGACAGTTCTTTTAACAGAAACAGAATTAAATTGTTTTTTAACATAAGGGCTAATAAAGTCATGCAATTTATTAAATAACTCTAAAGAACCAAGATTTGTATAGAACTTTACATTACTGTTTGATAAAAGTTTCTTATATACAGATATAGGCTTAGTTGGTTGCATTATAATTTTGTTTTGAAGTTTAATATTTTCAGCTTTCAACTTCTTAATTTCTGAATAACAGTTGATAATTAAAGCATAGTGTTAAAATTAAAAAGACCATTTAAGTCAAAATAATTGAATTTAATTGAATATTTTTTTCAGTATTTGATACAAACTGACTTTTAGATGTAACCCTGTGTTAAAGCCGATGTCGGACCGAGCTCGGCTGCCGATATCGGACCGACGGCGTTTTTGTCCATACGGACCGAGGTCGGCCCGACATCGGCTAGCCGCTCAAACTATTGCAATGCATCGGCTGGCCGATGTTAAGCCGACGCGATTCCAAACAAATCATCGGCTGGCCGATCTCAGCCCGATGCGATTCTGTATGGACAAAAACAAAGGGGTTCAAAAACTCTGCTAGCCGATGCAAATCTTAACACACTTATTCAAATCGGAAAAAAGGGAAAATAGTATTAAGCAACTAAAGTATATGTAAAACACATATATAAAACAAAATTATATATTTCTTTTAAATAAATTATTCTGAATCAGTTGAATCATCAAATAAATTGAATCGGGTGAAATTCCAAAGTTTTTTTTTTAACCGATAATTCACTGTGTGTAGCATCTAAAAAAAAAAACTATAAATTAAATTTTCACATATCAATAATAGCAATATAACATTAATCACAACGTAGATTCCAAATTCCACTTTTAATTTCAGAGAACGAAATAACTAATTTATATTTATAATATGAAAAGTATTATATTTCTAATTCAATAAAAAGTTACTTGGGCAATTTGAATCAGGATGTGCACTGCCAAAATCATTTGTATCTTAATCATTGTTTACTTCTTTGCATTCAACAGCCCCTATAAAAATTAACATGTTATATAAAACACGCTGGAGCTTGGGCCATATTATATATATATATATATATATATATATATATATATATATATATATATATATATATATATGTGTATATATTATATAATTGAATATAATGTATATAATTGATTCTTTCAACAATCTATGAAGGTTTTTTCAGGTCCATTAGTAGTTTAGTTTTTCTTAGTTAATATTTGATTTACTTGGAATGCAACCTTAATTATACATGTATATTTTTTTAAATATTTTTATATATCCCTTTTTTATTATATTATTTTATTTTTTCATTTCTCTAGTGTTACTATTTTTGGATTCATTGCCAAGCAATGAAGCAGTGCGTTTAACTATTAACAGAAGAACTCTTTCAGGTATGTCTCCTTGTTAAATTTATAAAATGTTTATTCCAACACAAGGTAAGGTAGAAGTAGTTTTATTTACTGGCGATGTTAGTTTTAAGCAGAATAAGTATCATATATCAAAATATTTCCTGTTAATTTTCTATTTATTGATAAAGTATAACCTGTTATGGTAACAATTTTTTTTTGCACGAATCTATTTTTAACACAGTGCTCTCAGAAGAAAAACTCTTATAATAGAGGTGTTATACTGTTGCTATGCTAATATTATCTATATTGTATTCATATTTTTATTGATATATAATTTTCAGAGGCTGTAGATTTTGATAATGCATATCTTGATTCTAAATATAAATGTATATTTTATATATATATATATATATATATATATATATATATATATATATATATATATATATATATATATATATATATATATATATATATATATATATATATATATATATATGAAAGAGAGAGAGAGAGAGAGGGAGAGAGAGAGAGGGAGAGAGAGGGAGAGAGAGAGAGAGGAGAGAGAGAGAGATTTTATAATAACATTACATATAATAACAATTATTATTACATTTTATCTGCAAAGTTTGCACAATTATTATTTTTTTTTTAATAAAAATAGTTTCATTTTATTTTGCCTAAGTTTTATTTTTATATAAACAATTGCAATCAAATTTTTAAATACTAGTTTATATTATTAATATAAATTTACCACGTATTGAAGAAAAAAAAGTTGACAATTCATAACTTGCTCTTCTCCTATCAGAACGATTTGATGCCATCATTAAAATATTGAATTGGTTTATATAACTAGTAACTAAAATATAGTTATATTTTAGTTGCACATTAATTATTGCTTATAGTATATTATATATAACAATAATATTGTGATCATAAAAAAAATTATTACTGTAAATATAAAATATACAATATAAATAAACAAGGCAAAAATTTGAAGTGAAATAATAAACAAATAGTTAAGCTTATTTTGCTTAAAACTTATGTTACCAGTATATAAAAAACTTTCTACCTTACCTTGTATTGAATTGAACTTTTATATCTTTAACATTTCTATCTGAATGATGTTCACAATTTATGTTCAATCTTTAAAATTTAATGAGGTAATTTAAAATCGTTAAAGACTCATAATTGTTTACTTATTTAACAAGTTTTGAGTTAATGAACTAATTAATATCATTTAATGTTTAACTTAAAAATGAACAATTTTTTAATTAAACATAAATCACAAACTGTATGCTCACAGTTTAAGTATTTTTTAACTGTTATCAAAACAAATTACTGTTTACCTAGTATATTGATATTATTATCTAATATTTTTATATCTTAAACTTTAATGATTTATAAATTTATATAACTATTCAAATAAAATTCAAATAACTATTTGTAAATAAAAAGTAATGTTATTATTTATAAATACCAATTAATATTATTAAATAATATTAATTTAACAGGTAAACGAATTAACTTTCCTATGCATTAAAAAATTTTGCCTTCAGTTAGATAGATTTGCTGCCACTTTTAAAATTCAACATATTCGGTTTTTTATCATTCAAATAAAAAACAGAACCAAATTGGCTGAACATCGGCTGAACGTCGGCTGAATGTCTGTTTGACCATTCATCGGCCAACAGACACAAAACGTTTCACCGATATTGTTTTGCTAAAAACAGAGTAGCCGATGTTCAACCGATGTAACAAGCTCGGCCCGAGCTCGGCCCACCGTCGGACTTAACACAGGGAAGTATCAAGATCGTCTGTCAATATTTCTGAAGAAAAAACAGGAAAAACTTTATTATGCATTACCAAAGATTTTAGTTAATGTTTGTTTTGATTTTAGTTTTAAAAGTAGAGTTTTTTAAAAGTAGAGTTTTTATTAACTGCTGTAATCACATATGCATTTTTACAAGTAGAGGTGGATATAGTGGCTGTTTTTATTGAAAATGAATCAGAAATTATGTTGTTATTTCGTTTATTTATTGGTCGATTACAATTAGATGAAACAGAAGGAACAAATTATTATTTTATTTAATGTATCCCAATAGTTCTGTAGGATATTCAAATTTTACATAAATAAAATGTTCCGAACAAATTCTACTGTAATTAGAAGCTTCCTATTGAGATTTGTCTGAATTTACCCGATTTATAAATTTTTTTCAAATGGATCGACGCTCTGGGTCTTTTTCTTCAGAAGGAAAAGGAATAAGTTTAAATGGTTCAGAACAGCAGCAAATAGGATCTTCTTTTGAACATTTATGAATTTCACAAATAGCTTTTTTCCACTTTTTAAATTTGGTTGAGTGATTGGAACAACCAATGAAAGAAAAGTGATGTAGCCATATTAAGCAAATAATTAAACTAAGATAAACAAATCCAATGTTACTTCTTATGCTGTTTGTTTATTTTATTTATTCTATATCTACTTTTTTGTCTAAAATACGCACGAAAAATTCAAGTTTCTTATTATTCCGGAATTTAAAAAATTTCGAATATCGTCTATTATCTTTGATGTTGTGTAGTACTTTGCGTTCAGCGCAAGCGTAGTTTATATTTATGCTTCGATTAGGAAACTCCTGCTCAGTCGCTTTCTGATTCGCCTGCTCCCCTCAGAATTATTTTTGATTGGCCTGCACCCCTCAGAAGCTATTTTTGATTGGCTTGGTTTCTTAAGCTAATCAAAACAGGTTCCGAGGGGTGCTGACCCAATCAGAAAGATCTCTTAAGGGTGCAAGCCAACCACACAAAAATTAGAAAAAAGGTTTTTCACTAAGCTTTTGGCTCCATGTTTTGAGCACCTTACTCGTAGTTTAAGTGCTCAAAACATGGCGGATTCAAAGCTTCAAATCATTTTAAAATGTATTTTATATAAAAATAGGGTTCAATCAGAAAAGGAATTGTTTTTATTTAATATTATTGTCGAAGCTCATAATAAGATTTGAGAAATATTTTTAATGAAAAATCTAAACTAAGTATATTGCATAAAATATGCAAAGTTTCAAGTATGCAGTTTCCCGTATCTCAATCATTTCGAGCAGAAAGTGATTTTCAACCAGTGAGGTATTAATTGGTTTCTTAAATAATTATATTAAATTAAAAATAAAAAAACAAACGAAGTTTTTATATATGTGTGTGTTGTGTTGATTATTAGTTTAAAAAAAAAAGCAAATTAAGAAATCAAGTATAGGCTATACAAAAAGCTATACTATACCTTTTTGTGCCTAAACATTTTACTACAAACTTTTTTATTTAAGCTGAAAGATGTGTAAAATTTTGTTAAATTAAAAAAACTTTTTTTTTAGTAAAATTGTGTTCATGCTTAAGTATATATACTTAAGTTTAAACACAATTTTACTAAAAAAAAAGTTTACAAAAAAGTATATAATATATTTATATAAAGGAGAAAATAATCAATTATGTTATAATTTATTTTATGTTTGAATAACACCAAAATTACATTTAGTAAATGATTTACTAGTAAGTTATTTTATGATATAAAATTATGTAATAACTATTTTGTGACATAACATAAACTATGTTGCTTTGCTTATATTATTTTTTTTTTATTAGAACATCTCCAAACAGAAACTGTTTATTTAATGCTTGTTCTATATCATTAATTGGCAACGAGTCTTTGTCAGAAACTTTAGATGCCTGACCGGTATCGAATTATATACAAATGTAGATTTTTATGTTACCAAATCTCGAAGAATTGATGAAAGCACAGCTTTTTCTACTATTATTTCCTAAAAAGCATATAATTTCTTTTGTAAAAATAATAGAACACTAAGTGTCACATCAGAATTTATCAATATTGCAACAAATTGTTCTTATTCCTCATTTCTTACTTTGTGTGCTCTCTCAAGTGTTGTTGGAATACCAATTGAATTATATTACCCTTTAGAAAAGGATAGAAAAGAAATAGAAAAAACTGTTTATGAAATATTTTTCAATTGCACTGTTAGACCACATGTTGAACATTCTTTAAGCACATCTGTAAAAAATTATTTTGCTCATTTTGCCCATTCTTCGTTGCTCTTCAGTTATTGCAGATTTTAAACAGACCTCTAATATATTTGTAAACAAAGATCACTTTGTTCCTTTAATATCTTTAAAATGTATTGCTAAAAAATACCAAGTTCCTAATATTTTTGCACCTAAAGTAGTAAAATTACCTGAAATTATTCAACTTACTTCTTCAAAATCTAGTATCCTGTTTTCTGATTCTATTGAGGAAACAAATATTTTAGATCCAGTTAAAATTCTTTCCACTTTAAAAAAAAACAACAACTCACAATTGATCAATTTACTATTAAGTCACCTTTTCCTACAGACAAAAAAATTTGTGTTGTATCTTCGCTAATCAAATTAAAAAGTTCTTCCACACAATTGATTGCAAAATGTTCTTCAAAATTTATCCATTCACCGAGTAAGGCGAATTTAAACTCTAAAAGTAGTTCTTCTGCTTTTGGAAATAAATGTGAACTATCCTTTGTAAACAAATACGATATCGGGTTCTATGAAACTTATGGAATTAGTAAACTAGGCAATGAAGATAAGCATGATTTACTAAAAAATGTTTATAAACCAAGCTCTAGTTTTCATTTTGAATCCAATAAATCAGGTCATTCCTTTCAATTCTCTTGGCTCTCATTATGCTCTTGGCTTGCATATTCAGAAATTAAAAAATGGGTTTATTGTGTTAATTGTGTTATTTTTGAATCTGAAGAATCAAGTCATAATGCAAGTAAACTTGTTTAGCTTTATAAATCTCCATTTGTGGCATATTCAAGTTTAATAAACATGCTGAAAGTTCACCAATTCACCAAACTGCAACTCTAAAGGCAACTCATTTTTGCCAATGTATGGAGCAAAAGATAAATTTTATTGACTTAAATCTCAACAAAGTAATTGATGAACAAGTCAAGAAAAATAGAGAAATATTAAAACCAATAGTTCTGGCAATTATTATGTGTGGAAAACAAAACGTACCTCTTCGAGGTTACAGAGATGATTCATTTTATAATGAGAATGAAAATAATACAGGGTTCATGGCACTCAAGGAAAACCTGAAAAACCAGGGAAAAGTTTAAAAAATTTTAAAAATCAGGGAATACCTGGAAAAGCCAGGGAATATTTGTTAAAAATTTGTAAAATCAGGGAAAACTCAGGGAATATTTTTCAGTTTTATATTTAGTTTGAAGTTATTTTGCAAAATACACATTTTGAGTGTTTATTGTTGTTGAAAATTGCTCACTAAAGTGGTTTTTTAACTTTTATGTTATATAGTAACTATATGTTTAGCTAAATGTATAAATAAATATAATAATATAAGACATGACTTCAGAAAAGACTTATTTTCAAGAGGATTGGTTACAACAAGATATTTATAAAGATAGGTTAGTTCCCAACGCACATGCAAAAACTAAAGCTCATTGCAAAAAATGTAAAAAATCATTTGAATTGTCCAATATGGGTATTCAGGCTGTTAAAAGCCATGCAGCAGGTATTTACATTAACTTTTTTAATGTGAGAGTGAGAATTAAAAAGAAATGTTGCTTGATTGATTCATTATTTTATATTTTAATATCAGTTTCAAACACATTGTAATCAACTTTTGATTGCAATCTGTTTCAGTTGTTTTCCTTGTTGGTTGGTTGCTTGTATTGTTATTTCAAACTTTGCAAGCTAAACAGATAGAGAAAAAAGATTAAAAATTATAGACATTTTAAATGTTTCATTGTTTATTTATCTTGTTTTAGGTAAGAAGCATCAGTCTGCTACAAAGCCTGTTAGTTGTTTCTTTATTAATGGAAAAGAGTTGCATGCTGAACCACTTGGAAGTGAAGAAAAAATATCTACATTTTTCACCAAAAAACAAGCAACTATTGTCTCTTTAATTAAATCATCGTTATCAACTAATGCTGAGATCATATGGGCCCTGAAATCTACAATGAGCTGCTACTCTAATAACTCATGGGCAAATTTAAACGATACTTTTAAAAAGATGTTTCTTGATAGCAAGGTAGCAGAAGATTTCACTATGAGCACCTCAAAAGTATCATACATTGTTAACCATGGACTAGCCCCATACTTCAAGACACTTTTAAAAGAAGAAATCACAAAGTCTGATTGTTACATTGTATCTATCAATGAGAGTTTAAACGACATAACCTAAACTTGTCTGATGGATCTACTTGTTCGGTATTGGGATGGCAATGACAAAGTTAAAGTGAAATATTGGACATCAGCATTTCTTGGTCATTGTGCAGCTTCTGACCTTCTTACACATTTCAACGAAAACTTATCAAGTTTTGATTCAAGTAAAATGTATCAAGTTTCCATGGATGGACCCTCTACAAATCTGAAATTTCAACAAAAGGACAACAAGATGCCACAACTTATAAATATTGGAAGTTGTTCTTTGCATGTAATCCATGGTGCTTTCAAAACAGCTATCGAATCAACAACATAGAATATTAAAGAAACTTTAAAAGGGTGTTGGCAAATTCTTTATGATAGCCCAGCTAGATGTCAAGATTATGAAACAGTCACAGGTGCAACAAAATACCCTCTTTTTTTTTGCGGAACAAGATGGGTCGAAAGTAAATCTGTTGCAGATTGTTGCATTGAAATCTGGCCTAATATATGTAGGTTGATTGAGTTTTGGGAAAAGTTACCATCTTTGAAACAACCTAAATCAAAAAGCTTTTTAAATGTAAAAAAGGCTGTTAAAGACAAACTTATTATTTTAAAATTTGAAGTTTTCAGCTTTGTTGCAAGCATATTAGAGCCATATTTGTTGGCATACCAAACTGACAAACCAATGATTCCATTCATGTATAGTGATTTAGAAAGACTCTTACGAACGATACACAAGATGTTATTGATAATAGTTGTATTCAGTCCAACTAAAAGAAGTTGATTTTCATAAAAAAGATAATCTACTTAAAGGAAATCAAACTAGGGTTCGCAGCTGAAACAAGACTGGCTGCTTTACGAAAGAAAGATATAATAACCATTGCTGATATTCAAAGTTTTCACAAAGATTGCACTAACATATATGTTCGATTGATTGAAAAGTTCATGGACCGAACTCCACTAGGATCTATCATTGTACGCAACACTCAGGTTCTTAACCCAAATGCAATGGTAGTAATGACTCAAGAAGATGCTGAGAAGAAGTATTAATCTTTATTGACCCACTTGATTAGCTTGAAATATGTTTCACCAATCTTTTCTGATAAAGCTATAAATCAACTTGCAGATTTCTTTAGAGAATCAAGAGTTTATCAAGACATCTTTCATGAGTTCAATCGATAAAGAGATAGCTTAGACGACTTCTATTTTAAAAAATTTAACCTAAATAAATATAAAGCGTTTGCATTGGCTGTTAAAATATTATTAACACTAAGCCATGGACAAGCCTCAGTTGAGAGAGGTTTTAGTATAAATGCCACAGTACTAGAACAGAATTTAAATGAAAAATCAATAACTGCAAGTCAAAGATCATATGCTATCAAATAATCTTCAGCCACATAGTATTGAAATTACAAGCAAAATGATCATCAGCATATAATCGGCACACGAAAGATATAGAAGCTACCTAAATTCAATCGCAGACACTAACAAAAAAGAAGCAAGTCAACTGGCAAAAAAAAGTTGTTAGCAATGAAATAAAAGATGTTGAAACGAGGCGAGATCAACTGAAGAAAACTAGTGAAATGTTGCAGTTTGATTTTGTATAATTTGTTGAGGAAGCAGAGGAGAAGCAAGATCTAGGGTTATTTTCTAAAGCTAATGCGATGAAACAAAAAAGCAAATGAAAAAAATAAAGAAATAAAGAAATTTGAGCTAGCACTTTGCATCTTAGAGCAAAAAAGAAAGTTGCTAAAATAATATATTCGTTCTCACATGAAGTTTATATTTTGTTAACAAAACACATTAGTTTTTTCAAAACATATATAAATTGTTATTTTTTTAATATATTTCTTTTAGTTATCAGATTAATATGGCTCTGTTTCTTGTTTAAAACACCTTTAACGGATTGCTATAAATTAATTAAAGACAGTCTTTGATTTCTTAAAAAACAGTGATAAAAAGTATTTAGGGAACAAGGACTCAGTTGCTAAAGTATTATATTTTTCAACATTGATAGGCAAAATATTTAGACTTTTCACCGCACGAACTCAGGGAAAAAATACTTGAAAATCAGGGAAAACTCAGGGAAAATGGTTTTTCAAAACTGCCATGAACCCTGTAATAACTCTGGCAATCTTCAATCAATTTTGAAATTAATATCTGATTGTGCAGAAAACAGTTTGGTGAATGGGCGAATTGCTACTCCAAAATATGCTACATATCGCTCAAAAACTACTCAAAATGAGTTGATTAATATTTGTAATGACATTATAGTTTCTAAATTGAAATGTGAAGTTAAAAAAGCTAAATTTTTTTTAATATTAGCAGATGAAGCATCTGATCTTAGCAATATGGAAAAAATGCCACTTGTATTAATTATATTTATATAATTATAGTTATAATTATAGTTTAATTATAATTAAAGTTAAATTATAACTGGGTTTAAAAATAAGTCTGTTATTACATTTTTATTTATATTTTTGGGGAATATCCTTGGAAAATAAATGACCCCAGAATATCATGAAACTCAGAATATCATGAAACTTTTATTTTATCACTTTACATAATTTTGTTTATAAACTGTGTTATATAATGTTATTAAATCTATTCACTATTATTAATGTATTTAGTGTAAAAGTTTATTATTATTGCTATTATTGTTATTATTGTTATTACAATTTATAAATAATTATTGTGTTTAATTATATATTTTAAGTATATTATGTGCATAAATTTCTTATATCATAGTATTAATAATTATTTTTAATAGTGAGTTGTAATACAATTGTGTTATAATTGCAATATAATGTGCATGAAACAGGTGTTTTTAGAAGTTAAACTAGATGGTTACTTTATATATTTTCAAGTTTCTGTTTAAAGATCATTTTAGAAGCAAATTTTGTGTTCCATTGGAACTATATTTTTATTAACAATTTTTTTTTATCAGTTCTTCATTTTGTAACTTCTACTATTTTATTTTAGTTTTCCTACTGTTGAAATATGGTTTTAATTTAGTAAAGTTTCATGATTTGAAATTTACTTTATTGGTCATATACTAACAGTTTAGAAAAAGAAATTTAGTACAGTTAGGGTAAATTTATTTGTTTACTTTTAACATTTCAAAACTGGGTTTTACTGTTCAATTCTTATGCTATTCCTAGTTTATGTTATATTTCATACGAATAACTGATCAATTGTGTTCATGAAATTATTGTATCATTATTGATTGATTCTTGGTATAACGGTCGATTACTGCCAATATATAGTTGCTGCATTACTTTGCATACAAAATATTTTTATGTACACAAAATTGCTTTCGCACAGTACTCTCGCCTGCCGAATAAACGGGGGGGGGGGGTTGTCCTAATAAATAGGAGGGTCGGAAATTTTTCCAAAATCTAATAAAGGGGTGGGGTGGGGTCCTAATAAATAGGAAGGTCGGAAATTTTTCTAAAATCTAATAAGGGAGGGAGGGGGGGTCTTAATAAACTAAAGGGTCGGAGTTTTAAAAAGCTTAAAATAGTATTTTTGGTTGATTGTTCATATTTTCATCTATTATTGAGAAGAATATTTTTCTCAAAGTAAAAAAATAGCAAAAATATTTTATATTGTTTCAAAATTAATAATCGGGAGGTGGGTCCAAATAAGCTCCGGAGGGGGTCGGTAAAAAATTAATAAACGTCCCCTCCTGTTTATTCGGGAGGCGAAAGTAATTACATTTATTATCATTTTTATTAGTGGTAACCCTGTTATTGAATTGTTATTGATATAAAAGTTGATTACTGCTAATAAAATAAAGTTTTGCATTATTTTGCATACAAAGTATTATTATGGATATAAAATTGATATGTTTATAAGAATTGTAACCTTTCTGGTCTGATTATTTAATCAAAATACGGGCAGTTTAAAGGGTATAAAAAGACGGACAGACAGGTAAAAGACCCAGAGGGATATAGCCTTTTCATTTGTTAAAAAAGAGGTTAAAAATTTATAAAAAAGTTGATGAAAAATATAGTCAAACTACGTACGTATTCGTTGCCTTGAAACCTTCTCAAACAAACTTGAACACTTTTGGGTGACCCCCTCCCCCTTACTTAATAAAAACCTTTTTTATGACCACCCCTTTCATACATCCACCCCCTCCCCCTCCGCAAAGCGCGGGAGGGGGTGGGGTTAATAAAAACAACCTCATCGTCGCAGCACAGCACATAATTGCCAGCACCCCTCAAAAAGCTAGATTCGCCCCTGATATAGGGGCGGATCTAGCTTTTTGAGGGGTGCTTTTTGAGGGGTATATATATATATATATATATATATATATATATATATATATATATATATATACATATATATATATATATATATATATATATATATATATATATATATATATATATATATATATATATATATATATATATATATATATATATATATATATATATATATATACATATTTAGTGTTCTAGTTTGACGTTGATGTAAAAATAAAATATATAACAAAAACTCTAGAGTTTCCAATTTTTTATAAATTGTTTTAATAACGTTACATTGCACAACAAAAGTACTAGTTTTTATCAGCATTGAAACAACTATTAAAAACAAAAATAAATGGATTTTAAGGTAAAACTCTTTTTAAAAATTTAATAATGACAATTGAATCTTTTCACAAACTTACCGTTATTCGATGTAAGTACCAGTGATGGATCCAGGAATTTTTGGTGAGGGGGATGTTAAAATATTTTGTATTTCGCATGACATTTGAGTCTCCTAAAAAAAAAGATTCTCTATTTCTAAGATTTTTAGAACTTTCAGATTCTGGTGGAGGGAATGCATATCCTCATCCCCCTGGATCCGTTACTGGTAAGTACATTTTGCCGCGCGTATCCTTAATTGTAAGGTTACAGTTAGGTTACAGTTAAGGTCAGCGTATCCTTAACTAAAGTTACAGTTTAGGATACGCTGACTGTTGGCGGCTAGACACAGTCTAGCCCCCAACAATCAGTCTTTATCCCTAATGATCAGTCATGCATGTTTGTTACTCATTGCTTATCTCTAACGGTCGGTCAATGAATGTATACACTTTTAATATAGCTGATGAACAAAAAAATACAATTTTAATTTACTACTTCACACAGATTAGTAATATGTAAAAAATTGAACAGTTTGTAATAAAATGTTTATTAGCAAAGTTAAAAAGCAGGCTGTGTTATAAATAAATAAAAAATTTAAATGCTTTAAAAAGACTTATAAAAGTACTGTTAATTAAGATGGTATTGTTGGAAATTAAGCTCTTTTTTATGAGAGAAATAAAAGTGTGATTAACTTGGTAACATATTATACAACAACCAAACAACTATATTGAGCATTATGGATCGAATCAATGGTGGACAATAACGGTAAGCATTTTTTTAGTACTTTTTGCGAGATATTAAATGTTGTGGCAGAGGAAAAACAACATGAGCAACTTAGTTACTTGCTTTGATTGCTGCGTCACTCAAAATCGGAACAGCAAAATATCACATAATGTGTTACATTACAAAGTTCACATAATGTGTTACATTACAAATTACTTACTTCCTACGTCATTTATGTTACTAAAAACATTTTTACTTTTACAAAATACTTACTTTCTAATCATTTATGTGTTCAAAAAGTGAATCATGCGCACAATTGAATTGAAAAGGACACAAATATAGCTGATTTTTATAGTCTATTTGGATTGATAAAAATCCTGAAACAAATTAAATGAAAAAATTGTTATCACTATTAATATGTTATTTTAATAAACCGAATAGACTTAAAGGACTACGGTTTAACAGAAAAGCTGTTTAAATACAAGTTAGTTCCTTTTTCTAACATTACTGTGCTAAAATTATCTATCCATGATTGCAATGAATCTATGACTTGTGCTAATGTGAAATTTAATGAAAAAATCCCGGCACTAGCCAATCCTCAGTATGCACATACGTAAAAAAGACGTCTTTTAAACGTCTTATCCACGTTTTGGACGTCTTTTGAACGTTTTGAAATGACGTCTTTTTTTGGTCCGGTGCCCACTGGGTCAACTTCTAGAGTTTTGAACGTTAAACCAAAAATTTAAACTTACACAATTTGTCTGTATTTTGTTTTGGGCCTCTCCATGACCAAGAATACTAACCAGTAGTTCTTCACCTATAAAATGACAGGATGCGATAAAAAGCTTTTAAGCTTTTAAGCGATAATGTAATGTCTATTAAGTATAATATAACGGTAGTTATATTATACTTAATAGTATCTTATCGGTATCTTATAAGATACTATGATAATTACCATTAATTATAATTGTTCCAGTTACAAAACTTAAAAGTAGTTAACTACTTCAATCACAAATTTTAAAGTAGCTGAAATGTTTCTAAACGCCGTTTAAATCGCAGCACAGTGGGCCATGGTGTGCCAAAAGTCAAAATTACTTTTATTCAATTTTTGTATAAAAAACTACTATTCAATGAACGTAGCATATTGATTTACATAAAAACATAAGGATTGTTGATCAAAAAATGCGCCTTCACCAAAATTTTTTAATTTTAAGTTGTCACCCTGAACAATATTTTTGGCGGTCAAGCGCTTTTCTAAAAAAGTTTAAAAAAATATTTTTTAAATATGTTTTGCCATTTAATGTTAAGCAATTTATATTACTACGAGTTTGAATTGCAGCTTTAATACATATATTGGCTATCAATTAGCATTTCTGTTTATCGTCTTGAACATATTTGACTCATTTTATGATCAATCAAAGATAGTGTGTTTAATGGTTGAAATAATTGCGTTTATTTTTTGCTAATACTATGCTTATAATTTTTCGGCTATGTTTGGCCAGGGTCTTTATAGCTGATATTTACTGAAAAAAATATATTTAATGAGTTTAAAACAGTTTTGTTTGCAGATACTTGCAGATGTAGAATATGTAACTAAAACATTACACATGATTTTATACCGTGACAACTGTCAAAAAAACATTTTTTTTATGTTACTCTATATTATTGATTATACAAAAACCCTATATAACTATATTTAACATATATTATATTAGACTATGTGAAATATATATATATATATATATATATATATATATATATATATATATATATATATATATACATATATATATATATATATAGGTTGACTTTTCTATTTTTAGAATAAATAATAATATAAGAATGAAGTACCATTATATATACAATTGCATTAGATCCAATTATATGTCTATACAAGATCCCACAATTTATGATCAATTAGTTGTCAAGTTAGACCTGGATGGTTCTGAAATTATAAGAAACAAATTAATTGCATTCTTAAACAACTTGAAGACTTGAATGATGTTAGCCGCAAAGCTGCAGCTTTTGAGAAAAAGTATGCAAATTGGTTGGATACTGACTTTATATCTTCTGCATATGTTCCACCTGCTACTCCAACAACTGTTACCACTCCTCTTGGAAGGCCTACTTTGAATTTTGATGAGTTCTCTTTGAGATCTAAGTATAAAAAAGTTGCTGAAATGGATCAATACTCTGCTAGCCAACTATTATTTGCAACTAAAGTCAAATTTGGAAAAGATAATCAGCCTAAAAAAGCTAAATTAGTAGAAAAATTGTTAGTGGATACTATATCCTCATCTTATATGTCTAGTAATGAAGCTTTGGCCCTTATTTTAGATTGTAATTCAACAAAAGCATTTTATCAACTGATGAAAAACAAAGCTGATGAAAAGGAATGCAATCTCTACCCAGCATATGATAATGTTAGAATGGCAAAAGATCGATGCTATCCTAAAAATATATGTGTAACTGATTATACTGCTAGTGTTCCACTTCAAGATCTACTAGATCACACTACAACAAGACTTTTGGAGACACAGACTGATGTTGTAAATGCAAATGAGTATAATAGAGTAACTCTAATATACAAAACTGGTTTTGATGGCTCAAGTGGGCATAGTATTTATAAACAAACATGTAATGATAATGAGTGTACTAGGAATCTGAAGAGTGAAGAATCATTGTTTATTACATGCTTTGTACCTTTAGAACTCTCATCTATTGTTAATGATAAAAAGATTATTCTTTGGAGAAACTCTAAACCATCATCTACTTTTTATTGTCGACCTTTGCGATTTAAATTTGTAGAGGAAACTGCAGACCTTCTTCGTAGTGATGAATTGACATTAAAAAATGAGATCAAACAGCTAACTAAAACAAGCTATATCCTACTTAATGGTAAGCCTATTGATGTTGACCATAAAATTGAAATTACTATGATTGATGGCAAAGCCCATACTGCATTATCTGATGTAACTGACTCATCACAGTGTTGCTCTCTTTGTGGTTTTAGTCCTAAAGAAATGAATAATATCGACAAGGTATATAGAAAATATTGTATATATAAACTAGTAGAAAATCACTCAACAAAATTTTTTTATTTAACACTGTTTTATCAATAAAGACTCATCAGAAATGCATCATTTCTGATGAGTCTTTATTAATGAAACACAGTGTTAAATGAAAAATTTTCGTAAAGCAATTTTCTAATTTGAAATTTAAAATCTTGAATGAAATTTAAAAATCATTGCTCTGTTCCTTTAAGAACATTATTACATTTTAAAATTTGTTTACATATATATACATATATATATATATATATATATATATATATATATATATATATATATATATATATATATATATATATATATATATATATTTGTATACCTTTTTATATTTGATTAGTTTAATATGCAGTTTTTATTTATTACAGGGGTTACTGAAGTTGCACACTCAAAATGGATTACAATGTGGGATTTCAATTCTACATGCATGGATGTTACTGAAGTTGCACACTTAAAATGGATTACAATATGCGATTTTAATTCTACATGCATGGATACAATATGGGATTTCAATTCTACATGCATGGTGTTACTGAAGTTGCACACTCAAAATGGATTACAATATGGGATTTCAATTCTACATGCATGGTGTTACTGAAGTTGCACACTCAAAATGGATTACAATATGGGATTTCAATTCTACATGCATGGATACAAACATTCGAACTGTTGGATACAAACATTCGAATGCTTAATCCATCTTGCTTACAAATTGCCAGTTAAGAAATGGTCAGCAAGATTACCAGCTAACAAGCAACAAATCGAAATGCAAAAGAAAAAAATTCAACTTGCTTTTCGAGAGATGGGACTGATTGTCGATAGGCCTAAGGCTGGCAGCTCAGGAACATCTAATGATGGCAACACCTCCAGAAGAGCCTTTCAGAATGAACAACTGTTTTCTGAAATCACAGGACTCAATTTTGAATTTATAAAAATGTTCCATGTTGTTCTGATTTGTATTTCATGTGGTTTTGAGCTTGATGCAGTTTTATTCAGGGAATACTGTACACATACAGCTAGGTTTTACGTGGAGTGCTATCCATGATATTATATGCCGCAGAGCATTCACAAAATGCTAATTCATGCTCCCAGTGTTATTGATTACATGACATTACCAATTGAGCTCTTAAGTGAAGAAGCTATAGAGGCTCGGAATAAAGATTTTAAAAAGTATCGTGAGCATTTTACACGCAAGTGTGACCGTATTAAATGTAATGAAGATTTATTTAAGCGATTCTTTTGTTCTAGTGATCCAGTCATTTCTTCACTAAGAACAATAGTTGGTACTAAGAAGAAGGTTTTGCCAGAAGATGTTCTGCAACTGTTAAAAAACAGTGTTTAGTTGTTCTTTTTAAGGAATTTTAGAGGCTAATTTTTGGTTTCTTGCTTTAGTTATTATTAAAATTTAAATTTATGCATTGTAAATTAAAATTGTTAATATTCTATAATTAACATAAATTAAAAATTTCCCAAATATATTTATTTGGAACACCAGAGCATTAAAAATCCTATTTTTTTCATAATTTACAGTAAATAAGTCAAGAATTTGTATAAATTTGACTGTCACTATAAAAATATTTAAGATGTTGCTATGCATAATAAGGTACCCATAGCAACCAAACTAAATATCATAATATAAAACCCATACCTCGTATTGGTACTCTTACCAAACTTGGTGTGTATGACACAAAAACAACTACAAGTAGATTTATGCTACGCCAAAATAAGTATCCATAGCAACCAAATTTAAAAAAAAACACCTTTATCAGAAGCGCAGACCTTACACTGATGCTCATGCAAAATTTAGTGTATATAGAACACATAACAAATCTGCAACTACAAAAAGTAGGTTGTTGCTATGCAAAATTTTGGTATCCATAACAACCAAATAAAAAATAACATCTTAATAAGAGGTGCAGACCTTACACTGGTGCTCATGCCAAATTTAGTGTAGTTAGCACACATAATAAATCTGCAACTACAAAAAGTAGATTGTTGCTATGCAGTATCCATAGTAACTAAATAAAAAATAACACCTTCATAAGAAGCTCTAACCTTATATTGGTACTCATGCCAAATATAGTGAATGTAGCACTAATATTAAATTAGTTATTAATTTTGTCTCAAAATTGGCCATTCTGGCCCACTGTGCGCAGTTAGAACCTTGTTATAATGGAGAAATGACTATTTTACTATGACAAGGTTTTAATTGCAATTTGGGGGTGTTTATGTTTCAATAAAGAGTGAAACATACTTAGTTGCAAATAGTGATACTAAAGGCAAATGAAAATGTTATCATGGGTGAAAAATATTATCAATTTATACTAATAAACTTTTATGGTAAGAGCATAACAGTTTTTGACATTAATTTACTCAAAACTACTTACAAATCAAATATATACCTGATTGGACAACAGGTGATGATGACACAAAAATATAACACTTGATGTAACAATAGAGCGACAGTGTATATTTTGTAGTTTTAAGGAGACAGTTTTTCCTTTTTTCTTTACAACAAAACACAAAAAATCATCGTTATCACCAAGTTCTCTAAATCTATCATTCACCAATATTCGTTGGCTTTAAATAACCTTTCTTCTGTTGAGTCTTATTTCTTGCAAAGTTCAGAAGACCTATTTGCTCTTTGTGACGCTAACTTGAGTTCAGCTGTCTCGTTTTTTGATCTTAGTGTTGATGTTTATCTGCCTTTCATTTGTAAAGACGCCAATAGTCACATGCTGGCCTGACATCGTACATTAGTAAGAGTTCATAATTTGTGGGTAAACTAGGTTTAAAAATACAGAATATTTTTTTATACGCTTTCATTTAGCACCACTTCACTATATTGTCTTTCTCTTTGTTCGATATCGCACTTCTTCATATCAATACTGAGTTGCACTCTTTTCGATGTTATTTCTAATCTAATTGACCAATGTTATTTTTAATTAAATTGACCAAGCCTTTTCTATTTATACTTCAGCCAATATCGTTGTTGTTGGTGACATTATTTGTCATCACACTGAATAGCTCTAATGTCAGGGACTCTGCAGGTGTTAAAGCCAACAATTTTTGCCTTTCTCAATCTCTAACACAAATATTCAATTTTCCAATTCGCCTTTCAGACAACCAGAATCATTTGCCTTCTCTCCTCGACTAAAGTCTTGTTTCTGTTTTCTTGTGTTTCCACATCATCCTTAGGTACTTCATCACGATCTAATGCTTTTTGATCTTTAAAGCTATTATGATCACAATCTAATCTCTTTAAATCTATTATTTCACTCTTATTCATCATCAGTATCCTCTATTATTGTACCTTATATGAGTACCTTAAAGCTGACTGGGATTTCCGTGATTTTCTTCGTGACGGCCCTTGGGTAGAAATCTTTCGTCTTTCTGCTGAAAAATACGCTTTTACGTATTTTCTTGGATTCAAGTTGGCATGGAATCCTTTATTCCCTCTCAACAATTCCAACTTAAGTCTTATTTTTTTCCATGGTTTTCTTCTCATTGTGCTGCAATTTCCAATCGTAACCATTACCTTCATATCTATCAGTGAAACGTTTCTCCAGAAAACAGACGTCTATTTACTATTGCTAGAAACCTATGTAAAAAGATTTTGTCTAATTCCAAAACCCGCTGTTCTCAGGTCAAAAAATCTTGTATTTCATCCCAAAAAATAGGTTCTTACGACTTTAGGAGAATCTTTAAAATTATCTACATTAAGGGCAAATCTGTTATTCTACCTCTCTTGTATAGTTCAGATTTTGTACTTCACCTAAAGACAAAGCTGAATTGTTTGCTATGAACTTCTTATTAACATAATCTGCTAATTCCACTAGTCGCGTTCTACCTGATATAGTTGAAAATCTACCTAGTCTTACTACCGTCTTATTAGTCTTTTTACTATCATAAGTAAAGTTTTTGAGCATTTAAATAACAAACACTTAATCTCTCATTTTGAACCTAATGAGAGTAATTTGAGGGGCAATTTAAGTAATTTGAGCTTGAAAAGGATCTCACTTCTGCTACATCATGGGGTACTTAATCGATGGTGATTTTAACTCAGGTAAAATTCAACTTTTTTCAGCTTTTTGTTATCGCAATAATTTAAATCTTCCTATTATTATGAATGGTTATGTACTCGATGAATCATCTACCCTTTATCTTTTAGGATTAACTCTTACTTCTAATCTTTTTTGAAAACCATATATCAAATAGATTGCAAAATTAGCAACTGCTAAGCTTGCATCTCTATATCAAACTCGACACTTTCAAACTTGGGATTCCATTATTTATTTCTGGGGCGGATCCTCCAATGATGCACTTTCTTTTTTTGACAAAGTGCAAAAACACATTATAAACATAGTTGAACCTACTCTTGCAGCCAACCTCCAACCATTATCACATTGTCCTAATGTTGGTTCTCTTTCTTTTTTCTATAAATACTAGGGTAGACCGGAGCGATTTCGCCACGAGGGCAATTTTGCCACGAGGACGATTTCGCCAATTTTAATATTTCAAGAAAAAGCTGTTATTCTGATATAACACCGAATTAAGATGTTGTCAAATATTTATTATTTTAAAATTATAATCTTATAAATTTTGATTAATCATAGTTGCCGCCTATTTTTATTGGTTGTTGTAAATTTTAAATGAGATTTGCTGTTTGATATTATTAATTGATATTATCGTGTGATTTATGCTTCATGTGGCATTATTATTAATTTTGTGAAATTGATTGAACTTACATTTGAAAATAACTGCTAAAGTGAGAGTGAATTTGTGAGATGAATTTTTTAAAAATATTTAACTGACATTCGTGATATATATTTTAAATAGGTTTTTGTCCAACTAGAATATTGTGGGGTGATTTCGTCACAGAATGGTAGAATAGCCCTACATTAAAAAAATATATATAATGTACAATATTTTTGCTTTCTAAACAATATTTAATATTATTATTTATTATTATATAAACAATTTTATAAAATCATTTGACATATATCAGGGATTATTGTATGATAAATTTATTAGAAGTATTTTGAAGATATAATAAATCAGTATTTTTTAGATATACATTTAAAGCTTAAGTACTTTTTAATTTAACTTAAAAATAGTTTTCTAAAATTCTCCGAAGATTTTGTATTTGAAAATGTAATTTGTTCCAATTAAATGCATTTCATATATTCGCATTTCTTATCATTAAATGCTCACCATCGCTGATTGTTTATAGCCACTATATTGATTAGCATGTTTAAAATACACCATTAAAAAATCCAAGCATCGATATTTAAAAAGATTATGCCATTCGGTAATAATTATCTCGTTGCATTTTTACCCCAAATATAAAACTCCCTGTATATTACCTAAGTTTCAGATGATACGCAAGTATCTCTCAAAGAAAATGAAGTCCTATAGTTATACCAATCTTCAATTAGCTATTCAAGCTGTTAAAGATGGGGGTAAAACATTAACGGCAGCAAAAAACATTTGGAGTACCGTAAATAACGCTCAATAATAAGTCAACAATCAAGCTTTATGGGAGGAAAAACAGTATTTACAAAGCAACAGGAACAAGCACTAGTAAAAAGCTTGATTGTCGACGTCCATTTATCTTATCTATATCCTTATTTATTCTTATTATCAAAATTACACCATTCAAAGTAAATACAACAATTAAACCTAACTGCGTCAGTCATAAAAAACTACTAACATGTAAGTGAATGTATTATTGCTGGAGATTTTCAATCATACTCCAAAACAGTTTAAGATTCTAAGAATCGTAATAATAAAACACGCAACAAATTCTCTAATCATTTATCTAATTTTATTAAATCAAATATGCTCTCTTTAAACGATATAATCAGTGGCGCTGGTCGAATATACACCTATCAACATAAAACTCTCTCTAACTCATCGTATATCGATCACATTGCAGCTATAAAAAAGTCATGCTTATCTTTTACAAATACCAAAGTTATTCCCCCTTAGCCTTTAAATTTTAGTGATCACTTACCAATCGCGACTAGTATCGTCGTTACACATACTAATCTATCAACCGTAATAAATAGCACAATTCATAAATATAATCATAATGTGTAATTGTATAATTATAACCTTTCCTTAGCTTTCAATAACTGCACCTTCAATGAAGAAAAAATTGAACAAAAATTAAAACAAACATGCAAAAAAATTAAAAATAGTAAGCTCTATTTGCAGTTAAGCAGAGCTTTAAACAACACGAAATCTGTAAATATTCCAAATCATGGTGGACAACGGACCTTACAAAATGCAAACAAAATCTTTCACTTAATTATAAACAATGGCAAAAATTTAATTATAATAAAACACAAGAATGCATTGAAATGGAAAGGTACCAAACGATCTATCAGCTTCAACAATTATTCTACTTCTTAAATCATATAAAAAATCACTTAATAATCTAGATATTTACCGAGGAATTTGTATTTTACCTAGCTTCTCTAAACTTCTAACTTATCTAATACTACTTATATGTCCTAGTATAACAGATAGCCGCTCACATCAATTTGTTTTTAAAAAAAACAACTCTTCATTTCACGCAGAAATTTTATTGAGCGCAACTGTTAAGCATTATAAAAACAACAACACTCTTTATATATATGCAGTTTAAATGCATATAAAGCTTTTGATATTTGGGATTTATTATATGAGAAGCTCTATTTCCAAAAATAGCTTCCGTTGTCTGTAGTACACACAATCTTATCGCTTTATCTTTCTGCTACTGCAAGCAAATGCTATCAAGGAGTTAATTCAAATCAACTCAGTCTGTCAAAAGGGGTGCAACAAGGGTCTATTCCATTGCCGCATTTATATAACATCTATACTGAAAGCATCCTAAATGAAATAGTAAAATAGAGGATATTTTAACTATTCTACTTAGGAACAAAGCTAATTTTTTATTTTTTGTGAATTAGAAGAAAATGGGGAGAAGTCGGACACGAAAATTTTTTTATTTACAAATACCTTTTTTATTTACAAATAAAGAAGCATTTAGGCACCAATTTCACCAGATTGATAGCATGTTTTAATATAGTATATATTTTTTTGGTTTTAGAGGAACCCTGCTATTGGGGTAAAGTGGGACAATTGTGGGTGAAGTGGGACAAGTAAGCGGGAGAAGCTGAAAATTTGGGGGAGAAGTGGGACTATATAAAAATGACTCCAAAACTAGTTAAATATAAGTTTGACCAATTTTTGATTTTAAAGTTAAGTTTAATTTAAATAAAACAAAATAGTCTATACATTTTTCTTCACTTTCTTTGATTTTGGAGGAACAATTTTTTACCTTTTTTTTTGTTTATTACTTAATGGCTTATTCTTAAAATCTCTGGTGTTGATGAGGCAACCATATACTTTTTTTATTCATGTCCATGTCTTACAATAACACGAGAAGGTGCAAAACATGTATTAAACTTTTTTTTTAACTGTAACACAAGAAACTTAATTTCATTAGTTGCATCATTTTATACAGCTTATGTAATCATTATAGAGTTAAAAAAAATCCGAATAAAGAATATTTAGTTTAAATTAGCATTGGATAACCTCCTACAATTCATGAAAAAATACAGTGGAGTTTTTTTTACTGCTTCATGTTGCGCACACAAACCTAAGATATCTGAAAGAATAACACTTGTTTTTGATTTCTCGCAAGAGTCTTCATTACATGGTTCTTAAGGCACATTTCTATCTGTAACAACTGATGTTTACAAAATATTATTACCATATACATTTCTATCAATCTAAGGACATTCCTGTCACGCTAAATCTTGACATAATACTTGTTGGTGTGGAAGATTTTTTCCATGTTTATCGAATGATACTGACCATCTCATAAGTTGTAAAGGTTTGTCTTGAATTGCTAAGCATCCAGCTGTAGACAGCTGTATTAAAATATGTTTTATTTGGACCAAAATTAGACCTTCCTAAAGGTTGTGTCTTATATGTAGTTTGTGTTGGCAAAGTCATCATAAAAACATGTTTCTCTTTGACTGTAGCAAAAGGTGGCTTTCATGATTATCCATAATCAAAATCGGTCAACTTTGTGATCGGCTGTTGTGCGGGCAAACTTAACCAAATGCTTTTAGACATCTATAAATATTTCAGCATTCATCCATCCATATTGATTGGCTAATACAATAGAACCTTCTAGTGCTCCTCCAATTAGCGGGTCTTTAAATAACTTTCTTAGAAATATAGTAACAGGGGGTATTGCTACATCAGCTGCAGATACAATGCAACACACTAGTTCAACTCTTTCGCTAGATGCTATTTGCCCACACAGAGAAAAAATTTGGAATGTTTGATAATTTGGTTGAAGATTAGCATCTGAGTATTGACACTTTTTTTTTTATATATCTATGAATTACAGTGTTAGAAATACCAGCTAAGTAGTACCAATTTTTCACTTTGGCTACATCAACTTCCAAAATGTTTTCTGAAGCATGTGGAGTTTCAATTTTTCTTTTCTAAACTCTAGGAATGATATAAAATTTAAAGGAAATTAGGATTGATAAAAATATATTTGAAATATAATGGCAATAATATAGTATATATAATATATTTATTTGTAATAGTATTAAGGAGACTGTTATTATATCTTATTTCAGACTATTAATCAAGTTATGACTTTATTTAAAATTAAAAAAACGTATTTGCTTTTTAAATGCTTTCAAATTATTGATGTAAAAAAAATTCTCAATTCGTTCCAAACAACAAAGATGAAACAAATCAAGTTTATCTTCAATAAAGGTCTCTCTTTCCAAATTTTGTTTTATATCTACTGTATAAAAACTAAAGTTAAAATTAAAAACAGATTAAACGTATCAATAAAACTTTCCGCAATAAAATAACACAAAACTGTTATAGAGAAGTGGGACAGCAACTTTTTTTCTCTGCCCCGCTTCACCCCTATGTAAGGCAGACGAAATAAAACTAAAATTACAGCCATACAATAAAAGCTAAAATATAAACTCCCCTATTTAATAGACAAAAGGTGCCAAAACAGTCAAAAATAAATATATACATAAGTAACTAGGCTGCTAGTAAATATTCTTTTTAGAGATACTTTTAAAAGAAGCGGTTTCTACCAGGCGGAAGGCGGAATGATGTCTGATAAAAAAAGCACAAGAAATTTACATTAAAAAAAAATTTACATTAAGTAACAGTTAATAGGCGCCGCTCCTAAATAAAATTAAATGGGTGTCCCACTTCTCCCGCGTCCCACATCTCCCTACTTTCTTCTAATGTTTTAACAATTATTAAGTAATAATAACTATTTTATAGATTATGTAGATATGTTTGAAAATTTTTTTTGTTTTAAATTGGTTTACATACTATACCGCCAGTTTACCCATGTCTATCTGTATTACGTTTTTAGAAATGAGTACCATTAAAATTTAATGTATAAAATTTATAGAAAAGTATAATATATAACAATATAATGAATAACAATGATTTACATGAATAACTTTTTTTTTTACATAACAAAGTTTAGATTATCCTGAAAAAATAACATTAAACTCAGCGTGACTTTTATCAGTAAGAAAAAACTTTGTACCATCAACTTCGCCCCAGTTTCCCGCTATTGTAGGTTGTTGCGCACCATCATATCCGTTATACAAATTAGAAAAACTTTCCTTTTTGTTTGAAACTCGTGCATTAGCCCAAGCGTTATACAAATGCCAATCGTACGGAATAGATGCCATTAAGCTAAGGATCTTGTCTTCATAACGATAATAAACCACACCAACTGCGCCTCTAGCAGCGCCTTTCGATTGTTCCCACAAAAAAACGCCTGTGCCACCAGGGGCTATATCTGTTAAAACTGTTGCCATACTTCCTGATACTGGAGTAGATCCGTCAGCGTATAGTGTTTTATTGGATTTGTTTTCTACGGTACATTTCCAAGACCTTACTACATTCCCCATTGTGAATTTATACTTTTTATTTCTAGAAACTGTAGCTTCTAATCAAAATCTTCCAATCAAAATCTTCCAATCAAAATCTTCCAATCAAAATCTTCCAATCAAAAGCTTCCAATCAAAATCTTTCTTAAAACCTATTAAAAAAAAACATTTTTTTTTTCAGTTAAAAAACATTTTTTTCCTGTTCTGTAGTACACCACAGAAAAAAAAGTTATTTTAAACTTATTTTACTCAAAATATTAAATACGAACAAAACTAATACATGAGTTTTATTTGTTAAAACAATGTATACCTAATTTTAATTATTTATATTTATTACATTTACATTATTTAATAAACAATTTTATTACTATTTAAATATATTTAAAACTATAAATATTTTTACACAACAAAGAATATATAAGGTTGTTTTAAATAATCAAACTTTATCTGCTTATTAGAATAGCTCGTCATTTCTTTTTTTTTTTTTTTTTTTCGTTAAAGTTAACTTAAATAGCTATTTAATGTTGATGTAACATTTTATTATCATTAAAAAAATAAAAATCATTTTTTCTATTTTTCTTACCTTATAAATAAGATATTTTTTTAATAAGTAGAAATATGAACGAAATATTCAATATTTTAGTTATTTGCTGGTTGTAACTTCAACTTTTTATAAAGTAAAAGCTAAAAAAAATATAAAATGCAAGTTTGACTTTATTTTTATGTATCTTTATATATCAAGTATACTTTATATATCATGGGTACCAAAAATTTTTAAACAAATACAATGTCTTATAAATGCCATTATTTATATAATTTTTATTGTACTCGATAGAAAAATTCATCTTACAAATTATTCCAACATATTCCGATTATATTTTAAAGCAAAATGTGAAACATGCTTTTAGATAAAAGTTTTGCTCTAATATATTTGTCTTTCCTCATTTCTCTATATACTGCTGCTGTTGTTTAAGTAACCAACTTAACATATCTTTCTATACTTTGATAATGGGACGGGAAGTCATCTGAAAAAATCTTAAACTTTCCGGAAAACAAGAAATTATTAATTTTAGCAAATTTTCATTGTTTTTAAATAAAATAATCACTTAACTCTCTTTACTTAAGTGTTGGACCCTTGGAATTCAAGAATATCAACAACCAATTTACAATTTTAAAGGTAATTAATTGCATCAAAGTTTAGAAGAAGAATTTTGAATTTCCTTACTTCAGTAGAACTTGAACCTGTGCACTGCTATGCAAATTTAATTCTTCTAGCTGCTAATGTTCAAATTTCTTTTCGTTCATCAACTAATATTAATATGAAGATATTTTTTAGATGAACAAAATATGCATTTCTCTGAATGCTGTTATCAACTAACAGTTGATCACTCCTAGAAAGAAAATTAGAACTCCGATTTTATAAAAACCCACACCGAAGCTTAAACTCAAAAAATGTAATCAGTAAGTTTTACAAGCTTGGTAGACAAAAGAGTGCTTGTAATATGCAAACAAAGGATTAGATTTGTGGTTCCCAGCCACCGAGAAAAAACCAATGGCTAGGCTTTGTTTACCTTAATTTTATTGCAAATGTTATATAGATATTGTTAATTTTTGCTGATATAATCTGTAAAAACTTTATATAGAGCGTTTGGTTTGTCATTCTGCCTAACTTTACTAAAATTTAGCAATTGACAATTGTGATACTTTGCAAGTGTTTTTTAAATTTTGCCATTAGGTCTAGAAATGGTGCCATCTGAATGCAATACTAACTGTATATGAGATTGTTTATGGAACACGAACACTAACCATTGAACTGGATATCCCAAATGCAGCTCCAGTAATCTTATTATACCATTGTTCACACCAGTATTTGCGCTGATTTTGTCTGCGCTTTTCGCTAATAAAATTATTATGACAAAAATAAAGTATTTTATTTTTGTTTAAATATAAATTATAATCAATTTTATGATATTTTCTGATGATGTCCTTGATAAAGAAACATAACCAAGAAAAATGGGATGAGTTATTTTCATTAAAAGGGATAAGCTCTATCGTAATTGAGCTTTTACTGCTAGTCGCTCATGCATAAAAAGTTTTACCTTTTCGCCCATCAAGGAAAATTGATTTTCGGGCGCAACGAACACTGTTTTTTGTTTTTTTTGTTTGTTTTGGGTTTAATAAGAAGTTTGCAGAAGTCTATACGGTCTTATTACAGGGCACCACGGAAAAGTATTTAACTCGAAACTTTGCACCTCTTTGCTTACCAATGTCGTTTATGAACATTGAGCCGGAGTAGATCCTCAGACCTATTGGTTTTGACCAAGTGCTCTTACCACTGTGTCACATCTGCATGGCTTCTTTATTATTCCGTAATCTGGAAATTTTTTAGTAACAATGGTAGCTCCAGCAACATCAAATGTTCCATATCAGTCACATTATCTGGCAACTGTTACAAACTTTACCATTTTTTTTCCAGATTTTTTCCAGATCTAACTCACAAAAATATAGTAACTGATTGTCATCAAAAATGCTCTGAGTTTCAGTAATTAACTTCGTTAAAGTTAATTTGTGCATCGACATCAGAAGTTTTTGTTCATACTACTTTAGCTAGACAAAAAAAAATCATAGCATTTCTATCTCCTTGTGCTTCTCAAAAAAAATCATAGTAATTCTATCTCTTTGTGCTTCTCAAAAAAAATCATAGTATTTCTATTTCTTTGTGCTACTCAAAAAAAATCATAGTATTTCTATCTCTTTGTGCTTTTCAAAAAAATCAATAGCATTTTTATTTCTTTGTGCTTCTCAAAAAAATCATAGTATTTCTACCTCTTTGTGCTTCTCAAAAAAAGTCATAGTATTTCTATCTCCTTGTGCTTCTCAAAAAAAATCATAGTATTTCTCTCTTTGTGTTTCTCAAAAAAAAAAATCATAGTATTTCTATCTCCTTGTGCTTCTCAAAAAAAATCATAGTGTTTCTATCTCTTAGTGCTTCTCAAAAATGCTTTGGTTAATGTAAAAGTACTTTCAATATATTCAACGACCAATAACTACAGTTCTTGAATTTCTTTAATCTGTTAAAAATTCATACTCAAGTACTGGCATATTCAGTTTTCTCCGACATTCTCCGCTATCTCCGCTAAAATACTTAAATTAAGACAATGATATGCTGTAAACATGCAATGACTAATGTTTAACAAAACTAAAATTTCCATCTTAACTAATTGTATTACTGAAGTCTTTGATTCATCTTATTCATTATCTTTTATCTTAACTCATTGGCATCTTTCATCTTGTTTTAAAATTCATTATTAAACTATTGTTTAAAGATTCTACTTTCTGCTGCACTTTTTTCATTATAACGGTTTAAATCCCAAATTTGAACCAAATGTCTGTAATATTTTAAGAAACTCAAAAAATATTGTGCTTGACTTGATAGTTCTTGACTTGACTTGATAGCTTGACTTGATAGTTAACAAAGTTAAACTTAACAAAAGAGTAGCGCTGCATGACTTCCTTAAAAATTGCAAGTAAGCATAAAATAAGTTTATATTTGATGCCGTAAACAGGTCAGCTGAGCTCTAGTAACGGTCAACGACCGATTTGCAGCAGAAACTAAAATAGTATTAATTTTTTTAATGTAAATTTAATTTTACTCAACTTGCTAAACAGAAATCTAGAAAGAGATTTAAATTAATCAACCATTTACAAATAGATTATTAGACAAATATCGTTTATATGTGAATTTTGTTAATATTTATATTATTTATTACAATCAACTTTGTACAGTAAGATGTTACATCTCGGAATTATTTAAAACGGTAACGGTAACGAGAAATCACCAAGCAGATTTGTTCTCTAAATTTCTATGAATTTTTGAAAATTTTCATCAAGTTTATTGTAATTCAATTTTTGTAAACTTTATATTATAAAAAAATCAACGCTTTATTAAGCCTTTAATTTTCGTATACTAACACTATAAGAAATCAGGAATTATAAAGTTTCATATTCACTTTATAACAGTAAATTAGACCCGATCAGCATCAGTACTCGTTGCACAATCTATTTATTGATCATATACTGGATGATCAATAAATAAACATTTATGTCTATAATTTATACTATTTTTATTTTATGTCTATGTTTATTTTATATGTATTGTGATTTATATGTATGTATATATATATATATATATATATATATATATATATATATATATATATATATATATATATATATATATATATATATATATATATATATATATATATATATATATATATATATATATACATACATACATTGCATATTACATATGTAATATTACATTTTATCAAAACAAATAAATATTAAATTCAAAACTATATCGATAGGAATACAAATTCTTATTCGAGAAGCCATTTTTAAGAAATTTTCTCACTCAAAACTAAAAAACGTTCTATATAAACAACGATTTCTGATTAGCTAAAGCATTACCTAATATTTTGCGAGAAAAAAAATACTGTAATTTTTTTTTTAATGTTAATTTTCATTAAATTTGGTACAGCAAAAGAATTAGAGGTTTTTGGAAAAGTCTCGTTTTGTCTCGAAATGAAGCGATATTAGATTTTTTAATTTATCGTTATAACGAGATGATTAAGGTAAATTAAGATGTAAGCGAATGTCTTCCGAAACGATAAATTGCTTCGTTTTGTTTCGTCAATCTCGCTAAAATTTACCGCTTAATTCCGAAATGTAACAGCTTATTGTACTGCAATAATAGAATAATCTTTTTATACTAACCATTAATAAATTTTTTAATGTTAAAAATAATAATTTAAAAAAGTGCGCCAGTAAGGTTCACAACAATAAACAACAGCAAACGAAAGCGAAAATAAAACTTGTTTTATTGTCGCTTATTTTTTGCTTTAACCAAATTTACTAAGTAAATAATTAGCAATAAAATTCAAACTATAACATAACAAACAAACAAAAAAGTCTATAACAAACAAAAAAAAGTCAAACAATATTTTTTAATTTTTCCTTACCTTGTTGTTTACTTATAGGATTATTTTTTTATGATTATAGACATTAGTTCCAAACTGTTATTGCAAATTCTGCTTGTTGACTATAAATTTTTTATTATTATTATTCTATAACTTTGAAGAAAACATCATATAACTATAATTTTTCTATATTTTTTATTGATTTAATATATTTATTTTTTTTTTAAATTTTATTTTAGGTGGTCCAAGAAGTACTAACGGTTTTATTACAAAGCACAGCGGATGAGCTTTGGAAAATTTTTTTGGAAATTGGAAGCTCACACCTTCATCCTAACCGATGTCGTAAAACTTCCCCAGAGGTGGGGTTTGAACAACGGATCCTTTGTTTCTGAGGCAAGTGCGCAACCATTGTGCCAGGGCAGCTCAATTTCTATTACTTAAGGTAAATTATACATAAGGTTTATGTTTTCTTTATTTTACTTTGAATTATTTTTAGTTTTAGTTTTATTTTTAACTTTGAATTATTTTTAATTTTAGTTTTATTTTTAGCTTTATTTTTAGTTTTAGTTTTACTTTGAATCAATATTTAAATTATTTTTTAATTTTCATTATAAAAAGTATCAACGGTATGTCAATAAGATTAAATGTGTTCGTCAATGTTAAGTAATTTATTAAACACAAATTGTTAGTAATAAAATATCAAATATCATATAAACAGAATAACAATCAATAAAGTTAATTCAAAACAATAAAGTATATTCAAAATCAATAAGTTTCATCGAACATTGGTAAAAAAATTGGAAAAACATTGGTAAAAAGTTTAGAAAATGTCAAAAAGCTTTCAGTATAGTAAATAATTTATTTTAATTTATTTCATATATTTCAATTAATAGCTTCTTTTTTTTTAATTATTTTTGTTCAATATCGCAGTATAAAAAAAGTATATACATTCAAAAATAAACAAATTATGTATATATATATTAGCAAGAAGAAATTTAACGTATAAAGGAAAAATATCATAAATTTTCTTAAAATAGCTTTGTATAATGGACTATAAATGCCTTAGGACTATGTTTTCTTTTTAAAAAGTAAATAATAAGTTTACATTTTAATTTGATGTGCTATATTATCAGGTAAATTGTTTATATAGAGTATGAATAATAGAGGTCCAAGCACTGAACCCTGTGGAACACCACTTGTGACTTTCTTCCAATTTGATTTATGATTACCGATTCTTACTCTTTGTTGTTGGTTCGCCAGCCAGTTATCAATGTTATCAGTTATCAGTTATCCACTCGAGCAGAGTTCTAAATACACCGTATGATTTAAGCTTATGAAGTAGCCGCTTGTGTGATACTTTGTCAAACGCCTTTGCAAAGTCAGTATAGATAACGTCTATGGCATAACCTTCAGAAATTGCATTTGTTAATAGTCCCTTGTTTCTAATTAATTAGTGGCACAACTTCGTCCCGGAAGAAAACCTGGTCTTTAGTGATTAGGTTATTAACGATGCAATGCTTCATTATGGTATCGTGAACAAAGCTCTCCATTACTTTGCAAGAGACAGATGTTAGAGATACCGGTTGATAGTTAGCTTTTTTTTGTTTACTCCCTTTTTTAAAAATCGGTGTGATATTTGACTTTCTCCATAATTCAGGTATATGACTTTCTGCAAAAGACTTTTGGAATATGAGTGTGAGTGGCACAGCAAAAGCACAGGAACAGTTTTTTAACACCCGGGGGTGTACTCCATCGTGACCTCTGGATTTCGATTCTATTAGGTTTTCGAGCTTTTCTCTGACATATGATTGTTTTATTAAGAATTCAATATTTTTGATGAGGCATTTGTTCATCCGTATCGGTGATGAATACTGATTGAAAATATTCGTTTATTATGTGGGCAATTTCTTCTTCTTTTGTTGTAATTTTACCTTCATTATCTTCCAGAGATCTTATTGAGTCTTTGTTCATTTGCTTATGTAGTACATATTCATGTAAGAGTTTAGGTTCCAATTTAAATCGATTTGCAATTTTTTTTTTCATATGCCTTGGTTGCAGACTTGACAACCTTCATCACGTTTTTACATGCATCTCGATGTTCTTTTTTAATTACCTCACGAGAATTATTTCCTGCTTTAAGATATTTGCTCCAGAGTATTCTTTTTTTTTAACTGCCTCCTTGACTTTTGGTGTGTTCCATGGTTCTTTCTTTTCAATAAATGGTTTTGTAGTTGATGGGATGTACAACTCAACAGCCTCGTTATACCTGTCGATGAATACTGAGTAATTGTTCACCGAAAAGTTTTTGAATAGGTTGTACCAGTCGTATGCTAGTATTTGTGTTGAAATAGATTTATAGTCTGTTCTACTCCAGATATATCTTTTGTTTTTCGAGTTATTTTCATTTCTATAGTTTATTGTAAATGATCCAATTATAAAACAGTGCGATTAGCCTGCGGGTGTATGACCTAAAGAGTCACCCTTTTCTATTTCCTCGATTCTGTCTGGGTCATCTGTGATAATAAAGTCAAGTGTGTTTTTTGGATCCTTTTTTCTTGAGTTACGATACGTTGGGAAGGTCACCACTTGAGTGAGATGATTTTCAATTAAACACTTCTCAAATCTTAAGTCTGTTTGTCGTTCTTCTTTTACGTGGGCTGTGGTAGCCCTTCCACCACCATTGTCAAGTTCATCATAGGTTGTATGGCTGAAGTTGAAATCTCCATAGACTAACATTACTGAACAGTCTAAAAACACTAAATTGTCTTTGGCTACTTTTATTGAGTAGGTTATTTGTTCTAGAACAGTATCGCTATTATCTTGTGGTCGGTAGATACATCCTACAAGAATAGATTCGTATCCTAGATTTATAATGCGCCATACTTGTTCAATACTTTCTGAGTCAAGTTGTTGAATAGTCGTTTCCATAGCCGGAAACTCATCTTTTATGTATATTACAACGCCACCTCCTCGTCCATTTCTATCTTTTTGGTGAATTAGATAGCCTGTTAGTTTTGTGTCAGATGTTCTATTGAACCACGACTCGAAATAGTAAATCTGTTTTTTTTCCTATTGAGTCAGCATCAATTCTAGCTATTAGCTCGTCTCTCTTGGCGCCGTTAAGAGAGCATGGGTTGTTTGCCCGAAAGTTTAGTTTTTTTTTATTGCTAATGTTCGACCTAAATTGTGTTAAAATTGACTGGTGGTTAGAATGTTTATGTTTCAAAAGCGGTGGATTTGGGTGGAACTTGGGTATTTCAGTTATTTTAGTTAATTGTATTGGATTTAGTTTTTCATGCGGAAAAACTAAATCCATTGGATTTAGTTTTTCTTTATTCGTTGTTGACTCTTGGAGTCCTACAATTATTAAATTTGATTCCCTCTCTTTTCTTGTCTTTATTTCGGCAACGGCTTGATTTAAAATTTTATTTCGATTATTCGAATTAAAATTGACTTTTTCAGCTAGACTAGAAGCGTATGTTCTCAAACGTTGTTGGTTATTATTGTTGTTGCTGGTCCAGCTAATCTGTTGTTGTTGCTGTTTTTGATGTTGTTGTTGCTGTTGCTGTTGCCGTTGTAGTTGGTCTGTCGTGTTGCTTGACGTTCTGCTTAGAAGCTCGATTTTTTTCTTTAAACAGCTTAATTTGATATCATTTTGATGTCTAATTTTGTTTAAGGCAATTTTTAGTGCTACTTTGATATGCACTATATAGAAAAAAATCTTTTAAGCTGAAGACGCTGGTCACAACAATCCAGTGAAAATTTCTTTAAAAAATAAAATATAAATTTAGTATTGAGAGAAAATCGTATTTATTGATGTTTATAAAATAATAATTTACATACTCTCATACATGATGTCTACATTCAAAAAAAAAAAAAAAAAAAAAAAAAAAAAAAAAAAAAAAAATATATATATATATATATATATATATATATAAATATATATATATATATATATATAAATATATATATATGTATATATATATATATATATATATATATATATATATATATACATATATATATGATATTTTACTTCGTTTTCTTGTTTAACCTAGTTTAAATATATTTAATTATTAAATATATATATATATATGTATATATATATATATATATATATATATATATATATATATATATATATATATATATATATATATATATATATATATATATATATATGTATATATATATATATTTAATTATTAAATATATATATATGTATATATATATATATATATATATATATATATATATACATACAACTATGGATCCCTGTGGGATACCACATGTTATGTGGCATCCCACAGGGATCCATAGTTAGGTCCCTATTATTTTTAGTATTAATAAACGATCTTAACAAAGCCTCTAACTTAGCCACTATAGTTTTTGTTGATGATGCAAACCTATTCTAATTTCATCAAAACATAAATACACTTTTTAATAATTTGACACAAAAATTAAATAATATTTTATATTGGTTTAAGAAAAACAGATTGTTCTTCAATATTGATAAAAAAAAGGGCACTTTTTACCCAATATCCAGAAAAAAATGTTTGCTAAACACAATGCCCGGCCTCTTTATTGATAATGCAATATTAAATTGTGAAAAAAATACAAAACTTCTTGGAGTTCTTGTAGACGAAAACTTATTCTGGAAACAACAAATCTATGACATCTCTATGAAAGTTGCTAAAAGTATTGGGACTATATATAAAATTTTATACACGTTAATTAAACATTTAAAACAACTATATTATCCGTTTATCCATTGTTTCATATATATCTCCAGTATATTTATATTTTACATGCACAGTTATATATAGTTTATATTGATTTATTTTTATTGGTTAATTTGATTTTTTTTATTATTATTATAATTTAATATTGTAGAGGGCTTCATAATAAAATCGTATGATCTTCTGGAAGTCCTGCCAATTATATATGTCATAAAGCTATTCTGAAATTGTAATTTATATATATATATATATATATATATATATATATATATATATATATATATATATATATATATATATATATATATATATATATATTAGGGTGTTTCATATATTATCAATTTTTGAAATCGAACTCGCAAATCGATTTATAAATTGACCATTTGTATGGAAATAAGTTTAAGCATAAAAAAAAATAAAAAAAATTAAATTTTAGGGTCCCCGTCAGTTCGATTTTGGGCCAAAAATGATGGGTGCTTTAAACGCCTGGCGGGGACCTTGAAATTTATCGAAAATTTTTTTTTATTCTTTTAAATGTTATATGTTAGATTGAATATTAATCACATAAATGGAGCATGTTGAAAAAATTAGGAAATTAGTCGACAGAATCTTCTGAAATTAGTGAAAAGTCCAAATTTTCCTTCTTAAAAATCTATTTTATCACTCAATCGCGTATAAAAAACATTTTTGATTTTCTAATAAACTGTTTCCAGACGCGGAAAAATCAATAACCTAGATTTTTTTAATAATAGTGTCAAATGAGGTATATATAGGTCTAAAAAAAAATTTCTTTTATCCTTCGAGGTAACCTAACCCTTACGCTAATCTTAATAGCCTAATAACAATTGTTTATTTTAGTTATTTTTATAATAAAAAAGACTTAATGAACTTACTGCAACATGGTTAAAAATGGTATTATTGTTATTAGTTTTATTGCCTCAAGATTAGAAAGTATATGGTAGCTTTTCAACTTTAAATGATTTTCTTGGTATTGTTGCAAAGTTTATTTGGTTTGGAAAAAATCAAAAAAAAAAAGAATGATATGTTTAAGTATAATTAAATAAAAAATACATATTTACAAATCAATATTACATTATTAAATAAGAGCCATCATTTAAAAACTATATTATCTATTTTGCAATTGCTTGATATGCTAATTGCAAATCTTCTTTAGTCTTTGCCTTGTTAAGGTTTTCTCTCCTTTGGTGAATAGCTAGCAGTAACTCCTGTCGATCGTCTTCATTGTGAACGTTGTTTACAAAGTCTGATACAACTTTAATAGATCTTTCAGAAAAGTCGTTAACCACTGCAAGGTTGGAAACAAACTGGGAAAAAATCTTAAACTGTTTAATATACTCCCATAGTGGTGCCGAGCTGTTTAACCAAAGTTTATCATTTAGCTTAGTAAGGTTTAACAAACTAAATATGAACCAAGAGTTTTCTCCCACTAGTTGGGCAATAATTGGTGGTTTTTCTAGGTTAAAGTTAAGAGTTTTTAACAAATTTAATTTCTCGGAATGCCGAAAAAATTTAGGAACTGGTTTCGAAAAGAGCATTTTTGCAACATCTTCTCTCTCTGCAACAGAAATACCTTGGTCTAGAAGAGCCAGCGGAATTAAAGTTTCATCAAGGTACCATAAATGTGATTCCATTGAAACCATTGTAGCATCAATTCCATTTAAAATTGTTTCAGAATTCTGAACATATTGTTCTACGTAACCTCTATATTTTGTCATTTGCCAAAAGGCTTTTATATCTTGGTAAGGCGCAGCGTAAGGTAAAGAGGTTTTTAAAAACCAGACGGTATAAAAGATTGAGATAAACTCAGCCGTAGACTGCACTTTGTTCTTTTGATTATCTGTCAATTCATAAGAAAGTTGCAAACTCAATATCTGAATCTTGAGATAATAAATAGCTTTGGACATAAAACGTGCATGAGACACGCACCCTGGAGCTTGATTTTGAAAATCTCTTTCAGGGCATAAGTACATTAGAGTCAGTTTCAATAACTCCTTGAATTCTCCTCTGGGAAAAGTGATTTTTTTTAGAGCAATCTCGCAATATTTTATAGCATCGAGTCTATGGATTTCTAAGAAAGTGGTAGCAATAGATTGGGTATCATATTTTACAAACTTTGAAGAGTCAATGCTACTTTTAATGTCATTCCAGTTTAATTGGAACCGTTTAAACATTAGGTTTTCTGGAGATTTAGTTTTTCCACTGCACTGTTTTTCACAGAAGTGTTTTAGATGTAACTCATAAACATGCCTCCTGCAAGCCAGCTCTAGTAGAATTGAGTTTTGTTCATGACTAAACCTGACATTTGTATCAGAAAGTCTTCCTGTATTTGTAGCAGTTGTATCAAAACATAAACCTTTCACGTCATCACATATTCCATACTCATCCAGTATTTTAACTAAAGCATCGTATTGAGCTTGTCCAGTACCACGATCAATTGCTGGAATGCCAAGGAGCTTCATTTTACCATCAATATTTACCGAGACCACAAATCAACCTCTTTTTGAAATTATACCTTCTGTAATGTCTTCGATAATTTTTCCATCAAAATGTGCTATTATGGAAAAAGAAGATTTAGCGGAAGCAATTTTTACATTTTTCTTGTTCAGCATTTTGCCGAATAAATTTTTTTTGAGCTCGCCAAATAGTTGAATGAGACACTGAAAAATCAGCCACATTTCCGCCTGAACTTACGATTAAATCCGTACATACATGCACTAGATCTCTTGATGAAACATTTTTTGAGACTGATGTCATGGCAATATCTTTAACAAAACCTTTCCTTAACTCTTGTTTTGCGTTACTTGGGCCGGGTTGCGATAAATCAAAGGAAATATCTGATTCTGTACTCACGTCACTGATATCTGAGAAAAGCTCTAGATCTGTAGTCGATTCGTCTATTTGGTGTAACTGTTTAATATTACAACTTTTTAAAGGCTTCTTATCTTTATTTACCGTTTTATATCTCATGTCTTTGCTCCCCAAAGTCATTAGACGACTGGACTTTTGGTCTTTTAAAAATTTGATATCAACATAGTATGAAAGTTTATCAAGGCTCGTTTTTTTTAAGATTTCCTTAATATTATCTTTACCAATCCAAAATGCCTGCTCCCCCTTGTTTTTGAATTCTTCCCTAGATTTCTCTGCTGCTTTAGAGTCCTTATTCTTACTTTTCTTTAATGTCTCCCAACTATCGATTAAACGAGTAATATTATTCCTGAAAAAATTACGATAATACATTAAATAAAATAGAAATATTAACTTTAAGATGCACCTTATATTTTGTATTATTAAGCTATAATCCACACGTAATAACAACTAAAAAAAATTAGTTGTAGTGGTACTACAAAAAAACCTTAATCATCTACTAGCTTATTAAGTTCAAATGGTTATACAAATTTATAATAACTATTTTATTATAAATTGAAATTATAAAACTTACCTTATAGATTTATCCGTTAATAATCCATCTTTATAACCTCCGTCTAACCATGGTTTTTTTACTGCAAAAAATAATACAGTTGTCAGGACAATTGACAAGTCCGGAGCACTTTGCGAATTTATCGGGCCCATCAGTACAACCAATAAACTTTTTGGATGGAGTTAACTTGTTACTAGATCTTTTAAACTGAAAGTTAAGAATTAATTCTTTATTTGTTGCAAAAGTTATCTGAGTTAAGTTTTCTATCAGGCTTTCTTCTTCAAATAAATAAGCTCTAGCTTTTAGTCTCGTAATTTTAGCCATTTTGAATATTATTTAAAAAAATATTAGAGCACTTATTATTAGTAACGCAAATTTAGTTAAAATACTTTGTCTTCGTATTGGAAAGTAGTTGTTAAATTTTAAACTATTAATCAAGTACCTTGGTATATACATTTTCTAAAAATATTTTCCGATCAAATTTGATTTTAAATTTATTGCGCTCTAATGTTTATTAAGTAGGGGCCATTAAGGTTAGTGTCCGGGGCATGCTACTCCATGGATCCAATTATTATTTTTTTTTTTAGACTTAATTTAACACTAATAAAAAAACTATTCAAATTATAGTTTTTTCCGTGTTTGGAAACAGTTTATTAGGAAAAAAAAAAGTTTTTTATACGACAGCGAGTAATAAAATAGGTTTTTGTGAAAGAAAATTTGGATTTTTCACCAATTTCAAAATATTCTGTAGACTAATTTCTTAATTTTTTCGACTTGCTCCTTTTATGTGATAAACATTCAATCCAACATATAACATTTAAAAAAAAAATTTAGATAAATTTTAAGGTCCCCGCAAGGCGTTTAAAACACCCGACAATTTTGGCCCAAAATCGAACTGGCGGGGACCCTAAAAAATAATTTTTTTTTTTTTTTTTTTGCTCAAACTTATTTTTATACAAATAGTCAATTTATAAATCGATTCGCGAGTTCGATTTCAAAAATTGAAAAAATATGAAACACCCTAATATATATATATATATATATATATATATATATATATATATATATATATATATATATATATATATATATATATATATATATATATATATATATATATATATATATATATATATATATATAAAAGCTGAACTAAAAAAAAAATTTAGTTACTTAGTTGACACAATACTAGATAAAAATAAATAAACTTCATAGGTCGTAGCAGACTTGTTAGTCCGTGGCCTTGACCTTGCCTTAAGGCCAAATATTGAGGCCTTGGCTTTGAAACTGTTTGCCATGGTCTAAGCTATGAAAATTTTGTTCTAGGCCTTAATTGTTTGGCCTTAGCCATAAAAAAAATAAATATTTTTTTATTGATTTCGTTGAATTCTGCATATAACCTTGGTCTATTTTTACAAAATGTGGTTTTATTGTCACAAAACTTGCTACTTACAGCTTTGTTAATAATTGGCCTAACGTGAGGAAAAAATTGAAGTGTTTGGTCTTGTAAATATTTTTATAGGTCTTGGCCTTGAAACTCTTAATCTTGGCCTTGACCTTGAAACTTTTGGCCTTGTCTTTGTTCTTGGCCTTATAACGTGTGGCGTTAGCTTTGCCCTTGTTAACAACTCTGGGTTATAAACGCGTTATTGATCAACGGGCTAAAAAAAGTAGAGTTTAAAACAAAGATTGTTACAAAATAACCGTAAAAACGTAAACTCTCGGAAAATACATATAAGCCTTTCGAAAAACCAAACGATGAATTATTGTATATTAATATTAACTCAAATCATCCACCCCAAATTCTAAAACAAATCCTGACTTCAATTAATAACAGGCTTAACCAAAACTCCTCTAATAAAAATGTATTTAATTCCTCCAAACAGATATTTGAAGATGCCCTTAAAAAAAGTGGTTTTGAAAACTTTGAATTAAAATTTGACCCTGAAAAAAAGAATACAAAAAAGCGAAATAGAACTGGAAATGTTATTTGGTTCAAACATATATAGCAAAAATGTTTCCACAAACATAGGAAAAGTGTTTTTAAAATTGATCGATAAGCATTTCCCGCCCGCTAATAAATTACATAAAATTTTTAATCGAAATACTATTAAAGTTAGCTACAGTCAGTGCCGTGCCTAGAGCCCCCCAAACCCCCCGGTTGGGGGGGGGGGTGTGTGAATTTAAAGGGGCCCTTCTATGCAGTATGCAAATTTTATTTTTGAGATGATGACTAAATTAAAATTATGATATAAGTGGTTTTTTTTTAATATAATGTTAAAACCTATTAGCGTTTTCTAATTTTTTTAAATTCGCTTAACCTAACGAAAATGATATTGTATTTGCTGAGTTAATGGACGTTTTAAATTAGTTAAACTTGTGTTTAGAATGTTTCGCTTTTTTTTATGCTAAACCTATTGAGAAATATGCTATTGTATTGCTAAGTTAATCTATACTTAGTTTTAGTTAAACTTTTGTATACAAAACTCCAAATTATTATTTGATTCACATTTTTCAAACTCTAGTTTTTCACGGGTTTTTTAATGTTATTTAGTAGCAAGGATTTATTTGTATTTAGATACAAGGATTTTAATTGTATTGTATTTGTAGAAACGATTCCAGTTGTCTACATAAAAACACTTTTAAGTAAGCAGAAATTAATTTGTTTATATAGTTTGTAAATAATATATAAGTTGTAAATAATATAATAGTTTTATCAGCAATGGATGATACTTTTTGCTTTTTCATTACTAGATTATAACATTAATAAGAATATATTTTTTACATAATATTTAAATGGATTTCTTAATACACATTCTTTTCCAATAACATAAGAATTTATTATAAAAATTTTGTAAAAAAAATGTAAAATTATCTGTTGTTAACATTGTGTTAAGTATTTAAAAATACTTGTGCATAATTTGCACGCGCATACAAGTGTGCATGCAAAGTGCATACAAAAAAAATCTTTTTTTCTTTTTAAACCCAAATCTTATTTATAATAATATATAGTTTTTATAGATTGTATACATTTAAAATATTGTATTACAGTCTAATACTATGAATAAAAATCATGTAAATCTATTTTTCATTTTAGACAATGAAGCCTTCAAAGTCAGGTGCAACTAAAAGAAAAGAGGCAGCAGCAACAAAAGATGCAATTAGCAAACTTCCCAAAGTTACATCATTCTTTACACCTATTCCAAGTAATTGCACCAGCAATGAAAAAAATTGCTCTAATGAAGTGGTCATTCATGAACAGTTAGATATTGCGAATAATCAACCTAACACAATAGAAAAGTTGTACACTCTACCATTGCCACCGTTTAGTTCCGTTGCTTGTGACCCAGCCAGCTGGCCTGAACAAATTTCTGATGCTCAACGATGTGATCTAGTCAAACGTGGTCCTCAACAGGTTGATATTGACTTTCCATACAATATTGCTGCAAGGCGTCGATTTTCAACGGTTCATTACAAGCGTGTGATGAATAATGGAGAAACTGTGCCTCGCTCATGGCTTGTGTATTCGGTAAAATCTGACAAGATTTTTTGTTTTTGCTGTAAACTTTTTGAAACAAATGAAAGACCGTTTCGTAGTGGTACTAGTACATGGGAGGGACTATCAAAGAAGTTAAAAGACCATGAAACAGGAACATCCCATCAAAAGTGTTTTAGACAATGGATGCAGCTTAAAGAGGGTATCAATAATGATTCATCTATAGATAAACAAAAAATGCAGCTTTTTCTTAAAGAAAGGCAATTTTGGAGGGATGTCCTGGAGTGTCTTATTGACATTATAAAGTTCCTGTCAGAAAGAAATTTAGCATTTAGAGGTTCCGAAGAAGTACTTGGCTCACCACACAATGGAAGCTTTTTGGGTCTGTATGGAAACTTTTTGGGTCTATTAGCAAAAAGAGATCCTGTACTGAACGAGCTACAGAAAAGAATTGAAAAAAAACAAACACATGATCATTACCTCAGCAACAAAATCCAGAATGAGTTAATTCAACTTATTCCAAAAGAAGTAGAAAAAGAAAACGTGAAAAAACTAATGATATCTAAGTATTATGCGATAATTCTGGATTGTACTCCAGATGTTTCTAACCAAGAACAGTTAACAGTCATTTTGCGTTTTGTTGAGTGTGATACAGGTAATGAAGTCACAATAAAGGAATCTTTTTTTGGATACTTTCAAGTTAGTGACAGCTCAGGAAAATGGCTTTTTGACACATTTTTAAAGCGAGCAAAGGAGTTAAAACTGAATATGTTAGACTGTCGGGGCCAGTCGTATGATAATGGTTCTAATATGAAAGGGAAGAATTCTGGTGTTCAGTTATCAATTCTACAAACAAATCCGAAAGCTCTGTATGTGCCTTGTGCTAATCGCTGCTTGAATTTAGTTGTGGTTGACAGTGCCAAGTCGTCAACTAGGGCTTTATCATTCTTTGGTGTTCTGTCCAGATTGTACACCATATTTTCATCATCCACACAGCGCTGGAGCATTTTGAATGAACATGTGGAGATTCCTGTTAAAAATCAATCGGACACTCGATGGGAAAGTCAAACTAACTGTATTAAACCTCTGCGGTATTATTTTGGAAATGTTTTGATTGCACTGGAAAAACTGGAGGAGTATGCAATAGAAAAAAAAGATGGAAAAACAGCTACGGAGGCTCGGTCATTGATAACATATATTTCAGACTGGGCATTTCTTTTGTCTATTGTCATCTGGTATGAGATTTTATTCCAAGTAAATAAAACAAGCAAGCTCATTCAATCCTTTGGTATTTCTCTAGATGTTATGGAAAATGAAATCAGAGCAGCTGAGGCATTTTTAGAGAAGTATCGAGAAAATGGATTCTCAAGTGCTGAGACCACAGCCCGTGAAATTGCAGAAGAACTAAATATTCCAAGAAATTTTCCATCAATTCGCAACAATAGGAAGAAAAAATTGTTTGATTATGAAGGAGACGACGAAAGCGGTAGTCAAACGCCCCAATCACAGTTCAAAACTGACTTTTTTTTTGTGCTTGTGGACCAAGCTTTACAATCTGTACGGGAGCGTTTCCAACAAACACATGATGTGGCTGCTGTATTTTTATTTCTGTTCAATCAGAAAAGTCTTTTTTCTGATTGAACAAGCATACAAAGACAACACCCTTTTGCTGAAGTGCCAGAAATTTTACAATAAAATGGGTGATATAGATCCGTTTGAAATGGAGATGGAATTAAAGCGATTTATTCATCTAGTTTTAGAAAACGATGAAAAGCTAAAAACTGCAATACATTTTCTGAATTATATCAACAGCAAATGTCTCCAGGAGGTGTATCCTAATGTCGCTATCGCACTCCAAAACCCACTTTTTTTGGGGGGGGCCCACCAGCTGTCTGGCACGGCACTGCTTGAAAGATATGCTGGTATTATTAGCACAATGGGTAAGCATTGAATTGCTACTTGATTTATAGTTGAACTAAAAAATACATCAAATTCAGTTATAAAAATTTGAGTAACAAAGGTATGCTAATTATTGTATTGTCTAAAAGAGTGTCATTGCCATTAAAAGCAGTGAAGAATTCAAGTACTCTGGAAGAAAAAAGACAAGAAAACACTTAAATAATTGGTAAATATTTTTTTATGATCTGTTTATGCATGTTGTATGATATCTTAGTTCAATTTATATACTTTAAATAAAATACTCTTTGAAGATTTTATTAGATTGTAAATGACATTTTATATTAATTTACGTTTAAACAAAAGTTACTTTAACTATTGCCAGGTTGTGTATTTTTGCAGGTTAATTATTTGCCACAAATTGGAGTTAAAGACGAAGGAGATTATATATGTTATTTACTAAGAATAGTTTCTTAAAATAGCCTAGCTGTAAAATTAAACTATGCAGGGAGAGGACAAAAAATTGGAATAGGAAAAATATTGATTGCATATGTTGCTATTGGTAAGTGGTTTAAAAAAGTTTATTTTTTTCAGTTTCAATTTTGCATTACTAAATTACTTTCAATTTGTTATTTTTCTTTGGTGCATAATTAAACAAACAGCTATTTTTTTTTTGCAGAAACTGTGAAGTCAAATAAGCATGGCTTATGCAGACATGTGATAGAGATAGTGGAAGAAAAAATAATAATCGTGGGCACCAAATATCATAAGCTAAACACGATTCAATAACAAGTAGCTCAGCCAATATCGAAACTATTCTATAAATTTTATAGTGAATTTTTTTATTTAAAACTCAATGTGTCAGTTTTTAGTTCAAGTTTGGTGTTTGCAATATGTATAATTAACTGAGAAATTATGTTAAATAAATAAGTTTTTATACTTTTATCATACATTCTTTTTTTTCTCTATAATTTTTCAATGTAGCGATACAAACCATCTTATTTGTAACAACGATCTAATGTTGCATAAAACGTTAGACCGATATATAACATACGATATTGGGCCAATCTTGTATACAACGTTAGGCCAATTTTGTATACAACGTTGGGTCAATGTTGTTTACAATATTGGCCTAACGTTTTATACAACGTTGTGCCAATGTTGGGTAAACGTTGTATACAACATTGGGCCAATGTTGTACACAACGTTGGGCTAATACCTAACCAATGATCAAACCTGCATTAGGCCAACATCGAATTTCAACGTTGGGCCAATGCGTCATCATGCATTGGCCCAACGTTGGTCCAATGTAAGCTTGCTGTCTGGGTAATTTATATAATAATTAACTTTTGTATAATTCAGTAACAATAATCGTATTAACTTTAATCTAGTTTAATTTATGCAGTTATTAGTAAAATAATTCGTTTTATATTCATTCAAGTCACTCGTTTTATATTCAGTTTATACTAAAATTACTAAATACGTTTTTGTACAATTATTTTTTTTAGTATTTAGTTTATATTTAGTTTAAACCAGTACTGTTTACTGCAAATATTTTTTATATAATAAATTTATACTTAAGTTATACGGTTTAGTAACGTTGTTCATTATTTTCTTAGTTTATATTTATTTTTTACTTTATACGTTTTATTGAGATTGTTTATTCTACTAGTTAAAACTAATTTTAAACTTTTTATGATTTTGCTCAATCGATTTGCTTTAAATTGTTTTAAGTTTAAAAACGTTCTTAGTTTGGACAAGATTATAAATTTAAAAAGCTAGAACTTTACAAAGTTTTTAGCCCCTTAAAGTTTCCTAAAAAAACATGTTTTTTCACTTAAAGTTATAATGTTTCCAACTTAATAAGTAAAAGTAAACAAAAAAGTTATGTAAAGATAGGAGCATTTCTATTTCATTGAGGAATAATCTTTTGTCTAAATGTCTTTTTTAAAATAATTTTAACTCCAAGCAAAGTTCTCACTTAAAAACAACATTTAAGAACTTGAGATTTCACGTCTGAAAATTAGAAAATTCTATAATATACTGCAAATATATATTATTAAATTATATAACATATTATAATGATAGACATGATATTTTAAATAAATCTTAAAATATTGCTTGTACTTTACAGTGAGATACTTGGTATTTTCCCTTTAAACAATAGAATCGTTGATCTTGCAGACCTGATATTTTACTGAAATATCTTGTTTGTTTAAAATGATAACTGGTTAACGGCAATTGAGAAGCACCTTGACTAGAATGAGTAGATTTTGTTTATATTTAAATATAAATGCGGAGTGATATAAACGGAGTGGTGCAGCACTTGGTCATATATTTAATTAAATTAAATTTACATTTTTTAACAGTAATATTTGCTTACATTTAATTTAACATATACGTCACGATTAGCACGGATCCTGATACTTATACGGGGTAATAGCTCACACACCAAGTTACCCTGTGATGCAATTTTTTTTCTAATGCAAAATCTTTAATTTTTGTCCGCGGAAAATAATTTATATTTGAAATTTAAATGATTAAAAAAACTAGTTCAAATGTAGCATATGGCCACACCAAACTCTGGATAAATTTTCAGTCGGATTGGTTTAATGATTAAGGATTTATGTCAGTTTTAGTTTATATTTTGTTAGTTTTTTGCTACTTAGACATCAAAACGTTACCATTACTGTGAATTTCGATCACTATTTTACACAAAATAAAGGTTACATAAGTGTTCTACTAAGCCGTATAAACAATTTATTTTATAGTTATTTTGTTGCTACATGTACCATATTCATTCTGGTTCTAAAGTATAAACTTCTGCCAAAATGCAAAAAAAAGGTGCAAACCTGGCAAAAGGACTATCAGTTGTTAAAACAAAAAACCTTTTACCAACTGATAGTCGTTTCTGTTTAAAGAATTTTTATTGGCCCTTGAAACCTTTTTAAATGCATTAACTTTCAAAATGAAGTGAAAAATAACTATATAAACCCAATTTTTTAGTTATACTACCATCAAATAGCATCTCATTAAATTGTAAGACATGGTCTTTAATTTTCTCCACAAGAAGTTAATTTAAAATGGCTTTAATCTTCTTTTAGTCAAATACTTTTAAATATTTTTACATGCAATATTAAATTTCATAATTACTAATAGCAGTTAAGGATTAAAATGGTGAAAATGTTGATTGTAAACCGTAAGCTATTGTTTTTTTTATTGCCTAATCTAGTAAATCGAACTATTGTAGCAGTTTTTTAAATATGCTTACTGTTCAAATCAGTATATGCAGCATAACAATTTCTTTTTGTAGTCTGGATGATGATTGTTTTTTCATACTTAGGCCACTTTATAGCTACTATCCAATCAGCTTTAAGTATCTTGAAAAAAACATTGTCAGACTCACAGATGACTGGCTTTCGAATAACATTGCCAAACAACTTTGCACAAGTAACAACCACGCTAGGTAGCTGAAAAGACTCGAGGCAAAATTTGATTGAATGCAAGTGTTCACAAATGTTCATATTTTGCAAGACAGTTGGATTTGACGTCACACCATGTACAAGGGTGCAAACCTGAATGGGTTTGAAGACCACAATTGATATTTGCAACTATTATTTTCATTTCGCAAATCAAAATTATTTTAATTCCGTTTGCATTAATAATTGATCAGATTTGTTAAATCTTGAAGTGAATTTCTAGCAAATCTCGTGATACCACAACAAGATTTTGTCTCCTTACTCTGGTGTCTTTGCCAGTCACTTAAGTGAGAGGTTGTTTTTGAGGTGGTGAGCTGGTATCAATCCTTAACGCAGTATCAACAATGCTTGGATAAAACTTAAGAAAATCATTACCACCATCAATTTTGAGCTTAACTAAATATCCATCAGAAATTTTGCAAGATGTAATAACATGATTTCCAAAAATTGATAAATCATTCAGTGAGCAACAACATGAATTCTACCAAAATCTCTTTTTCCGTCGGTAATTTTTATGTAACTGCGGTTGAAGAAATTACTCAAGTGTTGACTTGCTTTTAAGAAATTCTTATAAATATTTGGTTCTACCATCTTGCTGCTTGATTTTGGTTTACAGTTTTAACTAGTTTCTTTAATCCGTATTTTGATAGTCCCGTATTTAACTATACATTTACTAGAGCTAGAGTGGTCAATTTTGGAGCGCTTGATATTGGCTGGGTACTACTTTGATCTGAAACCAAAACATGCATGTTTTATCTTTATATTAAACTTTGTTCAGAATGTTTTTAAAGTGATTCGAAACTTGTTAAAAACATACTTCCCAAAATCTTGTCTCTTTTTTCAAATTTTTTTTTGAATATATATGTAAAAATTATTTAAGTATGAATATTTACTTGGGGTAATTGTAGGTGGAGGCCCGCCAGATGCATTAGCAAGTCAAATAGTTCCTTCAAGATGTTGGTAGGGCAAATATTTTTCTAAAAGGCAGAGGCATGTGCTGCAACATACATTTGGTTTTTTCTCAATTGTGGTTTGCTCTTCAAAATGCTTTTTATGTAACTTTGAACAATCAATTTGGCAAATTAGGCAATAACACATTGCGCTTTTTGTTTCACGTCTCATTTGTATTGAATTGAAATTAATCAAAGGAATTAATAAAGTTTCTTTTCCCTCTTTTTTCCTGCGCAAATTTGTTCTACACGATTTGCAGAGTTCTTGTGGTACCCGAGAATCACTAATACTGATCTTTGTCTTGTACAGTTGGCATATTTGATATGCTTGAAATGCAGTCTTAAACATTTTTGTAAGCAACATTGAAAGCTGTCTCTTTTTCAGACAGAGCAACTACACAAATTTTTGATTTTTATTGTGAACCTTTGTTTGATTTGGCATTGTGGCAATTAACTTAGTCCAACTTTACTGAATCAAACTATCCCTTTAACAAAATTTAACCTAATTTTATATTGGATATTAATCTATTAACATACCTACAAATGTTATTAATTGTAAACAATTAAAATTAAGAAAGTAATTACTTAAATTACAAGAAAATAATTCTTAAAAGATTTTTTCTTTAAAAAAAATAATTATTAAAATTAATGACACTTGTCATACTTATTGACAGTTTAGAAGATATTTTATAAGATGACACATTCACCCAAAAGATTTTTACTGCTCTTCAGAGGACAAGAATAGTCTTTCAAAGTGTAGTAAAAATTCTTTTTTAGTCAATGAAGTATAACTTATATCTTAGACTTAGTCTATGTAATGTATGTAAACTATAAGATATGAGTCAAAAAACCTTTTAAAAGATTTTCCTTTGACTCTGCCCTCAAAACTTTGTTAATAGTTTTAGTTATTTAATAATTTTGTTAATAATTTTATCTTATTTAAATTTTTATATTTTTTTATGTAGGTATCTTTATAAAAGCATTTCAACATTTTAAAAATATTTTCATGTAAAAAGTCATGTATTTTGACAGTAGTTTATACCTAAGAAAATTCTGATATTTTTACGCAATGCACAATCCAACTCAAACCACGCTTTAAATATCAATATTTTGGTTTATAAAACGAAAATGGTTGTTAAAGTAATAAAACAATTACAACAATTGTAAAAGTTATTGCAATTGGTATTACATTGTAGAGCACTCATGTAACCATTATTTTAAAAATAGTGACCGAATATCGCAGTAAATGGTAACTTTTTGAGGTATAAGTAGCAAAAAGCTAACAAAATATTAACTAAAACTGCCATAAATCTTTAACCAGATAACCAATTCGGCTGAGATTTTATCCAGAGTTTGGTGCTTCCATATGCTACATTTTTATCAAATTGTATAAAGTGGTTCTCATTCTAAAGGTGTTTTTATTGTCACACTATAAATTCAAAGTTTTACTTAATTTGAACATTCAAATTAAATTATTTTCCGCGGATAGAATTAAAAGATTTGCATCATAGGGTACTCGATGTAAACGTTATCATACCATATAGTTGGCGTTCTTCGGTCAGCATTTGGGTCATGTTGACATTATGAGGATCCGTGCTAACCCTGATGATTTAGAGGAAATATTTGTTTATTATGTTTAATTTTTATTTAGTTTTATTTAATTTATACAGTGCAGTCCAATTATTTAGTTTAAAATTAATTTATGTTAAATTTGAACGGTTCAAGCCGGTAGTAAATTTAATACATGGGAAGGGTAGTTATTACACTTTCAACCAAAACTTTCAACTTACAGAAAAGAAACAACCCAGTGGAAAAAAGATATCTTTAGACGAATAAAATACGTCTTTTTTATGACTTGTTATATCTTTTAATAATAAAAAAGACTTTTAAAAAGATGTCTTCAAAAAAGAGGTCGAAAAGACGTCAATCAGTTGTACGTCTTTAATAAGACGTAAAAAAGACGTCTTTTATATCGATGACATTTAAAAAAAGGAAATGAGAAAATTTTTATTTGAATGTTAAATTAAACAACACTCAGTATAATTTTTTTTTTAGGGAGGGGAGGGGAAAACTCACTAACGTTTCCCACTGGGAAACAACTTAAGTTGTTAATAAGCATATCATAATTTGCTTATTATAATTAAAATAAACAAATTATTATTTGTTTATTAAAAAATTGTTATTTCCTTATTTCGTTGTTAATAAGGAAATCATTATTTGCTTAAAAAAACTGAAAATAATTATTGCCAACAAAACCTAACAAAGAAGGGTTTTAACCTACAGTACCGTAATCCCAATCAGCAGTACATTAATGGGCCAGAGCTGGCGAGCCAGGTCCGGCAAAACACATGTAATCCAGTTAAGGACCTAAGCTGGCAAACCAGAACTGGCTAGCCATTGCCGAACCATAAGCGTATCATTAATGGCTTGCCGAAGGTACAAAAATCCATCGAGCCGTTTAAAAGTTGTGATCTTTTAAAGTTATTTTTTGGAGTTAGTTAGCAAAATGTTTTTCATGTAGATGCAAATTTTACGGAGAGAAAAATATATTTATGTTTTCATTCAAGTATATAATTTTTATTATATCACATCCTGTATATTTAGTAATCTTGGTTTTTGTTATTAGCAATTAGACTGAAAGAAAAAAAATTCGAGAAGATAAAATTATTTTATTTTAACTTTTATTTATTTATTTATTTGTCCGAAATCAATCAAGGGGAAATGGTTATTGATGGAGCCTATAACTATGATTACATAGGTAAAACTGGGTTTTATTTTCCTCAGCCTATTGACGCTTTGCCAAAAATAGTCGTTCAAAGCAATTGCAAAAAATATGGGTTGAACGCTTCAGATAATGAACATTCCAACACCACTACTCTGGATAATAACCTCAATATTTCTTATCAAATTGATAATGAATTAGTGAATGTAAAGATTTATCTGATAACGATTCAGATAAAAGTGATAAGAATATTGTAACAGATGAACTGGAGGGTGATTTAGCATTTTGATCTTTTCAGCATAATATCACATAAGAATAATATTTATATATATATAAGAATAATTCAGAATAATTCATAAGAATAATTCAGCATAAGAATAATTCAGCATAATATCACATAAGAATAATTCAGCATAATATCACATAAGAATTCACTGATTTAATTTGCTGATCTATGACCAGAGCTGCTTAAATAAATGCATCCTAAAATTTTATTTTAGTTTGTAATTTTTATGTATTTAAATAAAATTCATTAAATATATGTATTTTTTATGCTATATTTTATATGATCTCATCATCATTGTCATTATCCCCCATCTTTATTTTTCTTTATTCTATATATATATTTTTTTTATTTGCATTCACTTCCAACAAGGCTGCAAGCAACCACTATAAAGTTGAGAGTTACTAGGAAAAAAAAGAACAGAGTTATAGAGCAAGGAAACGGTTGACAGAAGACTTGAAAAGTTGAAGGTTGTATGAGTCAGGAAAACATGAAGATGGGAGAGAGTTCCAAAGGATTAAAGTGCGGGGAAAAAAACTAGATGAATAAAAGTTTTTAGAGCATGCAGGGACAGATACAGTAAACGAATGAGACTTAGCTGAATGACAAGTAAAACGAGAATGAATTTTAGTTGATGGAACTAGAGATGATAACTCCTTTGAGCAGTGACCATGATAGTATCTGTAGAAAAGAGAAAGAGATGCAACTTTACGACGATGGGAAAGAGGTTCAAGCTTAGCAGATAGTCCAGGTCCAACAACATTTACAATGCGTTTTTGGACCTTGTCAAGAAGAGAAAGTGAATCGTTAGAAGAACCAGCCCAAATATGACAACAGTATTCCATACAGGGACGAATAAGAGATTTGTAGAGGTAGAGAATGGAATCAGAAGTAAGGAAATGGCGAGCACGATAAAGAGAAGCAACCTTAGCAGAAGCTAATTTAGCAATCGATTGTATATATGGTTTCCATGAAAGGTCAGTAGTAAGCGATAATCCAAGAAGACGTAAAGAGGACGACTCAGTAAGAGGATTGCTATTTATTAATATAGGAATGTTGACCATATTACGGTAGTTGTTTGCAGTAAGCAATTGGATTTTTTTAGAGTTGAAATTCACAAGCCACTGTGAACCCCAATCTATTACTGAAGTGAGATCAGATTCAAGATCAACTGCTTGTTCTAGGCAATCGAAAAGAGAAGACTTTTTGTCAAGACAGGAGTATAAAGTTGAGTCATTAGCAAAAAGAGCTACTTTAGATGAAAGGTTGTCAGGAAGATCGTTTATGTAGATAAGAAACAAAACAGGATGGAAACTTGGGGAACCCCAGAAGTTACTAGAAATAAAGAAGAGTGTTGGCCTTCAAAGATGACTTTAATAAACCGGATAGAAAGAAAAGATTTGATAATCTCAAACACTTTCCGAGAAACACCATATGAAGCAAGCTTATGGAGAAGACCAGCATGCCAAACTTTGTCAAAAGCTTTAGATATGTCGAGAGCAACCGCCCTAGCCTCACCGCCTCCATCTAATGCACGATAAAATCTTTCAGTTACAGCAGTTAGCAAGTCGGCCGTAGAGCGAGAGGATCGAAAACCGTATTGATTGTCTGACAGTAGTTTATTTGACTCAAGATGAGATGTGAGGAATTTTTTGATCAAAGACTCAAAGACCTTGCTAATAACAGAAAGAAGACTGATCGGACAATAATTGGAGGGGTCAGAATTTTCTCCAGAGTTTTTGAATATTGGAACCACAGATGCCATTTTCCAACAAGAAGGAAAACAAGACTCAGTCAAACACTTGTTAAATAGTTTAGAGAGAATTGAAGAAAGTTCTGGAGAACAATTCCGCAAGACTGTTACAGGAATGTTGTCTGGACCACAAGCTGTAAACGAGTTAAATTGAGATATGACTTTAGCAACAGAAGCCGGAGTGATTTGAATGTCTAACAATGGGTCAACCCTTTTGACTGGAATGGAAGGAAGAGAATGTCCATAAGATTCAAGAGTGGAATTAGAAGAAAAGTTCTTTGCAAATAGTTCTGCCTTATCCTTGGGAGAGGTAATAAGAATGTCCCATGTCCCATGAATTCAGTCCCATGAATTCAGTCCCATGAATGAATGTCCCATGAATTCAGTCCCATGAATTCAGTCCCATGAATTCAGTCCCATGAATTCAGTCCCATGAATGAGAGATGGAATGTTAGATCTACCCTTGTTAATAATGCTGTTGAAGATTTTCCAAAAGTCTTTAGAGCCTAACTTCTGCGATAAGATGCGAGATTTAGTGAACTGAGAATAATGGAGTTTAGCATCAGAAAGCACCTTTTTACATCGATTTCTTGCAATAATAAATAGGCGTTTGTTCTCAAGAGAGTTGTTCTTTTGAAAAAGATGAAAAAAATGATTACGATTGGATATAGCAGCCGCACAAGAAGGAGAGAACCATGGAGTAGAATGAGGCTTGACTTGAAACCGACAAGAAGGAATAAAGCTTCCATTCCAGCCTGAATCCAGGAGGTTACGTAGAAGGTGCATTTGTCAGCTGAGAGAGAAAAAACATCAGCCCAAGGACCATCACGAAGAAAATCACGAAAGGATTCCCAGTCAGCTTTAGGGTAGTAGTAGGTGGTGCAATGTTAAGGTGAGCCCAAAAAAGAAGTACGAGAAGAAAGATTTATAGAGATCATTGCATGGTCAGAACCACCTAAGGGAGAAAAGGGAGAAACTGAACATAAGCTAGGGTCAGAGACAAGACATAAGTCAAAACGAGTCACAAAGTTAACTATCTGAGTAAGAGATTGAGAAACGCAGAAGTTAAAGGCTTTAGTGCCAGCAGGATCAGTGGTGTTAGAGCAAAGTCATTCAGTGTGATGGACATTAAAGTCACCAACAACAACAGTATTGGCAGTATTGGGGTAAAGAAAGAGGGCATGGTCAATTTGATCAGAGATAACATCTAAAAGAGTGCAATCATGGGAAGAAGGAGAAAGATAAAGAACAAAGAGAAAGGTGATAGAGTGAAGAGGTGCTAGGCGAAAGCACATAAAAGAATGGTCAATGGATTCGAACCTGATTTCACGGCAAATAGGGGAATTAATGCGTATGTATATCCCTAAACCTAGCATGTGACTATTGGAGTCTTTACAAATCAAAGGATAGTACCCATCAACACTGAAATCTGAAGAAGGAATTGCAGAATTTAAATTTGTTTCACTGAGTGCAAGCAAGTCTGGTGAATTTTGCAGGAGGTAAGACTCAACTGATGGAAAGTTGCTTCGTAGACCGCGAATATTTGTAAAAGATATATTAAAATATTTAGGTGGTGGGGATGGTTTTTTAGGTTTTAAATTTTTGGTTACTTTGGTCATGATTTGGGTTTAATGAGAACTTGACTCATTCATAGATAGAGCACAGCCTCCTAATCAATGAGCTATGCAGTTGTCTCAGTCCTGTTAATTAACCCTAAGCCGTGACATAAGGCTCCTTATGTGGCCTTGACAATGCACACCAGAAGCATTAACAGGGACACCATCCATGCGCAACATGGCACTGTTAATACTCTGATATTTTGCAGCTGTTGATGGAATCAGCCTCTCTGAGAGCTACCACAGAGTTCGGAAAACCTTGCTACCAGCCGGCCTCAGAACCATTAAACTGAGTTTTAGAGCTGTACCCTCATATGGAGATAACAGGAAGAGTTGCATAGCCATTATCAAGGAGGCATAAGCAAAATTCTATGAGTAGAGTCAAGGAGGTCCAGCATTCATCATCCTAGGCAGGAAACAATGTAACACAGGTTACATCTACGCCAGCCTAATAGATGAAGAAGGGGTTCGAGGCTGGTTAGCAGAATTTTTCTGCTTACCCCTAAAGTCTTTGCCTAGGTGGCCTTCTACAAGACAGTAGCTGGATGCAGTTAACATCTGCCCAAGATGAGTGTTTTTATCGAGTCACCATCTCTAGCCTTTACTCAACCAAGAGCCCCAAGGCAGTGGAATTTTTATTTGGAATTTATTTCTCCTAGCCTTTGCATAAGAAGAGCACACTCTGCAAGGCAGCAGGGCTTGTGGCAGGTGGTACTGGGTTACGTGATACCAGTAGCAAGATTGATCTCGATTATCCTGACCTGACCTGGAGTAGTTAAAAGGAGTTACTTCCCGCAACAGTACTTTGAGAAAACCAGGCATGACATTTTGGAAGTGCATTAGGAAAAACGCTGCATCTAACAAAATACAGGAGTCTAAGGTGAGTGTAGGTTTTGTAGTTGGAGTAAGTAGTTAGTTACTGAGCTCACGCTGCATTAGAGTATAAAAAGAACACAAACAAACATAAATCAACTTACGGGTGAGTCAACACCGCGCCAGAGGTTCAGACAGAACACAAACATACATAAAAAACATAAAGTAACTTACGGGTGAGCAAACACCGCGCCAGAGGTTCAGACAGAACACAAACATACATAAAAAAACATAAAAAACATAAACATAAACATAAAGTAACTTACGGGTGAGCGAACACCGCGCCAGAGGTTCAGACAGAACACAAACATACATATAACGTAGATTACAGGTGAGCTAATACAGTAACTATGGCACCTCCAACTATATGAAAAAAAAAAAGAAAAAAAATATATATATATATATTATCTATATATTTATTCAACTTTAATTATATTTCTTTATAATTTCTTTATTTTTAATTTGATGTTGAGTAAAACAAGTACTTCACTAAGTTTTAAATATTATTTGTTGACTTAAGTATACATTTATTAACTCTGTTAATGTTTAGCCTTAAAGTTATTTTTACTGAACATCGTAATATCTTAATATCTTATTATTTTGTATTTCATGTACTCTTTTTAATGTATACTTTAAGGTGTTTATAATATACCATAAAAATTTTATAAACTATATTTTAACATTAGACTTATGTGTTTAGAGTACAGAAGCAAAAAAATTGAATTGGACAGATCTTCAAAAAAAGTCTTTCCAGGCCTTGTTTTAAAGCGTTACGCTTAAGCGATTTTTACGTACGCATTTGGGTTAAGCTTTTTTTTTATTTTTTTATTTTTGCTTACATTAAAATGTCAAAGTACAATTATATATGCCATATATATCGTGTTACAATTAAATTCGTGTTACAACATTTATCAACTAAATTAAAATAAGAAAAAACACGGACATACATATATAAATATAAGCATATATACACATACAAATGCGTAGATGCGCACAAACATAAACTGCTTACAATGAAACATAAGCTAGGATCTGAAAGAAGATCACAAGATCTTGTCATCAGAACCTTATAAAGCACAAACAAGCAAAATAAATACCAGTATAAGATACTAAAAAATAAAGTAAAAATTAAAATAAAGTACTGAATTCAAGTTGTATAACAATTTTCAAAATATTAGAAGTATCTGAGTATATTATCAAGTGAAATAATACATTTTTTTAGATTGAGCTTGAAAAGGTAAAAGGAAGTTGGTAAATCAAAATTCTGCAAAACTATATTATTCCATAGGTGGGGTCCACGATAAGCAATGCAAAATTGATTAAATTTTGTGTGACAAAATGGTTCTTTTAAAAAGTTTATGTTTCTCATGTCGTATTTGTTGTTAGGTTTGAGTTTGAAAGTATTATTAAAAACGGTAGGGGATTGATTATTTCTCCATAGATATACAAAACATAAAACTTTAAATACATTGAGTTCAAATAAATTTAACAATCTCATTTCAGTAAAAAGAGGTTTTGTGTGTGTAAAACGATCGGCATAGTTAATTATGCGGATCGCATGCTTTTGACGACGATAAAGAAGTTTTAACTTACTTTTTACAGTACTCCCCCAAGCAGTGTTGGCATAATTTATGTAACTGTGGATAAAAGAGTAATAAAGTTGTTTTAAGCAATTTTTATTTAGGTAGTTACGAGCTTTATATAGAATCCCAATGTTTTTTGAAATTTTGGTAGATATATAATTAATATGTTGATTCCAGGAGATGTTTTCATCCAGATAAACACCTAAGAATTTTGTAACGGAATCATTTTTTATTTCAATTTCGTCAATAAAAAGTTGCGGCAAATTTATTGGTAAAAATCGCTTTTTTGCATGCGAATGGAATAGAGTCCATTTGGTTTTATTAATATTTAAAGTTAGCTTATTACATTTAAACCAGTTTGATATATGTTTTAATTCTTTATTCATAGTAGTAAAGAGTTCGTATATATTACTGTTTGAGAGGAATAGATTGGTATCATCTGCGTACATAATGCTTATAAGGTTAGAGCTTTATTCAGATCATTTATATATCAAGAAAAGTAGGGGCCCGAGGATTGAACCCTGAGGAACACCGCAGACGATATCAAGACAATTATTTTGATAGCCGTCGTTACTAATTACAAATTGTTTTCTTTTTGTTAAATAGCTTCTAAACCATTTTAAAGCAATACCATTAATTCCATAATATTCAAGTTTTTGAAGCAGAATGTGATGATCTACCGTGTCGAAAGCTTTTGATAGGTCAATGAAGATACCTAACAAATACTGTGATTTTTCAAAAGATTTTGAGATTTCATGCACCAACTGGATTATTGCATGCTCTGTTGAGTTATTTTTTTTAAAACCAAATTGTTTGTTGTACAGTAAGTTATTTTTGTTGAGATGTTTGTATATTCTATTAGACATTATTCTTTCTAAAATTTTTGAAAATACCGAAAGAACAGAAATGGGTCGATAGTTGCTAATATTTGATCTGTCACCTTCTTTAAAGATAGGAGTAACTTTAGCAACTTTTAATTGTTCTGGAAAAATTCCTTGATTTATAGAAGCTCTAAAAACTTTACAAAGAATATGTTTTAATATATCGAAACAATCTATAATTACGTTTCCATTAATTTCATCTGCTCCTGTTGCTTTGTTT
>NC_061166.1:14142197-14172197 GCF_022113875.1 Hydra vulgaris
AATAATTAAAGGTTTAATTAAGCACAACAAAATGCAAACTTTAGATATTAATTCAAAATGGAAGATATAATAAAGTATATAAAAGTAATTAAAAGTACATTTAAAAAATGGTTGGTTTGCACCAACAATTTTTTATACTAAACTTAATATAATTGGCAGGTTTTACATTCTATGGAATAATGTTTTAAAGTTAAGCTGTTATAACCATTGTAATTTTACAACTCCTTCATTTTTGGGTTTGTAGCAACTTTACATGGTCATAACTTTCGAAATCTAAAAGATTACTAGATGAAGTTTACTGTCTCGCTATGAACTTTTATTTAGTAAGAGATTTATTTTATAACTTAGTTCCCTCACATCTGCGGTAAGGGGTCAAGGTTTTGGAATATTTTTATTCCCAGACGCTAATTACAGTATTTTTTTTGTAAAATATTTGACAAAATTATTAACATACTTATGTTAGGATTTCGTGCGTGATTCATATTAACATATTTATTATGCTATACTATGTGTGCGTGTGTGTGTGTGTGTGTTATATATATATATATATATATATATATATATATATATATATATATATATATATATATATATATATATATATATATATATTTATATATATATATATATATATATATATACGACTAATAGTATTTATGGTATTACGGTATTTACACAGCATTGAGAATCATTTCTGAACACGGGATGAATAGAGTTAATCATACATTGGTCTACTGTGTTTAGACCTCGTTATATTTTCATAAATGTAAAAAACTTAGCAAAAAGTTAAAATAATGAATGAAAAAAAAATCATTGGTTTGCGCGTAATGATGCAAGACCAGAGCAGATTCTTTCAAAAAAGCTGTAGCGCAGTGGTTAGTGGTTAGTTAGCCTAGGAAGCTAAAGATCTGTGGTTCAACTCTAGTTTTGTAACATCGCTTGAAAGGAGGCGTAAACTTCCTTTCAATTGCTCTTCCGCGGTGCTCTGTTATAAGACCGTACGGAATTCTTAGGGCACCTAAAATAAATAAAGAAAAGACCACCTATTAATGCGGGGCCCGCTACTGCTATCCTAATTTTGAAGGCTAACGGTTTGAGTAGCCCTATTATATAAAAACATTTAACTGGTATTTATATATTTAGCAACGCAAGTCTATTTTTTATTTCAAGTTTATATAACACTTTCTCTAGCTAGGGTTCGTCAGATGTTAAATAGCAGTGCCCCTTGAACCATCTCCATATTTCAAGCCCTGTTTTACGATAGTTTTTTTGTGCGTGGGAGTCAAATATCCATAGTTCCACACTTGTATGGGGGTTAGACGGTATTTTATAGTTTTTTTTTTTTTTTTAATAACTCAATATCAAAATACAATCTTTTATAAACAGAAGCGAATGAAAATAAATGTTTTTTAAAAATAGTAACTTCTAAATCTCTAATAAGTAGTGAAGAGAGAGGGAGGGAGGAAAAAATGCCCTGGGTAGGAATTGAAAAAAAAATTTTAATTAACGAGTAGGGTTGCTAATAAAGACCTAATTAAGAGTCGAGTGGCTGTCTCCTTGATAACTAGATATCTTTTCCCACATATATATATAGAGGTTTGAGTAATAAACAAGGCGAGACTGCATTGTGCTTAAATGGCACTGTTATTGAGTAAATGCTGTGTCAAAATGTTTATTTATAAAAACCACATTGCATAAAAAAACTTAAGAACGGATACGAAAAATAGTATTGGAACAGTTAACACAATAAAACCAGGAGGGGTGGGATTTATTGATATTTTAGATATAACACATAAGTTTTGCAAAAAATTGTAGGTGAGTCTAGGAACAAAAGTATCATAAAAGATATCCACTATCCTACCCCAATCATAAGAGAAATGAATTAAGATACTATTTTAATATACTATCTTACACTAAATTTGAATTCACACACAGTTTTTAATTTTCATTTATTAATCTTTTAGTGTTCTAAAGTTATGACCATGTAAAATTTACAACTCCCTCAATTTGGGGATGTTGGAAACCTTAAATAGTCAAAACCTTTGAACACTAAAAAATTTTGCAGTTTAAATTGAACTTCATACTCTTTATAATATATATTAATATAAAACACAGCTAAGTACTAATTTTTAATTTATTCACGTAATATTTCAGACTAATTAGTTCATACCATCATCAGACATAAAATTAAAAAAATTATTTTTTTATTTATAAATTATTACGCCTGATGATCGTCTGAGTTAATCAGACTGAAACATCATATAAAAAAAAATTTTAAATAAGTAAATAAAGTATTTTATTACAAGTATTTAAACCGATGCTCACATTTAGGTACTAAATATTTTTTTTATGACAATCAGGACACAGCCAATTCTTTTTTGGTTTATTATTTAATTTTAGGCATACCAAGTGAAAAAGTTTAATTTTGCAACTCTTTCCTGCACAAGGAAATAACTCACCATTTTCATTGCCATTACAATAACAATATAAATTGTGATCAGCAATAAAGTCAAAATCCATATTTTTGGTATCTCTTGTAAAAAATTTACCAACTAATTCTGGCAAGATAAAACTGCTAAATACTTGCTGACACTTAGTAACGCAGGCTGTCCATATAGAACTATCTGGATAAACTCTTTCTAAGTGATAATCTTTAGATGTATTTACAAAAAAATCACAAAACTTTTTTTTACATGTATGCAACTGAGTTTGAATTTGAAAGTAATATGGGTGTGTTTGTTTGAGTTTTTTTTCTGTGTTCATTATTTGTATACAAAATGTCTTATCTTTACCAATAGCTTCTAATATAAAATTGTCTTTATGGTTAGCAGGATTTTTAATTTCAACACATCCTTCACCACAGCATTCACAAGATATTAAAGCATCTGGAGAAGCACCTATGAAAGGATACTCTGTCGATATAAAAAAACCTTTTACTTGCTTTGTTAACTTTCGTTAACAAAGCAAGTAAAAAAATGTTTACAGGGAAATAAAACTTTGTGCCAAAGTAATTTAAGACCATCAAAATAACTCGTTGTACAGTTATTTTGATGGTCTTAAATTACTTTGGCACACTTATTTTTATATATTTTTAGACTGTTTACTCCTGTCCCAATCTAACCTAGTGGGTTTAAAAGAAAAGGATCGCGCTGGAAACATGAGGGGGTTAAAAGGATTAGCCCTTTTTGAATTAATAGTCGGTAAGTTGGTAATGTGTTTCACTCAGCTAATCAAGTTTCATTTGCTTTTTTGTATTACATTCAAGCAATAGACTGTTTTTTATGTTCACTCGTTTTTTAGAAGTCGTAACCAGCTCGTATGAACGGATTTCTCGACGTGAAATAGTTAATTTTATTCAAAAACGCCAAAAAACAGAGCCCGGTTGAGAAACAGAAAAGAAAGAGAAAGATGAAAAAATATTCTGTTGAACAATACTGTTGTTTTATTTATAAATTATTCTCATATGTTTAAACATATGAAAGATGTAGAAAATGCTTTTTCTTTTATATTGACATCTAAAAGAGATTTTTTCTCTCGACATCGGAATGAGCTTTTTGTCATACTTTGTATGAAGAGCTATTATCATTTTCATTTGATAAAAACATTTTTCATATATGAAAAGTAAGATTTGCATATTCAACTAAAAAAAGGCGTCTTAAAGACGTAGTTTTTATGTCTTTTCATGACAAGATAAAAAAGGTATATCAAAATAAGATAAAAAAAGACGTCTTTTCGATGTCGAAAAAAGATGTCTTTTAGATTTGCTTTATCGATTAAAAAAAGATGTCTTAAAAACATCGTAAATAAGACTTTTAAAGACGTCTTTTTTTTCACTTGGAAAGGAACTTTTTCATGAACTTACAATTTTTTTATTTGTTAGAATATGAACAAGGTAAATTTATATTGATTTTTTTAGATAAGTTAGTGGGCAATAAATTTTTTTTTGGCTTTAGTTGGCAAAAACAGACGCGCGCCCTCCCCCCACTCCCTTCTTTAAAATCTCTTTCGGACAGCCCTGCATGTAACCCTTTACAATCTATATCGCAACAAAAAATTCAATATTCCAATATTCTTCACAATCCACAGTCGGCCAGATTCTAACAAAAACTAGCAAAAAAAGAAAACGTCTAATATAATCATATTATACATCTAATCATATGTTTTTGGGATCGTTTCTGACATCAAAGTTAGGTTTTGACCACTCTAAACGACGGGCTGTTTAGTGGGGAAATTTTAATTTTTTGGTTTTGCAGTTTTGACACTTTCAGACGTTGTGCAAACTCCAAACTTAAGTATGGTTACGTCAAATAATAACCTTTTGCAAAATATACTTAAATTTGGAGTTTGCGCAACGTCTCAGAATGTTAAATCTGTAATTAAAACCGTTATAATACCTTAAGATGAAATTAATTTAAATGCATACTTTATTACTTTAACTAACACTTTATAAAAAACCGTTACAGTTATAATAACATGTTATAATATATTATAATAACAGTTATAATAACGTGACCATAAACCGTTACACGTTATAATAACGTGTGGTAAATCACCCCAAGGTTTTTTTTACATGAAAAATTGTAAAAATTATGTCCTAATAATGTAAAAAAACCTGCTAAAAATTAAAAATGTTTGTCTTATTAAATAATTATAAAATTATAGGTAAATATAAATAAATATCTTCAAATTCCATAAGAATAGATTATTTCTAAATGTCACAGATGTATTCCCAGTATTTAGTATTCACATGTTTTCACGTTGTTCATACATATTTTAACAATTTTTTGACTTTTAATTATATATATATGTATTGTGTTAAAAAGTTAATTTCTTTTATTTTCCGTTTAAAGAAGAATAAGACCATTTAAAAGAAAAATCAAAGTTAGGTGAAACTATTATCCACGAACACGATAAAAAAATCAAAACTGGTCATTTTTAGTTTGACAAAAAGGCTTTTGGATATTTTTACCAACACAAAGATTATATTTGTTTTAAGTTTCAAGTTTTAAAGAGTTATAAATACAGTAGGTGATATATTTTCTTTAAATTCAAATATAAAACATAAAATATTCAAAAGTTATTAAAAATTAAAACTTTTATTAATAATATAGCTGTGTTAATTGGTGTTTGTTTAATTTATATAAAGTAAGACATAAGATATATATCTTATGTAAAATTACATTATATAGAACTCCAACGCTTCTAACAATTTTCATGAAAGCATTATCAATTCCAACATAAGTTTTTATTTATTATGACTCCAAAGAATTTTGTAATTTTCCTGTTTTTATGATTGTACTTTCAATAAATAGGTCAGGCAAGAAATTAAATTTTTTTTTTCAGAGGTTGGATAAAAAAGTATCAATTTTGTTTTAAGGGTATTTAGAAACAACCAATTTTTTTGAACCAATATAAATTTTTTTTAGTTTTTAAGTGATATTGTTAAAAAGTATTTTAATGCCTTTGTGTTAATAAAATAAAATTGCATCATCCGCAAAAATTATGATCATTAAAATAGAAGCTCATTTATTTATATATCAAAAATAAGGATATACACATAACATACTATACAATATTATATACTAACATATTATTTGTATATATGTCTAACATGTATGAATAATATACATACATGTTGTACATACATACGAATAATATGTATGTAAACAATATTGTTATATATATAACAATATAATATGCAAATATAATATTGTAATACATATAACAATATATTTGTTATGTATGTATATATAACATGTATATATTATATTATAACATAAACATGTACGTATATAATATGTATACATGCATACATACATATAAATATACACACATAAAATAATGCATAAGCCTTAGCTTTGAATTAGTTTTTTTTTTAGTGAGAAATTAAAAGTTTGAAAATATGAAGGTTCGGTAATGTCAAAAACAGAATTAAGTACATTGATACTATTTTGGTCTACGCCTACACTTTTTTTTAGACTTTTAAAAACATTATGTAATTCAATTTGTTTTAAATTACGCTTATCTGTAATTATATTAATTGCTGTAAAATATGAGCATAAACCATCTTTACCAAATGGTATTTTTGCTGCTAAATTTGACCAACATCAAGGAAAAATCTGAAAATCAATTTAATGTATTTCTAGTAAATCCATAAAATTTATAAAATTTTGTTTAAAAAGAATTTCACGACAGTTATTATCAAATGCTTTTTCTAAATCAATGAAAATTCTAAAGGAGAAGGTACAAAGGGGGGGGGGGTACCTATACAACAATAAACTTAAAATAGTTGCTTAATAATAACATAAAATCATGATTAAATAGTCGATAAATAAAGGTTTTAAATGTTTAATTAAAACTGTTAGTTAATACTTAAATTTAGAATTGTTTATTTTTCCAAATATATGAAAACATATGATAAAAGTGTTGTGCACTTTTGGTTGATAACAATGGTTACATAAACCATTGTCACTATATATGAACAAGTATAAACAAGTATAGCTTTAACCACAGGGGTTAAAGTAGGGGGGACGCAGGGGAACGCCGTTCCTTCTTAGCCATCAAATCAAAAAATCGTTCCGCTTCGCTCAATATTTCTTAGCAACCGTTCCACCTCGTTTTGGAGTTGTTTTTTTTTACAATAGGATTGTCCATAATTTACACAACGCCTCATTTATTTCCTTAAAGTAGTAGATCATTTTCTCTTTGCGTGCTGATTTTTATTGTAGGTAAAGAGCCTTAATTTTTGTTAAAATTTATGACTAATATTAAATAATATTAGTCATTACGCGAGATCTCAAAATACAACAAAATTGCATCTAACAAAATCAAACCTACCCAAAAATTTGAAGGAATAGTTCCGCACCCGAATGGAATGGAACGCACCTGAATTGATGACCCGAATTCCGCATCCCTTTGAACAAACAGTTTGAATTTTTTAACACAATAATTTTTTTTTAAAGAATCTTTTCGTCATACATATGAACGCAAAAAAATTTGGGATATTCTTGTTGTTTGTAAGTTGGTTATTTCAAACATTTAAAAACCTTTCTACGTCACTGGCTTTGACCCATCACGAAAAGAATATATAATAAATTTCTTTAGTAAAAGAGCATGGAATATTAACAAAAATCAACATTTTACTTTGTTATTTTCTATAAAATTTTTTGTTAAGAGAAAAAAAGATCTATAATTAAAATATACAAAAAAGTTTATGAGGATCTCTACTAAAATCACTACTTCATTAAACTCGTTTTCTTGCTCATGCCCGTAAAATATAATTTTTCATTTCTCTTTGTAAGCCTATAAAGTCTTTTTGTAAAACCTCTCGGTTGCCTTTTTTTTGCTATTCATATTCAATATAATTAAACCCAATATAAGTACATACATGCACACATGTATGTACTTATGTAGTACTTATCTAAAACTAAATTTAAATTTATCGACAGATTTAAATTTATCGACATTTAACTACATAAGTACATTCATGCACACATGCCGCCCCTTATACTGGCCCTGAGCCTGAGTAAAGCGTATTTCAAGCAATATTTTTTTTGAGTCGACAAAAAACAGGTTTTAGCAGTGCCGTTGGTAATGGGGTGGAGGACCCCCACAAAAAACGTGTCATTTGGGTCTCAAAATCTCCCAAATTTTACCACTAGATTTCTCTAAAATAAAAAACTCTTAAAATTAACAAAAAGACACAAAATTTTTTGTCCCTTTTCCCCTGCCCTCTTCCCCCCCATTCCCCCAAATTAAGGGGTACAGGTAGCCTATCCTCGGCACTGGGTTTTAGGCTTTGTTTTCGATATTACTGATCTCGCGTGGGACAAATTTTTAACGGACTTACTAAATAGTGGTCTCTAAAAAAAAAGGTCTGTCTCAAGTATAGTTTATTTTTATTTAATTCGTTATTAAAACACAAAATATAAAACTTCAATCAACCGGGGATCTCCGGCCTTAGAACTAACCGCTAGACCAAGCGAACATATCTATTAAATAGTAATTTAACCATTTTTAAATTAATATTTGCCTATATATTTGAAGAGGTTTGTTAAATTCGGATCCTGTGCCGCAAACGAAGAGCTTTTGGGTCGTATAAAGTAGCTAATGTACTTCACTTTTTATTTTTCCATAAACTTTTTAATTAAAAAAAAAGTTGGGGGGGGGGGGTATTTCAAAAACGTACTTTTAAGAGAAGGGGGGGGGGGGGAAGGACTTAGAAGTACGCATAACAACAAGGGCGAGGGAGGGGGTCAAATTTTTGGCGTACGTACTTTATGATATTATATTTTTATTATAATTGTACTAATTATTATATTATATAGATATTATAGAGTTATTATAGACATCAGTGCCCCTTATAAACTCATAGACAACTTGTTAGCCGAGAACAAAAGCCGTATTTTTTGCGTTTCCGAGAAAATCTAGTTTTAAAATTTAATTTGTTAAGACTTCGCCAGAATGTCTTACTAATTTTCTAAATATTTTTAAAAGTTGTATCATTCTTGAGACTTAATTTATTAGACACATATTCCATTGATTTTTGAATATTTATTGATAGTAAACAGAAAAAACAGAAAATGTGGACATACGGCCTCTTGGTACTCGGCTGACAAACTGTAGTATCCATTTTTATAAATAATAATAATACTTTATGAAATCCTGAATTAACAAAATATAAATCTTGATACAATTTTTGTTTCGAAGTTTTCTGTGCAATTTTACATTGAATTTAAAATAAATATTTTTTTTATTTAATATTTACACGAGTTTAAGGAAAATATATTTTTAAATATTTGTTTTACCCTGTCCCCATACTTTATTTTACTGTGTCCCTATCCCCTGTCCCCATACTTTATTTTACCCTGTCCCCATACTTTATTTTACCCTGTCCCCATACTTTTTAATATCTTTGATTTACCCTGTCCCCATACTTTAATTGAAGCCAAAACAGTGTAAAACGATTTATGAGGTTAAACTAATTAACTTAAGGCTAATTTTGAAACACTTTTTATTTTTTTTTTATTTTTAATATTACCTGAAAGCAATGTGTTTTTTTTGCAACTAAAAGTAACAAAAAAGATCTCAATAATATTTTAATATTTTTAGTTTTACATTCTACTGTCCCCCTCAAATACAACTATCTTAAATGCCTAAGGACACTGGTCCTGGAGTTTTTGCTGCTGAAAAAATATTGAAAAAGAGATATAAAAAGGTACAGTTAATATATTAAAGTATTGCTATGATAAACATAATAATGTAATCAAGCATTATAATTGTCTAAAGTTTAGGCAATTAATTATAACTTTTATAATTATCATATTCCAAATACAGTATCTTTTTGTGAATATCTTATAACCTAAAAATAATAGAATATAAATATTTTTTCTAAAATAATTGTACAAAAATTGTTGCAACTTAAGTGGCTTTATTTTTACTTCCAGTTACCTTGATTTTGTATTAACAATTTTTTACACTGTAGTTAGTTTATAATAGTTAAAGTTTGAATAGTTAATTAGTATATAATTTTACAAAATGATTTTATATAAATATTTGAGAAAAAAATTAATTTATCAGGATGTAGTTTTTTATTAATTATTATATAAATTGATAGAGTATAATGTTACTTAAGTTTGATATTTGGAAGTTATTAATGTTTTAAAGATAATAATAAAGTTTATATATAAATAAATTTGTTTTTAGTTGCTCATTATTATTTCAGGGGCGAGCTGAGTATTTAATAAAATGGCAAGGTTATTCAGCTAAGTATGATTTTTTTTTAACTAAGTATTTCTAGTATTTTCCATATGTAAAGTTCAGTTTTAAAAGTCCTGTTATATGTTTTCCTATATCTTGCTGTGTATATGATATATATATATATATATATATATATATATATATATATATATATATATATATATATATATATATATATATATATATATATATTAGGGTTATGGCTTTTTAATTTTTTGTAAAATGACTAATTTTCTGTCAAATCAATGAATTTTTGCTCAGAAGTAATGAAAATGGGTTTTATTCTGAATTATTTTCATAAAAGATCACCCACAACACAAAATGTTTAATATGGTATATAGGTTGTATTTGCAGGCAGTTGCATTATGATTTTCATAAGCTTAGAATTTTCTTTAACCTTATGGAGCTCTCTAAAATCTTCTGGGTTTTTCTGAATAATTTTAGAATTCTCTAAAAACTTTGTAGAACTTTCTGGTGTCTTCTAGAAGTTTATGGAATTTAGCAAGATTTGAACTATATAAACTGCCTGATTAAGCAACACTGATAATTATATTAGTATTCATTAGATGGATGTAAAATAATATGAAAGTACAGTGTACCTAAATTTATTATTTCCTTGCAGAAATATATTCAAGTATTATCTTCAATGGTAATGTCGCATAACAGTTATTCACTTGGAAGACATGGATCATACACATTTATGTGACCACGCAAAAAAATAATTTGTTTTGACAATTTGCCAATGGCTTTTAACATATTTTAAAAATTTAAAAATGCGCTACAAAAACCTACCTAAAAAAAAACTTTTAAAAAGAAAAAAATATCTTAACAAAAGAGAAAATAAAAAAAGTCCTTAACTTAAGCAAAAACAATATATATATATATATATATATATATATATATATATATATATATATATATATATATATATATATATATGTATATATATATATATATATATATATATATATATATATATATATATATATATATATATATATATATATATATATATATATATATATATATATATGTTTATATCACAATCTGGTATATTTAGATAAACTATTTAAGCAGCTGTTACTTAAAGAAGTGTTGAAGAAAGTACTACACTTAGAAAGCTAGTTAATTAGAACCAAATTTAGTGCCACCGTGGTGTAAATAATCAACATTTTTTATAATTTTAAAAATCAACATGTTAAATAACTAAAAAATAAAAAATCTTATAACAAAAAACTAGATCTGCCTTCGAAAAAAAAAACTTCAAAAACTTCTTAGCAAAGTCATAGATCCTTACTCAATTCAAGTTTTAGCAAATTTAAAAACAATGAAGAAAATTTCCAGCTGTAACTTATGCTAATTTATTTATCTATTATTTTCACCAAGTTTTTATGGAGATAAGGATATAACAGCCTATAAACGCATGAAAATCAATAACCAAATGTTAGGTTATAAGCTTTTATAGGCCTTTTTATGAGGTTTGGTCAGAAATATAGAATTTATTAGCATAAGAAGTTTACATAAGAAATTGTCAAGGGAAAGGTTGGTAATAATATATTGCAGTAGTGTACAGTTGCGGTCGCCCGATGGCAAACGCCTGCTAAATGATTTAAGGTGCTACCGGAAATATTATTTTAATAATTCTATGAGAAGAAAAATTTTTACATCTAAAGTTAAAATTTTTGCATTTTTAAGAAGACAACTTTTTTCAGTTACATATTTATAATGACATTTTAAGTATCTAACCTATTAATGTGCTAACATTTTGCAACAAGGTTCTGTGTTAAAGTTTATTTTATGTTTTTTCTATTAGAACAAAATAAAATTGTTTGCGCGTTAAATTGCTTAAAAATTAAAATATTAGTTTATTTTTACTTATTAATAATAACTTTGCTAACAAAATTAAGCATAATAAATGATTGTGTTTAATTATGTTAGCAAAATTCTCACTTTTTACTTATAGAGCTAAGTGTAAGCTAGAAGTAATTTGCATAAATAAAAGTAATATTATAAACTATAACATTCACTTCATTTACATTCAAATAAAGCGCATGCCAATATATATGCCATATAGTTTTTAACTTTAATTGAGCGCTTATTTTAACAAAAAAATATGCCCTTTTTTTTATATTTATATACAAATATACAGGCCTTCCTTCAAAGCGTAAAGTGAAATGCCATTTATGTACCCATTGAGTCATTTAACGTAGGCAGTAAGCCATTTAAGTTCTGCTGCATTTTATCAATTTTTAATATTTTAAACAAATCTAAAGACATTGTTTAAGTTTGAATGAAAATTACGTAAAAAGGTTTAAATGACAATTACATTTGATATTAGCATTTTTATTTTTATTTAACTTTGCCTAACTTTTCCATCAAAAATGACGCGTAAAAAAAGAAATCATAAAAGAAATTTAATAAAAAACCTTTTTTTTTGACAACATACCTTGGCCACTGTCAATGCAGCAGGAGACAGACATAATTTTTTATTTTTAAGGGAATGTAGATTTTAGATGCAAAAATATTCTTTGGTTACAAAAATACATTGCAATAAAAGTGGATATATTGATAAGGGATCTTTGTTGACTTTTTACATCATTTAATAAGTTTCATACAAATATAAATGGGAAAAATGTATTGTATTTTTTGGATGGTCACAAAAGTCATGTGACTATTGAAGCAATTAAATTAGCAATTGAGATGGATATTGAAATAATTTACATTCCACCTCATAGTACACATCGCCTCCAACCACTTGATACACACATCAATAAAGTAGTTAAACAGATGTGGTCTGTTTAATTACTTAGCTGAAAATTATATTTATTTGCCTCGTTGCAACTTTCACATGATTTTAAATAAAATATGACCCAACATACTTACAAAAAGAGGATTGATTGTAAATTCCTTTTACTATTGTGATTTGTATCCCCTAAGAAGTACAATAAAAGACTTGAAATAAAAAAAACAGAGGTGTTTAATAAAACAACATGTCACCACGGAGACCCAAATTTATCTATTTTAAGGACTATTGTACCTTCTAAAAAATAAGCAAAACTACTTACTGAAAATGCCACATTGCTATTATTACATCACCAGATAATGATAAGTTTATAAAGGAACCATCAGCTAAAAAAGCTGCAATCAAAAATGTGGTCAGTGTTAAACAGAAGTCATTTTGCTCCTTTTTTAAAAATTTTAATCTAAGGTGTCTGTACTCTCGAGTGTAGAATACAACGGGTGGGTAGGAATTTTAGTCAAATCTAAGATGTCTGTACTCTCGAGTGCCGAATACATTGGGTGGGTGGGAATTTTAGTCAAAATCTAATAAATGGGGGGGGGGGGTGTGTGGGTGGGATTATTTCTGAAATTTAATTAACAGGAAGAGGGGGGGGGGCATGTTCAATGCCCCTCCTCTCCCGTTTATTCGCCATGCAAATTATGCATGTTCAAGTCAAATGTGCATTTGACTTGCGGTCAAAAGCGCATTTTCTAACAGCTGTTACAGTAAGGTTAGGCTGTTTTATCATAATTTCAATTTAATATGATGACATAAGTTTTATACTTTGCAAAGTATAAAACTTTATATACTTTGCAAAGTATATAAAGAAATAAACTGGATTAATAAAAGTTTTATTAGCATGAAGGGACAGACACAGTAAAAGGATTCCACTTGTTGAGGCCTAGTAAGAATGAGTTTTGATTTATTATAATAGAATTAATAGCTTGTTTGAGCATTGACCATGATAGTATTTGTAGAAAAAAGAAAGAAATGCAACCTTACAACAATAGAAGAGTGGCTCAGGCTTGGCAGGTAAAGCAGGTCTAATTACATTTACAATGTGCTTTTAGACTTTGTCTGAGAGTAAGAGGTTTGTTATTTGTCAATATGGGAATACCAACAATATTGCAATATATATATATTTTTTTGCAGTAAATAAATGAGTTTAGTTTTCTAACAAAAATTGTGGATTTTAAGTCTATAATTTAAATCCACAAGCTACTACAAGCCTTCCTGAGTGCTACTGCAAGCCTTAGAGTGCTACTGCAAGCCTTAGAGTGCTACAAAAGAGAGATCAGATTAAAAATCGACTGCTCGTTCTAAGCAATCAAAAAGCGAAGATTTTTTGTCAATACAAGAGTATAAAGTTGTCAGCAAATAGAGCCACTTTAGATGTAAAATTTTCATTGTTATTGCAGATAACAGTTTCATTGTTATTGAAGAAACCTTACAGAAGCAAAGATAGAGCCTTGTGGTACTCTTTGCTATTTATTTAGATGCTGGCACAATATCTTTTCATATTTATATAAACTTTAGTATTTTTTTTTCTCGTTCTTTTTATTACATATAAAATAAGCATTTCGTTACAATATTTCAAATACAAACATATAATAATAAATTTATATATAAATATAATGGTCGTTATTAGAAAATAAAAGAACGCAGGGACTTGTAGAAGGCCATACAGTCTTGTCATCGAGTACCGCTAAGAAATGTTCGTGTTAAAATTTAAAAGATAATTACAAGATTAAAAAATAAAAATAAGTTAACAAAAGTAAGAAACTTAAAATACTCCATAATCAATACAAGATGCATTATATCTATTATATATGTAAATTATAGTTGTTAATGATTTACATATACTTTTTATAAATGGTAAAAATAAATAAATGGTAAAAATAAATGGTAATAATTTTTAAATAAATGGTAAATTTTTATATAAATGGTAAAATCTTTAAATAAATGGTAATCTTTAAATAAATGGTAAAAATAAAGATCACAAAAAATATCAGAAGTATATTGTTAAATCATCGATTGTAAAAATGAGTTCTTTAAGTTTTTGTTTAAAAGAAAAGTAGTTAATTTGATTAATAAAATCTTCATTAAAATTTTTTTAAACTATTTTATTCCATAAGAATGGTCCGCGATAATCAATACAAAATTTAAAACGATTTGTTTGAAAAATGGGCTGCTTAATAAAATTATTATTGCGTAAAATGTATTTATTTTTAACTTTTGATGAATACAAATTATGGAAAGAAATTTAAACATAAAACAAAGAATATTAAAAATATTAATCTCATATATATTAAAAACTTTCATTTCAAATAAAAGAGGCTTGGCATGAGTATAACGGTCTTTAAAATATATAAGACGTGCTACATGCTTCTGCTTACAATACAGAGGTTTAAATTTGTTTTTATTTGCACTACCCCAAGCAATGTTTGCATAGTTTATGTGGCAATGAATAAATGAGTGATATAATTGTACTAAAGTTTGTTTATTTAAGACATTTCTCGCTTTGTACAATATTCCTATACTTTTTGAAATTTTACTTGATAAGTTTTTAATGTGATTTTTCCATGTAAGATTTTCATCTAAACAAACGCCTAGAAAATTAGTTACTGTTACTTTTTTAATTTGTGTATTGTCAATAACAAGTGGAAGCATGTTAATTGGCAGTTTATGTTTTTTGGTAAGAGGATGGAAAAGAATCCATTTAGTTTTATCAATGTTAAGGGATAGTTTGTTTGTCTTAAAACAGTCAGATATTTTGATTAACTCGATGTTCACGTTATGAAATAAAGTAGGAATGCTTTTGTGAAACATAAATAAATTAGTGTCATCAGCAAACATAGTTGTCATCAGCAAACATAGTATTAAACTCGAGGCTTTGTATAGATCATTAATATAAATTAGGAAAAGAAGAGGTCCTTATATGGATCCTTGAGGAACTCCACATGTAATATTTAACAAATTTGTTGAAAATGATTTATCAGCATAAACAAATTGTTTACGATTAGTTAAGTAACTCTTCAACCATTTTAAAACATTGCCTATTATACCATAATATTCTAATTTTTTAATAAGAATTTTATGATCAATTGTATCAAACGCTTTCGCTAAATCAATAAATATTCCCAATGTAAATTTAGAATTGTTATATAAGCCTGATATACTTCTTGTAAGCTGAATAATTGCATGCTCTGTTGAATTATTTTTTTTGAATCTATATTGCATGTTATATAATAATTTGTTTGTTAAAAGGTGATTGTATATTCTGTTGTACAAAATTCTTTCTAAAATTTTGGAAAAAACAGAGAAGATGGAAATTGGACAATAGATAATTTACGTTTTTTTTTTCTCCGTCTTTAAATATAGGAATTATTTTTGCTACTTTTAAATCATCAGGAAAAACTCCCTGATTAATAGAGCATTTAAAAATTTGGAAAAGTATGTCTTTTGAAACGTCAAAACAGCTTATAATAATATTTCCGTTGACATCATCAGGACCAACTGCGATCAACCAAAGATTGTGACATTTTTTTAGTGTTACCAGTAATTTCGTTTATTAGTTGCCAAGTGCGTTTTGAGTTTAATTTGTATTTTTCAAGTAAATTAGTGAAATATATATTTTTTGAATTTTTTCTTAGGCGTTCAAATAATCTTATGTAATTTTTATAAATAGTCTTACTCTCAGTTGTTTTTGATTTTAAATATTTAATATAAAGTTTTTGCTTAATTTTTGAAAATTTTAGAATACCTTTAGTATCCATGGCGATACAATTTTTTTATATTTGTAATTTACTTCTACTTTGGGAAAATTGATGTCATAAATTTTATAAACAATTTAAAAAAAGGATTTGTATATTAAATTCATGTCTTCAGAAAAGTTTGTAATGTCCCAATTAATTAACGATAGTTGATATTTAAAAGATTCTAGGTTTTTATTATCAAAAATTTGTTTTTTAAATGATTTTTTTTCATAACATATAATTTTCGCATAAATATCAATTGAAAAAAATATAGGGAAGTGATCAGATATATCACTTTTAATAATGCCTTTTTTAAGCGAATTATTAAAAATATCATTGGTTATAATGTTATCAATTAAGGAAGTTGTTGTTTGAGTAATTCTAGTTAGTTTGTTTATGAGAGGAACTGCTCCATTTTCAAATAGGCCATTATAAAACCCATTAATGTCTTTTTTGACATGATACTCAAAGCAATTTAAATTCAGATCACCTAATATGTAAAATAATTTCTTTTCATGGTTGCTTTTATTTATAACATCATCTTGTAAAAATGTACTAAAAGTTTTAATTTCGCCTGTAGGTGGGCGATAACAATAGCTAATCACAATGTTTTTAGTTTTATTGTTCAATATTTCAATTGTTAAAACCTCTTTATTGACATCAGAAATACTCATGTCATGCCTAATATAATACTGAAGGTTTTCTTTTACTTAAATAATTAAACCACCGCCACATTTATTTGTTTTCCGCCCTAATGAAATTAAATTATAGCCCGGTATTTTAAAGTTATTATCTAAACTTGAGTCATTAGAACTACACCAAGTTTCAGTTATGCATATTACACTAAAAAGAGTTAAATTTTCCTCAAGACTATTGCAAAGATTTTCAAAATTTTTCTTTTAAATTTCTTATATTTATATGAACTGCATTAAATTTATCATGCTCAAGAAATTCTTTTATTTCATAGCTATAGGAACAACTGCAGTTGCTTTGTAAAGCACCTGTTTCGCTAAAAAAACTTTGATCCGGATCGGACTCTTTGTTATGTATAAAATCATTGAATTGAAAAATATCAAAATTCTTTAAGTGATTTGAATCCATTTTAGTATTTAAAAACAATAAAATTTAAGATAAAGTAATAACTCTAATATAAAAGAATTTCTTAATTGTCGCGCGTTACAAGTTTATTATACACAACTTTAGCATATATACCTTTGGCTCTCAAATCTTTTGCTTCTTTAAATAACTGTTTTTACAATTCCAAAGTTCTTTCACTGTAGTCTTCGTTTACGTAAAGCCGATCGTTCCACAGTTTTAACTGAACATAGTTATCCGACGCAGTTTTTTTGTCTTTGTATTTTAAAAATTTTACTATTATGGTTCTGCTGTACTTTTTTTCCATCGCTATTTTTTTTCCCCGTCCTGTGCGCACGTTCAATTTCAACATTACTTTTAAAACCGAGTTTTGACTTTAAAACATTTTGAATCTTTTCTTTGCTTAATTCCCACGTTTCGTTTTCGGCTTCCTCAATTCCTGTAAACCTTAGATTATTTCTTCTGCTTCTGTCTTCCAACTCACCGAGTTTGTCTTTGACAACAACATTTGTTATATCATTCTGGCTTGATGTTGAGTTAGGCTTTTTTTTTTATTTCAGAAAGTTCTTGAACAATTGATTCATATTTATATGGTGTAGTATTTGCGGAAAGAGAAGATGATCAGATGGATGTGCAGTGTGACTCTAACAAGACAAGAAAAGGAAGCTTAGACAGATTGAATTATAATCTTAGAATTATAATCTTGAATTATAGACTGGAAAAGGAGGCTTAGACAGATTGAGTCATAATCTTGAATTATACTCTTAGACAGATTGAATCATAATGATGTTTATATATGCATATATATACAAAATATAATATGAATTTTGAATAAAAAAATATACTTTAGGATGTGTAATTGTTTATGCAGCCCTGGTCACAAACCTGGCCCCGACTATATTTCATCAAACTCAGCCCCAGTCAGATCAGCTCAGTCACTTACTAGCTATCTGTAGGCTATCAGTAGTTCTATCTATATCACTTAGAGGTTTACTATTACTATATATATTAACGAAATCATCCAGCTGATACCTCAAAAATCTTTTTCAAAGTTTTTTTTTATCTTAAGTAACCTGCCTTTACCACTAGTAAGGACATTCGTCTATCACCAAAAGTGGCGTATTATATAATTATTTTAGTTGTACCGACAAAATCACCCTGTAATTGATGAATTTGCCCCTTATGACTTGATGATAAAAAAATCAAGTTATATACAAATGTAACTTGAAAATTTGTTTTGATTCAATACATTAACAAAGTAAATTATAAAAAAAATGTTTTTAAATTAGAAAATTTTACTTTTTTATATTCAAATTCATTTTGTTAAAGTAAAAACTGGCAAGCTCACTCCGCCTTTCCCTATTTATAAAAAGAAAAAATAATGATGTGACAAACGCCTTTCCCTATTTATAGAAAGAAAAAAAAAATGATCTGAAGGTTGGCTGCAAGATCAGGTCCAGCTATCTTTACAATACATTTTTGCACCTTGCCTAAAAGAGAAAGAGCCTCATTCAAAGATTTGCTCCAAATATGGCAGCAGTATTCCAAATAAAGGCGGATTTGAGATTTATAGAGGTAAAGAATAGAAGTGAGATCCTTTTAAGGCAGAAATGCCCCCTCCTAGCAATCACAGAGTGTTGGCTTCTTATCAAGACAAGAATAAGTGGTTTTTACTTGCTACAGTATTAAAAAAAGCATTAGCTTACTTTCATAAATTTATTTTCAACCAACTGTTTATTTTATTACATCTTGCGATGCATTATGTTTGAAATATTTCTTTGAAACAACACTTTTACACAATGTCAATGATTGGTTATCAAAAATTATGTTATCTATATATTTAGTTGCATTTTAAAAATTGGTTTAAACACTTAAAAAAATATTTGAAAATTTTAATTTGAAAATCTTGTTTTTCTAATATTCTAACTTTTCGAACTATTTTAATTTATTTATACTATTTTTGTTCTCTTAAATATTTTGCTATGAAAGAAGTTTTAAAAGTAAATTTTTAAACTGCAGTTAGTTATTCAAACATTTAAATTTTTTTGGGTTGAAAATCTGAACACAATTTTCTTTACAATCATCACTGTTATTTTAATTGTGTTTTTTTTCGAAATTAAAAAAAAAAATTTCAAATCAAACATTTGAAATTTAATTTAAATTTTAAATTAAAAATAAGTTATTACTATTAAAATATTATTATAATATTTTATTAAAATATTTTATATGTGTATTGATAAGTATTTAATTCTAAATAAATTTTTAAAAAAATATTAAAAACAATTTTCTTTACAATAATTAAAATTCCTCTCTTTGTTTCTAATAATTTTCAAAAAATATTTTAGCTTTTATGTTAAAATTATCTTTATATTTTATAAATTGTAAATAATCTTGAAAATCTACTTTGAACTTAAATGCTGATAGAAATCAGTACTTTAAATAACACTATGTAATTAAAACAACCTTATAAATGCTGATAGAAATCAGTACTTTAAATAACACTATGTAATTAAAACAACCTTATAAATGCTGATAGAAATCAGTACTTTAAATAACACTATGTAATTAAAACAACCTTATAAGAGTAATGATTTTTAATAAGGTATATTGAAAAATATTTGAAAAATTGGATTTTCATTTGTTAAAATTAAACTATATTTAATTTTTAGTAACACTTGTTCGATATTTATTTTTAAACTTAATGAAAATGATGTTTCTCATTTATAATCCCAGGGTAGTACGACTTTTTGGCAATGGCATTTCGGCAAAAATCTAGATTCTTCATCAAGACTTTCTTTTAAAAAGAAAAAATTTGGATTTTTTTTTCTACCTGTGCATTAAATGTATTCAACTATCTTTTTTTTAAATGTATATTAAGTATATTAAAACCTAAATTAAATACGTTTGATAACAAGAATGTTTTTTTTTTATTACAACAAACTGATACTAGAAATTTAAAAATCAACTAAACTAGAATCACTGCCAGTTTGAATTTAAAACGTAAAAACAAATTTAAATGTTTGAATGAGCCATAGTTGTAATAAAATTTTATGACTATGAATGAAAAAATATTGTTATTCTTCAATGCCTCAATAGCATGGAATCGCTCATGATTAATAATTTTTGTAATTAAACAACATTAGTTGTTGTTTTTGCTAAGATTTTGTAATTGTAATTTTATTTTGCTATGCAATTTGTGTTTACAGAAACTAATATTAAATATAAAAATGAATCAGCAATAAATGTGAAATATGAAATTTATGAGCTTGCGTTAACTATTTTCAAACCTTTTTTATTCTTTTATTCCTAAAATGTTTCATTTGAGGACACAATTACATGATGGTGTTAGGGTTCGTCTATAAAGAAGGTCAAGCAGAATTTAAATAGTTAAGTAGGAGATCATTGGTTTTAAATATATATATATATATATATATATATATATATATATATATATATATATATATATATATATATATATATATATATATATATATATATATATATATATATATATATATATGCTTTATTTGACCAAATTTTAGGTATAACACATGGGAACCAGCTGCAAACATACTTGATGAAAGATTACTTCAATGTTATAAAAGTTTGTGAGTTGAATTTCAATAGTTATGTGTTTATAACTTTGTTTTATTGCATGAATATTTTGACTGTTATTAATTTAGCTGATTGTGATTAATATTTAGTTGTTAAATTTATTGTTATTATATAAAGTTTTTTTTCAATATGTTGTCAAAAGCTGTAATGCAATTACAAAACTGGATATTCTAGGGGTTTAATTAAAATTTCATATCTTTATCATATCATTAAACTTTGTTTAATGTTATGAAATGCATAATATCAAGCACTGATCTTCTGTCTGTCGAAAGTTTTTTCTATATATTTGTTGCACTCAGAACCAACACTAACGTTTACATTGTAAATGCCTCTTAAACATTTTACCTTGCTTACTTAAGATTTTTTTTTTTTTACCTCCATGATGAGCTAATGATTACACTTGATGTCAGAGACTCTGTTGTTGACAGTTCTTCAAGTTTTAAAAGCTGCTATAGCATTTCTTCAACCAGATACCTCACTGCCTGTAACCAATTTTAACATTTTAGAAAAAGTTGCTTCATTTACATTTTTGTTTTATTTTAAGGTTTTTTCATGTTTTATTTTAAGGTTTTTTCAAACAGTTCCTTCAAAATGTTTTAATTGTCTTTTAATTGACTTTTAAAATTCAAAGATTGTAAAACACTAATCATATGGACAGGTAAGCAAAGTAGCTCAATGTTGTTTCCAACAGCCAAGTCTAAATCAGTTTTTGTTATGGAAGAGTCATATCCGTAAAATATTAAACAATTTTTATGAAATGTTTTTCAAATTGTTTGATTTAGTAAGTGGATTTCATCCACTCTATAGAAAAACAGTTTAAATTGGATTGCCATTATACCAGTTGTTTTAACAGCAGAAACCTTTATAAAAAATGCATTTTTATAAAACTCGACCAGTTGTTAGACACTGTACCTGCTTTGTGAATATGATTTTAATTAAAGTAACAACTGCTTTATGTAAGTTTAATAATCCATTTTTGCAGAGAATTTTCTGCTTGTCTATGTTGTTTTAAAATGCTGTTTCATACCTATTGAATATGTTAAGTGGCTTGTTCTGTAGATAAATTTTCCTAATAACAACTATTAGTTTCTCAAAGAAGTAATCAACTGTGTTAACATTACATGCGTATGCACAATTAGTAGGAAGAGATAATCCAATTCAATGTGTAGTTTCATTTTTCGAGAAAATGTTTAGTAATCAAATATTTATTATATATTTTATTAATTAATTATAAAATGTATAATAATCAAATGACAATAATCACTCATGATGAATAAACATTGACATTTCTGTCATTGATACCTAAAAACCGAAATGTACATTTCAGAATTGCGCTCTCATGGGCATGGGATGACTCTTTTTTTTCCAAGAGTGACTGAATTTTTAAAAAAATGCTTGTCAATAGCCTGGCAGGACTACCAGACAGTTTGTTACTAACAAAAGTGTGTTTGATAATAAAACTATATTTTGATCTGTAAAGATTTTATTCCTTGCAATTATTTAAAAGAAAACTTTAAAAAGCATTTAAAGTAGCACTTAAAAATAGTGTGCAGTTTTACCAAATTTAATAAAAAGATGCAGACATGCGAATTATTATTTCAAAGTGCGACTACTGAATTTTTAAACATTGTTGTTGCATTTTGAAGCACGCTACTTCTCAATTTAAAATGAGTTTTACAATTACATTTTCTTTCATTTTCAAATGCTGATTTCAAATGTCATTCAAATTATTAAATCTTATAGTCATATTTTGAATCACGTGAATGGACAGTTAAATCTTTAATATCACTGATAACATCTCTTTTGTTTTTCATTAGTAAAATAATTTTTTTTAACTTTTTCAAACAAAATTAACTAAGTAAAAAATATTATTAAGAACTAATGATGCAAGTGGAAATTCTTTTTTTCTAAAAAAAAAAGTCTTAGTTTAATGAAAAATGTTCAAAACATTAAATGTTCAAAAACATGTTTTAAACATTCAAATAAATTAAATTTGATTGAAGATTGAGAGAGAATAATAGAATATTTTTCTGTATATAAAACGTTTCTTAGCAGTTTTGTCTTTCAAAATTTTTTGCTTCATGTAATGACCCCTTAGTTAAGATTAACAAACACAAAGGATAAGATACAGATATCGACTACAAAAAAAATGACAATATATCTTTAATTAATTTAATAAATTAATTTACTTTTAAATAAACTATTTAAACACCTCAATGATTACAATCTTAAATGAGATTAATCTCAAATATTAAAACAAAGGTATTTTATAATCTCAAAAAAAAAAATATTAAAAAAATTTTATAACAAATTTTAAATCTTTGCATCATAAAACATAATTCTGCATCAGAAAACATAAATCAGTTATTTACATTTATGCGGTAGTGGTGTAGTGGTAGAGCGCTCGCTTCATAACCGAGAAGTTCCAAGTTCGATCCCCACCACATCCCTGGTAGTACCGCGCTTAACTTGTTTCTCCGCGCAGCGGCATTGTTTATCAGGGTTCTACTCAATTGCAATACTTTTGTGCTTTTTTAGATTCTTTTTTAGAAAGAGTGGATATAACTATACAAGAATTACTAATTAAATAAAATAACTATACAAGAATTGGCCTTAGAGTGGCCAATTCTTGTATAGTTATTTTTAAGTTATATTAGATAGTATTATGTTATTTAGATAAGTACGTACGCACAAATTAAAAAAATTCTTTAGTTCGTTTCTCTGATTTATCACAATTAAACTTTGTTTTAAATGTTTTTAAATAAAATGTTTTTAAACTAAAAACTTAAAAAAAAATTAAACCGTACCTATTATCATTGTCCATAATTTGCCAGCTAAAGGTCCTAGTTTGCCAACATAAAAGGATGTATGGTATAGGGGAGTCTAAGGTATAGTGTCCCTCTATCCGCACACATACCATCCCTTATTCACTGGCCCTGAATTAGATGAACTGGTATTTTGGGGCAAGCCCTTTCTTAAGTCCGCAAAAAACAGGTTTTAGCAGTGCCATGGGTAATGGATCGGATCCCCCCCCCTCCTCCACCATCACTCAAAATTCACCTTTTATCTTCATCTTGCATATGACTCATTTTTTACAGACTTACTAAAGAGGGTGTCTGAAAAAAAATGTCAGCCTAAAGTAAAGTCTCTTTATATTTCATTTGTCATTTAAACAAAATTTCAAAAATAATAAGTAAATTAAGACTTGTCTGAGAAACAAACCGATATGAAATCGCTTGCATTAACCTCTCAAAATTATGCACATACAATTCAAATTGTTAATTAAGTTTATTAAAATGAATGGAGAAGGGATCTGCAGAAAGCATTCAATAAAATAATAGAGATATGATCAGCTTTAAAAAATGTAAATTTTAATTTTAAAAATGCTTCTTAATTTAAACAGTTTTTTCTTTTGAAGACATTTATAAGTAAATGAATTTTTTAAAGAAGATTGGACTGAAATAACTGCATTGGTGTATCTTCTGTTTGTGTGGCAGCAATGAAGTAGCATTTAATTTTTAACTAAAATTAATTTTGTTACAAATGATAGCCTGTTTACTTATCATATCATGTTTAACTTAAACTATTGTATCATTAATGGAGAAGGGTTAGTAGTTATAAAAGTATCACTAGATTTTATGTGGTCTGCCATACTTATAAATTTCATTAAATGCCATGCACTTAACAGTTTTTTGTTTGCAAGTTTATGTTAGGATATGGGAGCAGATTGTGATCAGCTTTTACATACTAAAGTAAGGTAGTTGTTAAAAGGACAAACCTTAAAACAACTATTAGGTTGAAAGATGAGGTAATAATGTTTTTATCAGAAACAAAGTCCAATTTTTTAAATCTCTTTCACAATGAAATTTGGGTTTTAAATTTTGTTATTTGTTGGACATATTCATAAAACTAAATAAACTGAATATGTCCCTGCAAAGTGAGAACACAAGTATATTTATTTTGATGTGTTTGTTAAAAAAATAAACTTATGGAAATCAACTGTGGAAAATGGCACTTCGGTAATGTTCTCAAGTACATATGTTACTCGCTGAATTAGAAATAAAAATTCTATTACATTTCCAACTACTTATTTATGCAAAAAGGCATTTTCAGCAATGACTAACATAGCAGAAACAAAATAGCACTCTCATCTTAGCGACATAAAATTGCTATGAAATGGGCACTGGCTGATATTAAACTCAGAATTAAATTGTTGTGGCAAAATAAGATTGCTCACCCATTGCATTAAATTTATTTTAAAACATGATTAATAAATAATTTACTATCAATAATAAACTCAATTAGTATTAAATTTAATATATATTATAAATATATATTAATATGTATACATAAAATAGAATTATGTATACATAAATTATTTTGATCAAAGATGAACCAAACATAAGTTGTTAGTTTTTACTGATACAAAAAAAAATCAGCTATTAATCAAATTATGAGTGTTTCAATGCAATCATGATTTTTACCTTCGTCCCCTCCCTCAGAAATGTTTTCACATACCCATTCTTGTAAGGTCTTTTGAAATTTTTACGGGTAAAATGAGATTGTGAACCTCTTAAAAATAACTGCACTAAGTAATTGAAGATCAGATTTCTTAAACGCATCTATAATGCTATTTATGTTTGGTACTGCTATTCCATTATGACCATGATAGATAGATTCATCATTATAGATAGATTCATCTTTCTTGTATCATGTTTAATTGTGTTATACATGCAGCAATTTTACTTGCATCAACATTAAAAATTTTATTTAAGTTCTTAATTAAATTTTTAGCATTTTTTATATATGCTGTTGGTCTGAAGAACAAAGCAATAAAACATGACTAAAAATTAAAATAAAATTAGTTTGAAAAAAATATTTTATACTTTCATAATTTTATGAATATTGTTATCATTATTTAAAGAAATTATTTTTGATATTTTTTCAACATTTTATATTTTGATTTTTTCAACTTATTGATTATATTATTGATCTTTTCAACATTTTCTGTTTTGAAAAAAAATATATATTTTTTTACTTTTGATATTTTGCTTTAAAAATTTTCAAATGAAATTCATTTGATTTTTAGACAATCAGCCTCAAAGTCACTTGATTTTTAGACAATCAGCTTCAAAGTCATTTGTTTTTTAGACAATCAGCTTCAAAGTCATTTGTTTTTTAGACAATCAGCTTCAAGAGGGAGAAAAAGAAAAAAAGGATCAATAAGCAAGTCAACAAAAAAATCGAAACATGATGAGGTATGTCAAAATTTTTTTTAAACTTCAGTAAACTTGCTTTTATTTAATTTGTTTTAATAATTGTTTGGTATAATGAGTATAATTGTTTGGTATAATGAGTTTTTTAGTTTAAACCAATAGCTTAATATATAATGAAAACTGACATCCTCTTAGATGTCATTTTATTTTATTTTTCCCTGTGATCAACTTGCACTGTTTGATTCAACAACTCTGATTGGCAGAGGGTTGGCTGGGAATTACATACAACTACAAATAAGGTTGTACCCTATATCACCAATTGTTGCACCTTAACTCACCAAAAGAATTTCTCTTTTGGTGAGAAAATTTCTGAAATTTATTGCAAATAAATGAAATTTCCTATCCTTTTCTTACTGGTTTTTAAAATTTGCATAATTTATATTCTATGCTGAAGGGGAAAAGAAACAAGTTCCTAACTTGCTAAATTTAAAAATCAAAAGTTCTTTTCTCTCAAGACAAAGCTTTATTTTAAGATCGACATGCTGCTACTTATGTTGTAATACAATAATAAAAAGGTGTTTATAACAAAAATCATTGTCAACAACCAATATTTAAGATAAAAGTCTGAGTGATAAATAAAAATGTTTTCCTTATAGAAATCATGAATATAAACTTACAAAGTTAATTTTGTTTTCCTTTTTGTTAAGATGAGAAGTTGCTGTTTTAGTTTTCCATTTTAGTAAATTTAATTAAAATTATAATTCAAGATATCACTTTAACAAAAATTATTATAAATAAAAGTATTATAGTAAACTATTTTGTATATTTATAATTAAAAATAATTATTTATATAAGTAATAAAATTCTTTTTTTATTTTAGCATCTCTACATGTGATTACTTTGCATGCTAAATTAGAAGCAATAGGTCTTAATCTTACACTGGGAAGGAGTTACATAAGTTTGTTAAAATCAGAAAGAAAGGTAATTGAAAGATGACAGCATTGATTGAAATTGAAAGTTAACAGCATTGATATCCTCAGTTGTAAAAAGTACTAAAAACTAGTAAAAAGTAGTAGTATTAATGTAAAATTTTAAAAATTTTACAAGACAACTCATGCAACATCATTTTTTTTTGAAGAATCAGGCATTTTTAAAAGAAAAAACTTTATATACTTTATCGTACTTGAAATAAAGACTGACATTTTAGTAAACTATATTTTTTTAGTGTAGCAAATTATATTTATATTGTCTATAAATAAATATTAGACAGTATAATGTATTTATATTGTTTAATATTTTGTTTTAAAAAGCATGGGATTTTTAAGTACAAGCTATTATGTATGATTTTGAAAACATCAAAAACAGTTGTGTCCATATAAAATATTCACTACAAAAATCAAAATCTACAACAATATTATTTGAAATTATGCATATTAAATTAATTATGCATATGCATAATTATTCATACTATTTGTCAGATTTACTATTTTGTTTTTCAGATTTATATTTTCAAGGGTCTTAGTGACTTTTTATTTGTTGTTGACAACACTATTGTAAAACTCGCAAAACCCGCCAAACTCAAGTACAGATTTTTGAACTTTTTATAAGTAAATTTGAAATTTATAATTAAATAAATTTTGTTTTAATTTATAATTAAGTAAATTTTGTCTTAAGAGATGAGAAACAATGGTTTTCAGATTCAGCAGTTTTTGAACTCTTGTCAAAAGTAAAAGTATGAGTCTATCAGCTAGATAATCTGGTTGAGAGAGTCAAAGAGAGATTCATCTACAAGCCTTTTTGCATGTCTCTGAAGTTAATTAATAGGGAAGCCCTGTAAACCTTTAGAGTTAATTAATAGAGAAGCTCTAGTAATATCCAGATGTTGAGGAAAAGATAAAAAATAAATATATGAGGTGAAATGTTTTTGGTTATTAAGAGCACTTGTAAATCTTGAACAAAAAAGTATTTTAAGGAAAAACATTGGTTCACAAAAAACATAGACACCATTGATTCTAAAGTTAATATTACATGAAAAACAAATTAATGAAGAAAAAAAATAAAGAAAATTATGATTATATAGTTTAAAATATAAACACTATAAAGAAAAGGTAAATAATTTTAAAATCAGTATTTAGCAGTTAATTTAGCTGTACAGATTACTAACCATTGGACTTATAATGAAAGCAGTAATATTATTTAGCATTATATATGTATCAAAAATACCATTTATGATGGTACTAAAAATACCATATATGATGCCTATTATATGGAATACTGTCATACATAAGCATCATATATGGTATTTTTACTGACGTAAAAAAGTTCATAAAAGTTAAATAAACCTTTGCATAAGGGATTCAGTACATACATTAACTATATTTTGCTGCTGTAAAAGAGTGCTGCTACATTAACTGAGAGTTTAGGTTGGGGTAGCAATCTTTTCTTTCATTATACTTTTTTTTTCTTCTTTTTCTGAAAAAGTTGTATGCTATAAAGATAAGCAAATCAAAAAAAAAAGGTTTAAATATATATACATATACATATATATATATATATATATATATATATATATATATATATATATATATATATATATATATATATATATATATATATATATATATATATATATATATATATATATATATATATATATATATATATATATATATATATATATATATATATATATATATATATATATATATATATATATACAGTGCTCGAAGTTGGAAAAAAAAGGTAGCGGGATGGTTTTTAATATTTTCTAATCACCATCCCACCTATCTTAAAATTATAGATTTCATATTTTGTGTAAATTAAATAAAGGAATTATAAATCCATAGAGTATCCCTATAGTAAAAAACCTATATTAAAAACAACTTGAGGTCCGTTATATTTTTAAGAGACTGTCACCGTAAAGTATTGAGTTGAGTTTTACAACAAACGTCTTTAAGCAATCAAAAAACAATGGTATATTTAAACATTTTATTTTTAAACAAGTCTTTTTTTTTTGTATTTACCAATTTTTAAATAATTGAAAAAAAATTCGGTCAGAATATCTTCCAAAATGTTTCACTTTCATTTATAGACTTTAATGCTGGCGCTTCACAATTCCTAAAATTAGCATCGCGATATCTTTTCCCAAGCCACTTAATGACATAATCCTTTGGATCGAAATGCGTAATTGGTGGACCTACTAACGAAATGAACATTAAACTCGATACAGTTTTTATTAATAAAGAGTTTCGCAAGGAAGATAAAATTATATTCATAGTAGAAAAAGAACGCTCACATTCAGCTGAAACAATCAAGGTATTTATAGCAGTTCTCAGAGGCTGAAAATCATTAGGGGTTTTATTACAGTCACCAGTGGAAATGTATTCACGAAACTCTTGGACTGCCATAATTTCACAAATATTTAAAGTTTTTGCTAATTATCTAATATCGTTACCTCCAAAGCATGGATCTTGGTCTGTAAACCATTGTGGCTTATCAAAAATTTGTAAATTTTTGATTAAATTATCGTATTTTTCTTTGTTTGAATCATTTTTTTTGTCTTGTAAAGATTTATGCGCAGCTCTAGTTGTAAACATTCTAGAATCAAGATTTTCACTTAGTTTACTAAAAAATTCATTTTGATTAATTTTAGAAACTTTTCCGATCTGTAGTTTGACGCCTTTAAATTCAAACTTTTCTGCTGCAAGCTGCGTTTGCGAATAATATTCACATGAATTATTTCTCATTGATTGAAATATATGGTATTTTAAGGTGATAA
>NC_061166.1:14179697-14299697 GCF_022113875.1 Hydra vulgaris
CTGAGTAATGTTATATATTTAATGCTGTTATCAATAAATATTGACAAAATATTATTAGTGTTTGATTAAAAAAACAATAAAAAATAAAATATAAATACAATTAATAAGTAAATACAAAACTATTAATAGAAAGCCTCTATAAACAATCATATATTAGCTTCAATTAAAGAAACTTGAAAATGTTAAAACTTCTTGAACTGTTTTAATTTTTTTTTAGATATTTAATATTCTAAAGAAGAAAGTCAATATATAATACATTAAAATATTATTATAAATAAAACATTCTCTATACGAAAAATCCAAAAAATATAATGAAAGGTACTAAAACTTATGTAACACTTTATACACATACCTATATAAAAAAACAAACAATAAATTTAAGTTAAACATTTAATGAAGGAAATAAATATTTCAATAGGGTGGAGCTATTAGTAAAAAGGAAGCCAGTTTTTTAACAAAATTTATAAAAAACATAAATTGTTAACAATAAAGAACAGAGTATATATCTTTTAAACAAGTTTACTCAAAAAGTAACAGTATAAAAAATATTTAAAGAAGTATAAATCTGTTCAATAAAATTTACTTACAATTATAAATATTAAAAAGATTATAGATAATAAAATTCTGTATATCTTTTCAACATTTCTTATAAACATATTCTTTCAACAATATTTTTTTAACACTTTTTATGACTACACAAACTACAAACTGATTTAATTTATGTGTTTCATCATGACAGTACACCACTTAACTGGCATAAACAACAATCTTGCTCCCAACAAAGCCAAGTCATATTATAGCAAACTACACCACTTGGATAGCAAGGTCAACACTTTTGCTGTAAACTAAGCCAAATCGCAACAGTTTGAAACCATGCAAACAACATAATAAACACTTACAAATTATAAACAATTAACATTATATTACAAACATAGAAACACTTCATATATAAAAGATATTTACACACTAACAAAATATAAACCCATAAAACCTTATCACACATAAACACATAGTAAATAACACACAAATATAAATAAATATATAAATTAAGAAAAATATATAAATTAGAAACTTAACAAATACTTTATTTTTGCAATATTTGTTTTATACCTCGTAATACCTCGTAATAAATGTTTACCTCGTAGTACCTCGTAATAAATGTTTAACAAAACAAACAATCAAACAATATGGTTTTTTATAAATATATATAAAAGCAAACAGATTTTTTTTTTGTCTTTAAAATAAGGTATTAAACGATCTTGTTCTTTAACATGTAATATATTGTTGACTGTGAGATGCAAGGGTTTCGGAGATTAACACTAACTTAATCAAGAGTTTGACCTCTTGCTCCTTGAAAATAGCATTGTCTTCTAGAGTCATCATCGTCTTCTAATTTAAAAATTACAGATTAATATACTTTAATACAATTGACAAAGGACTTGAATTGTGTTATTAATATAATGCATGACTTAAATAAATTACCTGACTTTAAAAGTTTCTTTACTAATTTAAAAATAACATAAGTTTCATCATTTACTACAGAAGTTATCAGATGACAATTGTTGATCTTATTACTAATTAAGCTAATGAAGCAAAGTTTTCGATCGTATTACTGATTAAGCAGATATTAACAGATTATTAAGATTTGAGAGTGCCTCATCGCTTGAGTTCAAAAGTATAATGAGAAGATGCATGCTAAATCCTATTTATAATAAATGGTAAAAAAGTCTGTGTAAATGCACACGAATGGGCAGCAGCAGCAGCAGCGGCAGCATTTTATAAAACTTTTATTCAAAACAACATTAATTTATAACAACATTTATTTAAAACAACAGATTAATTTAAAACAACAAATTGATTTAAAAAAATACTGATTAAAGTAGAAAAACAATCTTTATTCAGGTTGCCTAACTTGCTGAGTTTAATTTTTCTGTAATATTTTAATGAAAAAGAGCTAATAGTTTTATTTCAAAGAAAATAGAAATCAAATGATATTTAGAGAAAATATTTAACCTTTTCTAGCATTATTGGCTTAAACTCAAAAAAGTAGAGATGATATTTACTTTTTTGGTATTTGTTCATTATAAATTAAATACATTTTCAACTATGGAGTTGCACCTTACTTTAAAGAACTTTTAAAAGTGCAAGTCAAAGTGCCACTTCAACAGTCTTACTTACGAGAATATATGATTGTTTATCTGCTTTGGATTTATCTAAATAAGTACAACTATCAATGTATGGTCCGAATGTGAACTAGATAGAAGAAGGTTCTCATGGAAAAGCAATTGGATAGAGAAAAAGCTGGTTTAAGTAAACTAGTAAACATTGTATTATAAATCATTTTAGGTTTATCGAGGGTCAACAGGTGTCACCACGACTCAAGAAGATATGGCGAAATATAAAAAGGTAGTTTTTGGAAGAACCTACCAACTTTTAAAAGGCAATCATTTCAGAGTTATTTGACTCTCTTTTTTAATAGTTATTTGAAAAACAGTTGAAGATGAACTACTTGTAGGCTTTTATTTTTCTGCTATATCGCAAACCTTTTTCAGCCTTATCTTAGAAAATATAAAACCTTTTTTATTATAAAAACTAACTTTTTAATTAAGATTTTTAAATAAAACTTTTTAAACAGTTGTGAAGTCTAAATAAATAAAAGCCTCTAATTAAAAAACATATATGATCAGTCATATATGCTTTTTTATTATATATGTGAATGTCAATGCAAGTCTATGTGATTATTTTTTTTTCATATTGAATGTCAATGCATGCCAATGTTTTTCTTCTATAAACTATTTATAATTCTGTGTGCAAAAGGAAAAGGGAGATGATTCACAAAATGTCAAAAATGGGTTATACGGCATTCGAATAATAATATTAATAAGTATCAGGGAAAAAAGTATCAATTTAAAATATTTCCTCAAAAAATGAGCACTCGATTTATTAAACAAAGCTTGAAATCGCACTTTTTTAAAATGTTGCAACTACGCCAATTTTATATTGCTTCTGCTATAAAGTGACATTTTATGGCTCATCTCGCTTTTCCTTTTGCAAACAAAATTATTACTATTATATATATTACGGAAAAATTAACGAGTCAGGGGGAAAAGGGTAGTTTTTTTTAATAAGTCAGGGGGAATAGGTTGGTTTTCAGAAAAAATGTCAGAGAAATTACATGTGTTTTTGAGTTAACCCAGTGAGCACAGACGTAAAAAAGACGTCTTTTAAACGACATATATTTGTTTTAGACTCTTTTGAACGTTCAAAAGACGTCTTTTTTAGGTCCGGTGCCCACTGGGAAGGAAAAGAAATCTTTAATCGAGAACCTGTGTAAACCCTGTCTGATTGTAAAAAAAAATAATTCATCTCATTGATAATAGTCTTTAAATTAAAGGGATTTGATTTATTAATCCTTTTATCACGTTATTGAAAATTTATTATTTCCTGTTATGATATTTTGAAAATATCATATGAGTAAATATTATAAATTATTAAAGATAGATTTTATATGGTTCCTAAAACGGTCATGGCAAGCGATAAGTATTTTCGCAGGTTGTTTTAAATATTTAAATAAAAAAGCCCACTTTTGGCTTAACATAATTAAAAATTGTTAATATTTTTAAGTTGGCTATTTTGTAGAACTGCAGCCGTATTCTCATCTCTCCGCAGCGTATTCTCACCTCTCCGCAGCCGTATCTCTCCGTTAAGCTTAACGGAGCTTTTGTCCGAAATTTCTTACAATGTTTCTAAGTAAAGAAATGACGAAAACCTTATTTAAATTTTTTAAAATAAAACTAATACTAAAATAAAACATTTATTTTTAAAAAAATTATATTTTTAAAGAACTTTATTTTTTAATGTAGTTAAAAAGAAAACTTTTACTAACGCTCCGTTGAGCTTAACGGAGAGATAATGATAACGGCCCCTGCTTGGCAAACATTTTTGTGTTTTTTTAAACAGTGAATATATATTAAAAAAAAAAATTTTTGTAAAGCTTCTTCAGAATTTATCGAGTGAATCGAGATGCTAAATTTCATATTTTTACTATTTAAAGTAATACCGAATAACTTTGAAATAGTAATGTTACTAGTTTTTTGTTCAAACAACTAAACAATATCGTAAGTAAATTCCTTTTATTCGCATTGCTATCAATCGCTTTTTTTTCTAGACATGCTAATTCAATAATTTACAGTAATTTAAAAAAAGTAAGTTTAAATAAGAAATAAAAATATTGAAGTTATTTCCTATATAAAAATAAAACGATAAATAATTTGTATTATTATTATTAGTAGTATTGTTGCTACTGTTGTTGCTGCTGTTAAGTCTGTAGTAAAATATATTATTTAATCATTTTTAATCCATGAACAAAATTATTTTAAAAATTTGATAATTTTAAAGACTCGTGACAAGGTTCTAACGTAATGACGTGACGTTATATTAGTTCAAAATGTAATTTAAAAAACTATTACGATTTTCAAATTTTCATGCTAATGATTTTACTGCCAATTATTTTCATGCTAATGGCTTTACTTGTCAAAAATTATTTTTAAGATATTTAATTGCGTGAACATTTCTTGTCTATGTAATTTAAAATTATTCTTTACTATTTCTCAGCTTTACTTTGGTTAACGAATATATACTGTTTTTTTTTTCACAAGAACCTTTGTTTTTGTTTATTTAAGGTAACGGAGATAACGATACGTCTGACACTATGATTCATCATAATACACAAAAGATGTCTTCTACTGTTCGTTTAACAGAAAAAACTTTTAGCAAAACTGAAACAGAAGAAGTAGAATGCATATGTTGGAAAAAACCGCTGATTGATCAAGTCACAATCACTGACGTCACACTAAATGGATTAACAGCAACTTTCACAGAAGCTTCAACAGACCAAGGTTTTTTTGCATGAAATATTATTACAAAGAAATCTCATAAGTAATTCAGGGATCATGTTCAGCTATTTATTATTAATATTTTGCTGTTTTGGATGTCTAGTTGGCTTTAAATACGCATTTTATAGTTGAGTTCCTTATTTGTTATTAATTATGAGTAATCTACCAATTCCAACGAATAATGATAGATAACCCAACGATGTAATATTACGATGTTGTGTATATATTATAGTATCTATTAGCGTGTGTAATATATTTTCTGTATTGTTTGCGTTATGTGTAATATGAAATAAACCAAGATCAAAACAAAATGAAGCTTTTATATTTAACAGTTATCACTAGAATCCAAACTCCCTTTACAGTTATTGTATATATTTCATGCAGTGATGTAGTATCTTCTTTTTTGAAATAGTTCATTCCATATAGCAGTCGAAAGATACATCTTTGATGTGCGTTGCACGATTTTATCTCGAGGTGCCATTACAATTTTTGCCGACTAAAAAAAAAAATTCTTGAAATTTTTGAAATTAGCCGATTGACGTATCGAAAGGGTCGACTCACGACCGACTAAATAAACAAATAATTCATTTATGGGGGGGGGGGGGGGGGGGTATCCTCTTTTCGCGCCAGTGTTGCGTAAGTTTTTCCCCTATATTTTTTTCTGCCCGGAAAGTATGTACCGGGACAAAACCGGAGAGGAAAATTTGTCAATATTTTTTACTGACGGGGATAAAATATTTCTTCCCCGTCAGTAATAAATGTTCCTCCGATATAAATTTGGCTGAAACTTTTTCTCTTTTTGATAAAAAAATGTGTACTTATTGTTACGGTAATTTGATTATTAAATAACATGCCTTAACATCTATTCTAAGAAACGTTGATATGCGTGGCGGTGCTCAATGTGAAATTTTCACATGGTTCCCAACATTTTATTAAAAAAAAACAGAACCAAATAAAATAAAACCACAATTTAGCAGTACCAGCTGTATTTTTACAGTATTATTCAGTTTTACCTTTTTTTGTACTGCACAACATATTTTACATTTTTAATTAATAATAACTATTGTTTTGTATTTTTTACTAACAACTGTTCTAAATGTTAATAATTTCCATTGGTTTTTTGCGTTCACGTTTACGTAATACGGTTTTTACTCATCATTATTCTAATTGAAGGCTACAGGCTTACTTTATTCCGTTTTTCACTCCATCTTTTTAAGTTGATACCGTTACTTGTTTCAATGTTATTTTTTTATTTTGCAACCGATAAACTCCTTTGTCCAAAACCTCTATTATGGTGTAAGGGCCGTGGAATCTTTGAGCTTACATATCACCCATTTGTGTGTATTTTCGTCTGTTACATTTCAAAACTTTGTCGCCAACTGCAAATGATTGACTTGAATGTTTAATATCGTAACGTTTCTTCTGCAGATTTTGTGCCATTGCGATTCTCGTTTTAGCTGCGTTTCTTTTCGCACCAATTTTTTCAGCGAACTCTTCCATTCGTAATCCTTGTTCGGCTTCGTCAATTCGTTAATTTTGGTATCCTACTGAAAAAACTCTCCGGTTTTCGTCCGGTTTTCTAAATCAATTGGAATCTGAGCTTTAACTCTATACATCATTTCAAAGTGAGAGTATTTTGTAGAAGTTTGTTTATTTATTCGATGTGCAAAAACCACCGGGTCCAGTAGTTCATCCCAGTCGTTTGCTTCGTTGTTTACAAGCTTCATTAAATGGGTAACCAATGTTTGGTTAAACCTATTGTGCAGAATAAATAAATAAACTATACTAGGTAACTATAGTTATTGTTGTATTGAAAGCTAATAATTAATGCCCCTTTTTAAAACTAAAAACAAATTTTAAAGTTAATTTTAAAACTGTAAAAAGATTAAAAAAAAAAGTATAACCATTTATCACCTTTCTGTCAGTCCATTAGTCTGAAGATGATATGCTGATGTTTTGGCGGATTACATGTTTAATATCAATAAAAGATCTTCCACGAGCTTATTAGAAACCTCGCGTCCTTGATTGTGAAGTAGAATGTTGCGAGCCCCAAATCTGAATACCAGACGGAGAATGAAACAATGAACAGAATCGTCGCATGCTATGGTTTGTTGTTAGAATTTGCACGTTGACATTCAGGACAGGATGCTACAATTTTGCCTAACCCTAACCCTAGCCCTAACCCTGACTTGTTTTCGATTTAATAAACATGTTTTAGGAAGCTTTAAATCCGGCTATTAAGTTCTATGCTTTCATAGTATTTAAAAGTGTTTTTTTGGGATTGAACCCAGGGTTCTTGATTTTCTTCGCAATCCAAAAAATTGATTACAGTATCAATATAAAAAAAGAGAAATAACTAAGTTACTGCAATTATCTGGGTGCCCTATAAACATCATTTTTTTTTTTTTTGCTTGTCATCAATTAGTTATATTGCATAAACAACTTTTTTTCTAACGAGCGTGCTGATTTTTTACGGTTTATTAAAGTGGCACTTGGGTAAAAAACTAAAATTCTTTATTTCTAGCAATGTTAACTTGTCAATTTTATGCAATAATTGCATACATGTAACAAGGACTAGAGAAGAATAAGCATTGAAAAATTCTCATGTAAAGCGTTCTTGTATTTCAATTCTTGAAAATTGACTTTAATGGGCAGTCTATATAATTGGTTTGTTTTTTAGGACGTTAACATAAAGTTGTAAAATTTTCCGTACCGCGTTACTAGCAAGTAACAAGTTTAATATCATTTATAAAGTAAAATAAATCTTAATTACTATTTACTAGGGGTGTACCGATGCTAAAATTTTGCCGAAGCCGAATCTTCGGCCGAAGCCACTTTGCCGAAGCCAAAGCTTCGGCACTATATATGCTTAAAATTTAATCAGCATTCAGATCAGCAGGGGTGTAAAATAAAAAAGGTTCCAAAACTAAGATCCTTGACTAATAATATAGAAAAAATGTATAAAAATGAGGGCACAAGTCAGGGTTGCTGCCCCAGGCAGAGCAAAAGCTCTCAGCGCCCCTGTTTGAAAGTTTCTCATTATGTCGTTTCTGATACTTCACCGCACCTAGTGTTTTTTTTTAAAACTTAATTTTTTTTGAAACATTCTCCCAAAATTTTCCTTCTTCTAGTTCTACTTTTTCTGTGTGCAAACCATATTAATGTTATATAGTCCACAATATCAGTAACTCACATATATTTCCAACTATTCCCAATATTCTTCTAAGATTATTGCTATTTTTTTGATCTTTTGTAGCCATACTGTTCTTCTATGTAAACATCGTTTTTTTTTAACCCTCTATCTAATCATCTAATTTTTAATCCTCTATTTGATCATCTTGTTTGCTCTATCTAATTATCGTGTGCTAGCTGAACATCCTCAAGTTTTATTCCCCATAAATTACTGTTACGCATCTTTTCATGTGCTGTATATTTTATTTTTATTTCTAATGCACCTTTTGTTAAGAGTGGATGAAAATCTCTGAATATTACTCAAGTAAATTTATCTTTTACACTTGAACACTCTTTCTCTAAATAAACACTCTTAGCTGATCTAGTTGTATCTACAACATAAAAAATCTTACAAACACACTTTATCTTTTTATTGCTATTTATTTCAATATCTTTTTTTACTTCTCTGTATTCATTAAACGAACAACTTCTAAACTAAAAAAAAACCCAAGTTAAGACCATTTTGTATTCCACTACAACTGTTGTGAACCTGCTGCTAAAAAAAAGTACAATTGATAGATTTCTCTCTAACTTCTTTTTTACACACTTTTAAGTTGTTGTTTTTTTTTTTTTATTATTTTTAATTTTACACTACATAACATTTTCTTAAGCTTCTATTAATCTTTTACACTCTGAAATTATAGGATTCATTCTTCTTCTGTCTGTGTAATGGATAAGTCTGTATCAATATCTGAAATCAAATATTAACTATCTGTGACAAAAACTTCTATAGTAATCTAACAACTCAGTAGAGTGAGCTTTAAATAAAATAATAAATAGAATACTTTATAAATTTTTTATTTATAATTATATTATTATTTACTTTATATTTATAAATAAACAGGGACTGAGCAGGCTGATATTTATTTGATTTAAATTGTTTATTTAATTTAAATAAATTTTGATGATAAATATAAGAGCTCAAAGTAATCAAAGCTTTAACCTTTAATTTATTTTAAATAAGATTTAAAAGTCTTCATATCATAAGAAGAAACCAGAATATAAGTTTATATGTTTAATATATAAATTCAATTTAGAAGTATTCATAATATTAATAAAAGAGCAAGGATAATTATTATCATTGTTTTTCTTTTTCTTTTAATTTATATAGTTTTGGTTGACTTTTTTTTTCTTTTTTTATTCTCCTCATTTATATTTCATTTGCTTTTCTTTCTTTTTTGTTGTTGAGAACTTTATGTTTTTTATGTGTCACTCCATTGACTAGTTTGTAACTATATAACCAATGTAATGTTTGTGACACCTAACCAATTTCTGTAATCTTACAATGAAAATTTGTAAATTTTTATTATTATGGTTAAAAAAAAATTAAAAAAAATTAAACATAAACAGAATTTAAAATAGTAGCAAAGTATCTTTAATCTTCTTTAAAGTGAGATTACTAAGGTTTATAGGTCAAATGTTGAAACCAATTTTTGTTCTATTTTCGGTAATCCCACACAAAAATTTATATAAATTCGTTACATAACACAAATTAAGGTTTTTTTTCCATTTTATTTTTAAAAAGTTTTAATTTGTTTTAAATTATAAGGTTTTTATTCTGCATAAAAATGCTGATTCAGTTCATCTAAAGTTACACTTGGAAGCCTTCAAAGTGTATGAGGACCTTCCTTAATTTTACTATTATATTCAAAATATTTCTAATTATTTATTATCATCCCCTCCATAACAAGACATTTGGGAGTAAATAATACTAAGTATATGAGATAGACTCCAACTTTAACTCTGTAGTCCTGAATTTACAACTTAATTAGACACTGGCAATTAGCATATTTTTATAACTTGTACAACAGTAGCTTATAACTTTAATTACATAAAATTTTTTGCCGAAGCCAAAGATTCGGCAAAAAATTGACCTGGCTTCGGCCAAACCGAAGCTTCGGCAAAATTGCCGAAGCTTCGGCATGCCGAAGCCGAAGCCGAAGCTTCGGTACATCCCTACTATTTACTAAAAAATGTCAAAAAGTACCTTTTTTAAAAAAATCACCATTTACTATTAATGACGCTGTAGGGGCAGTTTTAAACTTTGTAAACACCTTTGATTCGTTTTTCAAATATCTCACTTTATAATATTTTGTTATTGTTATTATTTTTATTATTACTTATTATATTCTAATCATTTAAAGAATGTTAAAAGAGATATAAAAAAAAGATAAACAGAAATAAAAGCGTGAGATAGTAATGTGTAATAATGCTGTAAGAATCTCTGTTCAAAGTTGTAAATGGTTTTACGAAGCAAAACAAAGCTGCTAATACTTATAATATTTAGCGTTACAAAATAAAGTTTTATTTTGAAAAAATAAATAAAAAATATATATAATTTCATTCCTAATAGAATTTATAAAATTGATGAAATCAACATAATGGCAGTACTAAAATAACCAAATGCTAATGCACCATGTGGCATAAAACAAGTAGGACAATGTTTATCTGCTGAACGTGGTTAGCTAAATACTATGTATAAAAATGTCATAAGAAATTTTTTTTCACCTATCTATATTTCTTAGAGCAAAGTTTCAAGATAACATGGTATAAGGAGAGCTACCTCGTAGTATAGGTTATACAAATAATCTAAGAAGTAGTTGAATGACTGAAAAACTGTTTCTAAAATTTTTAGAACATATAAAAAAACTATCCAAATGTAAAAAAAATTGATAATCATAAAAGTTATTTTACCTTAGATGCCATCAATTATTGTTGTAAAAATGAAATGGTAGAGTTAACTTTTTTTTTTCACTGCACTCATTGTAAGCAACCTTTAGACGTGGCAGTTAATGGTCCTTATTAGCAAAAATTGTCAAAGTGTCAGAATGGTTGGCTTTTATTCAATTCAAAAGAAAAACAACAAAAAGACACGATTTAATTGAAATATTAACACCAACATATACCACAACATGTATTCCCAAAAATGTTATTGCTGGTTTTTCCAAAATTGGAATATATCTTTCTTCATAAAATGCTTTCTTTAAAAAAGTAAAGCTAAAGTAACTAATCTTCCTCTGGCAGTAAAATTTAGTACATTTAACTCTAATATCCTCATAATATTGTATTTCATTAAGTTTCATTAAGATGACATAATTATTTCATTAAGATGACATAACTATTAAAAAAACTGGATGATGTAATTGATGATCGATACCAAAAATCTATTTCTAATGCCCTACAATCAAACTACGCCATTACAACTAAATCTGTAAAAGCATTTCGAAAAATTAAACCTCACAAAAAAAAAAAAAATTAGGAATGCTTCAAAATAAAAAACTTCATGTTTTCTAAAATTTCAAACTGAAACGAAGAGTATTTTAATATTCGTTGAATTGAGTTTCAAAGACAACAGTGAAGTTGCAAACACAGAGTTAATGTTTGTGGATGTGTAACTAAGTGATAGACTTCATTAAACGAATTAAGAATTTGTTTGTTTTTTAACGGTTATATTGTAAATATATACAGTATTGGACAAAACATTTGCAACCAACATCCAACAATGCTAAAAAGTGTTCTTAATTTTACATGTCTTCAAAACGAAACGAACTATATTACCAGAAGTATCCAAAAACATTCAGAAGCATCCAGACGCATCCAGAAGCTTCTAGAAGCATCGAAAAGAAGCATTTAGAATCTTCCAGAACAGGTTCACACAAGTTCATTTTACTATATAAGAGACATGCAAACCGACATATAATTCAGTCAGCATATGGAAGTCAATCAGTCAGTATTATAAAGACAGTTTATCGAAGTGAGTTTTATCAAAGTGTTTTATCGAAGAACATCAATACATAAAGTGAAATACAACAAGTGTTTCATTACATCAATACAGTCCACATCCAACCAAGACGTTGTGTTCCACAGAGCATTATTGTATCATCACAAGGTAAATGTAACACGGTAAGCCTTGAGAAGCGTGATTATTTATTTTCATTATTTTTATGACTTCAAGTGCAAAAAAAGCTCCCAACAGTCTTGGATTAGAACTAAGAAAGAAAATTATTGGCGATTACGTAAGGGGAATGTCTTTGTGATAAATATTGCGTGAAAAATGGACCGTATCAAGATTATGTTCCAAATATCGTTCTACGGGGAAGTTGGCAGCAGATAACAAAGGTGGAAGACCGCGTTCCACCACTTCTAGAGAGGATTCTATGATTGTCAGATCCGTCAAGAAGGACCCCTGGATATCATCAGTCAAGATACAAAAGTAATTAGAGCTGCCTGTATCGGACTGAACAATCAGACGACGTACTGTTGAAGCCGGAATGTTTTCTCGACACCCTGCAAAGAAACCGCTGATTTCGCTAAAGAACCAGAAGAAAAGACTCCTGTTTGCTTCATCTCATATTGACTGGAATGTGCAGAAATGGCGAACTGCCCTGTTCAGTGATGAACCGAAGTTCAACTTCATTGGTAGCGATGGCATCTGCCGTGCACGTCGACCAGTCGGAAAACGCCTCGATTTACGATACTGCCATAAGACCGTGAAGCATGGTGGAGGCAATGTAATGGTCTGGGGGTATTTTCTGCTAACGATCTAGGTCCAATACATTGAATCAATGGAACAATGGACTGTTTCATGTATAAAAATATCCTGAAAGATGTTATGTTACCTCATGCTGAATGGAATATGCCAGTAAAATGGTTTTTTCAGCAAGACAACGATCCGAAACACACTGCAAAAGTAGTCAAGCAGTGGTTTCAAGACAACCACCTATCGGTGATGGATTGGCCGCCTCAATCTCCGGATCTCAACCCTATCGAGAACCTGTGGGAGATTGTCAACCGCAGAATTAATTGTGAAGGTGTTTATAATAAGGATCAACTGTTTTAACAAATCTAAAAGACCTGGGCAGCGATTCCACAAAGTTTCATTGATCACCTGATCGAATCTATGCCTCGAAGATGCAAGGCTGTGATCAACAACAAAGGATTCGCCACGAAATATTGATAGCAAATCACAGCTTGGTAAACATTTTGTGAAGTTGCACTTGTTTTGTCCAGAAGGAAATCAACTTTTTTTAATACTTTTGATTAATTTATTATTTTTCGTGTACAAATAATGAACTTTGTGATGAATAAAACTTGAAGAACGTTGTCTCTAAACAGTTACATAGTTATTTCTCTAAATTAAAAAAAATGCAGCACTTTTATATAAAGAAAATAAATTAGCATTATTTGGTTGCACTTATTTTGTCCGATACTATATATATATATATATATATATATATATATATATATATATAGAGAGAGAGAGAGAGAGAGAGAGAGAGAGAGAGAGAGAGAGAGAGAGAGAGAGAAAAAAGGTACCGGAACTCACCTTTATTTTTTTTTATATGTCAAAAATGAAGCAAAAAGTAATAATTCAATTTGTAAATAAATTTAATATGCGTGTAGCCGTTGGTAGGTTCCTTCACACACCATATCCAATAAGAATGGAACAAATAATTTTATTTCTAATATGTTTTTTTATTCACTTGTGTAATAGATTAAAAGCTTGAGTTCTTTTATTTCTTATTTTTTAGTGTAAATTCCTTTATTCTTAATTGTAAATTTCTTTATTTGTTTTGTGAATATTCTATTATAAACTTTAATACGTGTAATATCAATTTTAACAACTCTTTTCTTGCTCTTAGTGTCTGCAGCTGAATACCTTCTCTTAAGTAACACGAATCAACGTATTTTGAAGGATTAAACCTTGTTGGTGGGTGTCCCTCTAATTTGATGAAAGCGTCATTAATGACGTCATTAATATGGCTATTTTTTTCTACAAGGCCTTCAGAGAATCCACGAATCATTTCTCTTGTGTTTAATTTTACCTTATTGACAGAATTCTTATTTCAGTTTCTCCAAATGTCACAAAGGTTTTTATAATTTCTATCCATTGTGTTTGATCTAAGATGCGAGCCCATTGAGATCTTTCAAAGTCTTTGTCAGCAAGCAACTTTTTCTTAATTGACTCTTTTAGTTTCATTTGAAAGACGTTCAGATCAGTAGCCGAATCATGTAGTGGTAAGGCAAATATTGTCTTCTTTAAGCCCCGGTCATGTAGATTTTATTTATATAACACGGCATTATATTCTTTTTTTTAATGACAAATGATAAATTAATAAAATTTATAGTTTTTATTGTGAAGTAAAGCTCTATAATGACGGAGGTACTTTGAAGAAACTTAAGCAAATTTGTAATTGAGACTACCATTTTTTCTTTTCTCTTTAAACTTTTGCACAAGTGCTTTATTTTTTTACTTTATTTTGTACAAATCAATCTTACGGTTTTAGAGGTCCAAACTCAATTTCTATAATTACTGGAGAGCATCACATATCAATCGTAATTTTTTAAAAGCTCTGTAGATTTAATTTCCTTTTGTAAGCTTTCATATATGGATTTTTTTATTTTTGTCCCATGTAGAAACAACCATCGCTTCTTCAAAATGATTCACCTGCGTTTCGCATTTTTCTTTACAAAAACTGAATAGAAACTAAATGACACTCATTGTGTATTTTTTTAGTTAAAAAATTAATTAATGTTCAGCTGCTAAAAATTCGACCACAATTCGAAATTTTAGCAGCTGAAAATTAAATAATTTTTACATCAAGAAATGATTTAAGTCGGGTAATATTTGCAATCTCCCAAATAGTATTGCGTATTGATAGTTTCAGTCTATGATTATGAAATATATGAGACAGAAACATTTTAGTTCGCTTGAAAACGCAATTTATGCATCTTAACATCACTATTGCATCATCAAATGCTGCAGAAACTAAATAATTCTTCAATAACACTTCTGTCATCCCATATGAATGAAGATGTTCAAGTAATGCATCATACTCCATTAACTTTAGCGCATACAAGTTCCCCTAAATCCAAATCCAAATTGATTGGTGAACTTAATTAAACTAAATTAAATTAGTGAAGTTAATTAAACTGCCGTTAATGTATCACCGAATGTACGCTAACAATTATCATTTTAATACAAATTACCGAAATACTAAATCCAATTATCTTTTTTTCAAAAATCTATTAGGATTGAAACAAGTTTTCCATTTCCTGACACAAAACATAAATAAATCTCTGACACACACAAAACATAAATAAATCTCTGATAATAAATTCAGACAAATGAAATGCCACAAAAAGTATTTTAAATATTATAATATGTTACTAAAAAGATATTGTATTTTTTCCATCTAAATACATTCTTAAAAAATCTTTTCACAATCTTGTTTTGTATTCAAATTGTATTCAAAAACCATAGCTCTTTGCTTTTCCACGTGATAGACATTTTTCTCAGAAACAACGAACCTTTTCAGTTTCTTGTTTGGTGTTTAAATTTTTATGCACTGCTTCAGATTTTTGTTCTTATGTAACACCGAACACCAAACACCAAACAGGATCTTCTTTCTATCGAAATACTCCTTGAGATTGAACCTGATTATTTGGAACTTCCTAGAGAATCCAAGAGAAATTTTCATTGCAAATATATTATAGACATATTTTTTTTAAATAAAGCATGGACAACACAAACTTGTTTTTTTTTTCTTTGCAAGATATATCAAGTTTTATCCAAAACCAGCATTCAGCAACTAAATGAAACAAAGGTTAACCAAATATTAACTTGCTGAAAATAATAGTATTACCATATTCATGTCTCCTAATTTTATGTAGGCTGGTAGGTCAAAAGTCCCCTACCTGTACTAATTACATTAAAACGTTCGTGTTAACAACGTAAACGTGTTAAAAAGAATTTTAAAAGCGATACCTTCTTTACACTCAAGTGTGTTAATGCATTCCCAATATTCAATTGGAAAATGAAGTGTCATTTCGTCCAAAGATATCAAAAGTTTGGCACAGTTAAGTCCATCTAAACCATTATAGCCATGCCTGATAGTTTGTTTTTTTCAAGAAATTCCTTTAAAATTATTATCAGTGAAGAGGAGATCAACAAACTTACTAACATTATCTTAGTTCACAACAATAAACTTACAAAGTAAAAATAAATTTTTTTACAACATTTAGAAACTCATGTGGTTTTTTGTCGATTAGTGGGACAATAAAAATGCACTTTAGAATTATTTTTTTTTTAATTAATTATGTATTTTAAAACCATAAACTCATAAAATTAAAATTAAAAATAACTTTTTTCCTTTCAACAAATTTACTTTGTTTACAACACGAAAACAAATTTACTTTGGTCATTCTTAAAGTAGTTTTTTTTTTACTTTTTGTAATGAATGAAAAAAAAAATTGTTTATTAAAAGAAGATTTTTATTTGTTTAAAAAAATATCAATTTTTTAGCGCTCAAGATCACGTTGATTGCAGCTATACTTCTCAGGGTAGATAGTAGACACTATAGATTAAAAAATATCAAAATATGGAAAAGGTACAAATTAGTACAATTTTTTAATTCAAAGAATAAAACTTGAAGAACGTTGACTCTAAACAGTTACATAGTTATTTCTTTAAATTGAAAAAATGCAGCACTTTTATATAAAGAAACTAAATAAGCATTATTTGGTTGCACTTATTTTGTCCGATACTGTATTTTTACGTTTTAACTATACGTGACTCCGTTAGATTTGTATAATCATCGACGTATAAGACTTATACGTCTCTTATACGTCCATGGTAAAATCAAGGGTGAATTAACTGATGGACGTGTAACGCATTGTTTAAAAGCAAAGATATCCGCGCAAAGATATCCTGCTGTTATAAATAACAAAAAGCAAAACAATAGGAAACAGTTGTGGAAATACTTTCATTTGATTAAACATCAAAACGACGACTATCTAATCTATCCAATAAAAAAAGAAACTTTATTTATGTAAAGTATTGTTATTATTATATTTTACTATTTTGTTAAAAATATTCTACATACTCAATAACCCTTCTATGACTCCTTTATAACTAACACCTCATAAATAAAATTTTGGTCAAAATTTAAACATTAATATTTTAAGAACTAATAAGTTTTATTATTTAATATTTCAACTGTTGATATGTTAGTATATGCAGTTTATAAATATATTAAAATAATTATTTCAAATACCATATTTAGCAATATTATAAAGTTTTTTGAAAGATGCTTTATTTGAGTAAGGAAAATTTCTTTATTTATCTTTAAATAGCAATATCTAATTCTTGCTTTAAGCTCTTCCAAACTCTTAGTTCTCAAATTATTCTCGTACACTAGCCGCTTTAAATCACCCCAAAAGTTTTCAATTGGTCTTGCTTCTGGAATGTTAGCTGGGTTTATACCTTTGGGTACAACTTTGATTTTTTTCAATTTAAAAAAGTCGATAACCGACTTTGAAGAAGATAAACTCATTGTCTTTTTTATGATATTCTGATACTAGAGGAAGTAAAGTTTTTATAAGTGTACTGGTTGATTGCCTGCTAACTGTGATGAATATAAAAAGGGCTTATTCCACGGGGGTTGATGCAACAAGAAACTAAGAGTTTGTCCTCGTACTTTTTACGCAAATTGTTTCTTACTTAGTCAGAACATTGAGAAGTATCAGCGGTATAAAACCTATATTACCAGCTAATGTACTATTGTTTAAGGTAAAATAGCTTTCATCATCTATGACAAAATCCAAGTTTTTATAATTTTTATACAATTTACGACAATTAGGACGCATAGCTTTCTTCTGCTGATGGTTACGATCTGGACGATTAGTTTTTTTGAAAGTTCGAATGTTAGTCATTGTTTTTAATACTTGGGAAATTCGAGTTTGACTACAGTTAAAAACTTGAGTTACTTTTTTTGGGGAGCACGCTGACTTATTTTCAAAAAATGCAGCTATCTTCGGAATATTTTCTTTAGTAGCGATTTAACCTTAGCAATTCGACCACTTCCAACTTTTCTTTTTAGAGTTCCATTCTCCAATTTTACGATTTACTTCCTATAGGTTGAAAGGAACTATAATTGATCTTTATAAATCCTATAGGTTGAAAGGAACTATAATTGATCTTTATAAATCCTATAGGTTGAAAGGAACTATAATTGATCTTTATAAATCCTATAGGTTGAAAGGAACTATAAACAGGCTGAATCACTAAAAATCATAAACAGCCCCGGGTTCCAAATTATGTTACGTTACAACATTGACTTAAATTCAGTCAGACAATAAATCACTAGGAAAAAAAAGATCATCACAAATAAGTCTGCTAAATTTAATATATAAACAAAAGTGCATAACATTGGTTTATACTTCGTGTCAACTTGCACGAAATTGTACAAATTGTTATAGAAAAAGCACAAAATGAAAATAACTAAAATATATGTACCGTAAAATTTATTTATTTTTTTTGGTATTATTTTTAGGTGCCCCAAGAAGACCTAACGGTCTTATCACAGAGCACCGCGGAAGTGCATTTAACCAGAAAGTTCACATCTCCTTCCTTACCGTGACGCGAAAATATGTCCAGAGCTCGTTTCGAACCTGGATCTCCTGCTTATAAAGCAGGCGCTCTAACCACTGTGCCACTGCGCCACGGCCGCATATTGTCTAAATTCGGACATCATATAACTAGGGGGGTCCATAATCGTCTTTTTTTAGATTTTTTTATAGTTTAACCAATTTTTCTTAATTAGTTTTTCATGCTGATTTTGAAAATCATAATCATTTTTTTTTTCATTTTAATTATTTAGCCTTCTACTTCAATTTTAATAAAAGTGAATACATTGACAAAAAAAAAAAAAGCATTGTTAAAAATAGATGAAATTATTATTATCATTAAATATAAGAAAAGTAGAAAACTAGAAATCTTTTTCTGTTTAATTAATTATAATATACCTTATCATTTATAAGTAACAAAAAAAATTAAGCATTGTATATGAAGATAATTCAAACAGTTTGTTATTTACTATTGAAAATGGAAAATAACTATAAAAGTCATCATATGTGATAGAGATTGCTGCGTGAACTTTTCTTATAGAACATCTAGGTTATATGCGTGTTCTTTGGTAGAAATAAGATGGAGGTTTGTATTTTTATATCAACAATCATGTATTTAAACAGAATAGACATCCGCGACAATGACCTACATTGTATCCCTAAAATAAAGAACCTTATTTTTTGAACTTTTTTTTTCATTTTAACATATCTTTATCTATTTTAATAATGTCTAGTTCACAGCTACATGGGCTGCCTTGTAGCTTTAATCAAGCTAAAACAGAACTCATCTTGCACACCTAATGTAAAGTTTGCTGCTATTCCGTTGTTATCCATTTGTTTTTGTAGCTAGTTTCAACTATATTCCATAGTTTCAACTTTTTGGACAATTAACTGGACAATAATTCTCCAAAATATTTTTAAACTGCGAGAACCATAATTTTTTATATGGTTTAAATAATTAAGTATACATCTACTCTTGAAATTAAATGGATTTTTTCCAAAGATTTCCAACTGCAACAACTTAAATAGAAAGTTAATACTAATCATATTTCATCATCAACCAAACAAATAATACTTTTCTCTTTTTTGTAGTCCTGAGGCTAACTTTTGCCAAAATACTCTAGCAAGAATGGTACAATCATTCAACCTCTTTGAGGAATACTTATTAACTGCTTTTAGATTTTTTTTAACTAGCTATTCACTGCGTTTTAGAGCAGAAAATTTCAAAATTTGATCACCCAGTTGGTTTTTTATAAAGCCTTTTAGGTAGCGGTGTTCCTTTAGCCTGTTTATCGTTAGAATTGTTAAAACTTAAGAATATAACTGAACTTCTACTGACTGGCACTTTAAAAGAAGATCTATTATTGACTTCATTAAAGAAAAGTAAAAAAAAAATGTAATCTTGAATAGCCTTCTTGATAGCTTGAATAACGATTAAAAATAAATCAAAAAAAGGAAATTAAGATATTATGAAGTAATCTGTCTTTTGGATTACTTAAAACGTTTTGTTTAGAAAGAAACTTCAGATAAAACTTTTTTTTTGAAGCAATTTTTCGTTTTACTAATCTAAAACGTTTTTTTAGAAAAAGACTTCAGATAAAACTTTTTTTTTTCTAAAACGCAACGATTAAAAATCAAATCAATCCAATCAAAATTTGAATAGCATAAATTTGAAAGAAAAGTTGCGTAGCGTTATACGCAAAGAAACTTTTGCAAAAACTTTTAATTATTATATCTTAAAATTTTTAAAATAGAAGTCGAAGGTCAAACATAAAAAATTAGCAAAAACTGAATTGTTTTTTAAACTTTTCTCAAAAAAATAATTAAGAATAACTGGTTAAACAAGAAATATAGAATTTTGGACCCCCTCCCCTAATATAACTTCGGTCATTTAAAAATAAAAAATAAAAAAAACCATGCTAAATTTAAACTTTTTTTTCTCAAATAATATTTGCAATTAGTTCGTAAATATGAATCTATAAAAAAAAAAAATGTCTAAATGCAACCTGCTGAAATAATACTTTAGCAAAACAACACTTTATAAAAATGCATACTTTTAAAATCTACAATAAGCAAATTATTAAAACGAATGATCAAATTTAATCTTAGTATTATTAAGAATAACAAAGTTAATTATATTAACAAAAAAAAAAATATTGATTTTTGAAAATTAACTTCCTTTTTTTATAAAAATTAGTGAAATTTTGAAATACTCTAACTTCTTACGGATAAACAACGAAGGAGCTTCGTTGTCCAGACAATTAGCAGTAATATTGTGAAATGTTGCGAATGTAAAATTTACTGGTAACTTTACCTGTGAATTTACCAGTAAATTTTGACATATTAAAAATGGATACACACTACGGTATTTTACTTGAATAAAAAATTTGTTCATAATTTCAAAATTAAGCGACGGTTCTTTGAGTTCTAAAAAATGTCAAGCTTATGACATTTTTTTTGGAAATAAAATTACAGCTCAATGACAATTGTGGATGCATTGCAAATCCTGTGGCGATTTGTTGTGTGGATCTTGCCATTTTATGATCAGTCAACAATACGTACAAGAATTGCCAATAAACATACAAAGCTCATTTAAAGCAAAATAGTGTTTTTTTGTTAATTGAAAAAACCTTTCTAAATTAATTGAAAAAAAATATTTTAAAATTTATTAACCAGTGGCGTAGCAAATGTGATGTCCAAATTAATAAAATAGTTGACTAATTACAATAAAAATTAAAAATACTACTACTTAAAAAGACTTTTCGTATGTGCTTCTTCTTGCTTTCTTTGGTGCCCCAAAAGACTTTTTTTTCGAACCCGGGGCGACGCCCTCCTTATTTACTGGTATTACCTGAATTTATATCATAATTTTAAAATAAAATAACATTTAAAATTTAGCTTTCATTATTTGTGACGTTAAGTTTGTTATATGTTACTAGTATTTATATAGTGGCCAAACTTATGAGATGGTATAAAAAGTTCGGTCAAAGTAGATGTTTGATATGGTGTTGAAGGTTTGCTCAAAGTAGATGTTTTCATTTTAAATTAAATATTGAGTACTAGTTTTTATTTTTATTTTTTTTATTTTTACAATATCAATTTCAATATAATTTTCTGTATATATTAAGTGAACGAACTTAATATATAAGGCCGGCGTGATAGGGGTGTGTGTGGGGGTGCAACACCCTTGCCCCCTATCAATAATTTTTTCGTTCATTTAGTCGGCAAATTTGACCCTTTTTGACTAGTTAGTCGGCAAATGTAGATCCTTTCGACAAATTAGTCGGTAAATTTAGACAGTCAGTCGGCAAATGTAAAAACTACACATTTTGTTAGAAGCGACTTGAACGTTTCTGATGGTGATAAAGAGATCGTAACTATTTAAATATCAAACAATATGAATAAAAGCTTTTAAGCTGCTGTTATAGGCCATCTGACGAAGTCAGTGAAAATTATAGCTCATTCTTACATCAATACATAACTAACAAAGGTAACAATGAAAATAAAAAAAATTACTTAATATATTAAGTAATTTTTTTTTATTTTCATTGAAATCCCGTATAGGGGATTTCAATATAGATTGTTTAGTATATGATGATGACAATAAAGCAAGGAGCTTCTATGACGATATTTTTACAGCAGGAGGAATACCACTAATCAACTGCCCAACCAGAGTAATTAATAACTCTGCCACAATTATTGATAATATTATAACAACTGACATTTTCAATACTGACCTTCAAAAAGACATTATAAAATCTGATATATCCGATCATTTCCCTATCTTTTTAACCATCAATACAATTTCGACTATTAATATAAAGCAAAGTATCAAACTTAGTAAATGTATTTTTAATCAAAAGAACATAGAATCGTTTAAAAAATAATTGTCCTTGCTATATTGGAATCATATCAACTTTAGCGCTGACGCAAGTAAAATTTACAGTATTGGACAAAACATTTGCAACCAACATCGAACAATGCTAAAAAGTGTTCCTAATTTTACATGTCTTAAAAACGAAACGAACTACACTACCACAGCAAACAGTTCAGGAGTCTGGAGTCATAGTATGCCATGACATGAGCAATCAGCTGACAGGTGACAGCACACAGCCAGAATTTCGTTGACAAGTGCCATTTTGCAGCGGACAAAACAAGTGCAACTTTTTTGGTTTGTTTTATTTTCTTAAGTCTGGTCCGTGTCAACGTCACGAAAGTTTTTTAATAATTAAAGGAAGTATCCTGAAGTTTCCAGAAGTTTTCAGAAGCATCCAGAAGCTTCCAAAAGTTTCCAGAAGAAACAACTGGAAGCATCCAGAAGCATCCAGAAGTATCCAGAAACATTCAGAAGCAACCAGACGCATTCAGAAGCTTCCAGAAGCATCGGAAAGAAGCATCTAGAATCTTCCAGAACAAGTTTACACAGGTTCATTTTACTATATAAGAGACATGCAAACCGATATGTAATTCAGTCAGTATATGGAAGTCAATCAGTCAGTATTATCAAGACAGTTTATCGAAGTGAGTTTTATCAAAGTGTTTTATCTAAGAACATCAATACATAAAGTGAAATACAACAAGTGTTTCATTACATCAATACAGTCCACATCCAACCAAGACGTTGTGTTCCACAGGGCATTATTGTATCATCACAAGGTAAATGTAACACGGTAAGCCTTGAGAAGCGTGATTATTTATTTTTATTATTTTTATGATTTCAAGTACAAAAATTGGCTCCTGACAGTCTTGGATTGGAACTAAGAAAGAAAATTATTGACGATTATGTAAGTGTAATGTCACAAAAAAGTATTTGTGATAAACATCGCGTGAAAAAATGGACCGTATCAAGACTATGTTCCAAATATCGGGGAAGTTGGCAGCAGATAACAAAGGTGGAAGACCGCGTTCCACCACTTCTAGAGAAGATTCCATGATAGTCAGATCCGTCAATAAGGATCCCTGGATATCATCAGTTGAGATACAAAAGCAACTAGAGCTGCCTGTATTGGGCTGAACAATCAGACGACGTGCTTTGAAGCCGGATTGTTTTTTCGACTACCTGTAAAGAAACCGCTGATTTCGCTAAAGAACCAGAAGAAAGGACTCCTGTTTGCTACATCTCATATTAACTGGAATGTGCAGAAATGGCGAACTGTCCTGTTCAGTGATGAACCGAAGTTCAACCTCATTGGGAGCGATGGCATTTGCTGTGTATGTAGACCGGCCAGAAAACGCCTCGATTTACGTTTCTGCCATAAGACCGTGAAGCATGGTGGAGGCAATGCAATGGTCTGGGGTGTTTTTCTGCTAACGGTCTAAGTCTAATACATCGAATCGATGGAATAATGGACCGTTTCATGTATAAAAATATCCTGAAAGATGTTAATTTAATACTTTTGATTAATTTATTAATTTTCGTGTACAAATAATGAACTTTGTGATGAATAAAACTTGAAGAACGTTGTCTCTAAACAGTTACTTAGTTGTTTCTTTAAATTGAAAAATGCAGCACTTTTATATAAAGAAACTAAATTAACACTACTTGATTGCACTTGTTTTGTCCGATACTGTATAATTATTTATCGAAGTAGATCCAATTCAAAAGCAAATAAACATTTACAAAAATCAATAAAAATGAACATACAAATTTATGCAGACGAACATTTAAAGCGTTTAAATTCCAGCGGTTCTCTGCGATAAGACCTCACGGACTTCTACGAGTTTCCGCATTCTTTATTCCTAATTTTTAATTTGTTTTCTATTGTTAACGAAATCTTGATTGTAAATATTATTTATTTCTCTTTTATGTCTTACGTTTTATTCACATAAAGTTGTAATAGAGATTGTAATAATGATTGTAATAAAGAAAAAAAAATGTCGTTATGGCAATCCGAGGGCAGTTAGCAAATTTAAAAAAAACAAGGACCTTTTTTTTTTTTTTTAGTCGGCAAAAGTTGTAATGACACCCCCCAACGTGACACCTACTCGCACCGGCCCTAATAATATATATATATATATATATATATATATATATATATATATATATATATATATATATATATATATATATATATATCTTTCTAAGATAAAGGTGCCTCAAGATGTCCTTACGGTCTTATCACAGAGCACCGCGGAAGAGCATTTAATAGGAAGTTCACGCCTCCTTCCCAACCAATGTCGCTAAACTTGCCCAGAGGTGGGGTTTGAACCACGGATCTTACGTTTTTGAAGCAAGTGCGCTACCACTGCGCCACGGCTGCTCATTTATATATATATATATATATATATATATATATATATATATATATATATATATATATATATATATATATATATATATATATATATATATATATATATATATATAATGCTTATTTGCCAAATTATTACTATTTAGTAGATTTAAAAAATTGGGTGTCTTTTGGCAGACAGAGAAGTTTCAAATTGAACTCCTAAATCTCTGAAAGGCTATTTGATGTTTTCATTCAGTCAACTTATTTGATGTTTTTTGCAAATCTTCATCGAACTGCATAAAATTTCTCAACATATAAAAACTATTTGATAAATAAATGCATAAGAGTATTGTAGGGTTTCTAAAAAAATCCTAATTTCTTATTAAAAACTGTTTTTAAATAAACGATAATTTTCATTTACTCGACTACATTACTAATTTACTAGACCAGAAGGAAACATCGTAATATCAGAGCTAACCAAGACGAGTGCCCCTTGTACCGGGTACTAATTATACACTGAGTAGGCTAAATCGGGATTTGAATCTGCAATCCTGCTGCTACAACCAATAATAATTCCGAACTTTTAGGAGCGCTCTAACTATGCGGTAGTTTTTCGTTTCTCCGCGCAGCGGCCTTGTTTGTCAAGGTTCGTGTTTCGGAGTTATAGAGTTGAGAGAGGGTTAAAGCCACAAATAAGTAGCCTCCTCGTCTGTAGTGGCCTTCTCGGCCTTGAGGAGGTGAATTAAAATAAAAAAAAAAAAAAAAAAAAACTAACAGAGCTATCCCGGCAAAAAAAGTAATACGCGTGATATATTATTATCAATACAATTGTCACAAGATCAATTTAATTGTCACATTCTCAATACAATTTTCACATGCTCAATACAATTGTATTGGGTTTCGTATACAAATTCAAACAATATTTACTATGCGTAGTGTAAACTTTTGGTATTACTTATTTTGTGATATTCGTCCGGAAACATGCTGGTCCAAGACAAATATAACAAACAAGCAACAAAAACAACAAACTTTACCGAATCTAACAATCTACTTTTTTACATTTACGAGTGTCCATAGCGCAAAGCACAGGCAAAAAAGATGTGTGAAATCTTTTTCGACACTCGAGCACTTTTAAATATAACTCAAAAAATAGAAAACTTTAAAAATTAAGAAAAAACTAAATTAAAAATGCAAAGTAAAAAGTTTAAGCCGTAATATTGTGAAGTATTTTACCTTGCCCTAGCCTTCCTAATAAATAAATACAGCTATAAACATGCTTACAACATCATACTTAAAAAAAAATTTGAGTACAAAAAAACTTTTCTCTACACATTATAATTTATCGTTTGAAAAAAATCATTTTTATTGATCATTAAACAATCTTTTAATATTGTTAAATAATAAAGTAATCTAACAATAATATAATACATTACACAAAAGTTTGCAAAAAAGTTTTTTCCTCTTCTTAAAAGTTTCTTCCCTATAAATAAATACAGTTACAAGGGCTTTCAATTTTAGTAGAGACTCTTGTATAGGAGATTATTAAAATATATAATGTTATTTAAAATATATTATGTTATTTTAAAACAATTATTTAATACCGTAATTATTTTGCTCCTTTATTTAAAAAAAAAAAAAAACTACGAAATACAAAAAATACGGAGTACGAAAAATTGTTTTTGCTTTTAACAACTAAACAGTTACAAAAACATTCCATATGCGTCAACGCAAACTTTTCCCGAATTATCATGTTCGGTAAAACCAAAAAGATCTTCCCCATTCCAAACTTTAATATACTGTTCTTCCCTTCGATATGGTACTGGATATTCGAGTTTTGAGAATATCACTTCATTATCATTAGCAGTAACACCAGGAAGTTTATAATCTCTTGGTCCATAAGTAAGTGGTTGGTTAGTAGATGGGAAAATCACTTTTCTTTTGTTATCAGTAATGAAGACATATAAATCATTACCACCATCGTAGCAACCAAATTTACTCCCTGATGAATGCTGCCAGCATTTTAAAACCCCACTTACATGAACAAGTTTAATTTCGGATAACCAACCTTTGATCTTAACTGGAATAATTGCAGGATTGTCACCCTTAGCTTCAAAACACGTGTTTTTTTGTAATAATACCCATTCTAAATATAAAGCGTCAGTTTAACCAGCGTTTACTTTCCATATGTAGCGTAGTCAGATTTTTTTTATGTTTCAGAGTTTGCACAATGCTAGAAACTTTCTGACATTGTGAAAATTGTAAACTTAAAAATGTTCATACTTATGTCAAATGAAAATGTTTAATTTTGTATGCTAAAAAATAACTTTTTATTAACTCATTGCCCTCGCATTTGCAGATTATTTTGGGTAACTTTGTTCCCAGGCTCCTATCTACGCAAAAATTTTCCATACCAGTCTCATTTAGCATAAGCTTGAGTTTAGAGTTTGAACAATGCCTGAAATAGTATCATATCTAAAACATCAAAATATCCTTCTTCTTTCACTGCTAATCATTGATTTATAGATAAATTAACTAGAAACATACGACGTATACATACCATTACTACAATTTTCCTTTTTGCTTTTGATTTCTTTTTCTGCAGTTAAAATTGAAATTAAACATGCGAGAATAAAAAGCTTCATTTTCTTCGTTTAAACTCTAAATAAAGAATTTTATATATATATATATATATACATATATATATATATATATATATATATATATATATATATATATATATATATATATATATATATATATATATATATATATATATATATATATATATATATATATATATATATATATATATATATATATATATATATATATATATATATATATATATATATATAGGAATTAAAAGGTAAATTATTAAATTTTCACGTTAAAGCTATTTATACACAAATTCATTTACGTCATGAAAAGTCACCACGCAAAATAATGTTAAGAGCGCGTGGAGTTTAATCCTGTTTTTTTTTGGTTGTTTAATGAGAACTTATTTTCGTGACGGAATTTAGAAACAAAATAAATATTAAAATTGAGTCAATTTAAAAGAGGCTTTTTACAAAAGGCGGCTAACTTAAACAAGAACTCGTCATGTTTAAAATTTACCCATAAAAAATTAAATTTGTTTGCATATGTAAACAAACTTAATTTTTATGGCTAAATTTTAAACATGACAAAATCTCGTTTGTACATACAGACATCTTGTACTCACGAGATCTCGCCCATTTTTAGTCCCACAGCACAGTGGTCTGAAAAACTTGATTTTTGGCCAAAAGTTATAAAGTCTGTAATTTTTGTTATTATTATTATTATTTTTAAACACAACATTATCCAGACTATTTAAAAATATAAAGAATTCATATTTTTTCTTGAAAGAAAAGTCAAAAACCGTATCCAAAAGCGATTAAAAATCGATCAATAATTTCTTGCAAAAATAGATTTTTCATTTCAGTATAATTTTAAAACTATATGCACAAATGTATAGATTTTTTTAAAAACAAATTTTATGGTTTAGAGTTTAATTTAAAATAATAATTTTTAATTATTTTATATTTGTATAAGTTATTTGTGTTTGAAACTTGCATAAAATAAAAGTTTTTTCTTCAATTTCAACCTCTTCGTAAAACTAAAATCTCTAAGTCAACTTGGCATGGACTTGATCAATATGCTTTTATTAAATCCTAAGATGCATATATTATTCAAAAAAAAAAATCAGCTGCTGATATAAATATATAACCCAACTTTAAAGCTTATCCCAAAATTTTTTTCCCAATTTTATGTCAAAAATACTAGTTCTCTATTTTTGTTTTATTTCTATAAATACATGTTCAAAAAAATTTTTTTTTCTTTATTCAATCGTACTTGCTACCCTTAACTGTAAAAAAGTGTTCAAATATTAATTTTTATTTTATTTTTCATAAAATATTCCATATATCTAACTAGAAAAAAATACTTAAAAAAATTCATTTTTAGTAAATTTAATATCGATGTATAGTGCAAAGAGATATGATGTATAGCGCTATCAAAACATGTTTATGGTATTTTTTGAACATCTATTATCGCATAATAATTCCTAAAAAAATCAGCTGCAGATAATTTAAAAAATAGATAAATTAAAATAAAGGAACTAATATTAAATTGCAAACTATACCGTATTGACATTTTATTTTATGCTGTTTTTATACCACATTTTTAATCATATCTTTGTTATTCCATATTGTACCTTTACTTTTTATATTATTATTTTTAATTTAATGTATTGACTTAAATATCTTTAGATTAATTATTAAATTGAAATTTAGAATAGTAGCGTTTCATGAAAAATTTAATACCCAATTTATGACTAATTTTAGGATTTTTCGCTTGTAGTTTTTATTATTTATTCTATATAATATATATATATATATATATATATATATATATATATATATATATATATATATATATACATATATATTATATATATATATATATATATATATATATATATATATATATATATATATATATATATATAATATATATGTATATATATATATATATATATATATATATATATATATATATATATATATATATATATATATATATATATATATATATATATATATATATATAGAAATAAGGTATATAAATATAATTATATAGAAATAAAATTAGCAACTTATTAAAAAGTAGTAAAAAATCATACAACATAAATTATTTTAATAACAACGTAAACAACATAAAAAAAAAAGTTTCTAGATAAATTTAAATGCTTGTACCAATATCAATTTGGATTTCGAAGCAAACATTCTACAACCCTTGCACTTATTGAAATTACTAAGAAGATTAGAAAAGCTCTAGATAATAAACACTTTGCAAGTGGGGTGTTTGTAGATTTGCAGAAAGCTTTTGATACTGTGGATCACTCCATCCTTCTCACAAAATTAGAATACTACGGAATCAGAGGCATCCCACTAAAATGGTTTACTTCATATCTCCAAAATAGAACACAGTTTGTTGTTCAGTTTTAGGACCACTTCTTTTTCTTCTTTTTATTAATGACTTGAATACTTCTTTTAAATTTGCAACTGCTTACCATTTTGCTGATGGTACTACTGGTTACATATTACTGGATACATGCTACTGGTTGACAAATCACTTAAAAAAATCAGCAAACATATTAATCATGATCTTGGAAATCTTGCTCAGTGGCTTCGTTCTAATAAACTTTCTCTTAATTCTAACAAAACAGAGCTTATCATCTTTAAATCTAATCTGGCACCAATTAAATTTCAGACTAAGTGGACAAAAAATTTATCCTTTATACTCTATTAAATATCTTGGGAATAAAATTGATTCTAATCTTTCTTTTCAAGGCCATTTGAATGACTTAGCAATGAAACTCAGCAGATCTAATGGAATGCTAGCCAAAGTTCGACATTATGTAAATCTAGAAACTCTGCTAAATATATATCATGCTATTTTTGGGTCTCATCTAAGATATGCATGTCAAGTATGGGGACAATCCCATAAACAAATCATTTTATATATTAATATATTTTCAGTATAATAACTCTAAATCTAATGTACTATGCCTAATCTCCAAAATATTAAAAATAAGCGACCTTGTGGTACTCCTCAACTGCCTATTTGTCTGGAATTATCATCACAAAAACCTTCCCCTATCATTCAACAATTTCTTTTCAATTATAAATTGTCACTATCCTCTTCGCTCCATCAGTAGCTTAAACTTAGTTATTCCGAAACACCAATCTGCTAAATACGGAAATAAATCCATTAAGTATCAATGTATTAGCTCATGGAACAAACTACCTCCTGATCTAAAATCTCTTAATTCAATCTCTGAATTCAAAATCAAGCATTTTAATTATCTGTTAAAAAAATACAACTAAATATTTCTACCAACTAATATTGACATTCTTTACTATATATGTCAATTCGTAATCCTTCAGGTTTTAATTTGATATTTTTAACATTTTGAAATTCTCTACTTATCTATCTACATCTAATTTCTCTGGTTTTCTATCTGCCATTTTTAAACTTTATTATTAAACTATCTATACTAATATTATTAATTTTAGTACGAATGGGTTGGCATTCTTTATTTATCTATCTATTTATCTCTTTTCATTCAAAAATTTTCTATTTCTCAACTACTCTACTTCGTACTAATTCTTTGTTGTTGCCATCACTCTTTACTAAATTTTTGTTGCTGCTGTTATTGTCTTTATTTATGAAATTCTTCTCTTACTATAATTGTTATTATTTCGTTATTATTATTATTATTGTTATAATTATTATTTTTGTTGTTGTTGTTGCTATTATTGTTTTTATAACAATCATTGTTATTATTGTTATTATTATTGTTATTATTGCTATTATTATTATTATTAGTATTAATTACTACAGTTATTATTATTACTTTCATCATTGACTATAACGTTACGTTGTATATTGAGGTATTTACTTTATATTAGTACTTGTACTATTGTAAATTTCCTTGAAATGTTATAACTTATTTCGAAATATATTTGATTTGATTTGATTTGATATATATATATATATATATATATATATATATATATATATATATATATATATATATATATATATATATATATATATATATATATACATATATATATATATATATATATATATATATATATATATATATATATATATATATATATATATATATATATATATATATATATATATATATATATATATATATATATATATTTATATATATTTATATATATATATATATATATATATATATATATATATATATATATATATATATATATATATATATATATATATATAAATGCGATACATTATGAAACCACAAGCAAAAAAATGAAAACTTTTCGTGAAATTCTTGACTGGGTCGCTGTGATATTTGAACAACAAAACGTTTATATCGAAAACTGTTTTTTCAGTTTTCCGGATTCAGCATTATCGAGTTAGTATAACATCAAAATTTTAATTTTGGCCTAAAATCAAGTTTTTCAGACCACTGTGCACAGGTGAGACGACTTTTTTCATATAAACACAAACAAGTGAGTCAGCTGATCTCTTTTTTTTTTTTTTTTTTTCTTTAAATTTTCACAACTACATATTAATTACAAAACTTTTTTACACTGCGATAACATAAACAAAATATACTTCCAATATAAAAATTTAATAATTTACAAAATACCGTTAAGATTAACATAGGAAGCAATAATTAAATATGCTATGACTTGATAAGCGTTTTGACTGTTGAGGGGAACTCGTAGAAGACTGAGTTTAGTCTTATCATCGAGAACCTTGGGGTATTGCGTAAAGTACATATATAAACATTATGATCTTATGAACGTAAGTTTTATGAAATCAGTTTATGAAGCAGATTGCATTAAATAAATTATGCCACTTCTTCTATCCTGTCATACCTGATTATTTTTGAAACAGCTAATTAAACAACAAAAAAATTATCATCTCTCCGTTAAGCTTAGCGGAATGTTAGTGAAAAATTTCTTTTTGACTACATTAATTAAAAAAAATCTTTTTAAATATTATTTTTTAAACATTAATGTTTTATATTAGTATTATTTTTATTTAAATAAATTTAAAAAAAGTTTTACGGCTGCATGTGGTTAGGTACTTATATATAAGTACCTAACCACCTGCAGCCGTAAAACTTTTTTCAAACTACAACAATAACATCTCTTGATGTTATTGTTGTAGTTCTAGTTTGTAAAATTAGTGTTGGACTAGGATAAATCCGGTTTTTAATCCGATTCAATCGGATATCCGCAAAATTGGATATTCAGAAAATCGCAAAACTTTAATTATTCAAAAAATTTGGTATTAGTCTGAGCATCGGTCAATGTAAAATTTTTGACAAGTCGTTTTGAGACATATATAAAGTTTTTTTGATGATTTCGATAGTAACATGATCTCAGAAATCCAAATCCGTTTGGAGCCAGACGTTATCTGTTGTGCATTTTACGGTAACCGATTTTTTTCCAAGATGGCGACCAAAATTAGAAACTCTCTTAAATCGACTTGTAATCGTCATACAAAGCTATATGTCTTCAAATTTACATAAATAGTATGAAAAATTACATTTCCATCTATTCTACATTTATTGAAATCCAACATAGCCGCCCAAATAGTTAAAAAGTTCAAAATGGCCGCCAAAAAAGTTCATTTTTAAATCCAAAACATCTTGCAGTGCACTTTCACCCATCACTCCCACAAATTTATTTTGTTGGTTTTTTACTTAGTTGAAATATCATGTATATGACAATTTAAACAAATTATGACATCATATTGTTTTATATGACCGTTATAAGATTATTTGCTGTGTAAACTTTTAATTTCGAAATTATCATCTTCCGAATTTGTATCTTCTCGTGACTTAATAATTGTTGCCAGAAACATTTCCAAAATTCAGTTCATTATAATCCAGCTTTCGAACAAAAACATTGTGTGGTTTAACAAGCTTTTTGTTTGTAGTACAGCAAGTCACCAGGCGCAAATTATCGGGAGGTGCAATTTGGTTTTCAGTAGAACTCATTCTTGACTTGGGTGTATCACCAACAAATTCCCAGCCATATTCAAGAGGATCAATGGAATGTGGATCAGTTATATTAGCAGATTTCCAAATCGCCGTTTGGAAGTGTGGTCTGATTCAGTGAAGCTTGAATACAGCCTGTGTTGGCGCCAAACTGAGTAACTTATGTGTTACGTCTTGTTTTCCCAACATTTTCCTTGAAAAGATTTCAGAACGCATTGAGTTCCACCTTTTTGTCAAATATTCAAGCACAGATTCTTTGCGAATACCCAAAAAAGCTGAAATGGTATCACATCCTGTTAGTGCGTGAGTAGAAATTAGATTATTGGTGATAGAGGCGTGCTGTTTTATGGTTTAATTTATGTCGATAATATAACTTGTCCTTCACTGAGTGAGTACATTCTCACCTATAAATGTAATTGAAATTATATGTAAACAATAACAAATGAATAGTATGAGTAACGTTTTAACGCAATTATTTAAAAATTTGTCTATCTGTATGTGAACATTGTAGTAGTTGTTGACTGGGCGGATTTAATTAACTTTAACACGGTGGGTATACATCGAGGATTTGAGCCACTGTCACAATCATCAACTATACACAATTTTGCCAAAGCCTCTTTGCGGAAAATAAGAATTAATGCAAATACAGAACATGTAACAGAAGCAGATCTGATTTGAAAATATCGCTGGAAGATTTAACAAAGAAAACGACGTGTAAACTGGTTTCCACTGGATTCTTCGTAAAATTTTAAAATCTCGGCACTATTCCAGTTGCGTTTACGGTTTACAATCAAACTTTGCTTGACAAACTCCAAAACAAAGGAGGATATTTGGAGAAAAGCTTTGCATGACAGTCTTTGTGATATCTTCCATTAGCTGCATGTAAATCAATTATTGCTTCATTTACTCAAATAATTACATCTCGTGCCCATTCGTCATCACGCTCTAAAGCTTTCGTAAGAATGGATTGTTTGAAGTTTGTTTTCCCTTACGAAGTGCGACAAAGATATGCCTATCTCCATCTATCAGGGTGTTTTTTATCTCGTTCTAACAAGCACTTTTCTCCACAGAATAAGCAATTCACAAGGAAGTTGAAAGAATCATTCCCTTTCGGGTGTTTTTTTTCTGACTCAAAAGACAGAGTTTGTTCGTGCACATGTTGGCGCTTAGCCACACATCTCTGAATATGTTCTTTTGAACAATATGTTTTGATACAGTTAGTATGGGTCATAAAACTGTTGGTATCATTTCCCAATTTCAAACCCAATCCATCTCCCCGCAATGTGCTAGCATTCTGCAGACTAGCTACTCTTTTGGAGATAATCAAGTTGTTGTCCGCAGCGCATAAATTATAACATAAATAATAATAGTAGTTTATTTGCTTAAACTACTATTATTATTTATGTTATAATGTCTTTGCATGTTATATATATAATTTAATCTATTAATTATAATATAATTTATACATATAATATAATTTAATCTATTAATTAGTGACGAACATAACTAGTTTAATAATGGCGTTGGTATGTGACGTCACTAATTAAATGAACTTAATAAGTTTGATAAATTTATCCAATTTATCAAACTTCCTTTAAAAAATAAAATGAAAATCTGCGCATTTAATTTTAAACTATTAACATTGGCGTGTAATTTTAATGTTAGTTATTTGCAAGTTTAAAAAAGGAGTACTAATTCATTATCAAATATTAAGTTAATTATCAAATATTAAGTTATTTTTGTATTTATAAAGTTCAGTCATGATGAACTACTACGAAGATTAAAATAAAAACAAAGAAAATAGTAAAAATGTTGACCATCCAAAAAAAACAGTTGACCGTCAATTCCAAAGGTTAGCCGGTCAAATTGACCGCTCGTCTTCGATTTCTTATTTTACACGCTGATGTTTTATTATAATTTTATAATTTTAAATTTTATAACTATGAATGTTATCAGTTTATTTGCAAATGTAAATAAGGTATAAGTTATTTGAATTTAAACCAGATTATACAAAGTTAACCAAGATTCATTACAGGCCCGTTGCAATCGGAAGGAGGTTGGGGAAGCAAGGGCATTTACCCCCCAATAAGTTTTCAAATAAATAATTTTTAAAAAATTGACTGAAAATATGATTAAAAAAAAGGTCTCTAAAACTATTTTGGGGCCCTTAATACAGTATAAGGTTCTGTTTTCGGCCCGCTCCTCCTTATTCTTTTTACAAACGATCTTGCTCAACTTACAGAAACTTCTGAAGTATTTGCAGACGATACTAAACTTTTTTCTAAAACTTCATCGCAGACTTTCGTTGATATGCAGGACCGTCTACGCTTAATATACGAGTGGTCAAACACTTGGTTACTTAAATTAAACATTTCAAAATGTTGTGTTATTTATTATGGTAAAACCAATCCTATGTATAGTTACTTTTTAAAAAATAACCAAGATATAAATGAAAGCCTAAGAAGCTCTGTTAAAGAGCGCGATTTAGGAGTCATTTTTACATCTAGCCTCAACTGGAGTACACATATTTAATCAGTTGTTTCCAAATCTTTACAAATTCTTGGTATGCTAAAAAGTACATTCACCATTGTTGATGAAAAAATGGCTCTCAAATGATATAAAGTGTTTATAAGACCACACCTGAAATATACAGTGTCTGTTTGGGCACCGTATTTAAAAACTGACGTAGCTTTGATTGAATCTGTTCAACGTAAAGCAACAAAATGGGCTTTAAACTTGAGAAATCTTTAATACTATGAAAGACTTAATAGACTATTTATAAAACTGGTTGTTTATAGTAGGGTGTTTTCCCTGCTCGCTGTATGTATATATGGTATGTACATTTTACGGCTACAACTATAACAATAATAATAATAATAATAATAATAATAATAATAATAATAATAATAATAATAATAATAATAATAATAGCAATAATAATAATAATAATATCTTTAAATCAAAACAACGTACCGATACCAAATGCTCGGATTAGTATCGAATCCGGCTTTAACAAACCGGACCGAATGTCCGGTTTTGCTCACTCCTAATTTTGAATGGAGAGAGTTTTATTAAAAACCAGTTAATTTAACAGCTCTTTATAAAGCATACACATAAAATTCAGCTCTTTATAAAGCATAAAATTCAGGCTCAAATAGTTTATATAAAATGCATAAAAAACATATTTATGGTACAACATATTTAAAAAACGCATGCACACCATCTCAAGATATTAGCTTCCTATAACAGTGTTTTAGCTTATGGACAATTTAATGTAGTTAAAAACATCTTTGTAAAATACGCGACTTTCAAAAGATTTAAAAAAACGAAAAGTTAAACTTTTAATTTTCCAGGTTACGAATAAAATATATTAAATTTAAATTTTTCAACAACTCCGAATAAATTAGCTTCTCTTAAATTATATTGCGCTAGTAAAAATTCAAATAAATTTGAAATTTTTGAATATTTTAAGTTGCACAAGATGTTGTTAAAAACGCTCGTGTTTGTCTATTTTGCTTAACAAGGGAAAAGTCTTAACTTGCCATACTTTCCAATATTCTTGTTTTTAACCTATATAAAACATTAGAAAAGAGTGGCATGTCAAAAGGTTATTTATTATAAAAATATTTTGACTTTAATGATCGCTTTCTGCTGTTATATATGAATAATTCGGTTATAAATCAACTTTATATAGTTTATATGAAATCTTATTAGATTGCACTCATTGCAATTCGATAGTATAATTCTAATTCAACAATTTAATGAAAAAAGCAACATGATTCATTATAAACCAAGCTAGCGAAAAGTGTTTTTAGTAAAGGATTTTTCAAAAAAATGTTTCAGTCAAGTCTGCAAACTAAAACATTTTCATTCGAAGTTTATTTATTTTTTCTCGGATGTCTATATTAATATGTTTTTTCGCACGGTTAAGTTTTTATACAATAAAGATACATAAAACTAGTAATGCTTCGGTAAACACTTTACTACTTCAAAGAAAACAAGCGTTAGCTTAGTCTAACATTTCGACTAAGCTAATTGATAGATTCTGATGAAGAAACTGAAAGTATAAGCCCAAGCTACATAAGTGTTTTTTGTTTGTTTGTTTGTTTTTATTATATATTATATATGTACGTATATATATGTATGTATGTATGTATGTATGTATGTATGTATGTATGTATGTATGTATGTATGTATGTATGTATGTATGTATGTATGTATGTATGTATGTATGTATGTATGTATGTATGTATGTATGTATGTATCTATATATATATATATATATATATATATATATATATATATATATATATATATACATACATACATACATATATAATGAAAATAAACGGATTTAAACCCACGCAAAGCACTTCAACCACTTTGGCATGCTATAATACTATCTTTTAACACTGTTTAATAAACAAAAGACTTATTAAACTTTATAAAACGGCTTATAAATGCTTTATAAAAATTCATATAAATCAAAATTAAGCAAAAATTGCCGCAGTAAAATTTTCAAGTAAAAGTAAATCTGTAACATTTGATATGATTTTTAATAATTTACATAATTTGAAGATTACGTTAGATATTTGCATAGACTTTTGTTCACACAGATAAAATACAAATCATGACGGATTGCGATTTAAAAAAAAAAAGCCAAATAGCTTTGTAAAATTAAAGATATTGTTATTTACACATTTATTAACATACTATAAAAACATAACTATTATTATTATTTTTTTCCCACTACTCTCTCTCTCGACTTTCTACAGGATCAACTGTGTATATTAAAAAAAAAAAGAGGGGGTGGAGTTTTCGCCCTAAATTTAAGCCCACACCTTATGTGCCTAATAAGATGTGGGCCCTCTATTTGCAATAAGCTGAAAAAGCATTGTAAAATGTGGGCCCTCTACTGCAATAAGCTGAAAAAGCTTTGTAAGATATGTCTAAAATGAAAAAAAAAAAAAATAAATTAATACATGATAAAAGAAGTAAAAATATTAAAGACTTTATTATTTTTACTTCTTTTATCATGTATTAATTTATTATTATTTTTTTTCATTCATAGGGAAAATTTTTTTCATTCATAGGGAAAAAATAAATAAATAAATTAATACATGATAAAAGAAGTAAAAATATTAAAGTCTTTAATATTTTTACTTCTTTTATCATGTATTAATTTATTATTTTTTTTTTCATTCAAATTCAAATTTTTTACTTCTTTTATCATGTATTAATTTATTATTATTTTTTTTCATTCGATTCAAAGCATCAGCAAAAGGTAAATTGGTTTGCAGTGTTAATCTTTAATAAAGATTAACACTGCAAACCAATTTACCTTTTGCTGATGCTTTTTATAGAGCATTGTTAAAAATAATAAAAAAAAAATGTAAGAAAAGTAATTTATTGTAAAGACAGTTAGCTATTACACAAAATAACAAAGACATGATATGCAATTAGATCAGAAAATAAAATTATTCTTACCTTGATTGCAACAACTAATTTCTTTTTAAACTATTAGCTAATGATTAACTAAGCAAATTTTAAATAATTAAGGCTTACTAAGTTAAAACCATATTTTAACAGTAGACAAAGTAAACATGATAGTTGGTAGAACACCAAAGTAGAACTAAAGAAATAAAATAACCAATAAATTTGCAATGTGATGCATATTATACCTATTGAGTTCTCACCTAGCCTGACTTCTTTCATTTTAATTAAAATTCATCTCAGCTCGCCTAAGCTCATCTCTTTCATTTTGACAACAATTTATCTCAGCTCGCCTAACCGGTTTTCTTTTATTTTAAGGTCTAATAATTTTACTTATTAAATTTTCAGAAGTAATTAAGCTTAAAAGGAGTGGGTTAAAATGAGGCCTAAAATAATAAAAATTTTAAATTTTATTTTTTAGATTAAACTTTGAGTTTTCTTTCTTAAACTTATTTAAAATACAGAGTAAGCAAATAAAACAGAGCATATATTCTAACTATATTCTACTCTACTATTATTCATACTTAAATTAGACGTTTCAAAATAATTGAGCAATGTGTAAAAATAACATATTTCTATCAAGAACTTAAACTAAAGTTATAAATAAATTGCGGTTTGCATTTTGAAAAAACTAGTAAACTTGTGGGGAAAAGCTGGATTCGACAACAATTTTATACTCACAGAGCAGCAAATTCGAAACAGAATTATCAACAAGATTAATGAGTACCAATCTCTAAAAAGATTCAAGATTTTAAATCTACCAGAAGGAAGCTACTGCAAGAAAGTAAATAACTTTCTAAATGAAAGCAACTTTTTATTCCCAATTCAAAAGGCCAACATCTTTAGCTTGATAAAGAGTGATCCAATAAGGAACAAAGAGGCATTGAATTCCTAAAGCACTGTTTCAAAGGACGCATGGTCAAGATGGCGGGTATTGATAACACGTTTCAACAAAATGGTTCTTTGGCTTTGGAGAAAATAAGAATGGAAGAAAAAAATGCGCTCACAAGATAAAAAGTTCAAAAATCAAGAAAAAATAAATAAAAAGGAAGGTAGAACAACTAGAACAAAGAGAGTTTGAAGTTTCCTGGTTCACATACAGTGATAGCCTTCCAAATTCTGACAAAGATTTTATGCCTCCTATATTCTTAAGAGATTTCAACGGAAGTAAAGGTTAGTCTTCAGATAAGTATGTTTACTGACATCTCTTTATAAAGCTAGCAGTATTAACATTTTTGAAGATCTCAAGATCAACTCTGACTAGGAAAGCACATACTCACTATAATAGAGTCAGAAGCCAGATCATCCGAAAGAGTCTCACTATAATAGAGTCAGAAGCCAGATCATCCGAGAGCAGAACATGGAAAAAGTAAGAGGTTTAAAGCTAGTGAGTGATTCACTTTGATATTTAAAATTGTAAGGCAGTACACCAGTGAAGAAGCAATTTACAAAAGTCAAGAAAGGACTATATAAACGCTATAAGCGTTTCTTCTCCTAAAGCTAACCCTTTAGATTTTTTGCTCGGTATTTTGAAAATAAAAAACTCTAAGGAAAGCAACCAGGCTATAGCCATACAAAGCATTCTCGAATACTATGAGCTATATGATCAAATCATTGGGGTGTGTGCTGACACCACAACTAGCAACACAGGAAAGAACAGTGGAGCCATAAGAAATGCTATTGTTTATGTATGCATATATATATATATATATATATATATATATATATATATATATATATATATATATATATATATATATATATATATATAATATAAATATATATAAAAAAACTAAGATGTGAAATAGACTTATCATGACCAGTAATATATTATTATTTAGTAATAATAATACGGGTCATAGAAAATCAGTTATTCCACATATTGTAGTCATCTCGTGTTATTTAAAACCTTTCATACCAATGGGATTTGATTAACGCATTTCAGTTTAATTACATACAATTTAATTGTTAAATACAATTTAATTATTTTTCTACTTCTCACTAAAATATATTGAGGTAAAGAGTAAAGAAAAGAGGTAAAGAGTAAAGGTTGATGTGGAATAGATTTACGAAGACCCGTATTTTACGGGTCAAAACCGCTAATTAAATTTATTAAATATATTATTTTTTATTTTTTTAATGATTTTTGTTATGCATTATAAATACAAATGCGTGAATAAGTAAAACATAATTATATTAATAATTTTATTGAAATATTCACATAAATAAAAAAATGCGTTTGCTAAACTCTGCTAACATATAAAAAGCTATATAGAAATTATTATATAGAAATTATTATATAGAAATTGACCACCTTCTTTACCTTAATGCTGATTTGAAATGCTGAAAATTTTAGGCTTCTAAAAAAAGGCTACCAATACATAATGATAACGATTGAACTTTTCCACATTTGTTTTTCAGAAAAAAAAATTGTGAGACACCCTAATATACTGTGCGGAAAGAAATCGAGAGTTTAGATAAAGTTTTAAAAAGAGGATATTCAAAATAGGTTAAAGGATGTTTTTTGGAAAATTGAAAATTTTTTCTTAAAACAATTAAAAAATTACAGGACTTTTACACAAACTTTATATTGCAAACATTGTAGATAACACTTGTATGTTAAAATAATATATCATAAAATAAGGCTGGTAGTGATTGTCTAATCATTTATAACAATAATTTTGTAGTAAAAAGTAAAAAATTGGTAGAGAAGAGGAAATCCTTAATAAACATGCACACCTTGCTACAAGCCGTTATTTTATTTTAGCTGATATGTTTAGTTTCAGATTTCCATTCTCTACTTGGCAAAAACGTTCTTAATACAAAAATAGTGACAGAAAATGTCCGTAGTGTTTCTACGGACATGATAATTATATTTTAATGTGATAATGTTTCTGATGTTACTGATAATTACCCTGATCACTACCATTTGGTCAATTTTTATGTTACTAAACATGTGGTGGCATCTACTGTTCCATATTGCACTCATGATGGTTTGAGTGAGTGTCAACAGCAGCTGCGAAGTAGAGTTTTTCACCAATAGATTTGCTGTTTCAATCGAGAAAATTGAATAATTTGGAGAAAAATTATTTTATGATGTCATGGAGTTGTATACATGTTTAAAATAAACCCATATTTCAGCAGAAGGAGGATAGTAGGCAAAGGTATGAATGTTGTCCTCAATTTTACCACAAGTTTTGCATTTATTATTTTTAATGATCTGTTTCCTTGTGCTTTTGGCTAGCAAGGCCGCAGATTATTATTGTGTAAAAAACGAAAGAGGATATTTTGTGTCGGTCCGCATGAGTAAAGACAAATTTTTTTTTCCAAATTTGGGTCCTCTTTGCAATTTTTCAGTTGAAAGAGTGTTTTGAGGCAAAGTGCAAGACTTTTGCTCCTTCAGAGATAAAATTCCAAGACGCCTGCTTTTGACGGGTAAGAAAAGTGTCTCTCTCTTGACCGGCTTGAAATTGGTCTTTTGCCCTAGATTTTCGAAAATGGCTCTGTGTAGACATTCTATAACTCATTCGAGAATGGACAGCATGTTTGCTAGAAACCATACTTTTGACATTGCTAGCGTATTTATCAACATAGTCTTTCCCCTAAGTGACAAAGTATGTAGGCCCAGAAACTAAAGTTTTTTCTCTATTTTTTTTAGAGTTATTAGCTAGTTGAAATTGGAAGTGTCATTTAGTCTGGTGTAAAAAGTAATACCTAATATTTTGAAACCGGTGTTATTATTTCACTCTATGTCGTCCAATTCTGGGTACATTTAGGATCAAAACCCCAGGAGCGAAGCCCTTGGTTTTTGAGACATTGATCTCTAAACCACTTGATTTTTCAAACAGTTTTACTTTTTTGAAAAAATAGCGGACAAATTTTACGTTCCTGGAAAAAAAGTTCAAATCGTCTGCGTACTTTTGTAATTTAATGGTTTCGGTGTTCCTGGTAGTTGGAAACCTTCTATTCTGTTGTCTGCTCTGATCACCAAAACAAGAGCTTCGGTGACAAAGTTACAGCAAAAGAGAAAGGGGTCACCTTGTCTAACTCCACTTTCCGTAGGAAAAGAAGCTGGCAGGAAAACGCAATTCAGAACAGATGTTAAAACTTCTGAATATAAGGTGCTAATAAAAGATACAAAATTTTCTCCAATACTAAATTTTTAGAGAATCTTGAGCAGAAATGCATGATTAACTTAATCAAACGTCTTTTCTTGATCAATTGACAAAATGAAACTAGGTAGATTTTTAAATTTCGCATAATCTATAAGATCTTGAGCAGAAATGCATGATTAACTTAATCAAACGTCTTTTCTTGATCAATTGACAAAATGAAACTAGGTAGATTTTTAAATTTCGCATAATCTATAAGATCTTGAGCAGAAATGCATGATTAACTTAATCAAACGTCTTTTCTTGATCGATTGACAAAATGATCACGTGATTAATGTGATTAACGTAATTAACGTGATCACGGATTAAATTTGAAACAGCAAATGATCACGTGATTAATGTGATTAACGTAATTAACGTGATCACGTTATTTGTTATTATTTGTGAATACTGTTCTACTTGGGATTCCACAAGTTTTTTTTTTTTTTTTTTTTTTTTTGGTTCTATAATTTTCCCTATTACTTTTGCAAGCCTTAGCGCTTTTATAATTATTTTGTAATCAGCGCCAATTAAGGGTATGGGTCTTTATTCGAATTTTTGAATTCAGTAATTCAAATTCAGTAATTCTCCTTGTTTGGGAATCAGTGAAATTATTGATTTTTTTATAGAGTGGCTGGTATTTTTTTTCTACGAAAAGTATTTCGTAGGCAAGATCTTCAAAATCTTCTTTTAAATGGGCAAAAAGGTTTTGTAAAATTCCGTCATAGCCCGGAGATTTTCCGTTTTCAAATTTAAAAAGAGCTTCTTTTAGTTCCACGCCGGTTAGGTGGGTATTTAAAATTTGGTTTTCATTATCACTTAAACGTTTAGAGATGTGTGACAAGACATAATTTTGGCTGTATTTGCATAAATTTGTTTTGGTGTAAATGTTTTTATAATATGAAACCAGGGAGTTGAGTATTTCACCAGGTTCACTCGTCAATGTGCCGTCATTCTTACGAATTTCAGTAATTGACTTGTTCCGCTGTTGAACTTTTTCCAAATTATACAAAAATTTTAAAGGTTTTTTACCTTCTTTGATTAGTTTTTGTTTCGCGCGAATAAACGCTCCGGGAAACTGGAGCAAGAAAAGAGCATCGCGTTTTTTCTTGATGCTGTCTAAATTCCAGTTAGCGTTTTGTCGCTACTGTTGGATTTCATTTTCAATCCTTTTGATGTGTTTTTTATTTTTCACACTTTCCTGTATTTTTTGTAATTCTAACAAAAGGTTAGCAGTCTTAATCCCTAACAAAAAGTTAACAGTGTTTCCACCATTTTAAAATTGACTTATAGGACCATTTTTTAGTTTGCAATTCTTGAATTAAAAGTTCAATTTTCTGCCTATTCCCTTCTACTTCCAAAAGGGAACAATTTAATTTCCAGTATCCTGGTCCTCTCCTAGTTTTACTAAAATTGACGGTTGTTGTTAGGAACTCATGGTCGGAAAAGGGGTTGGTGAGAATTTTGGTGTAGGTTGCTTTTTTGGCAATTTTTGGGCAGTAGATTCTATCAAATCTACATTTTACCTTTTGATTTTGCCATGTGAATTCTATTTTGTTTTTGTAAATTTAAAACTCCACTCGTCACTCTACTGTTTAACAGTGGAAGGTCCGGATTTTGTATCCTAAAGGAAGATAAAATCGAAGGTGGACTTTTTGAGAAACCCAAAAAATTGTCACGTTTGTCTTGGTCGTTTAGACCGTTTATGTTGCACGTTAAAATATTAATAGCCATGATGGAGAGGATCGACTTTCCTAATTTGAAAACTTGTGTACCTTAAACATATATATAATAATTTTACAACCTGACATAAAAAATACAAACATATAAACCTTAACCTTAAAGCACGAGCCTTCAATTTAACTGACGTATTACGAACAGATGGACGCGCTGGACCATAACATTTTACGCAAAAGCGCCATCTACAACAATACGGATTACCACAGAATACGCGCTTAGTTAAAAATGAACATCATGGCGTACTTTATAACAGCCCTATTCACCGTGCGGATGACGTCATAAACTGGAGAAGATTATCTTGTTACAGATAAAAAGTACTCTGTTGAAACAATAATTAGAGCTTTTGAGTACTTTGCAATGTCTTGTGCTACATATGATTGTCTCCGAGAACACTTTGAACTTCCTAGAACTTCCTAGCATTAAAATATTAACAAGACTAACATCAAAAGTAAAAATCTATTCATGAAGATATTTATCTCAAAAAATTTAAACTTAACAGACATTAGACATAAAAACTGCATTCTTCCATTAGATAAAGTTTATGTAAAGACTATGTTGCAGTACCATGGTGGAACAGTTTTTGGAAAAGCAGTTAATAATCCAAATGTTCTTGTAATTACTGTTTTAGGTTTTATGGTTATTACTTTGTTTGGTGGACCCAAATTTTTATATAAAAATGCTACCTGTGCGTGACATGGATTTAAATTTTTTTTTTGAACAAACTACTTTTCTTTTATCTGCCATAAAAGCAGCAGGTGGCCATGTTATTTCTATACTTTGTGATGGTAACAGTGTAAATCAAGCAGTTTTCAAGAAATATGAGACAGATGGGGTACCTTGGCAAACAAAAGATAAAACGTGTGCACGAAATAAATATAAAAGTAGAAAAACAAATAAAAAAAAGTACTCTTCAATTTTTTTTTCCAACCTTGTAATAACTTTAATACAATACTATTAAGAGATCAAATATAAAATATAAAAATCAAATTATTCCTGTAGGAATCTAATAAAATTTCTAACTTTTGCTTTGGTGGTACCCATAAGCTTGTGCACAGAATAAGAATTGAAGCCATTTGGTGCATTTTTTAATGATATTTTAATATCTTTAATATTTCTGCAAAGTTTTTTTAATTTTTTAATTTTTCATTTAATAATGGCCCAGAACTTTTCAATAACTCTTAATTCTGGGCAGTTTGGAGGATTTTCTGTTTTAGGCACAAATTTCACATTATTATTTTAATACCATTCCAAAGTTAGTTTACAATAATGAATTTAAGTTAAATCTGGCCAGAACACAGGTCTTTTATCGTGCGATTTAATGAGAGGTAAAAAGCGTTTTTGTAAACACTCTTTAACATATATTTGACCTGAAAGTGTGGACTGAGAAATATAAGGTGCTGATTTTTTGCCACAACTGCAAATAGCTTGCCAAATCAAGACTTTTTAAGCAAACTTGTCATGTTTAATGTATTTAAATTTCTTATATGCTTTCCCTCTACATTTGGCAATATAGTCGGCACCGGGAATTTACTGATGTAAATTGTTACTGATTGTTAATAAAGAAAAAAAAGTTGCCAAATGATCTCATAATGTAGCATTACATAAATTAGAATCAAATCAAATGATTAAAATGTCTAAACTTACAGACGTTACTGTGTTCCCAAAACCAATTGAAAAGCAAAATGTTTCAACTTGTATGAAAGTATTTTGCGAAGAAACAGTTTGTGCTTTAAAATGTCACCATAGTTAAAAGATGTTGATAATACTATTTCTTTTCTATCAATAATAACTGAATTTTGGAGAATTGTTAATGCTCATAGTCTTTATGAAGATGTACAAAAGGATGATCCGAATCGGGCTGCTATTTTCTCTTCTGATAATTTTAATTTTTAAAAGTTAAAAGAATTCAGAAACTAAATAAATGGCTAAATAAAAGTGCTCTTCTCGTTTGTTTTAAAAGCTTCACTAAAGATATTTCTAAAAGTATCTAACATACTTGTAATGGTCTTGTAGAGTTATCAAAGTTCCTTTTATCTAAGTCATAAGTATGTTTTGCTTGGAACATTTTCAACTGATCCTTTAGAAAAGCAGTTTGGAAAACTGAGACAGGGATCAGGAGGTACATATTTTATAACTGTTTAAAAAACAAAACTACTTTTGCAATTAGACAAATATAGTGTTGATCTTAATTTTAATACATCAGGTCATTCTTGTAAAAGATGTGGTTTTTATTTAAATGAAGAAAAATGTTTGATATTTGATAATTTTCCAGAATTAGTAAATATATTATCTGTAGATGTCAAAATGACTCTAATTTACATTGCTGGTTATATTGTCCGAAATGACAAAGATTCAGATGAATGATACTTTAATTATGAGAAACTTAGAGATTTTACTGAGGAAATCAATCGCGTAGGTTTAATCATGCCTGGTGATTTAGTATATCGATGGGCAATATATTGCTATATTATGTTTCGTGAAGTAGCTGATAATACATGCGTATCTTCTTTGTGCAATCTTATGATGCTTGTATCAGAACCTTATTAATTAAATATGAACAAAAACCAATTTTAATTTATATTCTCCAATGTCTGAAATAGAAAAATAAAAACTTTTAAAACTCAACGTTAAATAACAAAGGTCAACAGCATTTGTTTTTTGTTTTAAATTTAACTGTTAAATTTAAATAATTATACTGCATATAACTATTATTGTTTTTAATATATTTTTAATACATTTTTGTTGTTTATTTTTATTTCTTTCTTGAAAATTATATTTATGTTTAGTTTAGGTTATTTTTTCTGTATTTTTTGTTTAAAAAAACTCGCTTCCAGTTTGTGACGTCATCGCACGGTGAATAGGCCTGTTATAAAGTAGAACCATATATATATATATATATATATATATATATATATATATATATATATATATATATATATATATATATATATATATATATATATATATATATATATATATATATATATATATATAATTTCTCTAAAAAAAAAATTTTCTCTAATTCATATATTGAATTAAATGGTCACACTCTTCCTGTTACTTCAATGGTTCAAGTCAGCTCAAACTAAAGAGTAGTTTTTTGCAAAGTTATTTGACATGCGTATAAACATAAAATTGTTAAACATCATTATTTGACATACGTATAAACATAAAATTGTTAAACATCCTTATTTGACAAACGTATAAACATAAAATTGTTTGGAGTTTGCTCAGTGTCTGGAGTTGCTGACTTGTTAACCATTATAATAAAAATAGGTTCTATTATACATTAGATGAAATCTATATTGTATTAACCATTTTCTTTTACTTATTCTTTTCTCTACCTCTATAAATATCATATTCGTCCTGGTATTGAAAACTATTGTAATAATTTTTAGTTTTCTGCTAACTCCCAACGTAAATAGTGTTTGCTTGCAGCCTTATTGAAGAAAAATGAATAATAACAAACTTGTGTTTGACATATATAACACGAAGAAGAAGGTAACACCCGCATGTTCACTTAAAACCAGTGTTTTTTTTATTAAATTACCAAGTTTTGATAAAAATAAAATACAAAAGTTAAAATTGGTATTTTTGTAAAACATTGCAATTAATTTTTGTAAGTTAATATTTTAAAATAAAAAAATCTGAATAAGTTAGTTATTTTGCTTTATCTAAAAGGTTTTCCCTTTTCAAATACTCTGCCGCTATTGCACAGTGGGAACATTCCATTGAAATAGGTGGCCAAAAATATAATCGTTGTATTTATGTGGATATTAAGCCTTAAATGGGTAAAATAGAGACTTAATAAAATATTTTTAATTTTAATGTTTAACCAGCTAATAGGCGCAGCAGGGGGGGGGGGGGAATCCACTTAAGCTCTGGGGCACCAGTTGGATTTTTTTATATTTATTACTTTTGGACATTGTTTAAATAATGGATAATTTTTCAATGCACCAAACGTTCATACTTGATTCAAAATATATTGATTTGCAAAAAAAATTGCGGTGATTCAAGCTCGGGATCAAAAATACCCCATAAAGTTAGCCCCGCTTCACCCCAAATATGAGGGCAATGAGTCTAAAGACAGATTCTTGATGCTATTTTATACTAAACTCAATTTATTGACAAGTTTTTGCTTTCATTGGATAATTTTTTATTTTCTGAAAGTTATGATCATATAAAGTTTACAGGCCCCTCATTTTGGGGATGGTGAAAACTTTATTATAGTTACTACAGTTATATCTTTCGAACTTTAACAGATTAAATAATGAGAATTAAAGTCTATTATTTTAATTTTCAATTAATAACAAATAATAATAAAACTAATAATAAAAAAACAAACAAATAAACTTTTGGGATAATCTTGTGCCTAAACTCTAATAATTTGAACTGAATCATTGCAATTTTTTAATTATTTTATAATATACTTAATAAATTTATATAGTAGACAAATAAAGTTATGCATTATACAGATAATACAGTTTAGAACTTTATTCTTCTACCTCTATATCTAATTCTAGATTTTTGTCAACATTATCAACATTTAAATATAATTCACCTAAATTATTAATTTCATCTAATTCCAATTCAGATAAATCTTTTTCTTTATCATCGCTATAAACTGCTAACAAACTTTTAACTTTTTCCGGTAGGCACAATATTTTCTTACTTTTTAATCTTTTAGTTAATGAGATTGAACTAATTAGGAGATCAGAAGTATGTATACCTAGAATGAAAATGTCAAGTAAGTTTATTTCTCTACTTTTTTTTCTTGCAATAATGTTCACGATTAAATTTATAAAATCTCTGTCGAGATTCAACTGCTTCCTCTCCCATTAAATCAAGTAGAACTGGTAAATTAATAATAAATTCCCTGTCATGAAGCTTATACTTTTTGAATGGAAGCTGGGAACTTGAACCAATCATATGTCTTTAATAACTTCTTATATGTATCATTACAGTATTTATCAATTTTTTCCGGACCATTTGGGTCTTTGCAAATATTTGCAATTAGAATGTTATGTAACCTGATAATTTCTTCATTCATTTCTAAAATTTTGCTGAGTAATAGAGGATCAGAAAAAGCATAAATTTGTGCATAAATTTGTGCATAAATTTGTGCATAAATTTCCGATATTACTAGTTCCACTAGCTGATCCATCAGCTTTTGGTTCATCAACTCTCAAACCAAGTTTTTCAAACATCCTATCATGTATAATTTTTTCTCTTAAAAAATATTGATCTTTTAAAAATCTTTTCTACTTTCCAAGTTTTCTTCAAGTCTATATGAAATATGAAAAAACTCAAAAAACCTAATACAAGCATGTAGTGGTCAAATGCCATAGCACAATGCCTGCCTATTTATAATAAACCTTTTTTTAAGTCGCTCATCATGTTAGTTGTGGCGTGACAAATCGGACAACATTGTGTCGAAGAAGTCTCCGTGATCTTACTAAGATTTTTCCATCAATTGAAAGGATAAAATTATAGTTGATAAAAACATACTTATGTTCTAAAAGGTAAACTTTATCAGGATATAAACTAAGAGTTTCTTTTTCAATTTCTTTCTTAATTTTTAATACCACTTCTTTATTCTCATTTACATACTCCAGTATAATTGGTCTACAGAATCTAATACTTTAAGACATTATGTTATTCCATTAAAGATTGTTTAAATCTGATTGTACATGTATTCGAAGAGGTGATGTTACTGTGACTAATAGATCCGAATCTTGAAGGTTATTTTGATTGGAATTATTAAAACGCTAATAGTATTTTTAGTGACTTGATGTTTCGTCCATACCCTGACAACTAATTAGTATTAATTCATCAAAGTCTTTCTTTTTATCATCAAAACTTTTAAAATTTTCTTCTCCTGTAGTTTCACAAGCCTTTTTGGATGTATGATCCATCAGATCCTGTAGTTTAACTTTGGCCTTTATTTCAGTAACTTTAATGGATGTTTTAAGACGTGAGCACTCGTTTTTTATTTCAAAAATTACTCGATAAGATGTCGATAAGATACTATAATCTTTCCAATGATGTTTATATTCTCAATTCTTCAATGATCTATATATTAAAAAAATAATAATTACTAAAATCCAGCAATTTGAGAATTTTATCGAAAATTCATTAAAAAAAACTAACTTCAATAAGCCACTACAATTGAGCCTGCCACATTTAGAATTTCATAAATTGGAAAATTCTTAGTGAAGGTATTAGTAACAAAACCCACTATCAGACTTAATGATTGAACCAAGTCACTTTTCTGATTTTTGGCCATCTAATTTCCCACTGTGTATTGGTTGCAAAGTTTTTATTTCCGAATCCGCCATCAAATTAACGCTTTTTAAATTTTTGAAGTTTGACTTTTTCAAGCGCGATCTTGAAATTTTTAAGTTTTGTTTACGCATCTGCTCGAGCTTTTTTTTGAAGTATAAGGGTGGAATGCAAGAAACGAACTTGAGTGAAGTTCGGTTTGAACTTTGAAGTATGGCTTTGTCAAGTTAGACTTCAAAATAAAGTTTGATCTAATGCGTAAATAAAACTTAAAAATTTCAAGATCGCGCTTGAGAAAGTTAAACTTCAAAAAGTTAAAAAGCGTTGATTTGAAGGCGGAACCGGAAAAAAAAAACTTTGCAACCAATAACGGCAGAGTATTTGAAAAAGGAAAACATTTTAAATAAAGCAAATTAACTATTTATTTTTAAATAATATTTCAGGTTTTTTTATTTTAAAATATTAGCTTATTAAAAATAAATGAAAAGATGTTACAAAAACAACAGTTTTAACTTTTGTATTTTATTTTTATTAAAACTTGGTAATTTAATAAAAAACACTGGTTTTAAATGAACATGCTCATGTTACCTTATATTTAGTGCTAGGCGCTAACTACGACGAAAAAGCTGCTTACCATTCAAATGGCATATATGTGGTTATCAGCAAAGCAGCTATGCGGTTATCTGCAAAGCATATATGTCGAACACAAGGTTTTTATTATTTATTTTTCTTGTTGAAATTTTGATTAAAAATTTTTTTTATTTCAACAAGGCTGCAAGGAAACACTAATTACAGCGAGAAATTAGTTGAAAATTATGACAACCTTTTTCAAATACGAATTTCAAGGCGAATATGATATATATAGAGTTAAAGAACAAAATCTGTATAATAAAATGGTTAACAAGAATTAGATTTCATCTAAAGTACAATAGAATATTTTTTTTTATAAAGGTTAACAAGTAAGCAGTAGAACGATAGGATAAAAATCTATATAGATCAGGGGTGGATCCAGCATTTCTTGGTCTTTGAGATAGCTAACCTTCAGACTCGGAGCAAACTTTAAAAACAATGTTTTTAACTTTAAAAACTTTGTCTTTTCAAACAAAAGTTCAAACTTTAAAAACAATGTCTTTAAAAACATATGTTTATACTTATGTCAAATAAGGATGCTTTGCAAAAAATTGCCCCTAACTTGAAACATTAAAGTGAGAGAAAGAGTGTGGCCATTTGGTTCAATATATGAATTAGAGAAAAGGTTTTTATAAATTATTAAGTTTATAATATAAACAATTAATTTCGGCTAAACAAACCAATTTATTTTTTGAATTTTAGTAAAAGGGAGGAAAAGAAGATTGGTGAAATGGTCTAAATAAACTCTAATATCCTCACAAGAGACAATGTATTGCAAATATTACCACAAAATCATTTATTTCTATTTTAAAATTTTATAGGGATAATGCAAATTTAGAATTTACATTATTTCAGTTTCGAGAAACTTAAATATTATAAGTACATTTTTAGGATTTAACTATTGATACAAAACAAAGTTAACTTTCTTTTTTGCTTTTTACATAGAGCATTTAAAAATCAATATTATTATACACCATATGGCCAAATGAGTCACTGAAGTTCATATTTGATGCAAGTTCTTCTGATATTATCAGAAAACTTAAAGTACCAAAAAAGCCAAAAAAGCAACAAAGGTATTTTGACATTAAAACAAGAATTTACAAAAAAATATTGACAGTATTACATATTAATACACCAATTTCAATCAACACAACTTTGAGGATTATTTTATTAGAGCATTTCTATGTTCTTGAATGCTATTTTTATTGATTTTATTGAGTTCTACATTTAATTTATTTCTAAAAAAGATTTTTTTTATTGAAATTTTTCGATTTCTATGTTTTTATTCTTTGATAAGTTAATATTTACAAACGGAATGAAGCCACTATTTTAATTTCTCTTACAAAACTTCTCATAGATACTTTGGAACCATTTTCCTCATTTTAATTTTATATTTCATCGTATAGCCAAAGATCATTTTGTAAATAGGTTGAGAAGCAAAGAAAGATACAAGAATGTCTATAAAATATTTTTAAAACATTTTCCAAAACAAAATTTCACTGGCACAACTTTGCTTTATACACGGGGCGTTGTCCCCTATAACGTGGATATGCTGATGAGCTTCTAAAACCTGTTTAATGGCTGAATTGGTAAAAACCTGCGAATCCTTGAACACATCTAATCCATTGATTACAAGCAGACAAAATTTCTTTTGAAGGACCTTTAATTACATGGCAGTTCAAAGAAAAATATTCTTTTGTTTCGATACAGCTCTGCATTTTTTCCTTTAGAACTTGTTATATGATATGCTCTATCTATTGTTCCAATACATCCTGGAAATCATCAACGCTCGTAACATTATAATGTATATATGTATATATATATATATATATATATATATATATATATATATATATATATATATATATATATATATATATATATATATATATATATATATATATATATATATATATATACATTATTATAATGTGTATATATATATATATATATATATACACATTATAATAATGTATATATATATATATATATATATATATATATATATATATATATATATATATATATATATATATATATATATATATATATATATATATATATATAGCATAAAAGTAATGATTCATTAATAATTCACTCATGAAATAAGTAAATTGACAAAAATTATAATAATATTATAATAATAATTGACAAAAATTATATATAACTTTTTACCATAATGACCCCAATGACTACAATGTGATTAAAAATTATATATAGATTTTGAAAAAAAAAATGCTAAAAATGTAAATCAAATATAATTGCTTTAACAATTGTTGTCTCCCCTCCTTCCCTCACCTTCAACCCAATATCCAGTTGCCGAATTCAGGAAAACAGAATTTAGCTATACCAAAAGTGCGACACCTTGTAAGCTATTTGCGACACCTTAATTTTTAATGAAATTTAGTAGGTAAAAAAAAAAATTGTGTAGAAAATTGAACAGATAGCTTTAAAAAATGACCAAACTTTTATTTTACAACAACTTACCATGAGAAAAAACATGTTTCCTTGATGCTACTAAAAAAAATGGTGATTAGTTTTTTAATTTAAAATTTGCTTTCAAGATTTTTACCGAACTTCAATAAACGATTTGAAATCTGATTTTTCAAGTATGACTTGTAATTTCATGTTCGCTTCTTGAATTTGGAAGAGATTTTTGCTTTATCAAGTTGGCTTTTCAAGTCTAACTTTATAACGGCCAGTTTTCAAGTATAGCTAGAATTCAATTTTTGAATTCTAGCTATATTTGAAATAGTATAGCTAGAATTAAATAGTAAAAAAATAAAAAAAATTGAATTTAGAATTTTTTTTTATCTAACGGTCTTGTCACAGAGCACCGCGGAAGTGTATTTAACCAGAAAGTTTACACCTCCTTCATTACCGTGACGTGAAATATGTCCAAAGCTCGTTTCGAACCTGGATTTCCTGCTTATAAAGCAAGCGCTCTAACCACTGCGCCACGGCCTCACTTTTTTTGAATTTGCATTTGCTTAAGTCAAATTTCATACTAGAAGTATGACTTCAAATTTTAAGTTTGCTTCTTGCATTCCACCCTAACCTGACTGAACTTCAAAGTCCAAGTCGAACTTCACTCAAGTTTCTTTTAGGGCGGAATGCTTCTTGCATTTCGCCCTAAAAGTAAGTTACATTTGCAAATAAAAATAAAAAAGCTAATTTTTTTTACTTGTAAAAATAAATTACTTTTCAAGTACAGTTACTCATTTAAAAAACTAAACTTAATTAAGTTTTACATGCTCTATATTATAATTTATTATAATTTATGTAAAAAAAAAAAAGTTTTTTTAAATGTAAGCAAGTTATATATTTCAATATGAGTTATGTAAAGTAATTTACGTTAAAAAGTAATTCGAATTTTTACATCAAATTAAGTAAAAGTGTCATACCTAGTAAAGAACTATTTTGGTTTGGTTCATTTAATTTACAATCTTTTTAGTGGAAGCTGCATTAGATTCCACAAAAATGATCAACAGGAAAGCCACTCTCGCCATTGTTAAAACTGATAGCAGCTTTGAAGGGCAGTTTGTAAGGTTTATCATTGGTAGTGCATTAATATGGCAAGTAAATGGAAAGTCTGTGCGGCAAAATATTGAGCGCCTTCCAATAATGTTTACAGGCGCCAGTTGTTGAAGTTGAGAAATATGTTGAAACAAGAAAAAATACACAGCAGTAGTTCAAGAACTAGAAAAATAGATTGTCCAAGAAAGTTTTGTAAAATGTGTTTTGATACAACCAGCTCATAACCAAAGCATTCCCCTTAAGGGCCTGTGTTGAAATTAGAAAATACTTTGCAAGAATTTGTTGTACTTTGCATATTGCCAGGAGCTGATAACAAGAGCTGTATCAGACAGGCTCAGAACTGGATGAAATTACTGATAAGATCTCACTGATAAAAATATTCATTAAAAATCTTCTTGTAATGTATTCATACGTTTTCTACCCCAATTTTTGTAATTTATTGAGTCTTGCCCATGTAAAACATTTTGTGTCGCACATCTCAGTGTTGAACAAATTTTATAAATAAGGTTGTGATCATGATTTATAGATAACATACAAATTATAAAAGAGTATAAAAGTTTGTCAATGTAAAAGCATTGAGTGAGAAGGTATCTTGTTTCCGTGATAGATATTTCTTTATACATAGAGGTATATCTGTTTCATTTTTTTTTTTAGTAAGGCTTTTAACATGATCATCAAACTTTATATGTTTAAATCAAACTTTATATGTTTATGAGTTGAAATCCAAGAATCATAGATGAAGTAAACCTCTTTCCAGCCATTAACAATTGTTCAAACCAATAAAAGTTGAAAATTTCAAGATTTTAAGATTTATTTTGTTTAATGTAAACCATAAAATGGTGTTTTATATTTTAATTTGAAGACCAGCAATAACCCTTTCTATGCTGTTATCAAAAACATAGTGTTGTTGTCAGTAAAGCTGCATGTTTAGAGTCTTTCATAAATAAAAATAAATCAGAGATAATAATAACTTCAGGCTTTCATTAAAAAAAACTTGTAATTTGTTTATTTGACTATAAGCAAATCATGAGTAAAATAAAAAGTGACAAATCCATAAGTATATGTCTGGGTATTCACTTTTTAAATAAATTAAAAAGCGCTTATTATGTACTGTAACCTTTTTGAAACCTCTCCGAAACTTACAAAATAATTTGTCCAAACTAAGCTCAATAAGCAACCCTATTTATACATAAGCGTTAAAATCTCTATTAGTCTTTTTAAGTTTGTAAGGCCAAATAATCTAATTTATTTAAAAAATTTGGCATATAAAGTTTTCAGAATTATCATACACTAGCAGTGAACGCCTTAGGGAATAAATGAAGTACATTAGAATAAAAGAGAATTATTTTTCAAATAAAGCATATTTTAACAGTTGTCAAGGCAAAAATAAAGATTAATAGAGGAATATTTAAAAATAAATAAGACAGACAATGCATTTAAACAGTATTTACAATAATAATCAAAAATAAACTGTTTTAATAAACACTAATATGAAATAAGATATACAACAAATATATCACCAAGCAAAAACTTATAAAACAAAAAATGAATTACAAAAATAAAAATTATGCTAATAACAATGTAAGGCCTCAGAATGGAAAAAAACATTTATGCTAATGTGTAAACATAATTTGAGGGGTGATAAAGTAATAAACATTACCTCAGAGTTGCATCTATTATTACTGGCGTTTCGATGCGGATCAGCACTTATAACTAGTTTATCCCGTCAGACAAACGTTATCGCCACTTAAGCTTTACCCCACGAATAATGCCTATGCCTATTTATACTGCAGTAAAAAAAGACTTACTACAAATAACCAAAACCCAACCATACCCAAATTTGTAAAACACTAGTTTTTTTTTTTTTTTTTGATGATATGATATAAAAGGTGTAGATCTACCGAGGAATATAAATAAAAATAACTAAATAAATCACTTACCATACCACCGGTAAAAAAAACTAAGCACAATAAATTAAAATTCTAATAAAAACACCAGAACAAAACTAAAGAAACTAAAGTATGCAAACAGAAAATACTAATAAACTTTCCCTGAAACCATTTGAAACAAATAGGTACTTCCAGCCAGCAGCGTAGCGACAAAAAATAGGCCTCTCCGCCAAATTTTAATCCGGGCCATAAATTACTTCTCTCTCTCCCCCCTCCTCCTTAAAACAAAAAAAAAAATCACATGAAAGAAAAAGCCTTATTTTTAAATACAATTTTGATTTAATTTAAAGGCAATAAGTATGTTACATATTGTATAGCTAAGAATTTGTAATTCTAAGCTATACAGTAATAGCAAAAATGTGATTAAATATATTTGAAAAATTTGGTTTGGCCCCTAATAAGTCTGGACCCTATCTCGGCTGCGGGCCCTGCGGGCCCATCGCTACGCTTCTGCTTCTAGCATAAATAGAACAAAAACAATCAAATTGAACTATACCCTATAAAAAACCCTTTTAAAATTAAATAAAACACCATAGTCTTTAAAAACTCTAACGTTGTCATAGATACTTCATTCAAATTTTGTTAACCCATCCAATGTGTAAGAAAATGAACAACCTGCGCAACTTTAAGTCATCAATAAAAATCAGGTAATATATGATAGTAGAAAAAAATATATATTAAGATTTAAACATGTAGTAAAGGATATAAGAAACTTTCTGAATAGTAATAAAAGACGAAAACCGTGTTTATGAAAATTAAAACATAGGTGAGCAAAGAATATAAGATAATAAATAATAGATATAAATAATAGATAATAGCTCTAAAATTCCCTGCTAAAAATAGTAATATGCAAACCAGCGGATAAAAATACTGGAATAAGATAAAATAAAGACTTTAATAAGACTAGATAAATTTTAGCCAAATGGGTGGTTAATAAAAAGTTTTTCGGGTAATGTATCAATGATATACGGCATGACATAAAAATGATTTAAAAAGCAGGTAAAATATTGCTTAGAGGTAAACTTTTTTTTATATAATAATTTAAGTGATATCATCAGAAGAAATTTAAAATGATTTTAAACAAACTTTTAGATTTTTTTCTTTGATTGCAATACTAATGTAGTGAATATACCTTCTGATAGCAGTTTTAACAGAGATCTGCACATTGCAAGAAGAAAACCTCAAAGTTTTTCCAGTTTTATTAAAAGACGATGCAACGTCTGTAAAACAGTTGTTAAAAATGTTTGACAGTTGATTGATAACCGATATTGTTTCTTAACGTTCAATCAAATTTATACACTTGTTTGAATTTTCTAGATTTATTGGAAAAGAAAGTCATATATACAACAAAGATGTGGAGGAAAACCAAATTAAATTAGTACTAATAAAACAAACTTTTTTTATATTCCTAGTCAAATTCATTACGTATGCTACATATCAGTGGGTGCACAGTGTATTTGTGTGTGTGCGGACAGTGTGTATTAACTTATGCGTCTTAATAAATAGTTAGGTAAACGTCACTTTACTTCTTTCAAAATCAAATATCTGTTGACAATTTTATTTACTTCTCGTTACTTTCTAATTGAACATATTGATGTTAAGATATAAAAACAAAGCATAAGAACGTTGCTTTACTCTTAAATTAATCTTAAATCTAATAACCACTCTCTTCTTGGCATCCAAGACAAGTTGTTTAATCATTTTTAAGTCATTCTAATTAATCCAGTTTCCATTTTTTAAAATGTTTCTCAATTTTAAAAATGGAAAACAAAATAAAATATTCTCTTGCATTTATTAAGAAGATTAAAGCATTTTATTCATTTCACTCTAATTCATGCGTATGTTACTTTACTTCGTCCAGTTTTTTTTAATAAATTGAAAAGATATCAATCTTGTAGTTTATGTTATTTGTGTATGAGATATAAAAAAGTAAATTTATTTATAAAATTTTTTTTTATAAATAATAAATAAACAACAAACAATTTACAATTTAGAACATCTTTTGGTGTCTTTTTGGTGTCTATTTGGTGTCTTTTGGTGTCTTTTTGGTATTTTTTGGTGTCTTTTTGGACGCATAGTAGGTAGTATTATGGTTAAACTTTTTTGTTTGTCCAAATCAACGATAAATGCTCTTCTAAATTTTTGTTGTCTTTGCGCAGCTATTTTTTATATGTTTATTGCGCTGTTCTTCCTATTTGCATAAATTTGACAACCTAAGAACGCGAAGGAGTTTAATTTTTGATTCCGGTCAAAGTTTTAAAATTTGCAGAAAGTACTTTCTTTTTATTCGGCGTTAAAACTGTCGATTTCCCATGATTTTTCACTTCAATAGTTTTTAATCCATCTGAAATTGTGGTTTTTTTAATTTTATTTATTTTTACAGATTTGCATACATTAAATAACTTATTTTTCACATCAGTGGTGATATCAAGTAAGTTTTTTATTTTCTATATTTGCCAAGTTTTTTGTTGACTTTTTTCATTTCAAGTAGAAAAAAATCAGAAAAAACTTAAACAAAATTAAGTGAGTTTGTGGACGAAATGACTTTCAATTCATCAAATAAACAATTTAACAAAACTTTAACTAAATGTTACATTACAGTTATATTAAAGTACTCAGTACTAAGGATTAGGATTAATTAATTATGTTACTTTAAACTACTAAATACAAAGTACTAAGGATAAGGATAAGGATAAGGATAAGAATAAGGATAAGAATAAGGATCCAAAATGTGTAAACTCTTAAGATTGGAAAAATTAAAACGAGTGAAAACGTTTTTTTTTTAAATTGCATTTTAAAGACAAATTAAAAAAAAAAGAAATAAAGTGACGTTACTCTATCGTTTTAAAAATAAAAAATGACTCATGTAACAATGCAAAAATTTTAAATCTTTTTAATTTTTAGAGAACTATTTCTAATATTTTATGAAAAAAGATTTTTAAAAGTATGTTCCATTTGAGATAAACAGTTATTGAAAATTAATTCTTGTAAATTGTAACAATAAAGTAAAAACAGTCAATCAAACCACTTATGTTGATACAATATTGATACGTCATTGATAGGACATAGATACGACATAGATACGACATTGACACGACATTGATAGAACATAGATACGACATTGATATGACATTGATACGACATTGATAGAACATAGATACGAAATAGATACGACATAGATGCGACATTGATACGACATTAATATAATGATGCTAATACGATATTGATTCAAATTTTTTCACCAAAGTCTCAAAAACATTTTAAAGATCTTACACAAACCACAGGAGAGCTATTGCTACTAGATTAATCAAAAGCTTACCAAGAAGTTCAAAAACGCAATCAAAGCTTTTTTGATTACCCTCTAAAAAAAAAAGGCATAAATTTCTACCTGTGGGTACAATATGAGGTATAGTTTTCAACCTTATAAGATGTGTGTATTACATCTTAGAAGGTTCAAAATGTATTACAAACTATTATCTGTCATATATGACAGATGATTAATTATAATACAATTTGTAACATAATAATCAAAAAAACTGTTAAAAATTTTCTAACATAAAGGATGTAATTTTCTACTGCGGGAATACCACATATTCAAACTAAGGTATAAATTTCTTTATTTTTTTAGAATGCATAAATAAAAAAAGAGACAATTTTAAGTGCTAACAATTCAAAAAAATGGATATTCGAGACTTCCATTTTAAGAATAGTGAAAGATTTTATAAAAGTATTCAATTGAAAAACATAGTAAAAGTTTTGCATATATTAATATTTGAGTGCCAACTTAATTGGATTAATAATTAGCAGTAAAGAAGTAGTTTAGCCTCTGTTGCCTCTGTTGCCTCTGTTTTGCCTGGTTTTAAATTCACCAGCAACTAAAACAGTTTGAAACTGTTACAGAGGAGAGATTACATTCAAGATTGTCTGTTCTATGTATAAATTTTTGGTAAAAAATTTGATTAGATTGTTGTTAAAAGTCTGGTCTTCAAACTAGCTTTGAAAATAGGAACAAAAAAGCAGAAAAAAATATTTAGTTTAGTTTTTGTTTAGTATTTTGAAAATTCTTTTTTTAGTTTTTGAAAACACTTTTTCATGTTTAAGTGTTGTGTAAAAAAAAAGAGAAACATTTTTAAAAATGGAAACTGGATTAATTAAAATGACTTAAAAATGGATTGAACAACTTGTCTTGGATGCCAAGAAGAGAGTGGTTATTAGATTTAAGATTAATTTAAAAACTAAAGAAATTTTTTTTACAAACTGTTCCGCTCTATCTTTGGCCAAGATTATAAAATCAGTCGCATGTGTGAGAGATGAAATATTAAGTTTTTCTAAGTTAATGATATTTATAAATCCAGCAGAAACAAAATCTTCGCTAGATGTCTAAAGGATGTCTTACGGACTTGTGACATCCTTAGAACGTTGTATAGGCGTCCCACAAACGTCTCTGTGCGCTGTAAAGATTTTCTGAAAATCTGAGCCAAACTTCTAACATAAAATACATGGTTTATTATAGGGTTGTTAACCGGAGGATTTCGTGCAATTCCGGAAAAACAACATTCTTTCGTAAGGAGATTGAGAACACGGAATTACATTTTTTCGTACCGAATGTTACAAAACATTTAAAATCGCCGATGTTCATTTCGCAAAAGCCACTTCCGAAATTTAGCATTTCGCAAGTTGACATACGAAACAAAACTATTTTGCAACATACGAAAGTAGCGGTTTCGGAAGTCGCACTTGCGAAACAAACATTTTTGCCAAACGACGTTTTGAATTCTATAAAGAAAATTTGTTTGCCAGACTGATTTTAATTGTAAAAATTAACATCTTTAAATCCCAAAATGTTTATAATGAATTTTTATTTTCAGTAAAATAACTTATTAAATTTTTACGGTTTTATTTTTAGAAATATTGATAAAAAATAAAATTTCTTTCGAAACGAAAGTATTTCGGATCACAACATACGAAAGAATTCTTAACGGAAATAAACTTACGAAACGTGCCATAATAAATATATACAACGATGTTTTTTGAACTCATTACGTATATTAAAAATAAGAATGATGGGTAGGAATATACATGTTTTTTTTTTAAAGCATATGAAATTTTTGAAACAGGTTCGAATATGCTTAAGCAAATAGTAAAAAGAGGCTCAAAAATATGCTTTAGCTTAAGCATATTTCTGATAAAATATACCTATTTCAATAATTTCTAAAAGTGTGCACGTTACTAAAATTCTAGCAGATTTTAAAGGTATGTAGAGTCCTGTTTGAATACGCTTTTCAAAGTATAGATCATAGAAAATTTTGTTTTTTAATTTTAATAAGATATAAATTTGAGCATAAGATTGTATAGTTCAATCAGTTTGATACGTGATAATTCGCCGCAGAGATCCGGGTTCGCATCCCGCAGCCATTGTAACTTTTGTTCATCAAACTCTTTTTACTTAAGATAGCATTTTTTGACCTCCATGTTCTATATTACAGATCTTTCGTCGCCTTCACAATAGTGACAACCTCTCTTCTGTTAGTTATTCCTTTAAGATTGAGTTCATTGTGCTTAATTCAACACGTTTCCCTTGCTTTACTAAGTTCTACTTAAATTATGATGAAATGTACGTAAAACAATTTTTTCAAATAATATAATTCATTTTGCTTTAAATCTTTTGCTTTTTGTACTAGACATCTGTCCTAAATACTTTGTAATAATTTCTAGCTAACTCTGAGTCTAATATAACCATTTCTGAATATGATTTCCCTGAGGCTCCTACAGCCTATTGTGTTCCATTAAAAGTAACTAGTTTTTGAGTCCAGATATTAATTATAAGCATCTAAAGGTTCACATTACTATTCATTTTCCTGATATATAGAATCCTATTTGCATACGTATCTCTTTCTGTAAATTCTGTTTTATATAGTTTCAAATTATATATTAAATAAATATTACTATTCTCTTAGTTGAATGAACGTATAGCTCATTCAGTTAAGACATTTGGCCGCGTAGACCCAGGTTCACATCCCGCTGTTTCACATATATTTCTTCTCTTTTTACTCTTTCTGATATCATTTACCTTTAGAGAGATCTCTCGTTCTTTATAATAAAGTATTTAATTGTTTATCACACATCCTCTTTATACTTTTTAAAAAGAAAGGCATACTGTTTATCTATTCATTGAGAGTCCAACTTAACGGGATTTTACTGTATATATAAGTATATATTAATATATATATATATATATATATATATATATATATATATATATATATATATATATATATATATATATATATATATATATATATATATATATATATATATAGATACATACATATACAGTAAAATCCCGTTAATGTATATATATATATATATATATATATATATATATATATATATATATATATATATATATATATATATATATATATATATATATATATATATATATGAATATATATATATAAATATATATATATATATATATACATATATATACAGTAAAATCCCGTTAATGTATATATATATATATATATATATATATATATATATATATATATATATATATATATATTAGGTATATTTGTATAAACATTTGAAGAATCATTTGACAACATTTTTTTATAATTTTATTATTTATTATTTAAACTGTTAACAGTTAATATATTAAATATATCGTAACATAAAATCTTTTGCGTCTTTTTCGTAACTACACATTCCGGAATGCTTTTTCCGTAAGGAACTATTTCGTAAGTATTCTTACGAAATGATTTGTTTCGCAAGTTTTCTTTCGCAATGCTTTATTACGGAATTTTATTTATATTTTCGTATAGCGCGTTACGGAATGTGCATTTTCGCATGTGCAACTTCCGTAATAACAATTCTATTACGGTAGATAAAAATGCGAAATTTTCGCAAGTTTTGTTTTTCGGCGAACAACCCTAGTTTATTATATAAAAATATTAGATCTTGACATTAATTAAAATATTTTTTCAGTTTTTTATCAATTTTATGCAATGATAAAAATCAGTTTGTTTAAGGAGAGTAGTTCTGGTGAAGAAGACAAAAGATATAATTACAATTTGAAATACAACTGCTCAAAATAAAGATAACCCTAGAGTAAAGCGAAGCTTAACTTGATAAAGTTTTGGAAACATTGGAAAACAACTTTGGAAACAACAAAAATTGAAAATTCTATGCATTCTTTTAGAAACAGATGCTTTTATTTCTTTTTGTTTGTTTCATGAAACCAATAAAAAATTTCTTTCTGTAAAATTTTAAAAAAAGTATTAAAAAGTAAAAATTAAAAAGTATTAAAAAAAAGTAAAATTGTCAACTTTTAATTAGGAGACAAAAGACAATAATACAATGTTTTTAATGCAATGACCATCACAAAAAAAATCAAAAAAGGAACCCCATTAAACCTTTAGAAAGTTATAAGTAGTACAATGATGAGGTAAATCTGATTTAAAAAAGTGTGAGATCGGAGGCGATTTCACGGGGGGTGGGGATGTTACACCCCAACCCCCCAAAGGAGATGATTTTTAAGTTATAGCCGGTTTTTTTACTAATTTTGTCGGCTAGTCTGGTATTTGACACAATTCAGTTGGTTAAATTTTCTTTTTAAGCCCTTTTTTTTATTATGAGATATTACCCCCCCCCCTCATTTTTTTCGTGGAATCGCCTCTGTGTAAGATAAAAGCTTATTAGATCATTGAATTTTAAATGACATATAAACTGAAAGCTTAATCTATATCAAAAGCTAAAAACCACTGTTCACATTTAGCTAACTTTAAGATAGCTCTAATGAAAAATGTTATCACTGAAATTTACAGACTCTGCTGTTTCTCCGGTACCGTATAATTGTTTATTATTTACGCCGTTGTGATGGCGGTTAATCGCTTGTATATAAAATTAACTCAAGAAAGTTTTATTTTTATGTGTTATTATTATTTTATTGTTTTTACTGTTGTTCATTTTTTATTATTAATATTATTTCTTTTTTTTACCAATAATTTGATTTAATTTAATTTTAATAAGATATTTACTTATGATTATTTTCAAACAATTTGTAGTTTATCAATGACTTGATTGTAAGATCAAATCAAATATATTTTAAAATAAGTTATAACATCTTAGGGAAATTTACAATAGTAATATTACTAAAATAAAAATCATTTTTCAGAATTAACTGATTGAATGCTCAAAATTCAAAGTTTTCAATTTAAATATCAAAAATATACTGTTTTATACTTTAAAATTTAGAAAAACAACAACTTATTGAATTTGATAGAATTTTTTATTGAAGTTTTATTACTATTAGCAATAATCATGGTACAATGGTCAATTTTATTGTCAATCGTTAGCCATAAAGCATCATAATGATTGTTAAGAAGCATGAAACTTCATTAAAAAGTTCAATACCTTGTTAAACTTTTTCAATATTTTTAGGACATAATTAGTTTTAAAAGTATATACTGTTTTTCTGGATAATTTTAAATGGCCCTTACATACACCAGTATAAGTTTTTTAATAAAATGATGTTCCATATTTTTGTGGTTGTAAGCAATATAGTGGATTTTGGTAGAAAAAAGCAAAGAAATAAATAATTTTTTATTTCTGAGAGTCTTTTTTTACTGTCTGCCACTTTACAATAAATCAATTTTTTTAAATCTTTCTTCATAATCACACATTATTACATTCAAAAAAACTTTAAAAAACTATAACAAAGTAATGAAGAACCACCATTTTGTACCCTGATAGTATACCTTGCTGTCTCTAAAACTCATAACTTCTGTGTTTCTAATCTTTTACTTAAATAGTTAACTAATAACTCATTTTCTTGACCGCCCTAATCACTTACTTTTACCCCTTGATTTTTGTGACCCAAATCTTATCTCTGACACAAACTTGTGTTCAGTTTCTCTTTGTTCTCTTCTAGATAGTTCCTACCATTCTATGATCTCTAAAAATCTTTTATCTTATACTTCTTCGAACTTACCCTATCAATGTACTACATACTACTATCCTAAAGTTGACTACAATTCTTTTTATAATTTTCTTTGTGATGGTCCTTGGGCTGGTGTCTTTGATTTCCCAGCTGATAAATGCACCACCTCTTATTTTACCTTCTGGATCCAGGCAGGTATAGAAGCTTTTATACTTTCTCATTAGTTCTCAGTGGAGTTAGGTTTGACTTACTCTTATAAGTCAAACCTTATTCCACACCATGGTTTTTTTTTGTGCAGCTGCTATATAGTCATTTTTTTTCATATTTTTTTAAAAGGACGACTCTCTTTTTGGAACAAACAGATTTTTATTATCAAAAGAAATCATGTAAAAAGTTGCTTTCTGATGCTAAGATTCATTATTCCCAGTTTTGTAAATCTTCTACCTTATCTCAGAGGGTAAGCTCTAGAGACCTTTGGAAAATTTTCAACAGTATTATTAACAAAGGTAAGTCTAAAATTCCATCTTTAATTCATAGGTCTGATTTTATTATCTTTCCTAAGGATAAGTCAGAACCAAGACTTTAGACCTGCTTCAGAGCTGGACCCAGAGCTATCTTCAGTGTTTGCCCTGAGTTAGCTCAATCCTTGATATTTTGAATTATCAAAATGAGTATTTTTTGATATGAAAAAAAGTTTTATTTTAAATTAATCTGTCATTAAAAATGTCATTTAAAGCTTTATGATTTCTAAATGTAGCATTTTATAATATATTGTTATTAAATATTTTTCAGCTTTTAGATGGACTCACATAGAGGTTCAAGAAAAGCATTAGTCTGCAAAGAGCTAGTTAAGGTTATAAGATCAGTAGTAGTTAAGTACAAAAATGACATTACAAACTGTTTTAATGTCGATCCAAAATGTCTTCATATCCAAGTCAAACAGAAACAAGTAGCGAATGAAATAGTCAAGTTGCTGAAAGTCATCATTTTCAACACTATGCCACTGCAATAGTCTGTCCACTAGCTATGATTTTCAAAAAATTACTGGCTGAAGGCAGAGCTCCTTACCTATGGAAACTATTAAATTTGACTCCTATATTTAAAAATGGAAATCAAATGAAATGCTTGAACTACAGGCCAGTTTCTCTCACATTGGTACCCTGTAAGATAATGGAAAGAGAATTATGAAATGTTGTCTTAAAAAGAGGCTCTTCACGAAATCTCAACATAGATTTTTTTAATGACACAGCAATGACAACTTATTTACTAGAGGTTTGTGACATCTTAACGGAAGCACTATTTCATAAATATGCCATAGACCTGATTTACACAAACTAAAGCTTTTGACAAAGTACCATACAATGATTTCTTCTAAAACTTGATGCATATAGAATACATAGTCTAATCTTTTGAGTGAACAGTACGCATGACTTTACATTTGTCAAGGTTGAAAAACATAAGCTACTGCTTAGACCATTCAATTGCATGACCTGTGTCTAGTTGTAGTTTTATTGCATCATTTCCTGTTTTGATGACCCCTAAGATCTTACTGTCATCAGCATAAATCCTAATATGCACCATGTTTTCTAAATGATAATTTATTTAAATCAGAAGCAGAAGTGAACCTAACACTTGTGGAACTACACTATTGACATCAACCCATTCAGACTTGCTATTGCAGATAACCACTCTCTGTTTTTGTTTTTTTAACCAGTCAGTTACTCACTCCTGTTCTAAAGTCATTACTTAATTAAATTGTTCTACAGCTTGTGGTCTAAACAAAATTTCCTCAAAACCTCTCTAAGTATCAGCCAATTAGTCTATTTTTTATTGGTAGCAAGGTTTGAGCCTTTAATCAACAAATTCTAATGTCTTATCTTGAATCTAATGTCTTATCTTGTATCTAATAACCTACTCTCTGACTATTAATACTGTGATTAATAGCCAATAGCAAAACAAAGGCTATCTCTCTTGACATATCTTTACTGGATTTTTATAAAAACCCTGGGTTTTTATAAAAATCCAACTCAAATGGTTTTTTTAAAAACCTATCAAAATACCAAATTTTTATCATTGTATGTGTACAATATTTATTTTTTTTAATTTCATAAGTTCACCTCCCTATTGTTCAAGTGACCACTTTAGTCAAGGGAGCAACTCATTTTTAAAAATTGTTTTGTCTCAATCCTTAACATTACCATTTTTACTAACAAACACAATTATCAGTTAATATATTTAAACAAAGGCGCTGTGTGAGAAATAGATTGAGCACAGTAATTTCAGCAGAGGTAATTTGAACCCCAACCTTCTGATTGCGAGCCAAATGTTTTACCACTAATCTACTAGCACATAATACCTATAGTGCAAAAAGGGACTCCATCAACTATAAATTATGTTATTTAATTGCAATTAAAAACATGTTCAGATTATTTTTGACCAAAAAAAAAATCACTATATAAATTATTATGACAATTGAGTTATTCAAAGTTAGTAAGACAATATTAATGTTGCAAACTAGTTTTTTATACTAACATGCTCAATATATCATTTCAAAAACTAAGTTTACAACATGTAATTAACAAGTTTGCAATATGATGTTGCAACCTTGTAAATTATTGTCAATCAGGATGACTATAAACACACTGTTACATTTTACATCACTATTTTTTTTTTAACAGAATATTTTACTGTCCAGCTTCTTGAAAAATTATTGGTTTGATCAACATTATGCAGTAATTATCTTAATTTTCTTACTTTATATCATATTAGTATTTTTAAAATAGTAAGATTAGCTTTCATCGGTAAGCCAAGATTTTGGGCTTCCATCATCAATCAACAATCTTTATAAGAATGATCAGAAACAGGAAGTTCAGCTAATCTAACATGGGTATTTAGAACTTGAATAATGTAACAAATATTTAAAATATTTCTTTATACAATATTACATAAAATAATTTAGCAATTATATCCAAATGTTTAAGATTAAAGAGTAATGATTAGTCAATTCGTGATTATATCATAATCACAAATTGATAATGTTTCATAATGTTTTTATTTTTTAGATTATGGGGAGATTGGTTTTTGCAAATGGATTTGTGCCTAAGCTTTGATTGTTCTTGAAATATCTAAAATGAATTTGTTAATAACCATTACAGTGTCTTCACCACCATATTCTTTTTTTTTACTTGAAGATGTTTTACCAGCTCAGTTTTGCAACTAAATCAAAGTAACACAATATATAGCCCTATTGCGTGTGTTTCTTCACCTTTTAGCAAACTTGGTACTGATGTTCATTTTCAACCCGCTGTTCATAGTGACCCCTGTTGACGGTACATATTGTAAACTTGTAGCTAATGCAAAATATTCAAAACCTGTAAAATAGACAGATGAGCATTTTTACCAAAAAATCTTGTCCTCGTGAACTGTATACAAGTTTTCAACATGTTCTCTCATTGAATAAAACTTGCTTGCACATAATATAATTTTTTTTATGTTTTAAAGTTGTTTGCACTTAATAAGGACAAGTCTAGTAAACTGTATTATTATTATTTTTTTTTGCGTGACAACTTTCCATTTCTAGATTGTGAATAAGATTTAATAATTTTTATATATAGTGTTTTGCTTGTGGCTTTGTACTGAAATTTACAGTTTACAACATAAGCTTTAAATAATAAAAAATCAAATACCAATATAAAATGACATCTATAGAACGCTTGTTTGGAAATATAGACATTCGAGAGGAGAATAAAGATACTAAAAAACTAGTAATGTCTTGTACTTTGAAATTTAGTTAATAGAATAATTTTTATTTCCTTTATAAGTATTTAACTAATTTAATGTTTCAATACATATTTAAATAATATTTATACTAACTTGCTATATGTTTAAAATAATAATAAACAACCAACTTGCTACAAAAACAGATTGATTGGTTTTGGATATATTCTAAATACCATTTTGTATATAAATACAGTGTTTACAAGAGTAATTACAGCATAAAAGTTGCACTTGCTGATAATAGAACATTTATAAGCGTTAAAATCAGAGTTCTCAGTTGTAAAATAGGACATTTTTAAAAAACCCAAATATGCTTTGGGTTTTTTTGGGTTTTATAAGGTTTTTTGAAGGTGGGTTTTTTTGGGTTGGGTTTTTTTGCCAACTTTGTATCTTTATATATATATATTATCTTTATATATATATATATATATATATATATATATATATATATATATATATATATATATATATATATATATATATATATATATATATATATTATATATATATATATATATATATATATATATATATATATATATATATATATATATATATATATATATATATATATATATACATATATATATATATATATATATATATATATATATATATATATATATATATATATATATATATATATATATATATATATATATATATATATATATATATATATATATATATATATATATATATATATATATATATATATATATATAAGCAAGATCTAGCATTAAAAATAATTTATTTTTAATTTTAGATTACTATAATAGTTTTAGTAGTACAAAGTATGGCTGTTTATTTTGATTATAAAATTTTACCACATTATGAAGACAGCCATTGCAGCCTTACGTCTTGGCATAGTAACTTTCCTCTGCTTGCTGTTGGATTTGTTAGAGACTCCATGGGGTATGTGGCGCTTTATTTAGATGAGGTATGTAATATTTTTATAGTTGTTTAACTTTAGTTAAAATAACAGAAAGGAGTTTTAAAGAATCAAAATAAGTTTAAAAAATTATTTTAAAAATACTATGCATTATGATAATAAATTAATTAATAAAAATTCATTAAAAAAAGCAAATAAAAAGAATAATTATGAAGCGGAAGTGTATTTTAAGTTTGCATCATATTCCATAGAGTAGTACAGTAAATTGTTTTCTATGTTAGGCAACCTTTTCAGGATTGTTTTTTTGAGTTAAATAGTGCCACATATAATTTTTTTTTTTTTATTGTAGTTTAAATTTACTAATTATCAGGTTGTTAGCCAGCCTAATGGCACCGCATATAACGCAGAATTCCCAATTGGTTTAAAATTCCAAATGGTTCAAAAAAACCTTTATCAGGTTCATGTTAACGATGTTACGTTAGACTTGTAAAAAACGTAATGCACAACAAAGAAATGAATTAAGTTGTTTGAGAATAATGTTTTTTTTTTTTTTTAATGTGAAATAAAGCATTGTCATTAACAAGCAAGGTCATTCATATATAAGTTAAAATAAAATTTTATTTTTTAATTGACGTCAGCTATTCTTTATTTTAGATTTTTAATAAATTTTTATTTTTATTTATTCTTATTATTAAAAAACTCTTTATTTACATATTTACTGTTTATCTTAAGTTAAGGAAAGATACAAAAATCTTTATATATACTTTAAAAAAAGTTAAGGTTTTTTCATAAGGGAATATATACTTTCGGTAAACTTTTATACTTTCGGTAAACTTTTATGTAAATTTGCTGGTAACACCAGCAAATTTAGTTTACCGAAAGTATCAAAAATAAAACTTGCAATGAAATTTACCATTAATGTTATATTTGCGTGCAACATTAAAAAAAATCAAAAACAAAACTTGCAATGAAACTTACCATTAATGTTATATTTCCGTGCAACATAAAAGAGAATATTTAAATCTATATAAATTTTTATAATTTTTTTAAAATTTTATTTAAAAATACTAAAGTTTAATTTACAAAAAGCAAAATTTGTAAATACAAAAGTTATTATTATTTTTTTTAAAATTTACAAATACAAAATTTACTAGATATGAAAATTTGCCACTTGAATTTATTTGCTGTCCTTGTGCAGTAAATAAATCTCACTCTGACCCTTAGATCCCTTTGTTGTTTAAATTAATTCTAAAATAGCATATTGCAGCGAAAGTTCTAGTAACTAACATATTTACCCGAAATTGGCAAGCCAAGCAAGTTACTCATCTAAAAGCTATCGCACTATCGGTTAAAATAAATTTTTTTATTTATCCCTGTTGACATTTTTAAACCCTTAAATATCATATTTAATGCAATTTTAAATCACTAAAAATTTATCTGAAAATACATAAAATTTTTGTTTAATGTTAAATTTATAATATAAAATTTTTGTTTAATGTTAAATTTATAATATAAAATTTTTGTTTAATGTTAAATTTATAATATAAAATTTTTGTTTAATGTTGAATTTATAAAATGAATTAAAATATGAATATCTGTTAAAGAGTTCATAAAATTTTTTCAAAAAATATTTTAAAGTTTTTATTTTCAAAATACTTAAGTAGGGGAAGTTGTTTTTCCTAGAGCCGGATTTTTTCAATGCCAAAAATTAAAGGCCCCAGATTTGTCTAAAAACGGTGAAACTGATATGATCACTTCTTTATACTAATTACTTTACTTAATTGCAACACTTAAATAATTAACTAAATTGACTAATAGTTTTGAGCAAAATTGAAAAATAAGTCTACGGGTAAATTGGTAGTCCCAAAATAACTACAAAAAAAAAAAAAGAATTCTTCACCAAACAAAATTCAACAATTAACCTTGATATCAATTAAATTCTTTACACCTATATAGCCCTAAGTACAAGCAAATTATATGGCCTTAGGTACAAGAAATGATAGCCTCATGAAAAGTTTCAGCTATTAATGAACCCTGATTGAGAAGAAGTATATTGAAAAATGCATTTAGTACTTAAGTAACAAACAATATAATATACAAGAACATATAGAAACGTATAAAAAATTTCCTCTAGAATTGTAAAACAATATAAGATAATAACAGCAAAAATTTACTTTGGACATCAAAAGACATTTTCCGATTTTAACTCGCCGTAGCAATGCTCTCTGAGAATTAAAATATGATAAAAAATCAAAATTTTTTGTAACTAATTATCTGACTGAAAAGCATTACTTAGAACTTTATAGTTTTCAAATGAAGTGGGGTGGCCCTAGATAAAAGAGGCCCAAAATACACAACCTTCCTTTATTTAAAAATATATAAATTAAAAAACTTTCCATACAATATATAGTTTTTTTAGATTTATAATATAAAAATGAAAATAAATATAAAAGAAGAAAATATATGTATATAATCATTTAAATTTTTTAAAACTGTATTTAAAAGTAGTATTCATGACTAAAATAAATCAAAGTATCAAATTGATTCATTCAAAGTTTAATTGCAAATGATTTTCATTCTCCTTTCTTCTCTACTATATCACACAAAGAAGAGGTGCTGTATAAATATGATAAAGCTTAAGAAGATTGTTAAAAATGAAATAAGTTAAGTTTTTTTTAGCTTTTCAAATTTGACCGTAGCTAGTCCACAAAACCTAAATTATGAATATAAGGAAAACCCTGTATATAACCCTGTAACCCTGAAAGGTTAACCCTGTATAAGATTTTTAAGAAAGGTTAATACTCTGATCATATGTGTACTGGAGATGTTCTATTAACACTGGCAAGTAACATTTTTGTTGTTGCCTTGGTGACTATTTAAGTTACTTAAATTCAGCTTTTGGAATTAGGGTTGGCATTAGGCAATGCCAGCCTAATGCTAACCTAAAAGTGTTTGAGGTTGATAAAGAATCTCTGACCTCGCTTCTATGTCTTATTAAAAAATCAGGTCTGAAAGGGTTGGACTTTGTGGGAATTTTTTTTTTTTTATCATTACTTAAAATTTGAGTTACGTTTACGTCCTTTATGAGTTACGTTTTGCAAAGCTTTGTTCATTTTTGACCTCTAGCCTTTTATCACAAAATGGTAACTTTTTAGTAACAAGTCTCATATGAGTTGTCTCAAAACCACTAACACCTCTTCTAGAGTGTGATGGTCCCTTACTTGTGTTTTTACTAAATTTAGTAATTGATTCTTTAATTGTATGAATATATATATTTTTTAAATTTGGTTTTAGGAAAATGAAATTGATTATTAATTTAAAAATTATAAAAAATTGGTTTAAAACATATTAAATTTAAAAGGGTGAACACATTGAGAATTCGAAAATTGAAAGAGAATTTACAGTCAGTAAACTTTCATGGCATCCACATCGCAAAATTCTTGCAAGCGGATGGAAAAATGGTTGTCTTATTATATGGAATGAACATGCCAAAGAATGGAATGAAGCTCCAAAGTTTCATTTAACTGAGATTACTTGTATATGGTGGAATCGAACAGGATCTAGACTCATAACATCAGACCAGGTGTGTTTTAATACTTTTCAATATTATGTGTAAGTCCACATTTAATTGATGTTCTCACAACGTCCACATTTAATTTGAAACTTTTTTAAACTTTTTTAAATTTTTAAAAAGTTTTTTCTTATTATTTTTATTTTCAAATTAATGTAGGCTGGTTTAGTGTGTGTTTGGAAAATTGATCAGCGAGGCAAGTTTCAACAGTCTCCCATGTTTAAAAACGAGTTACGATCTAGTGTTGTTAGTGGTGTACTAAAAGTATCTGTGGGTTTGGATGTTTCAATGTAAGTTAAAAGCTTTTTTATATATTAGGGTAAAAATATATGAAATCATCCAGACCATGACACCCTTACGTCTCAGAATTTGTTTATTTTTACACCACTTACAGTCCATATCAAAAAAATAATAACTGAGAAAATTTTAGTTAAAAATACCAATGGGTTCCATAGACATTGTCACTTGAAATAATGCTGACTCAGCATTTTAGTGATTTTCTGAAGCGACTACAAAGCAACTTTGACATATAGTATCTTCATAATGGCTTGAGGAAATTTCCTAAAATTTGGAACTCTAATAGATTTTAACTTGAGGAATCCAAAAATAGCACTCTTAAGACTCGATTATCTCAAGAAATGCCTCATTTATCCAATTTTGTTCAAAATTATTGACTTGTAAATTAGTGATTTTTGGAGGTAAAATAAAGACTGTGGCCCAAAATCCTGAGTAAAAATTTTAATTGTATATCATTATTTCATCTTAGGTCTACTGAAAAAAATTAGATTCAAAATTAGAATTGTCTCTCTAATATGTGATCAAAATTTGCATTTAAAAATGGTGTCTTTTTAGAAAAATTTAATTTTTGTAACAAAAGCAATTAAAATATTTTTTAAAACATTTATTTGAATAAAACATCAAATAGTGTCATTTATTGAATAGTTTAGGACATTTATAGTCATGGGCCAAGGGAGATACCCTCCACTCCCACGGGAGGCCCCTACGCCCCCTCCCCCAATCTCCCTAGATTTTTTTTTTTTTTTTTTTTTTTTTGCATAAAATGAATAAATAATGCAAAAACATACAATTTAATTTTAATTTTGAAAAAAAAAATTTCATTATTTCAAATTGGTGACTTAAAACCTCCTTTTATATAAAAAACAAACATAAGTTTTGTTTTGTTCTTTTTAAAGGTATTTACTTGTTTGTATTTTCTTAAAAAATTACTTTTAATTTTATAATTTCTATATAATTTTGTTAGGTAATAAATAATAAAAATAATTAATATGGAGAAATGTGACATTGGAAAAAGTCTTAACATTGATTGCCACAAAACTGGATTTTCAAGAAAACAAGGTTTTGTTCAATTTAAAGATTTTCCTTGTGAAAAACAAGAAGAAATAATATGGCGAGCAAATTTAAAGGAAAAATATAGTTCAATAAGAATTTTATGTTGTTATCATGAGCAATTCTATGGAAAATATTTTTAGAGAAATATTTCTAGAGAAATATATTTAGAGAAAATATTTCTAGAGAAAAATTACAAAGTGTTGCAATCCTTTTGGAATACACAAGGAAAGTAAAAAAATTGCTATAAAAGGTAATCTTACCTTATTTACAACAGAATTGATATGGAAATTAAAAGAAAACAATTTATTATTTATAAAAAGTTTTGGTAGTTTCAGTTATTTTAACAACGTAAAAGTAAATTTGTTTTTTAGGTAATATAAAGATTTTCATAGACATGGCAAACTATTTGCAAAAGAATAATGTTTATGTAACCCCAGGTTGGAAATTCTGCAGTAATTATTACAAAAAAGCAATAGAAACTGATTAAGATTTAAATTCACAGGAAGAATGGGAATCAAAAAGTGAGAAAAAAATTAAGTTAGATACCACTATAGAATTGCTTGGAATCTCACCGGTCAAACTAAAAAGTCTTTCAAAACACAGCAAATTGCCTGTAGCAAAACAAAAGTTTGAGAACACTATTGACAGAGTTGCAAAAATGGTCTCATTAGCATATAATATTAAAGAAACTTTTTTAACAACAGAAATAAAAAGCCCCATTTTAAACAACAACATTAACAATGACCATGATCTAGACATTTTAATGTATGAAATAAAAAATAAAATTTCAGAGACTGACTCTTATCGCCATAAGGTGCAAATGTTAACACTCGCACCAAAATCATGGACACGTAAAAAGATATCAAGCTACTTTGAAGTGTCTGAGTATCTTGTTCGAACAGCAAGAAAAGTTAAAAATGAGAATGGAATTCTATCATTACCCGGGAAAAAAACTGGAAACCCACTTTCACCAGAAACAGTTAATTTAGTGATTAACTTTTATCAAAGTGATGAATTTTCAAGAATGATGCCAGGAAAAAAAGATTATGTAAGTATTAAGAAAAATCAACATGTTCAAAAAAGTTTATTGCTACTCAATCTTAATGAATTACATGTTGCATTTAAAAAAGACTACCCTAACGTCAAAGTCAGTTTGTCAAAGTTTTGTACTCTTAAACCTAAATGGTGCATTACAACTAATGCGTCAGGTACCCACAATGTATGTGTTTGCATACATCACCAAAATACAAAATTTCTCATTGATGCCATTAGATGGAATAAAAGTTATAAAGATTTCATGGCATTGATTGTTTGCTCTCTTGAAAATGCAGAATGTATGTTGCATCGATGTAACCAATGTCTTGGTATTGAAGCGTCAAAAAGTTTTTTAGTGCAAGAGTTTATGGACCATGAGCATGAAGAAGATGTAGTATTTAAGCAATGGCAGAGTACAGATCGTACAACACTACTTTCACAGTCATTGCCACTAGATGAATTTATTGATTTATTATGTGACAGTATTGACAACCTTACCACTCATTCATATATTGCAAAAACACAATTTAGATACTTAAAAAACTGTAAAGAAAATCTTAACCAAAATGAATGCTTAATTTTAGGAGATTTTGCTGAAAACTATCAATATGTTTTTTAGGATGAGGTTCAAAGTTATCACTGGAGCAAAAGTCAATGTTCACTTTATACAGTTGTACTTTATTTTATAGAGAACAAACTTCTCAAACATAAATCTTTGTGTTACCTTTCAGAAGATGTTGATCATGACACAGGATTTATTTACAAGACTCAGGAAGATATAACTAGATATATCAAAGAAAATCTACCTGATGTATCAAGTGTGAAATACTTTTCTGATGGTTGTGCAGCACAATTTAAAAATTTTAAAAATTTTATCAATCTTTGTCATCACAGTAAAGACTTTGATTTAAATGCTGAATGGGTATTTTTTGCTACCAGTCATGGTAAATCCCCCTGTGATGGTATTGGTGGGACTGTTAAAAGAGTAGTATGCCAAGAAAGTCTAAAACAAATAACTACTGGGCAGATTTTAGATGTTAATTTAATGTACTCCTTTTGTAAAGCCAAGATAAATGGAATTTATTTTAAGTTATTTTCTAAAGAAGAAATTGATCAAACACGAGCACAATTAAAAAAAAGATATTTAGGTGGAAAAACAGTTCCTGGCACAAGGATGTATCATCATTTTATTCCAATTGCTCCAAACACTATAAGTTATAAAAAAATAAGTATTGATGCATGCACTGAAATATTTGATATCATTCCAAAAAGCAAACATTATGCAGATATTTCATTAAATATTAAAAAAATGGATTATATTGCATGTTTTTATGATGGATTTTGGTGGGTAGGGATTGCTGAAGATGTAAGTGAGCTTGATATAAAAGTCAGATTCATGCATCCACATGGACCAGGTAAAAACTTCTTTTGGCCAATAAGAACTGATGAGTGTTGGGTGCTCAATTCTGAAGTTATATGCCTAATTTCTACACCCACAACAATATCAGGTCGTACATACAACATAACTGATTTAGATTTGGAGAATATAAGCTGTTGGTTACAAAAAAAAATTAATTATGCTTAAAATAATTTTGTTTTTATTTTATTTACCTAATTTGTATTTTAAATGTCTTTTATTTTTTTCAAATCCTTGGATTGTAGGCTGAGAAGGAGGGGTGGGGGTTTTAATAAATCACAAATCACTCCCATCTTATTATGTCAATGACTATATTAGTCTAAAACTACATAAAGATATTTATTGTCAATATGTTTTAAAAATATTTTAAAACGTTTCTTTTTGAAATTTATGACTTTAAAATCGTAAAAAGATCTTTGAAATAAGAGTATTTATCGATTTGAAGTAACGCAAATAAATCGTTTCTCAAACTTAAACTGAAAAAATATGGGCAGAGGGCCTCCCGTGGGTAGGGAGGGCATCTCCCTTGGCCCATGACTTTAAATGTTTATTTAAATTTAAACTAGTCAATAAATAACACTATTTAGTGTTTTATTCAAATAAATGTTTAAAAAATATTTTAATTGCTTTTGTTAATTTAAATTTTTCTAAAAAGACACCATTTTTAAATGCAAATTTTGATCATGTAATAGAGACAATTGATGAATCTAATTTTTTTCAGTAGACCTAAGATGAAATAATGATATACAATTAAAATTTTTACTCGGGATTTTGGGCCACAGTCTTTATTTTACCTCCAAAAATCACTAACTTACAAGTCAATAATTTTGAACAAAATTGGATAAATGAGGCATTTCTTGAGATAATCGAGTCTTAAGAGTGCTATTTTTGGATTCCTCAAGTTAAAATCTATTAGAGTACCAAATTTTAGGAAATTTCCCCAAGCCATTATGAAGATACTATATGTCAAAGTTGCTTTGTAGTCGCTTCAGAAAATCACTAAAATGCTGAGTCAGCATTATTTCAAGTGACAATGTCTATAAAACCCATTGGTATTTTTAACTAAAATTTTCTCAGTTATTATTTTTTTGATATGGACTGCAAGTGGTGTAAAAATAAACAAATTCTGAGATGTAAGGGTGTCAAAAGTTATTTTTTTTGGATGATTTCATATATTTTTACCCATTAGTAACATTTGGTTTGGCATAACTTATATAATTTTTTTTGTTGAGATTATTATTCGCTTGTTTACATACATACATACATACATACATACATACATACATACATACATACATACATACATACATACATACATACATACATACATACATACATACATACATACATACATACATATACATACATACATACATACATACATACATAAACATACATACATACATACATACATACATACATAAATACATACATACATACATACATACATACATACATACATACATACATACATACATACATACATACATACATACATACATACATACATACATACATACATACATACATACATACATACATACATACATACATACATACATACATACATACATACATACATACATACATACATAAATACATACATACATACATACATACATACATACATACATACATACATACATACATACATACATACATACATACATACATACAGGCAGTTTGAACTGAAACACTTATTTTATATATTAAACATAGGGGCACAATTTACCTATAGTTTATTTTTAGAATAAAAGTTTTTTGTAATATATTTTTGCAAATTTTTTACCATAAAACATAGAAATATTTTGTGCCGATTAAAAAGCATTTTTTAATAAGCAGTTAGTTAATTAGACCCTAATTCCGACGGCTGATATACGAAACTATAAAGGGCTTAATGTAACAACTTTTTTATGTTTAAAACACAATAAAACACTTGCTATATCTTGCTTTTTCTTTTGGGTGAAAATTTATTTAATTGCTTTTTTTTGTCAAAATTCAAAGTTCCAGTAACTTTTGTATTAAGAACAAAATGTTTGTAAAATAAAAAAGTTATAACATTTCTTATAAAACTGATATACATTTCCTTACTCCAGGGACTTGAAAATTTCCAGGAGACTTAAAATTTTTAAATTTCAAATCTTTTTTTGAAAAGGCTTTTAAATGTAGAAGGTAGAGGTTAGGGTGGTCCATAAAACAACTTTTTTGAGAAAAACCTGCTGACACCCCCTAAATGTGTTTTATCTAATGCAAAAACACTAGGTTTAAAATTTTTTTGAACAAAAATTATTTTTAGGGGTAGCTCAAGGCCCTCAAAAATTTGACGGGTCCCTAATATTTTGAAAAAAAAACTTTTTCTAAAGTATGTCAACCTGGTACTCAAAAGAAGCGATATTGTATAAAAACTTCAAAAATAATAATCATTTTACATAAAAAACATGCCTAAAAAAAATTATTCTCAAAAAACCTGAAAATATTGACTTTTTTTATTTTCAGCTTAAAAACAATAGTTTTTATGCATTTATACCTAAAAAAATTATTTTTATAAAAAATTATTATCATTTTTAAATTTTTTATATAATTTTGCTTATTTTGAGTACCAGGTTGACATACTTTAGAAAAAGTTTTTTTTTCAAAATATTAGGGACCCGTCAAATTTTTGAGGGCCTTGAGCTACCCCTAAAAATAATTTTTGTTCAAAAAAATTTTAAACCTAGTGTTTTTGCATTAGATAAAACACATTTAGGGGGTGTCAGCAGGTTTTTCTCAAAAAAGTTGTTTTATGGACCACCCTAGTAGAGGTGAAATATTATTAGCATTGTTTCTGAGAATATGAGCCAAAATACTTGCTATAAAGATGAGTATTAAAGGGATCCCAAACTCCCGACACATGTTGTGTTCATATTAAAGATAATGTTAAAAAAAAAATTTTGAACCAAGTTTTTTTGATTAAAAATAAATAATGAATGCATACCGTGAAAAACAAATGTTGTTGTTTTTGCCGAAGCTCGCCTTCTCCATTTTTTTCAATAAATCGGAGTCTTCAAATTATGCGTGGCAATCTACAGACTTTGGCAATTCCTTTGAAGCGCATTTAATTCATAAAAGTTTTAGTATTTGACGTCAAGGTAGACTTTTAACAAAAGGAAAGTGTAATTAAACTAAGCTGCGTTTTTCTACTGTAGTATTTTTTTAATATATAGCAAAACAAATTTATTTGTATTATTTTTCTAAACATTGCAAAAAAAAATTTGTAAAAAGAAAAAATGATAAATTATTTTTATTTTATAGGAGCAACTTGTTTTTTACAGATATCTTAATAATTTTTCGATTTATATATCTTACTTATATTTCTTTTGTTTTTAAATTAAAACAAATATTAAAGCTTTACTTACGAATCTTATGATTTTCATACGAGTGTTTAACATTATATAGAACGTTATGTATACGTTCTATCATTTTTGTGCAAGAGAGCGCAGTATTATATATTCTGAATCTTACTTATTTTTATTTAAACAATCGGAACTTTTTTCTAACTTCTCTGGTTATTTTTACGCTATGATATTTTTTGTTTTCCCGTTGAAAAAAAGTATTAACAATTAATTTCATAAACCGACAGTATTAATTAGAGATGAGTTGTTAACTTTTTTTATTATAAAAATTTTTTGATTACGCTGATTTATTTTAAATTGCTAAATTTGCTAAATTGGATACGGATAAAAAGGAAATATCATTTTATTTTACATTTGATTTTTGATAATGAAACTTTTAAAATGTTGGCAACTCCATACCAATTAGAACCTGTTAAGGTTATGAAAAAAAATACAAGAATACACTAAACAATACAGTTGACAGTAGTATCAGATATGCAAATTCGTGAAAGGATTTATGAGATCTTGGTTTTGCATTAAAAGTACAATTAATAACAACAAAAATCGGCATTATAAATTTTGAGTATTAGTTTACTGTTCAATATTTTATAACCATCAAATAAAAACATTAAGTTTGTATATTTTCGCCCGTTTTATACAACTAATATTTAACAAAAATACGGACAAATTATTTTTATATAACGCAATAATTAACACATTAATTAATGGCAATAGTTCAAGATAAATGGTAATTTAAATTGTCAAAATGTCATAACGCGCAATGAAAAACATATTATATTAGGTATCTCCCAATTTGTATCGTATTTGGCATTTGTCTCTTCACATGAAAAATTTTAAAACACAACAAATACAAATTTTCAAGCAATTTTCTCTTCCAATTTTCATTTATTCAAAGAAAAGTTACTATTAAACTTTTATTTCTCTCATCTAAAAAAAGAACGAGTGACGCAAAAAAAAAAAAAAAAAAAAAAATTCTATACAACTCTTTTTTTCATTCGAAGTTTAATTACGCGAAACTTTTCTTTCTCTTTTGTTCTACTCTTTTATAAAAAGAGCGAGCGATGAATTAAAAACTTTTCTTTCTTAACATAGATTTATACTTAGAGATAAAATTAAATTAGAAATAAAGCAATAATGAACAAAGCAACTAACAGATTAATCTGGGACTATTTTTAATTTAATGAAAATAATCAACATATTCAACAGCAATTATCAAATAAACAACACAATATCGCATAATTTTAGGGGCTTTTTATTTTTATTGCTTAGTCGTTCTAAATAATAAGTAAATTTAGTTCAATATTTACAGTTGCAATATAATAAAGAAATGATGTTTTAATGTTGAACTTTTTATTTAATTATTTATTTTTTACCTACATATGTTATAAAAACTTTTAAACCCCCGTCATTAAAATAATTTGTTTTAAATATATTTCAAAATGATTATTCAAACTAATTTTTTTCGCTTGACTTCCCGAACTTCATGCAAAGCAAATTGAGACGAAATATTATCTAACCAAATAAAAATGCTTTTACTAATTTTTTGCGGGTAATTAATGTAAAACATTTTTTGAGTCTTGATTGAGATAATAAATATTCATAATTTATAAACATTAAATATATAGCACAATAACAATTTATAGCAACGAAGCAGCATAAAATATTTAAGGTTTTTGATATCTTTTTAAATATTAAAAGTAGGAAAAAAAAAACTAAACAAATAACTAAAAAAACTTCGACTAAAAATAAATAAAAATGTTTCCAGAGTTTCTTTTGTTAAAAGTCTACCGTGACATCAAATACTAAAACTTTAATAAATTAAACGCGCTTCAAAGGAATTGCCCAAGTCTGTAGATTGCGACGCATAATTTGGAGACTCCGATTTATTGAAAAAAAATGGAGAAGGCGAGCTTCGGCAAAAACAACAACATTTGTTTTTCACGGTATGCATTCATTATTTATTTTTAATCAAAAAAACTTGGTTCAAAATTTTTTTTTTAACATTATCTTTAATATGAACACAACATGTGTTGGGAGTTTGGGATCCCTTTAAAGGATTTAAAGCTTGGAAAAGTATGTAAAATAGTTTTTTCAAGGTGCTATTTGGAGAATTACCATCTTTTATAAACTAAGGTACCTGAAATGACTGTGTCTTAAAAGTTTTTGTTATTACTATTTTTTTTTTTTGACATCTTTGCTTCCAACAAGGCTGCAAGTAACCACTATTAGAGTTGGAAGTTACTGGAAGAAAAATGATGAAGTTTATAAAACAAGATAACAATTGATTTGAAATCTTAAAAGATTGCAAATTATATGAATCAGGAAAAGCAAGATTTGCAGTAGAAGCAAATTCCAAAGAACTGATGTTCGAGGAAAAAAACTAGATGAATTAGAGTTTTTGAAGCATTTAGGAAGTCACAGAAAAAGGGTAAGACTTAATTGAATGACGAGTAATATAAGAAGTAACATGAGAATGAATTTTAGCAGATTGCACAAGAGACAGTAGTTCTTTAGAGCAGTGCATTTTTTTTTTTTTTTTTTTTTTAGAATTGTAGAAAAGAGAAAGAGAAGCAACATTACGACAATGTGATATTAGTTAGAGGTTGGCTGCAAGAGCAGGTCTAATTATGTTTACAATGCATTTTTGCACCTAGTCTAAAATGGGAATCATTTGAAGATCTGCCCCAGCTATGGCAGCAGTATTCCATACAAGAACAGATTTGAGATTTATAGAGATAAAGAATAGAATCCGGAGTAAGAAAGTGTTGAGCACAATAAAGAGATGCAACCTTAGCAGATGCTGGTTTTGTAATGGATTTTATACATCGTGTTCGAGAAAAATCGGAAGTAAGAGTTAATCCTAGAAGATGAAGGATAGATAACTCATTGAGTACATTACCATTCATAAATATAGGAAAATCTAATGTATTGCGATAACAATTGGCTGAAAAAAATTGGGTTTTATCTGAATTAAAGTTCACCAGCCACTGTGAGCCCCATGCTAGAGCAAAAGTGAGATCTTTTTCAAGCTCAAATGCAACCTCCAAGCAATCAGATAGTATCGGCTTCTTATTAAGACAAGAATAAATGGTGATATTAGCGAACAAAAAAAAAAGGTGGGGTACCTTAGATGTGAGAATTTCTGGAAGATTGTTGATGTAAGTTAAAAAGAGTATAGGGCCAAGGGTAGAACCTTGTAAAGGATAGAACTTTGTAATGCAAATTAATTCGGATTGTTGTTATTGTATGCAACCTTATATGTTAATTTCATAATCTTAAAAGCACAGTTGAACTTGAGTGATTGCAGTAAATGCAGCAGTTGATAAAATACCTATGTTTGTCATAGGAAAATTTAAATTCCCTCTCTGTTTCAATGGAGTTGAACCCTAACATTGCAGATACTGAAAGCTGAATAAAAGCTGCATGGGTAGTGTTTTGTTTGAAGATTTAATACAATATTTACAAAGGTGAAGAAAGTTGCACTTATTATAGATAACTGCCAAACACATTGGAAAATTATTATTCTAAAATCTAAGGAGCTCTTTTTCTAACCACTGAATATAAAATCCAAACAATGGAGAAAAGAGTTTTTATGCTTTTTGAAATCTTATTGCGAATCTTTAACTTTGCAAAGATTGGTTTTAGCTAAGTTTCTTCTTTCATACATGTCTACTTAATAAGAGATAGAACAAGTGAAAATACAATTTGCAATTGCAGTTTTCATCAATTTTTGTAAAAAAAAAATTGTTGTGTACAAGTTTTTTGATATATCCAGTTCAATATGTAAAATTAAATTTTGAATATGCTATTTTTGTTACTATAATTGTTATTATTTTTATTGTTTTTACTATGTTGCCAATTTATGATTATTAATAATGTTATTTTTCAGAGATATTACTGCTGCTGCAAAAGCTGCAATTAGTGGTAATAAAAATGCTCTCGATTTGTTTGACATGGAAAAGAGTTCAAGTTTTAGTAATATTGAAGAAATACAGCTGTTTATTGCTACAAAAGATGGTATGACTGACATAAATGTTTTCAATTTACTAATAATTTTACAATTGTTGTTAATATCTGTGTGCAATAAGAAAATTGAAATAATTAAGAAAACTAATTTTTTTAAATATTTTAAGCTATGTATTATTTAAAAGGCTTGTACATTATTCAAACAGTGGATTATTCATAATCATACGCTTTTTACTAGGTTTTTTTTCTCAACATCTTCGCTTCCAACAAAGCTGCAAGCAACCACTATTAAAGTTGGAAGTTACTGGAAGAGAAAAGATGAAGTTTATAGAGCAAGATAACTATTGACAGACAACTTAAAAGATTGCAAATTATAAGAATCAGGAAAGCATGATGAAGGACGCGAATTCCAAAGAACTAATGTTGGAGGAAAAAAACTAGACAAATAAGAGTTTTTGGACCACTAAGGAACAGTCACAGAAAAGGATGAGACTTAATTAAATGACGAGTAATATGAAAATAAATTTTAATAGATGGCACAAGAGATGCTAGCTCCTTAGAGTAGTGCCTATAATAGTATTTCTAGACAAGAGAAAGAGAAAGATAGCCTCAACCTCTCCACCTCCATCTAATGTACAATAAAAACTATCGGTTATTACTGTTAGTAAATCAGTAATAGAATGAGAAGATCGAAATCCATATTGATGATCAAAAAGTAAGTTATTAGATTCAAGATGAAAGATTAAGTGTTTGTTAATAAAGATTCAAAAACCTTGCTTATGATAGGTAAAAGACTAATGGGATGGTAGTTAGGCGTCAAGAACTCAACTGATCTTAACTCTTGGTCAACAACTGAGTGTGTAACCAAGGTATTTTTCTTCTTAAGTGGAAAGATATGCCATACTTTTTTTAGTATGCTCAACTTGATTTTTTCCATATCTGACTGTCATCCCAATATACTTTCTTATGATAGACTTCACAGATTTTTGATTGAGTTTTCGAAGGAGAAGTTTTTGTCTCTAAAAAAAACATGTTACTAAATACAAGTCTCTAAAAAAAAACATGTTACTAAATGTAAAGTTTTGGTATAATAGATAATAAAAAAAGTTGAACCTTATTTGACATTAAGAGTTTGACTGACTGCTAAGCTTCAGATGGAGTTTCTATAACATCATCAATGCCATCATTAATGGATGAATGAAAAAATGTTGAATGCTTGAGTCTTTTTGTTTGTTCAATAATTTCATTATTTGATGAGAACAATTATGGGGACATTATCAGCCCTTCAAGAACTCATTCTTGCTTGACTCATCATTCTTCGAAGTCTTATCCTTTTACTGTACTGTCCCAGCATGCTCTAAAAACTTTTTCCCTGCACTTCAACTCTTTGAAACCTTCTCCCATCTTCATGTTTTCTTGATTCATACAATCTGCAACCTTTCATGTCTTCTGTCAACTTTTCCCTGCCTCTTTATGTCTATTCTTTTTTCGTTTTTTTTTTCTAGTAACTCCTAACTTAATATTGGTTGTTTGCAGCCTTGTTGGGAGTAAATCAGATTAAATTAGAAATATATATATTCAGGAACCAGAAAATGCTTGAAGAGTTATTTTGATAGCTGGCATCATGCCATTGAATGTTGTCAAAATTTTCAATGCACTGTTTCATTGAGTTCTGACGTTGAAAATCGAAATTTAGATTTTATTTCTAAAAGATTAAGCGTTTTCTTCAAGCTCTCTGACTCATTTAAGATTATGTTTGAATTTTTTTACAACAGTTTGCACATTTTCGAGATTTTTTATACTAGACAAAGCAGGATCATACTCAAGTGCTGACTCATCTCTATTTTCTTCTTCAGAATTCAATTCAGTCTTTGTCAGAATCAATGCTGAAGGTCATTAATTTAATTTTTCAACTTTGACATTGTTTTAGCATCACATTTATCACCGATTATGATCACTTTGATTGTAAGTGTTGGATCCAAAAATATGGATGTTCAAAAATTTAATTTGTTTAAATTTTGCCTTATCACTCACTACAAAAATTTTTTTCTATTGGATTTTAACAGTGTTATTTCTTTAATTACTTTGTCCTTCACATACGTTACTAAGCTATAAATTGTCTGAGGAACTTTTTCAACATTTTTTTGGGACCTTCAAACTTTCAATCAGCTTTTGCACTAATCGATTCACAATTTGGTTAAAACTAAGTCCCATCTATCTGATATCTATCTAAGTCCCAGATCTGATGCTAGCTTGGCAACACGTTTTTTGAAGTTTTACTTGAGTAAGATTTAAGTTACGTAGATTTAATTATGTAACATTTTTAAATGTATTTCTATCAGAGCTATATTTGAAAATGGATCCTTATGAGACAATTTATACTGAGGGCTCTCCTTTAATTAAAACAATGCAACTCTTCTCTTATTAAAAAATTTTTTTTGATGGTTTTCAATATATTTTAGTAGTTTCAGTTTTAATATTTTTCACATTCATACTCTTACTATTCTGAGACCAAGATTCCATGATTGAAAAATGACTGAGGTTTCCGAGGCGAGCAAGTTCTGAAAGTATATTCCAATGTTTTTGGATTTACACCACTGCAATTATTTTTTTAATATTGCTTTCTTAATTAGGACTTTAATTGCAATAGCTTTAATTTGAGTGCGTATACTGCTGTATCTTTTAATATTAATTGCTCTTGTTAAATAAACATATTTTTTTATATTATTTTTTTTATAATCGTATGATATTTTGAAAGATACACTTTTAATTCTCATCATTTTAAGTTTTTTTAAATTAAATTTTCAAATTAGCTCAACTTGTTTTATAAATTTTTATTATAGGTAATGTTTACTTCTTGGATGAAAAAGGAAAATGCAAATCGTGTTTTAAAGTGGATTCTTCTATTTTATATTTACTATACTACGAGAATCAAGATGTTGTTGTTACAATTACTGATGCTTTATTCCTGACTCAGCATTCATTAAAAGATGGAAACTACAAAGAAATATCTAAGGCAAACTTTAAATATTCAGTTTGTTATTTTTAATATAAAGTTATAATTTAGACAGCATAATTATTTAATCTAATGTAATTACTAAACTTTGTGAACTATACTATTTTTATAAATAAGACTTCTATTATATAGTTTTGCTTAAATTAAATAAATTTGCATGATTAATAGCATTGATTATATAAATAGTATTACAAAAGTTTGCATAAAAAAGAAGTATGCATAAATATAAAGTGTGCAGAAAAAAAGTAGTCCTCAGAGATACTGAGAAAAAATAACGTAAAGTTGTAGAAGAAATAAAGAAATGTTATAAAATGTAGAAAAAAGTTTGAACATGCAGAAGACATCTTTTAAATGCTTGGTTAAAGGTAAAACAAGCTGTATATAACAAATAACTTTGAGATGTTTGGTTTCAAGGACAAAAAAAAAGTAGTGTTTTGTGTTAAAAAGCCAATGGTCAGGAAAAATAAGGATGCCTTCAAATAAGTCTGAATTAGGGTTAGATTAAAAAATACTTTCAAATGGAGATAAAAATGATGAAAAAGGTTTTGAACCAGCAGAAGTTAACTAATGGTGAATATATATAAATATAACTTGTAACCAAGTGAAATCACTTATTTAGAGGGTTTAGTAAAGCAAGGCTTTTTGTACTTTTGATGTATTGGCTGTGTTAAAGGCTTCTAGAGATGTGGGTATACAGTATTTTTGTAAAAAGTTAATCTAAATTCCATTTTAAAAGTTTACAAAAGTTTTTGTTTTAGATTTGCATAAAAAAAAATTTCTGGGATGTTCATAAAGTCAAATACTCATCTATGCAATATACAGATTAGTTTTAGGCCTGGAAAAGGAAAAGCAGATGTAATATTTATTGTTAGAGAAGTTTAAGAAAAGTTTTTAAGGAATAGTTGTACTAAGTAAATTTTTACTAAGTTTTACTACTTTTACTAAGTTTTACTAAGTAAATTTTTGAAGAATAGTTTTCATTATTGAAAAGACAGAATGAAAGCAAAAGGGTTTTGGATAAACATGAAGAAAACAAAAGTTATGAAAGGGTTTTGGATAAACATGAAGAAAACAAAAATCAAGAATGAGCAAACAGAAAATTCTGGAAAGTAATTAAGTGAAATTGAAGCAAACCCCATTGTTTATAGTGTTTGTAAGCAGTGTGCTTTTAATATTGTTGGTTTTGAGTTTTAAAATATGTGTATTTAATGAATAGAGCGAAAAATTTAATGAATAGAGGAAAAAATTTAATGAATAGAGGGAAAAATTCAAAAAAAGAGATTTAAATTATTAGTGGTTGAAAGTTTGAGTGTTGGAATTTATTAGTTATTTTATAGATATAATTTGATTAGCTTGTAAGGCAGAAGGATCCAAACAATTTTTCAAATTTCAATTGAAAAATTATTTGAATAAGAGAATTTTAGAAGACTAAAATTCTTTTGTTCTAATAGATTTCTTTTTAAAAAAATTTCCTAAAAGCAACTTATGTTTTTATAGAAAATGTTCGATCTTGATATCACTTTAAATAAAATATAAAAAAATGGTATTACTTTTTAATATTCTATTCAAGATTTCTTGTTAAAATAATTTTTAGTTAGAAACTTATATTATGTGTTAACAACATTTAAGATATAATTAGAAACAATTACATGGCTAAATTTTGCGTTTCTCTTAATATATTGAGTAAATTTAATAGTTGAGTTACTGTAAGTTACCCAAATAACTTAACTGGTTGTTTTGATTTAGTTAAAAGGTAAATTTACTGTGATGTACTTTATCCATATATAGAAATCAAACTAAATATAATATTAAAATAGCATTGGCTTCCACGTAGAGATAACAAAAATATTTTTTTAAAGAAAAAACTAATTGCTAAGGTGTGAAAAGCAATCGCAATACGCTTAATTCAAGCCCTGTACATGTTATTACCACATTTTGTATTTATTTATTAAAACTTTACATTTTATCGGAACAAATTAAAGCAATATTTGAAAGTAATGGATATAATTGAGTAACTTTTCTTGTTATTGTATATTTTAAAACATTTTATACATAACCCTTCATCACAATCCAGACAGTATTATCTTGTCTTTTTTTTATATTCTTACTTAAAGACCTACTCAATGTACTTTGCATTGGTGAGTAAGCTTTTCTTTACTAGCCCTATGAGGTATTGGTTCCAATAAATGTCCACCAACCAAACAATGGCAACATTAAAGATCTGTTGGCATCCTGAAAGTTGCTGTTTTATTCCAATAATTTTTTCCACAAGTTTTAATCTAAACTGCTAATGTGTTTTTGCACTTCCCTGCTTTGTTTAGATAAAAATGTATTCAGAGTTGTTTGTTTTAGAAGGTGCAAAAACACTTTATAATAATATTTTCAGCACTTTTTTATCACAGGATAGTTAGTTAGGTGTTAGTTAACTCTATTGATACCTCCCATAGAATTATTGTAATTGTTGACTATTTTCAGAATTTTTTTAACAGCTTGTCTTTTTGCTATTTCTACCATTTATGTTGATAAAAAGGTGATGTCTTTTTTGTCCTTTCATATAACCTTTTACACTTCGGTATGCACAAACTTCTTTCTTTAATTTCTTCTGTAGAACTTTTTGAACAACTTTTCTATTTAATCTCATAGTTTTAAATGTGTCAGTTTTTATTTATAAGAAAATATTAGTATTAGGAAGGTATAAAAAATGTTTGCAGTCGGACAGTCCCATGTTCAAAATAGGTTTCATTAGAGCTATTACAATTTGTTAACCCATTTGATAGTCTGTATAACTTTTCAAATAATTTTCCTTTTCCGGAATAAATTCAGATTTGGATTCACATAATATCACTGTCATATGTCTGTTATTATCTGATTTACTAATAAATATATTATTTTCACGTTTATGATCTGCACAAAATACTTTAGGCTAAAAATAAAATCAAACTGCTTATTTATATAAGTATGAATATTGCACACATATTTTTTATTTACTAATTTGTAAATGAAATTTTAACAAAATTACAAAATATAAAATAACAACACTCATTGATAAAACACTTAGTAACACTACAAAACACTTAGTAACACTATAAAAAAAGTGAAACAAAAAAACTAAAGTCTTGTGGTATATACTGTTATCTTCATGTGTTATGTTATCTCAATGTGTTATGTCATCTCAATCATTTCAAACAACAAACTGCGCTACAAGTTAAAACAAGATCTGCCTGAATAAAACTAATATTTTGATTGTAAGAAAAAATGTGTATTTAAACATATTTCATACAATCAATAAATATGATTATTTTATTTTAAAAAAACAAATCGAATACATAAATTTATATATTTTTATAAAATATCTTTTACAAAATTTTTTTCTTTATTTTTTTTAAAATACTTTTTATAAAAGATAGATTAATTTAAAATTTATCCTTTGACTATTGAGGAAACAAATATATTATTTTATTTTTATTTGTAATAATATTTATTACAATAAAAAATTATTTTATTTTAAACTGTTATAATTTTTTACTAAATCACACAAATTTTTTGGGAATAAATTAAAATTATACTATCGAAAACATTATTTATTGATTTTGGCAGAAAAAATAAAGTTAAAGAAAGTTCTATGATGGCATCATATACTGAAAATGTTATAAATTAAACCACATGAAAAAAATTATCAAGTCTGTGGATTGCAATGTATATTATATAATCGCTGAGAATCAAAAAAAGTAGAAGGCAAGCTTTGACTAAAACAACAATTCTACTTTTACTGAGACGGATTTATTATTTAATTTTAAATCAAAAAAAATTAGCCCAAATATTTTTTTTAACATTTTTTTAAATAAGAATACAACTAGGATTCCTTTAATGTTATACAAGTTTGAAATAAATTTGTTTTTCAGGTTAAGCTAAGTGGTCAGGCTAGCAGTTTGGTTGTGACTTGGGCTGGTTCTGGAATTATAGCTATATCTTCCAAAAGTCATGTAGTTCGGTATTAAAAGCCTAAAATTAATATATTTATTATGACATTCTAAATATTTATTTGTACTATATTGTATTAGTGTTCAAACTCTTTTTGTAATTATTTGTAACTATATTTGTTTATTGATTTGTAACAAAAAGAAAATTATTTTTTTTATTAAATTATTGCAAAATTACTTTATATTTGCTATTGTTTAGTCTTTTAGATATAAGAACTGATCAGAATTTTGTGTTAAACCTTGATAAATCATTTGGGTTTAAAGCCAATGAGTGTATCAATTTTATAGCATTCAGTCATTCTCAAGGTAAATATAATTTGACTAATTAAATTTAAATTATTAATATGTGTAAAAAAGTTTTTCAAAAACAAGTCAACTTGTGTCTCAAATAAAGCATCTTTTAACTAAGAAAATAAAAATGCATTTTTTAAATTTTTTTGGTAATTATTTTTTTCAATGTTTTTAAAAATACTTTAGTTGAGATCCAGATTGTTCTATAAGAACTTTTTTTTTGATAATATTCAGAATTTTTAAATTTCATTTTATCTGCTATTACAAATAAATTAAAAACAACAAAACTAATGTTTATTTTAATTGTAAATAAATAATTAAAGTAAAAACAAAGAAAACATGCGTTTTATTTAAATTCTGATAAATAAATAAAAAAACATCAGCAATGGCAAAACAAAGTATTAATTAATTTTTTTATTAAGATAGTTAAAATAAAAATAGAATAAAGAACTTTAATTAACCTACATACTTATAAATACTTATTCTTTCATTCTAAAAAAAATATTTTTTAAATTCCTGTTAAAATAATTAAAATAAAATAGCAAAACAAATTTTTTATTTAAATTCCAAATACAAAACTATTTAAATTGTAAACAAAACAAATGAAATAAAAATGGAAAAACAAACGTATTATTAAAATAAAATTGGTAAAACTTTTGTTCATTTTTCTAATTTTTAAGCAAACATCGAGGTTTGAAAGAAAAGTCATCAAACTTGACATTTGTTTTTAAGTCAATTTTATGCTAAACCTTTGCACATTAGTTGATTTGTCTAAGCTTGATTCAAAATTTTGTGCCAACCTAATGCCAACCTAAAACAGTTTTAGGTCAACTATTTTTTGCCAACTTTATTTTTCCTAATTCTGAAAGCGTGATGTCATACTAAAATATCCTGCTGTAGGAGGTTTTAGTACATATACCGACTAAGTTATAGCCTGCTGCTGCTACATTGACTGAGGGTTTGGGCTGGGGCAGCAATCTTACTTTTTACTTCTCTTGGAAATTTTTCAATTAATTTTTGAATTGTTGCTATGTAAATATTATTCCATTCTTTTTGTAGAATGTTTCATAATTGGGTTTTTGATGTTAAACAATCAATTCTTACTTTTCTATTCAGTTCAGTAACTAATAAAAATAATGTAAAGGACCTCACAATTAACAAGCAATATCTCAGTTGTGTAAAAACATACCTCTTACAAATAATATGATGGCCTCATGGTAGGAAATATCACACAATGAATTTTTAAATAATGAATAAATTAGTATTTTAGTAGCTTTTTTTAGTAATAAACAGTCATAATAAATTTGAATAAAATAAAATAATGAATAAAACAACCTGCACAAGCCCTGCAAATTTTGTAGGCATCATTTTCCCATAGTTGACTTTCACAACTATTATCTATTAGTCTTTTACACAGCACACACTGCACACATTTTTTTCCAATATTTTAATATTTGAACCTTTTGAAACCTAACACTTAGCAAGGATCATGTTTACTGTACAATGTATAATAATAATAATTATTCCATAATAATGTTTAGGGTCATTATCGAGAATCAAAGTAAAATTGCTGCCAATTAATCAAAGTTAAAAAAGAATTGATTTGTTTGTAAAAAATCTCTGTAATGTTCTTTTCTCATTATCTCATCAGTTTTATGCAAATCTCCCACTCCAACTAAAGAAAACCTCAAACTATGACAGAGCCCCCATCATGCTTTATTGCTGGAGTGAGACATTGGCTTAACATTTTTTCTTCAGCAGATCTTCTAACATCTTCTAATACTCTTCTCTTATTTCTATAAACTTTTTTTATTTTGATACATCTGTTCAGTACTTGTTTCTAAACATCAAGTAAGTACTGCTACTCATTTTTCTATACTTATTGGCTTGCAAGTTCAAAGATTAATTTTTTAAAAAATATTTAAAAAAATAAATTTTAAATTTTAAAATTAAACTAAAAATATAAAATACATTTCTTTTAAATTATGCACTTGAAAATGTTCACAAACAAAAGTATTTAAAATAACTGGAAATAACACAGTAAACGAAAGAGATATCTATCAGGTGGTGAAATAAATAGATTCTGGTTTGTACAGAAATATCTATTTATTAGTTTAGATTCTAACAGTATCTTATCTAACAGTACTAATCTTAATCTATCCGTTGAAGCTGATGAAATTCAGCACCTTTTAATCTTTAATTACTCAAAAACATATAATTAATATTGGTATTAAATATTGGTTATCATTGCTATTGGATTAAAATCTCAAAAAAAAAAAACTTTTAATATAAAAAAGTTTAATCATTATCATTATGTATTAGTAGCTTATACTGACCATTCCAGATTTCCAAATCAACTCTAAGGTAAAGAAGGTGGTTTTAGAAAATTTCTATATAATAGAATTTTTCCTAATTATTATATTTCAGAGTTCTGAATATAGATAGTTCTAAATTTAAAACACTCACAAAATACTGGTTTTGATTTAAAATATATCTAATAGAATAAGGAAGATACAGATTTCGTGTGACAATTTTATTTCATATAACAGTTTTGTTGCTTTTCAACTCAATATAAATTGAGTTGAAAAGCAACAAAAATGTGATGACTTATTGCATTTTCTGCAGGTACTTCTTTATAACTTTCTTGGGTACTTGCTGTCTGTTTTTATGGACAACCTGACAATAATAAATAAACTTAAAAAGGCAGGCTATTTTGTAAAATAATTAAATAATCCAAGCTCTAAAATTCCAAGTAATTAAAATTAATAGTTAAGTTTATTAAATAACATGTTTAAATACTTTAAATGATATGTTTAAATACTTTAAGTTTTACGTTTACATTATTGTATAGCATGCGCATACATTAACTGGGGGATAGGGTTTTTAGGTGTAAATTTTTAAGTGCAAATGAATGTCAAAATATTGTGTGGTTCAGAGTCATGGTTAAGTGCAATCAACTTCCTTTTTTTGTTATTAAAAATGAGCATGATATGTGTTTGCTATTCTAAATTACCTAATTTTTCAAAATCGACCCCCTCCACCTAACAATTTACATGCACAGGTCTGTATAATAATGTGTTTTTTTTTTTTTAAACATCTTTGTTTCCAACAAGGTTGCAAGCAACTATTAATTAGATTTGGAAGTTACTGGAAGAAAAAAAGATAAAGTTTATAGAAAAAGAGAACGATTGATAGATGACTTAAAAGATTGCAAATTATATGAATCAGAAAAAGCAAGAAAAAGGAAGCAAATTCTAAAGAACTGGTGTTAGAGGAAAAAAACTAGAGGAATAAGAATTTTTGGAGCACTTAGGAACAGTCACAGAAAAAGGATAAGACTTAATTGAAGGATGAGTAACACGAGAATGAATTTTAGTAGATGGCACAAAAGACGCTAGCTTTAGAGCAGTGTCCATTATAGTATTTGTAGAAAAGTGAAAGAGAAGCAATATTACAACAATGTGATAATGGTTGAAGGTTCGCTGCAAGAGCAGGTCCAACTATGTTTACAATGCGTTTTTGCACCTTGTCTAAAAGAGAAAGGGCATTATTAGAAGATCCACCCCAGATATAGCAACAGTATTCCATACAAGGCTAGATATGAGATTTATAGAGATAGAGAATAGAATCCGGAGTAAGAAAGTGTCAAGCTCGATAAAGAGATGCAACCTTAAGAGATGCTTGTTTTGCAGCGGATTTGATACATGGTTTCCAAGAAAGATTGGAAGTAAAAGTTAATCCTAGAAGATGAAGGGTAGGTGACTCATCGAATACATTACTGTTCAATAATATAGGAAGTTCTAAATTATTGCGATAATGATTGGCTAAAAAAAATTGAGTTTTATCTGAATTAAAGTTCACCAGCCACTGTAAGCCCCATGCTGTAGCAGAAGTGAGATTCTTTTCAAGCTCAAATGCCCCTTCCAAGCAATCAGAGAGTGTTGGCTTCTTATCTTGACAAGAATAAATGGTAATATCATCAGTGAACAATGCCACTTAGATGTGAGAAATCTGGAAGAAAAGTTACTTTGAATACCACGAATGATAGGTTTTGAGAACTTGGTGATGACAATGGTTTTTTGTGTTTTATAGTTTTTGGTACTTTATTCATTTTTAAATTTGTTAAAGAACTTGACTTGAAGCATAGATAGTACTCAGTGATAGTACACTGTTTAATAGCCCAAGCAATTGCTTCATTACTATTAATAAACCTTAAGTTGTAATAAAGGGTTTCAATGTGGCCTTGGCAATGCGCACCAAAAGTACAAACAGGGACACCATCCATGCGCAACATGGCAATGCTAATACTTTGATATTTTTCAGCTGTTAATGGAATTAGCCTCTCTGAGTGCTACCATAGTTTGGGAAACCTAACTACCAGCCGGCCTCAGAACAATAAAACCGAGTTTTAGAGCTGTACCCTTATTAGGAGATGAATAAAACTGAGTTTTAGAGCTGTACCCTCATTAGGAGATAGAATGAGTTGCCTAGTCATAAAAACAGAGACACAAGCAAAACCCATGCATCGAGTCAAGAAGATCTAGCTTTAACATCCTAAACTGAAAACAATGTATTAAAAATACATTTGCGCCAGCCTACTAAATGAAGAAAGGGTGCGAGGCTGGTCAACAGATAGTATCTGTTTACCCCTTTAGTCTTTGCCTAGGAGGCCTTCTACAAGACAGTAGCCGGGTGCATTTAACATCTGCCAAAGATGAGTAATTTTAACGAGACATTATCTCTAGCCTTTACTCAACCAAGAGCCCCAAGGCAGGAAGTGTTTTATGTCGGAGTTGGCATCTCCTAGCTTTTGCCTAAAAAGGTGTATCCTACAAGACAGCTGGACATAAAGCAGATTGTACTGGGTTACATTTTACCATTAGCAGGATAACCTGACCTGACAAATAAATGTTTAGTAATTACCTAAAGAGTATCCTGAAGTCTATCCTCATGTGTTCTCCCAATAAAGTCTTCGATAAGCTTTATGTGATATTTTACCTAATCATATACCACTGCAAGCTGATTTGCACAAGCAGAGAACTTGACAAATGACTTAAAGGCTCTCTCACTTTCGCAAGCAGCTATAGTTTTCTCCCTCCACAGCAAAAGCTCTTCTTTAGTGGTTTCTAAAATAAATAAAAAAAAGGACAACTTTGCTCAGTGACAAAATCGACATGTGATGACATTGGAACAATGACTGGCTGGATTCCAGGTTTCTTAAGCACCATATGCTCTATTTCTGGAACTGCAAAATACAGCAATTTGTTAAGGATGTAGTTCTTGATGTTGGCATCTAGATTCCTGTCAGCAAGAGACAAAATCACAAGCTGGGAAGCTATATACCAAGTGTGTTGTATTTTATCATACACACATTTTTTTGAAATGTGTGTAACCAATACCTGTCATCTTGACCATGCGTCTTTGAGGCAATGCGCTAGGAATTCAATGTCCTCTTTTCAAGCCTCTTTGTTTCTCATTGGTTCAATCTTTATCAAGTTAAAGATGTTGGCTTTATGAATTGGGAATAAGAAGTTGCTTTCATTTAGAAAGTTGTTTACTTTTTTGCAGTAGCTTCCTTTTGGTAGACTTAGTGTCTTGAGTCTTTTTAGGGATTGGTACTAATTAATCTCCTTATTTCGAGCCTCTTTGTTCCTCATTGGATCACTCTTTATTAAGTTAAAGATGTTGGCTTTATGAATTGGAATAAGAAGTTGCTTTCATTCAGAAAGTTGTTTACTTTCTTGCAGTAGATTTCTTCTGGTAGACTTAGAGTTTTTGAGTCTTTTTAGAGATTGGCATTCATTGACCTTGTTGGTAATCTTATTTCGGATTTGCTGCTCTGTGAATATGAAATTGTTGTTGAATCCAGCTTTGCCCTACAAGTTTACTAGTTCTCTCAAAATGCAAACCGCAATTTATTTACAACTCTGATTGTCTGTTGCCAATTCACTTCACACATTCCTTCTGCTAACTTGCTGCATTTCAAATAATTTTTTCTAGAAGCAAGAGCACATTCAATATTACATTTCATCTTGGTAGTGCTAAGAAAATGTCAAATGGTTAAGTGAAAATAAACAGATAAGATTCAGAAGTTTTTCAGATGTTACCTAATTTCTTTTCTAATTTTGAGCCAGTAAAACCCTCTGTGCATTTCTCCAGTCGTTAAAAGGAGATTTGGAGTAAGGCCTTGCAGTGGAAAGCCTAACAAAAACCATTGTCTGAAAATATAGCTATAACAGTACAGTTTATTAATTTATATATATTTATAAATTTATAGTATCAAATATAGCTTACAGTACAGTATTTGTTTTGTAAGAGCAAATAATACTATTAAAAGATACTTTTTTTGCCAAGCAAAAAAAATTAGTATTATACACAGCATACACATGTTATTTTTTCTTATAATTATCTACAATTAAAATTGTTTAAAAAGTCTCAAACTATTTAAAAACAAACTTTAATGAAATGAAAATTTACTTATTAAGTAAAACTTTTATATATCCATGCGCAATCTTTTAACTTAAATTTTAATGGTAGGAGAATTAGCAAACTAATATATATATATTTTTTTTATGTCTTAATAAATTTATTTAAAATTATTATTTTTTAATGATTTTTGTTATGTATTATAAAAAAAAATATATAAATTACAAATAAATAATTATATAAATAATTTTAATAAAACATTTAAATAAAAAAAAATGTGTGTGCTAAATTCTCCTAAAATTCTCTTAATATAAAAATCGTTATTATAAAATAATAAATTTAATTTGCAATAATTGGCAATACAATATTTTATTATATAGAAATTGCCTAAAACCACCCACTTTACCTTAGAGTTGATTTGGAAGGTTAAAATTTTCACTATAAGCTACTAATGCATAATGATAACGATTGAACTTTTCCACATTTTGGTTTTCGAAAAAAAAGATTTAATGAAACTTCCATATATATATATATATATATATATATATATATATATATATATATATATATATATATATATATATATATATATATATATATATATATATATATATATATATATATATATATATATATATATATATATGTATATATATATATATATATATATATATATATATATATATATATATATATATATATATATATATATATACATATATATATATATATATACATATATATATATATATATATATATATATATATATATATATATATATATATATATATATATATATATATATATATATATATATATGTATATATATACACGCACACACTTAAATTTAGAAAAAACAATTTTTAATGGAACTTAAAGTTTCATGCCTATTGGCAATATCAGCCATGAAGCACAAAATGAAAAATATAAAAAACTGTTTAAAAATTACAAACTATAGTAGAATGAGTTCTGATGTTATAGTACAAGTAGATGTAATGGAAAACTAATCTCCGCTATCAAATAATGAAAAGAGAAATTTATTTTTGTGCCTACATTTAGAAACTAATTCACCTCTTTTGTTATAAATATCTAAATATAAGTATAAAATGCTCTGTTTTTGAAAAAATATATATTTATTAAATATTAAGCACTCTACAACGATTAAGAGTTTAGTATTTTCAATATTAAATCATACAACAACTATATATATATATATATATATATATATATATATATATATATATATATATATATATATATATATATATACAGGCTTCGGCAGGAATGACGGGCTATAGCCCGTGTCCGTCTCCGCACCCGTCTAAGTCAGTTTAGACGGGCGAAATAAAGCCCGTCTGAAACATAAGTTTTGTGTAAAAAAAAAGATGAATATTTTGATGTTTTTTTATTAAGATACTCTTTTAAAACTTCTCTCATGACATAATTTTAATATGGATAGCAAACTCCAACTTATAATTGTTTATATTTAAATATAAAAATTAAACAATTTAATCATTATTGTATAACATGATGTAGAAAATAATATAACTAAGTCTTACAGTTTTTTAAACGACGATAACTGTTTGATATAATACCAAACAGTTACCATATTATGTTCAAAATTTAATAACAATTATATTAAATAGGGAAATATACACATGTGATGCACAAGAAGTATCATGTTGTTTTGGTTTTTCAATTTTTATAAAAATAACGATAATAAACTAATTATCCATGTATTTCGCTTTTTTCCGATAAACTAGTTTGTCTTACTTTAAAGACATTTAAAGTGATATTTCCGCGTTAACTTCACGTTTTTTCTTAAAGAGACGGCGGTTTATTTAATATGCAATTATATAACTCGTTATTGAAAAAAGAATTGCTTCGCGAGTTAAAAGGTCTGGCAAAATCAAAAGCATTAGCATTTATAGAGGGCACTACGAACGTTAAAGCTAGCAACATACATACGCTTATATACATGCTTATATTGTATATAAAGTAACGGAAGCCCCGGTATCTTAAGAAATTATTAGTACTTCTAAATAAAAACTTATTTTATTAAAAGAAATTAGATTTCAAATTTTTTATTCACATATCAGAATAACTATTTCCGATCAGGATAGGCATAGGTAAAGCAAAGTTATAAAAATATAAATAACAGTTTAAGTTTTTAATTTGCACGCCCAATAGAATGCAAGAGTATATAAATAATTGAATTTGAAAAATAACATAGTTACGTATCATATTACCAAGCTAATACCAAACAATTCTAAAACTACCGAGCTCATTGATTCAAGGTTAAAAAAAAAAAGGTTTCAAACTATTTGCTGAATAATTAAAAAAATTAGATTTTGAAAATATTATGTAATATTTTTATTCACAAAGAATAAGAGATACGAATGAACTAAAAAAGCACGATAAAAACCTGTATAATTTAATCGAATACTTGAATAAAACAATAATATATAAATATACTCAAAAAGACTTCGGTAAAAAAACACGTTAGGATGCTTGAATAAGGAAACGTGATGAAACGCCATGGTTGTTTCGAGGATTTTTCCCGTCGCTTTCACGTTTATTCGTTTGACTATATCTGCCAGATATTATCTGGAATAAAGATTTAAAAAAAAAAACATAAAAAACTGAATAAAGTTCCTTCGAGTAAGAAATCTAAACAAAAGCAACCATAAAACAACTAACCCACGTGAAACGAAATTAGATCTGTGCAAGTGAAAACTTTGAAAAACAATTATTGAAATCTTAGTTTTAAGTATTATCCAACTCATTTACTGCAGTGTTTTAATTACTTAAGTAATTAAGCATTTTAAACAGTTAATCGCTTTCTAACATGTTATTTTAGTGCAATTCACAAAATGTTTAATATTCAATGACATTTTTATTCAAAAAGAAGAAGAGAAATTAACAAATTTAAAAAAAAAAAAGTTCAAACTTTAGAAATTTTTTTAAAGTTTAAAAAAGCCCGTGCAAGACCATCTAGACGGGCGGCCCTCATAGCCCGCCAAGTCTATTTAAGACGGGTTTTTCATAGCCCGTACGGTTTTTATTCCTGCCGAAGCCTGTATATATATATATATTCTGAGTCAAGTTTAAAAAAAACTTTAGAACAATTCTTTGTAAAAAAATAAACAAACAAAAAATAATAATAAAGCAATTAGATCATGGGAAGATTTAATTCAACTTATTCATAATTTAAGGTAACTTTAAAAAAAATCTTTTAAAAGATTTTTCAATAGACATGGAAAATAGTTTCAGTTTTCATTTTAAGTTTATCTTAAAAAAATATACCTACTAAAAAAAAATTAAATGTACACATAATTGATTTATTTTAAAGTATCATTATAATTAATTTTTTATTTTCTTTAAAGCCTTACCATAAATAAAAACTTTAAAAAAGATCAACTATTAAAAGTTATTTGTTTTGTAGCAATTTTTTTTTTTTGATATTTTTTTTTTTTTTTAATTTTTTTTAAAGATTTTAATTTAATTTAAAAAGAATTTTTTTTTTTTTCAAATTTTTTTTCAAATGACACTTTAAAAATACAATCTAAATAAGTCCTCTTTGTACATTTTCAGCAGTTACAGTTTGTGATCGCACGTCATTCCTGTCGAAGTTTGATATATATATATATATATATACAACCATTGGAATTCAGAAAAATAATCTCCGCTATCAAACATCAGGTTGACAATAATTTCCCGACCTCAATTAAGAGGTCGGCATCAGGTCGGCAAAAATTATTTGATACAAAGGTCTGACCATAAAACATAGAAACGAGGTTGGCAATTTATGGCGACCTCAAACACTTTCAGGTCGGCATTGCCGAATGCCAACAATAATTCCAAGGGTTGTATATATATAATATATATATATATATATATATATATATATATATATATATATATATATATATATTAAATACTTAAATACTTTGTAATTCAATATAAACTAATAAAGTTTTCAAAAATTAAACTCAATAAAAGTTTAGGTCTATCTAAAAAAGTATACAATATTGAATTGAAATTATTTTATTAAAAAAAAAAATCTGCGATAAAATAATTTAAAATAATAACGGAAGAAACTACATCTTCAGTAGACTATTGTTAAATAAACTGAGTAACATGACACAGATTTCGAGTGCATAATTTTGTTCTGTAAAACTGTAAAAATTATATTTTAAAAATTTGATCGGCCACTGTCCGACCCCAAAAAAGTTTCGATCTGACATTTTGTCTGGGGCTTTATAAAAAATTAAATTCAGCCATTTTAAATATAGTATCAAGGAGAAATCTAATACTATCAAAAGCAAAGCTATTAGGTGAGAGAGAAAGTTAAATAAGTAGTTTTATTTCTCCTAATCTAACTGGAAAGAATGGAAAATTCTGAATTAAGGAAAAAAAATAAATTGAGCAGTGAAAGACAACTCAATGCTACCTTAAAATATGTAATCCATGGAAGTGCTATTGTCAAGTTCAAAATCCAAGAGAATTAATAATCAATTTTAGACTTCACTTCTTAAATTTATATATATATATATATATATATATATATATATATATATATATATATATATATATATATATATATATATATATATATATATATATATATATATATATATATATATATATATATATATGTATATATATATATATATATATATATATAAAAATTGATCTCAATAAAAAAAGCAGCGTATAACTTTTTTTTAAATATATTTTGATATAATGATATATTAACGATATTTTGCTGACCTATTGTTGTCAGCATCATCAGGTAATGAAAAAACGTTACAAAAAAAAAAATTTGTGACGTTTTTTCATTACCTGATGATACTGACCACCATAGGTCAGCAAAGTATCGTTAATATATTATTATATCAAAATATATTTAAAAAATAGTTATATGCTGCCTTTTTTATTGAGATCAATTTTATATTAACATATATTCTATATTTATATATTATAAACATATTGTATAACAAGAAATGACTTTTAAAGATTATATATATATATATATATATATATATATATATATATATATATATATATATATATATATATATATATCAGGGCTTGTGACGAATAAAATCGTCAAGCATGTTATATCGCGCTCGTAAAATTAAAATATGTTTTCATCGAGCATGATTATGTGCGCTCGAGATAACGTCGACGAGCGCGATCATGAAAATTGCTGAAGAAGATCTTTTTTTATTTGTTACATCATTCTTTCGTCGACAAATGTTATAATTAGTATCACACTCATGAAATAACACTCTTGTATATTGTCAGATCGGGATTTTTTTTTAACTATTTATGTTATAAAAAAAAATATATCAAACAAAAACGCAACTTGTTGATTTAGTATTGAAGTATAATTTAGTGACTTTTTTATAATTTAGTGCCTTTTTTTGTTTCGTTGTTTTGATATATGTATTTAAAAATAGTTTTTATATTTCTTGATATTTTTTATTCAAATTAATTTAATTCTAAAATTTCTTTTTTAAATTACGATTTTTTTATCTTAAAAAAATAACACAAGAAAGTTTGAAAATCTTTTTTTTTTAAACTATTCATTATAGGTTAAATAACAGATTTTCCCCTCAACTGTTGTCAACGGTGTTTCCTCTTCTACATTTTCGAAACTGAATGCAGCTAATTCGTCACTCATATCTTCATCAGCACTGTCTATTTCATCATCTTCATCAAAAATTTGATTTGTAATCAATGTTGTTGCTGGTGTCCTATAGTCAACTTGATTATCATCAACTTGAACCACTCGTCTCTTATTCAAATAAATTTTTTTTGCTCGTATTTTAATCAGGATTATTTCTTCCTTTGACCAGCTTCCATGGTTTCCTAATATCATAATGCTATCACTTAGAGTGTCATGATTCATAGATAAACGTTGATCTGACAATATGCTAGTTACTGTGCTAAACATTCGCTCCACGCTTGAGTTTGATCCGGAAATTGCGAAGATAATTGATATAACTTTTAATAAATTTGGAAACTTAGACTTTTTATCACAAGTCTTATATACGCTTCATCCGTTGAAACTTTTAACGAAGACGATATTGACGCTTGTATCTTAGAAGCAGAAGAATATCACAATTACAAAAATACACTGTTTCCTCAATATAATATGTTTTATAAACATCGATTTCATTTAGTTTTTTTAAAGGAAAAAACTTTCGAGCTTTTTTAACTAATATTAATTACAAGTTGTTGTTTTTTATAAGAAACCAATCAAACGGTTAGTACTAAAAAGTTTCTAATTTTGAGCATACTTTTTTCTAAATCTAGTAGTAAAAGTTTATTAAAAGTTTCTATAATTTCAAGTTTTTATTCCTAATCAAATTCAATTCAATTCGATTGTGCGTGGAAATTAAATTCTCATTGTAACTGTTGTTCTCCATTGTTGATAATATTAACTTCGAGTAATGTTGATGAGATATTTAGGGGAAAAATGAGCAAATATTCATCAAACTTATAAATAAGTTTCTTATTGAAAAGTTACTTAGTACTAAAAATTTCTTAAAATTTTAAGGCTCCTAGTACTAGTTTCTTATTAAAAAAAACGTGTAATTTTTTCTGACTTTTTTTAATGTTACAGTTGAATGAATAATAAAAAAGAGTTAACAAACTTTAATTAATGCAACGTTAGTTATAAATGTTAGTTTCATCTGTGTCATTAAAAAAATAACTTTGAAAAAAAAAAGAATGCTGTTGTTCAAAAAATAGTTTGTTCTTAGTTTAATCAAGTTTTTTTAGGTTTAATTTTTTTTCTTTTGTTGACAAACTTTTTTTAGGTTATTATTTTTTTTATTTTTCTTATAGTTTAGTTTAATATTTTCAGCACATTTTAAAATAATTAAATATCAACATTTAACATAAACATCATCAAGCATTTGCAAATGTGTAAATGCTTAATAGCCATATCATCAAAACAAAATATGAGGCGCCTCACAGGAAAAGGTAAGAAGTGAAAAAAAGTTAACGAGTGAAAAAAAGTTAATGAGATAATGATCTGTAAAGAAAGTAATCTCTATATATTATTATCTTTGAAATCTTTATTGTTAAGATAATAATTTATTAGTTACCTTTGAGGATTTTGTATTTTGTATTCCATCGGTTGACGTAACACATCGCTCATTTGAGGGTTTCTCGCTTTCACACCTTATTGCAGTAATGTGAGAAGCTGATTCCAAATGTCTTTGAATTGTGTGGATCGACACAAAGTTCGTCCCATCAATAAACCGTAAAGCATATTGTCGTATCAAACTTTTACAACCTTGTAATACCGCTTCTCTATTTCTTGTACAAACTTTGCAGTAAATTTCAACAACATATGTAGTTCTGCTGGTAACTTCAGTTCTAAAGCCTATTACCTCTTGAACTTTCCATTTAATAAATGTTGACAACATTACTTTGTTTCCTTTTGGAATTTCATTGATTGCGGACATTCTAAACAACAGAATCGTTTTAAATTTGAGTTAAAATAAATTATAATTAATAAAAAACTTATACTATAAACAAAAACTAATTTAAAAAATTACTGAATCATTATTATTTATTTTTATTATAAACGATGTATGGAATATTACAAACAATAAATCAAATAAATCTTACTTGATGTTTTCACAAGATTAAAAATATTCTGCAGTTTCAATTTTCTTATAATGGTTTTCTAATTTTTTATTATTTTATTTGTGCATTTTTGTATTTGCATTGAATTTCTACATGCACATTCCATCAATGAAATTAGTGCCTATTAACGACTTCAAACTGCTCATTCGTTAGGTTAGTGCAAAAAAGAACGACGTAGTGCTTTTTTTATTTTATATTATATTAGTGCTTCGATAATATAAAATCTTTATTAAAAAATCTTTTTTTCATATTTTATGAAAATAAAAAAAAAAGTTATTATTTGTTTTGCCCCGAACTCTTGGACAAGCGTTATTTTATACGCTCGTTATAAGCTGAATGAGCATTGTTTATCGCGCCTGGAATGTTTCAAAATGCCATTTACGGGCGCGTTTCACGAGCGGAGCGCGCTTGATTCATCACAAGCCCTGATATATATTCATACATATATGCATATATATTTCAAAAAGATATATAAAGTAATCTAAAATAGCAGTATGAAGTTTAACTTGATTTAAATATATTTCTGTTTTCATAGGAACTTTAGCTGGTGGCACAGACCAAGGGCATGTTGCTCTATGGAAGTACAACTCATTAAAAAATGATGATCAGTTATGGGTTTTACAACCTCCATCTGAGGTTGTTGGAAGTGTTACTCATCTTGAAGTAAGTATAATCCAACCTTTAATTTTAAATAAATTTTATAAGTTTGTTTTTACAAGTAATGTATAAATTCTCAATTCTTACATTCAACTTTTTTACAAAATAAGAAGCATAGTGTTTAGTTTTTTATTTAGTAGAAAAGAACACTAATATACTGTTAATTTTGTAGAAAAGAACATTAATATACTGTTAGTTTTCAAATGCCAAGTTTTAATGTTAAAATTGAAATAAAACTACCTTATTCAATGAAATTTATGAAAAGAACTTGTATATTTATGTAAATGAGATTTGTATGAAAATCATTAAAAGCAGTAGAAACTGGTTAAACCGTTTGGCTATTTATCTAGAGATTTTAAAACTCAAAATAGTTATCTAGAGATTGTTAAAACTCAAAATAGTTTTGACAACTATTTTGAGTTTTGACAACTCAAGATAGTTGTCAAAACTCAAAATTGTGCCTTAAATTTAGTATGCACAATATATACCCTAAAAAAAAACATTTTGAAAATTTTACAAATATATTTGAAAATGACAGTTTAAAAATAAGCAATAGTTATTTTTTTAAAATTGTAAAAATTATAAAGTCATATAACTAACCCCAGTCCATTATAGATTATTAACAAACTTACTTCTATTTTCTAGTGGGGTGCCAGTCTGGGGCTAATAGCTGTCAACTGTGTATCTTCGGTTACAATACTAAACAAAGCAACCATGAGTTATAGTTTCAGTGGAAATGTAAGTGTTTTATTATTTTTAAAACATAGGTTTACAAGAACTATTAGTGAAAGTCTTTTTTAGTAATAGCAAACTTAAAACATTTTATTTTTTATTTATGTAGTTCTTCCATTTTTAGATAGCCGCTGTTCAATTATCACCTGCTCATCTCCTGATCAAGTTTTTTCCATCTTTGCATGTGGAAGATTTAAAAACAGATATGCACATAAAGGGTGTGCACTGTAATAAGGTATCATTTAAAAATTTTATATTTATTACTGATGTTCTTTTTATATTGCTAATTTAAATTTTATTTATCCTTCTTTGAATTTTACTTTAAAATATTTAAAATCAATCATTTTATTTCTATGGAATTATTTTTAGAATCATGCTGCAATATGGAATGGCAAAAAAGTTGCAATTTATGAGATACCTGAAAATAAATCTTTTATCAGATCTGCTCGTACTTTTTCAATATTGTCTTATTGGCATATCTGTACACCCTCCCCTATACAAATTTTAATGCTTTCATAATAGTAATTTTCTTTTTCTTATGTAATTCTTTTTTTTTTCATAGGAAGTTTTACTTGCGATGCCCACAAAGTTGCAGTGTATGAACAGAATGTCTATTTGATTGATTCACATTCGATATCAATTAGAACTTTTCAGGTAGTGAACATTTTCAGGTAGTGAACATTTTTAGGTAGTGAACATTTCAATTAATGATCATTTTTATTATGTAAACATTTTCAGATAATGAACATTTTCAGGTAGTGTTATACTCAAGCTGCTTTAAGTCCTTTCAAATCATTTCATTACACTTTCATGTTTCTTTAACTAGGGTACAGTAAAACAAGAACTTACATTCCTGGAAAAAGAAGGTGACCCTCTTGATTTGAATATATGCGGATCTCATATGGTAATTGCAACAAATAGAGGTGTACTTAAAATATATGATCTGTCACGGAGGTAAGTTTTAATATGATAATTAGCATTAGTATATTTATGCAGCATATTTTCATTTTAACACAATTTTTAGAGAAGCACGCCAAGTAAGTGTCACCAAGCACTTGGAAGATTGTATTTCAAAACTTGGAAAAATTCATCTGATCAAAATTAATTGCAACGGCACAAAAGTTGCTGTATTGTCTCAGAATGTATGTAAACATATGAATTTAATATTTATTGTATTGTGTCAAAAATGTGTGTAAATGTTTGAATTATATTTTCATTCTGTCTCAGAAGATACATAAATGCATATTTTGTTCTAAATCTAAATTTCGAAGTTTCATGTTTCACAAGTTGTTTGGATCTACATGTTTGTAAAAGATTAAAAAATACACTATTTAGTTGGAAATAAAAACTAAATGGAAAAGATGTTTTTATTTGTATAAAAAATAAGAGAAGAATAGTGTTGTATCATTCTATGTTAAATATTTATAAAAGTTCTTTTAAAAAAATGTTGGTTTTTAAGCTAAATGGAAATTTGTTGTACATATATTAGGCAATTTTTATCCTTTGACCTTCAGAGGTATTGTTTCCTTGCTACTTTTAGTTTTACTCTAAAAAGACCAGATTAAGCCATCTGGTCATTGATCAAAGATGAATTAAAAGCTAACAACAAAGGGGTCGACCACAAATTAGGTCATGCAATTTTTGACCGTTTTTTATTTTTATTTTTGCAAATAATTTAGTTGAATAATGTATGAGTCAGGTTCGTGATTTTTTTTTAGGGAGTAAAGCAATAGAGTTTTTTTTTGCTTGATTATCTCAAACATTAGCTTAAAAAAATTGAGCTTGCCTTATTTATGCTGATACATGAAGTCCTAACTTGTTGGTTTAATTGTTGGTTAATTAATTTTAAAATCTTTTAATGTTATGATTTTTTTTTTCCTTTCTATTAATGTCACCATAATATGAGTTTTTTATTTGTAATTCAATTGATGTCGCCATGTTATTAGTTCATTTCATTTTTTCATCTTTCATTGGTATCACCTTGTTATACATTCATTTCACTTTTTCATCTTTAATTTACCTCACCAAAACATGCTTTTTTTTCATGTTATTGTTTTTTTTTTCTTTTAATTAACCTCACCATCTGGAAGGTCAATTTTTAATGTTAATGTCAGTTTTGGTTTAGGTTCTCAAACTTCTAAATAAAATGTGTCAAGCATTTGATATGACAGACAGAAATAAATAAAAGACAGTCGAATAAAATTTGCCAAAAAGATGACAAAAGTTGATCATTTAACAATATGCAATACTATTGCAAAGTCTTTAAAATTTAATTATTTTTAATTAAATTTTGGAGACTTTAGATTATTTAATAGATTTTAATTGCTTTAAGTAATTAAACTAAGATTTGTTTTTTGTGCTAAAGTTGTTGCTTTTATTGTAAGTTGTTTGTTAATATTAGTTTTAGATGATTAAAAATCTGAACAAATGACTAGAATTTTAAAAATGCATGAAAATAAAACCAAACCCTTTGATTTGTTTGGGAAATAGGTTTTAGGAAATAATTTAATAAATTTTTCTTGCTGAAAAAAAGTGTAACTGAAGTAAAGATTAATAATAGTCTTGATGAAATTGTCATTAGAGACTATTATCATAAGACTGTTACACATTAAAGAAGACAATCAAATTTTTGATTTTGAAAATTCTGAATAATGTAATAAAGTATTAAGCATATTGTTGAATAGCAATAATGCAAATAGAAGATATTTTATGATAAATCTTTTGAAGTTGATGGTTGTTTTTGGATGGTGACGTTTTTGATGTGTTTTTTTAAACAGCTTGAAAATCTTTATATGAACTAAAACTTTAAATGAATTAAAACTTTTCAAATACAATAGAGCTGGTTGAATTCCAAGTGATAGAATTAACATAATTATGTAAAAAAAATTACCAATTTTTGTTTTTAATTGGATATGACTCAAAGAACTATTTCCTAAAACTTATCTTTTCCTATGAATATTATTAATACAGTGATTAAAAATGAACGTATTATATTGTTTAAAGTTTACAATCAACAATAGGTCAGATATGTAAATACAATTTTGAAAACAAAATTACTAAATCTTTAAATATTGAAAAATTAAGATTCAATTAAAAAAATTTTAATTAAGAAGTGTTCTGTTTTCTTAACAAAAAGATTTATTTTTATAAAATTCTTAAAAAAAAATTTTATTATCACTTTATTGCTACGAGCAATTTATTTTTAAATAAAAATTAGTGTAATTTTTTTCTCACACAAAATATATTGCATAAATGTCTGGTACCATGAGATGAGCATACAAGCACATTAAATATTTTGCATAGATGTCTGATGCCATGAGATGAGCATACAAGCACATTAAATATTTTGCATAGATGTCTGATACCATGAGATGAGCATACAAGCACATTAAATATTTTGTATAGTTGTCTAGTGACATGAGATGAGCATACAAACATATTAAAAATTTTGTATAGATGTCTGGTGCCATGAGATGAGCATACAAGCACATTAAATATTTTGCATGATGATTAGTGCTATGAGATGAGTATACAAGCATATAAAATATTTTGCATAGGTGTTTGGTGCTATGAGATAAGCATACAAGTACAATAAATATTTTGCATAGATCTCTGGTGTTATGAGATGAGCATACACCACATTAAATATTTTGTTTAGATGTCTGGTGCTATGAGATGAGCATACAAGCACATTAAATATTTTGCATAAATGTCTGATACCATAAGATGAGCATACAAGCACATTAAATATTTTGCATAAATGTCTGATACCATAAGATGAGCATACAAGCACATTAAATATTTTGTATAGTTGTCTGGTGCCATGAGATGAGCATACAAACATATTAAACATTTTGTATAGATGTCTGGTGCCATGAGATGAGCATACAAGCACACTAAATATTTTGTATAGATGTCTGGTGCCATGAGATGAGCAATACAAGCACATTAAATATTTTGCATGATGATTAGTGCTATGAGATGAGCATACAAGCATATTAAATATTTTGCATATGTGTTTGGTGCTATGAGATAAGCATACAAGTTCATTAAATATTTTGCATAGATCTCTGGTGTTATGAGATAAGCATACACCACATTAAATATTTTGTTTAGATGTCTGGTGCTATGAGATGAGCATACAAGCACATTAAATATTTTGCATAAATGTCTGATACCATAAGATGAGCATACAAGCACATTAAATATTTTGCATAAATGTCTGATACCATAAGATGAGCATACAAGCACATTAAATATTTTGCATAAATGTCTGATACCATAAGATGAGCATACAAGCACATTAAATATTTTGCATAAATGTCTGATACCATAAGATGAGCATACAAGCACATTATATATTTTGCATAAATGTCTGTTACCATAAGATGAGCATGCAAGCACATTAAATGAAAAGATATTTAAGACTCGCAATTTTGCAAAAATTCAAGATCCACAATAATAAAGATAAAAATCACAATAACGGTCTGTTTTTTTCAATATCCAGCCTTTATTAGAAACATTTGTTTAAAACATTCTTTTTGTATTTTTTTGATATTTCTAGTCTCCATTCTTTTTGTTTGGATGTTTTTTAAATTAGTTTATAAAGATTTGCTTTTTTTACTAGAGCAACTATATCACTACCCCTATTTTGTATGTGTGGGAAGTAGAGAGTGATAAAATTCAATCTTTTAATTTTATGTCTGGAGAAAGTAACTATGAATTACTTGATGATTTATTAACTACACAACAACAGCTAACAGATGCTATCAAAGGTTTTTACTACATTTATGTTTTGTTATGTATTTAGATTAAAGTTGGGGTTGGGGGGCAGCAGGGTTTTGTATATTAAGTAGAAAGTAGTATTAGGCAAGTGCACACATCTACTGATGGGTTTAGAGTGTTGACAATTAATATCTATGTATAAAAATAAATTTTTTATGGCAAAGTTATATTGCATATATTAAAAGACAATTTAACTTAAACCTTCTGAATAAAGTTTTCCTTTAACAAAGTTGTTGAATGTTTGAATAAATCCATAAAATGTAATTTTTTTTTCAGTAGCTGGTCTAAATGCTTTAATGGGCTTATCTTATTTCGCACTGTGTACCCAAAAATACATCATATATATTTTTAATCATTTATTATGTTTTAGGTTATGTGCCTAAATCAGTATTTTGGGATTCTATTGAGCCAAAACTTTTAGTATGTGAGACAGTTCGAATGAGTTCTATTAACCAAGAAGAAACAAGTATTCAAAAAGATCTTTATGATGATGTAATTTTTAGAATTTGTTATTCCCTATCTTAAAATATTGCTTTTATCTTTAGGATTTGTTTTTTATTTTCTCCTTTTTATCTATTTTATTTTTATTTTTTAATTCTTTTGATGTTTTTCAAAAATATTAAATTGTTTATTAAATTTACTAATGGAACTATTATAGAGGGTTAAATTATTTGAAAATAATTTTTTAATATTTTTTTGACTTTAGAGTTTATCATTAATTGTCACAATGTTTAGCTGTCCAGAATATGGCTTGGTTGTTCAAGATCATTTTAAAATGGATCCTAGTTATACTGGTAGCTTTTTATTCATTTTTTTTTAATTTTATATTGTAAAGCAACATATACATACATACATACATACACATACATACATACATACATACATACATACATACATACATACATACATACATACATACATACATACATACATACATACATACATACATACATACATACATACATATATATATAAATATATATATATATATATATATATACATATATATATATATATATATATATATATATATATATATATATATATATATATATATATATATATATATATATATATATATATATATATATATATATATATATATATATATATATATATATATATATATACTGTTGAAATACAACTCTAGTCTGTTTAAAAGTGATCAGTATCTTTTTTCAAAAAATAGATAAAACTATATTAAAGGTATTAGAGGTATAAAAATTTCTTGCTATACCAAAAAATGCTACAGGGGCAGGAAATCTAGTTACCTAGCTAACTTGTTTTTTTGAAAAAAAAAGTTCAAAAAAATCTACTATGATTGCTTGTAGGCACCTCATCTATGAGGTATTGGTTAGAGATGTTTTCAAAACAATATTTGGTCTGAAAACTGATTCAAATGTGTTCATTTAATCTAGGTTATTCAAGTCCAAAACTTTATAATTTAATAAAATAATTATAAAGTATATTAGATAAATAATATTGTGGCCCTGAGGATAGAGTTTCACCTACATTAGTCCACTACTTAATTTTAATATGATCTTGCAACGTGATTTTTTTTATCTTTTTACATATTTAAGTACTTTGTCTTTGTTTTGTTTACACATTGCCTTGTTTTGTTTTCATTAATTTTGTTGTTGATTTTATTATATTTTTTACATTTATTATTTTGTTTCAACATCAATAATAAATAAACGCCTGTAGCTTGATCGGTGTCATTGTTTTGTTCTGAACATCTGTTCAAAATTTTTTTCATTTTTTTAATCTTATTCTCTTTCTAATTTTTCTTTATTTAACTTGGGTTTGATAGCTCGTTCTAGTCTTTTGATGTATATTTTTGCTTTTTTTTTTTTGTATTAAACTATTAAACTCTATTTAAAAAAATAATGCGCACAATCTAATGGGCCATTTATGCATTTTTTTAAATTATAAAGTAGAATGTTTACCTCGTTGAAGCAGTTTAGAATACTGTCAGTTAACATTTTTAATAGTAAGTTTTATATGCAACAAATGTTATTAGAAACCTTTTAAACAGAAAAGTTGAAAATAATTGTTCTATACTTTTTTAATTTTGAAGCTTTTTAACTATAACATTTTACAAGAAGATAATAAAATAATGTTTACCTGCTGACTGCTAATTCTTTATTGATGACATTTATTTTAGATTAATGTGTAATTCATACATTTTTAAATGTTTATTTTTTAATTATACAATATTTACTTTTTTCATGCATAAATATAGTTTTTTTTTTTTTTAATTTGTTCTTATTATTTATTTTCTACTTTTTTATTCTCTTCCATAGTTAGGTTAATCATTTTTATGCCTTGGTAATTAGTACTTTAATGAGTTAATTTCAAATTATTGTTGTTAGTCTAAGTTGTTGTTGGTAGTGTAATTATTTGAAAAAGTTTAAAAGATTATTTTGAATAATTTTTTTTTTTTTATTTACAGGGTTATTAGGGATGGATACACCTTTTTGTTACTTCATTCAATCAGTATGTTATTAAAAGCAAGATTTTTTTATCGTATTAATTTTTCAAGTTAATATATTTGACTTTTTCATTTTGATTTCTGTTTAAAAAGATTAATTCTAAATAAGTTCAGTAAACAATTACATGACAGGGTCAGCATAGAGATCAATGTGTGGCAAGAAAAACAATGCGTGACTTTGTAGAATTTGAGAATGGCGACCAGGTAACTAAAGCAGCCATGATGAGTTACAGCTATTTATCTGCAATTGGTAATATGGATGAAGCTTTTAAAGCTATTAAGTCTATTAAAAGGTACATTTTTTTATTTATGCTGACATTTTTTTTTAAACTTAAAGATCCTATAAAACCATGCCAAAATTTGTTTTGTAAAATATCTTTTTGCTCCATAGTATTTTTTATATTCTTAAGTATTGTGTAGTTTAGATAGCACAACATTAGGAGCTTTTGTTTTTCCTTCTAAAGATTATATGCAGGTTAGACATGGTGTAAAAACTCGGTAATTGTTACATTGTTAGATTTTTATCAGTTAGTAGTTTTTATAATTTTTTTTTCTTTGAAAAAGTTAATATTTAACCTTTTTTTAATTAATTAAAGTAGAACAGAATAGAATAAGATAAAGAATATAATGAAATAGTTATGACATTGTTTATAATTTGTTTTTAATTAATTTATTGAATAAACTTTTTACAATTATATTTTTTGATTATTTGTTGAGAATTATTTTCTGAGTAAAATGATGTAACATTTTAACACAAAATAATTTTTTTTTTTGATAAATTGTTAAATTTTTAGTTGCATAAAAGTAGCCATCAAAGAACCTTTAAATGTTACACAATATTAGTTACATTGTATAATATTTAAATGTTATACAATATTAGTTGTTTTACAATTATAATCAATGCAATGATATAATATATAGGTTTATAAAAATACAATATAGGTTTATAAAAAAAAAAATGCAAAAACTCAATGAAGACCTTAGGATCTTGTTGTTAAGACCATAAGGGTATTGACAACAAGACCCTTAGCTTTGTTTTTTAATTATATTTGTCACATTTATAGTGTTAAATATATTTTTTTTTTTATAGAAAGTAAAAATAATGTAAAAGAAATAACATTCATATATATAAATATTTAGAAGTGAGTTAGAAAGATTTTACTTGTTGTTCAATTAACTTTTCATTTTAAAGGTAGTATTTGTTTATGTGAGTATAAATTGTAAAAAGAAAAAGGAGAGGTGTTGGTTTTACATTTATATTTAAAGCAAAGAACATTATAAACCTTAGGCTTGTTTACATATATTCATTTTAAGTTAGAGAAAGCTTGGCTTGACTAAAATGGTCTTTAAAGTTTATAAGGTGTGCAGCTTCTGTTGATGATGAAGAGGTTCTTGTATACTTTTGTATACACCAACCCATTATTATATGACAATGAACAAATGAGTAGTATAATTCTACTAGAGTATTTTTACGTAAGAGATTTCTCAAGTTGTATAGCATTCTTATATCTCTAGCTATTTTATTGTTTAAATTGTTAATTCGATTTTTCCACATGAGATTTTCATCAATATAAACATCCAAATTATTTCTAACTTTGGCTCTTTTTATTTCAGTGTTCAGTGTTCAGTGTTCAGTGTTCAGTGTTCATGTTCAGTGTTCAGTGTTCAGTGTTCATGTTCAGTGTTCAGTGTTCAGTGTTCAGTGTTCAATAAACAGAAGAGGAATATTCTGAAGTAGATTTTTTTTTCTGAAATTGGATAAAAGAGTAATCTAATTAATTTTTTTTGATAGAAATCGATAGTCTGTTAAACATAAACCAGTTAGAAATTTCAATGAGTTTACTAATCATTTTGTCAAATAATATTGATAAATTATTGTCAGCTAAAAAAAGGTTTGTGTAATCAGCAAACATATTTGTTGCTAAATTTGATAAATTTGAAAAAGAACGTTAATGTAAATAAAAGCAAAGGTTCTACTTTTAATCCTTTTGGAATTCCCCAGGTTATAAATAATAATTTTGATGATGATGAATCTATTTTTAAAAATTTTTCAGACTTTTAAGAAGCTTTTAAAAAGTAATACATTTCCTGTGATTCTATAGTTAAAATCTTTTTAACTTTTATATAAAGACATTTAATTTTTTAACTTTTATAGTCTATAAAGACATCTAGAGCATATAATGGTTTTTAAAATGAATTTGAAATACTTCTACTTAGTTGAAATGTTGCATGTTCAGCAGAATTATTTTTTTTTTAATCTACATTTATTATTATTAGTGCTGGGCAACGATTAAATATTTTAATCGCGATTAATCGCATGATTTTTTGCGATTAATCACGATTAATCGCAGAAATACGAAAAATTCAATAATAAAACCACAAGTAGTATATATATAGCGTAAATTTATTTTTTCGTAGTTAAATTAACATAACTTTTGGTTTGTCAAAACTTTAAACAATTTTATCCATTCTTCCAACTTTACTTACTCATCTGCACCAAGTCAGTTACTAAGACAAACAAGGTAATTCACATTTTCAGATGATAAAGAAACTCTCTTCTTTTGTACAATATGACCAGCAAGAGAAAACAATCTTTCACAAGGAACAGATGTTGCAGGTGTTGCCAAGTACTTCTGTGCAATTGAGGCCAGCCTGTTGTGTGAGCCTGCATGTTTGGACCACCACTGTAATGGACAGGCCTCTGTACTGATGGTGGGCTCTGCTTTGTACCGACGCACACCGTTTTCAATTGAGTCTTCCTCTTGTTCAGAATCAGACTCTGATGAAGCCACCAATAGAGCAAATTTTCTCTTTGATGGCTTTGATGTTGCTGCTTCCACAGGTTCATCTGCAATAACCCTCTGTCCTTGAGTAAGTTAGCGATTGAGACCCACACCTCACCTCTCTCAACTCTGGGTATACACTTGAGGTCTTTGAATCTCGGGTCCAATGCAGTTGCAATCTTTAGATATGCAATGTTGGCATTTTCCTTGCGTGTTTCCAGATCTATTCTGAACATAGATTTGACTACATAGGCCGGGTCATCATCTGAGCTCTCCATCACCCGAGAGAGATGGCATAAAGCAGGCAGAACCACAGAGCATGAAACGTACTTTTCTTCACCCAGAAGTTCAGTCACATACCTGCAAAAAATAAAACCCATTTCACTCAAATGTTTTGCATTCACTTATACACACAAAAAGTGTTTCATGTTCATGCTTATGCACAAATACAGACACATCAATTCTCTCACATGCAATCAAACCAGTCAGTAAGAAATATATGATGTAAAATATACCTGCAGGGTTCTAGGAGCTTTTCCAACCTCTGCAATTTGTCCATTTCAGCTGGAGTTGGCATAGCAACTTTTGTGTTGTGTGTGGTGAAGACATCGCTCAGTGGCTGTTCGTTTCTGCGAACACTTTTTATCATGTCCAGAGTCGAGTTCCATCTGGTTGGAATGTCTTGTATAAGCGACTCCTTCTTTTGTCCAAGCTCAATTTGTTTTTTTTCTAATTCTGCAGCACTTGCTGGACTGTGTTTAAAATGGCCCACCACCTTTCTGCATTTAGCCAGGGCATTGTCAAACGCGCTGTTGTGCAAAGATACTGTGACAAAACGCTGAAGACTGTGAGCGACACAAGGGACGCGTTCAAAAGGCAGATGTCTTGCAGCAGCGACAATATTTCTAGCACAATCTGTGCTAAGTGTGCTGACTTTATTTAAAATGTCCCACTGTTGTGCAACATGAATGAAATGTTCTGCGCACGTTTCAGCAAAATGTCTTTCTTGTGTCTTCATTACTGTCAAAGCATGTGAATGCAGTTTCCATTGTTCATCAATGTAATGCACAGTTACTCCGAGATAATTATGGTTACCCAGCGATGTCCAGTAGTCTCCGGTGAGGGCAACAGTTTGTGCACGTTGTAATGCCGTTGCCTTTATAGTCCTCTCGTTTTCATACAGTTCATGTATTTTTCTTACAATGGTGCGTCTTGGCGGAGGCTCATACGTGCAGTCATTCGTTGTGATCCGAATAACATTCTTCAAACCGACATCTTCCACAATACTAGTTGGCCTGCAATTTGTAGCTACCCACTTTGCAATGGCATTTGTTATCTTGTCTTTCTTTTGTTTCTCTGTAGTTCTCCCTCGTGCTGCATCTAACGTAGTCTGCCGAAGGTTTCCTCCACTGTTTGTTTGGGTGGATGATTTGTTAGCATCAACGGTGTGCATTGTATTTAAGTGATACTTCAAACTTGAAGTACTCCGATGATAAGAAAATTCCGCTTTGCAGTGTTTACAAATAGCTTTAGTTCTATCTACTCCTTGTTGAAGAGGTTTAAAATAAAAGTGTCCGTTTAAAATTTTGGTACTTTTTTCCATTTTTAAATATTTCTCAATTTACTTACTGCTTGTTGTTTGAGCATAAGCAATAACATAAATACGCATGAAAGTTTCAATTCTTTTATGATTC
>NC_061166.1:14304697-14314697 GCF_022113875.1 Hydra vulgaris
CATTATTAATATAACTTAATTAAGATTGCTAGTTGAACATTATTAAAATAAATAACAATTTTTTAAATATTCAAATAAATTATATAGTTTAACAGCATGCTAAGTTTTATAAAAAAGTCTGAAACTAACTTTTGAAATATAAAACCATTCATAGATTTGTTTTTCATTCTTGTTTTTTTTTTTTTTTTTTTTTTTTTTATGCCACTAAATGTTGCAAATACCTTTAATTGACATTAGTTTTATTGTAAAAAGAGCATTAGATAATAAATCCACATATTTCTAAATTCTATTTTAGTGGCTTTATAAGTTTGAAATTTTGTGTAAAAAATAAAGTTATCGCCGTTAAATTGAATTATAGAATTAGAAAAATTGAAAGGAAAAAACAATAACAAAAATTTGTTATATTAGTGTTATATTTTTTAAAAATTACAACCACAAGTGCTTTTTTTCAGCAGATGAAAAAGTAAAATTCAGTTATTAACTTAATTTATTTAGCTTAGAGAGAAAATAATTTGTTCAGAGAGTATTAAAGCGAGTCCTGGGAAACACTTATCTCTGTAAAATAACAGGATGAGTGTGGTCATTGGATTCAAGAATCGGAAGAAAAGGTCTTTGCAAATAAATCTGGTGTCTGGTAATCTCTGATCTATCTATAAACTACGTATGTGAGAAGAAATATATATATATATATATATATATATATATATATATATTTATATATATATATATATATATATATATATATATATATATATATATATATATATATATATAAAATTATTGTATATATATATATATATATATATATAGCCCAAATAGCAGAAGTATTGACTAAATATTATTTTGTAGTATGTATACTATTTAAACAATATTCCATTGGTTGCCTCTCAGGATGTGTTTTACAATTTTTCTAAATCATTTCTTAAACATGACATCTTTTTCTTATTGTTATAATTCTAGGTTTTCTTTTTACATTATTAAATGATTACTTTTTACAATGATTTTTTTATAAATATTTTCATATTGATTTTTTATACCATCTTATTGACTTTTAAAATATCCTCTCCCCACTGTTTTGCTATAGTTTAGCTTTTAATGTTGTTTAATCTAGTTATCGATGTTAAAAATAAAAATTATTGTAAATCTTTTGAAGGGAGTTGATGAAATGGTGGGCCCGATATCTTGAAAGCTTAGGTGATATGGAAGCTGCATTGTTTTTTTATAAGCAATCTGAAGACTATCTATCAATGGTTCGCATACACTGCTTCTGTGAAAATATGAAAGAAGCAGAGCAGCTTTGTCAGGATACTGGAGATAAAGCAGCATGCTACCATCTTGCATGTCAATTTGAAATTTCTGGAAATATACCAAAGTCAATCCATTTTTTTTCTCGTGCACAATGTTATTCAAATGCGATTCGTTTAGCAAAGGTAAAAAATTTTAAAAACACTGTAAAATGTAAAATAGTATTTGTTGCATGTTTTATTTCAAAATGTGTAAGTATTTAAAGTTTTATGTAAAATTGTGATGGCTATAATGCCAGTTGTATAAAATTAATGAGTAACACCTATATTGAATATATTTTAAATTTCCAAGTCCATTTTGCTAGGAAAAACAGCTAGATCAAGAGTTAATGAACTTATCCATGCTTAGTACTCAAGAAGATATGCTAAGCTGTGCCCAGTAATATTTTTATTACTTTATTTTTTATTATTTAACAATAATAGTTTTAATAATAAATACATATAAATAAGTATATATATATATATATATATATATATATATATATATATATATATATATATATATATATATATATATATATATATATATATATATATATATATATATATATATATATATATATATATATATATTACTAATGCAGAAAATATTCAACAGATATATCTCAAAATATATTTAATAGATATATTTAAAAAATATATTTATTTAAGTTTACAAAAAACTTTTTAAAAATCTGTAAAAACAGAAAGTCTTTTATATATTTTTAAAGCAAATATACTTACAATACATAAATGTGATAAAGTTAAATATGTAACAAAAAAAAAACGTGACACAAAATTTGTCAATGTTCTTAGAAAAAAATTAACGAAGGTACTTTTTAAAATCAGTTATAACAGCTGCCATCTACAGGACTAAGAATTCAAGCACAACCTATCGTAAAGAAAACCATATTATAATTATTTAAAATATTTACAACCAATAGTGACATTTTAACATGTATTAAAAAGTTATGATTCCATAGTAGCAGAAAGTTATTAATTAAAAAAAATTTGAAAAAATCTCAAATAAAATAGAAAACATATTTTAAAAAATTACTTTATTATGAAAACATTTTGATGAGGGAATCAATTTCAAAATTAATTTCTTTAATGAAAAACTAGTTATATCTCCTTCAAAAAATCTTTTTTAACAATAGACACTAATAAAAAGGTAAGACAAGCTGTCTATCAACACAAAACATTACAACAATAGCATCATGAAAATTACGTAGAGCAATAGCAGATAAGATATTTGTATAATCAAATTTCATTACACTAAATATTACCAGATGCGTTTTCTTTATAATTATAAAAGGCTAAATAACAGAACCAATGGAAATACAGCAGTAACACTTCTTGGCACTAAATGCTGTCACACTTCTGCTAACTACATTGCTTAGCAAGGTTGGCAATCTTGCTCTACAACATTTTACTTTTTTTTTTTTAAGTAGAAATTTAGTTATAAAAAATAGCCAGCTAGTATAACAGTCTAGCTCTGCACACACTATAAGTCACTTGTATGGCAAGTTTAACAACCTAGTTCTATACGCACTACAAGTCACAACAATTGCTTGGCTAATTTAACAGGCTAGCTCTACACGTACTGCAACTCACAACATTTGCTTGGCCTGTTTTATGACCTTGCTCTACACAATTGCTTGTAGATGATAACTTTAGAAACTTTTTCAAATCAGATATAACAGCAAGCAAAGCAGCAAAAACTTTTTATTTATTATTAAATTTTTTTATCAAAATTCGATATTTAATGGTAAAAAAATATTTATTTATAAATTAAGTTTATATGTAAATAAAGCATTACTTGTATATCGTATTGTAACATTACTTGTATATCATGTTGTAAATCATTCAAAAAGCTTTTAGAATTTTAGATTTTTTGAAACAATATTAGTTCATTCTATAAAAAAAATCTTGCAATTCATGAATTTCTTGCTAATTTGGTTAGATAAAGCAATAAAATAATATTGAAATAAATAAAAAGTCCAAATGATAATCAAAAATTTATATAAAAAATAACTAAAAGTTATAACATACATATCTGTGAACTATGATTTTTTGACTTTATATAAAGACTTTAAATAAAGGACATATAACATTGTGTAATATTTTTCACCTACCATACCTTGAATGGGATGTTTAAAATTTTGAAAAACAAACTTTTAAATCCTCTAGTTCTTGCACATGCATCATATAGTTGCATGTTGCCCATGAGAGAAACACATTTTTCTTTTTAGATATTCACCAACTATCAAATATCTGACTTTTATTAATTGTCATTGAATATACCAGGAAACTGACAGGAAACTGACAGGAATCCTCTGCATTAGTTTAACTATTTTAAAGAGCACAAGCTTTCATTAGAGTGCCATTGCATAACCCATTATGCAATGGCACTCTAATGAAATTTAAAAAAATTAGAGTGCCATTGCATAATGGGTGTTAAAACTACATTAGTGAATGTTAAAATCACACATTTAGAATAATGGGTTTTAAAACTACATTAGTGGGTGTTAAAATCACACATTTAAAATAATCATCTTGTTCAGCATCTCCAAATATCTTTTCAACAGTGGAGTCATTTTTTCTAATAATGCACTGATGCAGTATTTCATTGCATCTTTTAAAAGAATCCTCCTTTATTACAGGTATTGTTCCACTACCAGGTTTTAATAGAAATTGGGAAAATTCTCCTTTTCCATCATGTACTCTCATATTTTCAGTTTTTTCTTTTCTCAACAGGTAGCATCAAAGTCACCACCAAAAAGAGTTAATTTTTCTCTAAACAAAAAGTCGTTGTTGCAAACATATATATTCTTTTAAACATTTATTTAAGCCTCTACAATTTAACTAATTAGGTTAACAATAGGTTTACCATTCAAGTCAAAAATACTTATAAAAACATAGAGATTATATGTTTGTCTGTGGTTTTCCATTTGTTTTTTAAGGTAAACTTGAAAACTATATTGCTTAGAGAAAAAGTATAAAATTAACTTTGTTTATAATCAATCTGAAAGGGATCTTACAAAAAAAAATAAAAATAATCAATTTAATAAGGATTAATGGTCATTTTAGTGAGAGAAAAAAGAAGTAAACGTTAAAAAAAAAATTGCATTGCAATTTATTTAAAATTAATTGACACCAAATTAATGTGTACTTGACATCACAAAAATCAGTATTTAGTAAAGATAAAAGTTTTTAATATTAAATTTATTAAGAAAAAATTTTAAATTAAATAAATAAAAATTTTTATTATTAAATTGTTTTAATAAGGAAAATTTTTTTAGTTAAAATGCCCAATATTGTTAAAAAAATAATAAAGCAATGTCATTCAGTATATTTTAGTCTAAAGTATTGAAGAAGATGAAATAATTTTAAAACATATTTAATGATTTTTAATATATATATTTATTTATTTTGAAAAAAAAGTTAATTTTTAAAAAAAATAATATGCACGTACGCGGAAGGGGGTAGGGGGATTTAAAGCATACAGGTTTGTTCAAGGGGGGAGGGGGTCTAAATCAGTGGTTTTACTGCGTACGTACTTTATGGATGCCCGCTAAAACAAAAAATATAAATAATAAAATGAACTGAATTTACTAAAAAGAGCTTCAGCTTCTTCCAATTTTTCTGAAAAATAAAACAATACTTGCTTGAAATGTTCTAAAAAAGACTGAAATACTAAAAAAGGAACACTATATTTTACCAGACATTTTAGTACTATCTTCTACAAAATATTACAGTATAAAAAAAACTAAACAGACTAAAAAAATTAGAAAAAAAAAAACAACCAACAAGCATTTATTTATTAAAACTACTTAACTAAAATTAAACTAAAATTAAATAAAGAAAAACAACTTGAAAAGTGTCATATTTGTAATGAAAAATAAGACTGTCAATTGATAAAATCAATCATTATATTAAACTAAACACCATTTAGCTTTTTAAAAGTAAAGCTAATTTTTTTAAATTAGTTAATTCTTTTAATTATGGCTGTAATTCCAATAACTGAACAAATGTAATTTTTAAAACATGTTATAAATAAAACTCACATGCTTGCTAGTTTAGATTAAAGTTTTATTTAATTTTTTTATATTTTGTTCATTTATGTCATATTGACAACTTTTTCTTGCAGATAAAATATTTCAATTAAAAACTATTATAAAAATCTTTTAAAATTAATATCTAAAATTAATAACTCAAACATTAGTTATTTTATTTTTTTAATTTAAACTTCTTTAGCATATTGTTTATATAAAAAAATTATTATTTTACAAAAGTAATAAAATTACTTTTTTAAAAGACTGCTTAGAAATATCTTGAGAGTTATTTAAATATTACCAAACAAAAAAGATTTTAGCTTAACATAAATAGCATAGCCTAACGTAAATTCGTTTGTCGCATATGTGAAATGCACATTTCTGATCCTAGTCAGTGCTCAGTTTCTCCACATTCACCCTTAAGTTCTTCTAATCATGGTTTGATCTCTATAAAACTATTATCTCATTCTTCTTCATCATCAGAATCCCCTAGCAATGTAACTTTTTTTTAATCAATATTCTTTCCGTAACTTTACTTGTGATGGCCCTTAAGTAGAAATCTTTTGTCTTCCTGCTGACAAATTTGCTTCTTAAATGACTTTTTGGCTTAGGCTGGCATAGAATTTTCTCTTTTGACAACTCAAAAGCCTTACTTATAAGTAAGGCTTTTGAGTCTTTAATTAACAAACACTTTATTTCTCATCTTGAGTCTAATAATTTACTTTCTAATGATTAATATAGATTTCGATCTTCTCATTCTACTGCTGATTTGTTAACGGTAATAATTGAACAGTTTTATCCATTATATGGATGTAGAGAGGTAAGGGTTATCGCTCTCGACGTTTCTGAAGCCTTTGCTAATGTTTGGCAGTCTTCTCCATAACTTCTCTTCTTACAGTGTATCAGGTAACATTTTTAAGATTATTGAACCCTTCCTTACCAATCGTAGTATAAAAGTTTTCCTCAATTGACAGCACTCTTCATGTCCTGTAACTTCAAGGGTTCCTCAAGGTTCAATCCTTGACCCTTTTTTTTTAATTTACATTAACCATCTCCCAGAAATTCTAAACTAAAGTCTTTTTGTTCGCTAATGATACTACCATTTATTCTTGTCTTGATAAGAAGCCAACACTCTCTCAGTGGCTGATGAAGATAAAACTAAAATTTTTTAGCTGATTATTATTGCAGCAATCTAGATCTTCCTATATTTATGAACAGTAATGTACTGGAGGCATCTACCCTTTGTCTTCCCTAACTCTTACTTCTGATCTTTCTTGAAAATCATATATCAAATTGATTGTAAAATTAGCATCTGCTAAGGTTGCATCTCTTTATTGTACTTGCCACTTTCCTACTTCAGATTCTATTCTTTATACCTATAAATCTCAAATTCGTTCTTGTATGGAATACTGTTGCCATATCTGTAGCAGATCTTCAAATGAGGCTCTTTTTTTTTTTAAGACAAGTGCAAAAACGCATTGTAAACATAGTTGAACCTGCTCTTGTAGTCAACTTTCAACCATTGCCACATCTTCGTAATATAATGGTTATTGTTCTAAAGAGTTAGCGTCTCTTGTGCCATCTACTAAAATTTACTCTCGTGTTACTTATCATTAAATTAAGTGTCATCCTTTTACTGTAAATATTCCTAAGTGCTCCAAAAATTCTTGTTGGTATAGTTTTTTTCCTCAAACATCAGTTTGAGGAAAAAAACTAGTCCAACAATGTATTTAAATTATTGACCAATCATATTCTATGTATTTAAATTATTGACCAATCATATTCTATGTATTTAAATTATAAATATGTATTTAAATTATTGACCAATCAATTTCTTTTAAAGGTATTTTGAAGAAAAAGGAGGTATGGATGATAAAGCTATTGCACTGTATCACAGGGTTTGTAGTCTATTTCTTTTTCTTTTTTTTTTTTTCTTTTTTTTTTTTTTATATATTTACTTTCTAAAGGTAGAGGGAGGTGCACTTTTTTAAATTATTGTAGCCCTCTCTCAACCTTAAACTTTTGTTACACAATAATAAACAAACAAGTCTGCTGTACTGAGAATTGTTTTAAGCACTGTACTTCTAGGTATTTGGCAGACTAGAACTCTGTTCATCCTTTATGATGGAAGCATTCTACTACTATATTAATAAGTTAAATATATGACATTAAGTTTAACTTGATGATCTGAAAAATATAGGCGACACAAGCATGTAAGTACAAATAATAATAAAGCATGGACAACACAGTTTTGCAAGTACACAAAGAAAACATTTAAATTTAGCCCTCAATTAATTGATATGTATCTTACATACTATTTTTACTTTATACATGTTTAAAAAAGACATATGCTTTTGCATGTGAGACTTTTTTTTTACAATTCAACATTTCACTGTTAAACTTGTAATAATTTATTTTCATAACAAGCAATTTTTAAATTTCACAGCATGCATCTTATGAAGACTTGCATTTTAGGAGGAATTTTCATAAAGGTTAAAGAAAAATCAAGATTTTCTTTTGAAAATTTAGCGGTAGCAAATTCATTATCTTCATTTTCATAATTATAGCTGCTAGTTATTCTGATCCATCATCTCTTAAATGCATTCTATTTAATCTTACATGAATTACAATATTTTTACAATATTAATTACATACCCTCAGATATATCAATACCAATGCTTTTCAATTCACCAGAAAAATTTTAATGTAAATAAATCAGTTTTGCAAAATTTAAAGCAAATAAATCAGAAAATCCCTGCAGTTTTTTTTTTTTTTTTTTTTTTGTTTTATTTTTTTTTTTTTTTTTTGAGTTTGTCACATATAAAACCATAGAAAAAATTCAGAATTATATTTAGAGGAATCTCATTACATACTTTTTTATGTACAAGGCTTTTGAATTTGATATAAAAACTTTAATTTTGTATGGTTTTGTAATTGTTTTTGAATTCTACTTTCCCATAAAAATTGTGACTAAAAGCAAAAAAAAAATGGTTAATAAATTGAAAGCAATCAAAAGCATGAAACTGGTAATGAAGTTGTATGAATGAATGATTAAATGAACCGTGAAAATAAACAATGAAGTACTTGATAAAAAGCTTTTTTTTATCCATTTATTCAACAATAAAACTGTTACAAGCTCATTTACAATTTTACGAAATCAAGTTCGATGTCACTCTTCTAGATTAACACTAGTCATTAGAGTGACACCTTAATTACATAAAAAAATGAAAGAACAACAATTAATAAAAGTGGTTAAAAAAAAAGAAAAAGAACAAAAATAGTGTTTAAAATGGCAAGACTAATAACAGAAAAAAGAAAATAAGTGGATGAGTTGATATGAGAGATAATGAATGATACATAACAGTAATACAAAAATAATTCATAAGTAAGATTTATAATGCAATAAATTTTGCAAGCATGTTGTTTTCTCAACTTTTTGTTGTAGATGGGGTTCAAATTATTAAGTTAATAGTTTGCCACTGCCAATAATTTCATAATTTCAATTAATTTAACAACTAAACCATCATTTATAGATGTGAATATTTGACATGTTACAACTTACAAAAATAATAAAGTACAAAAAAACTTTATTCTTTTAATAAGCTATTACAAGAAAAAATTTGTAATTTCCTAAACGTTTAAATCATTTTTTTTTTAAATCCTGAAACATCAAACATTTTAAAGAAAAATCAGCTATTTTTTCAATATCTTAAAACAGAAGAAAGCTGTTTTGTGAAAAAGCTAAAACACCAAACAGTTGCTTTTTCAAAATATTTTCAGAAACCCTATTTACCCTCTCTTACCACTCTCTATTTACTTTCTTCTATTAACCCTCTCTTACCTCCCTCTGTTTAACCTCTTTTACCTCCCTCTATTTACCCTCTCTTACCTCCCTTTATTTACCCTCTCTTACCTCTCTCTTTTTATCCCCTCTTACTTCCTCTATTAAACCTTTCATACCTCTAAGGAATGTTTAGTACCAAAAAAATGGGAGTGTTATTTTTAATGAGATTTTAATGAGTTTTTAAACTAACTCAAAAATATTTCTCTGAGTATCAAAAACCAATTTTAAAACACCTACTGACATTTTTGGTAAAACAATGAAATTCAGCTGTTACCAATAATACTTATAAGAAATTGTAATATAGAAGTTTTAGCTAATATGATTGTTACATTTTTGTTTATTTAATATTGTGTTTTTAATTTATTCTGATTCAGGGAGGTAGTGTTTCAAAAGCTATTGATCTTGCCTTCAGTTCAAAGCAGTTTGGTGCTCTGCAATTAATATCAGATGATCTTGATGAGAATGTTGATCCACAAGTACTACATAAATGTGCAGATTTTTTCATAGAAAACGATCAGTTTGACAAAGCAGTCAACCTTCTTATTGCTTCAAAAAAGGTGAAAAAGTAGATTTTTTAGAAAATTATAATTTTCATTTGAGTTATTTTTTATTTCATCATTTATTCTTATTTAGTTTGAAGAAGCACTTCGAATGTGCCTTGATCATGATATCCAAATAACAGAAGAAATTGCAGAAAAAATGACTTTTCCCAAAGAACACTCTGATGCAAAATATCGTTTATATTTACTTGAAAAAATTGGAGAATGTGCGTACAAACAAGGATCTTTTCACCTTGCTACAAAAAAATTTACTCAGGC
>NC_061166.1:14319697-14338887 GCF_022113875.1 Hydra vulgaris
GAATATATATCTTAAGCTTAAAATATATTCCGCTGTTAAAATTTTAAGTAAACTTGAAATTTTTGAATACTTTAGGTTGTACGAGATGTCCTTTCAAACATTCCAATTTTTTGTTTCGCTTAACAAGGAAAAAGTTTTAACTTACCATACTTTCCAACGTTCGTGTTTGTGATATATTTAACAGGGGTATGTCAAAAAGTTTTTGATTATAAAAAAAAAAAATTCAGCTGTCTTTCTAATACTGTTCATATTGTTTTTTTGAACGACAACATTTTGGAAATCATATTTTTTAACAATGCAAAAACCTAAAACAAACAGCTAGAAAAAAATAAAAATATATATTCAAAATGCTGGAAAACCCGACTCTGAGTGGCGAGCATAATCATTTGATTATAGTTCGGTTAACAATTTATGGCTTGTATTAGACTTAAACTTGAAAATAGAAATAATAAGAAAGAATAAACAAGAAATAGTCAGAGAGTTAGCTTAAAACATCCTGGAACCCGTACAAAAACACTATAAAACTAAAATTTGATAAGAAACCGAATTTAAACAAAAACTACAATAAAATATTATGAAATAAAAGTTTTTTACATTTCATGGATATTTACAAATAGTTCGAGTTTCTAAGGTAACCACCAGTTAAACTATAATAGCAACCATATAATAATATTAATCATTTAACAATATTAATAATTCATAATGACAGTAATCACATTTAATACTTTACTATTTACGTTCCGAAAATAAACAGGTTATAGGTGACTTTGATGCCGACTAAATTACAATAAATTAATCATTATCGTCACTTTTTTTTGTTTGCAAGTAAGAAAATAAAAAATATTTTGTATTAAGTATTAATCAAACTACGCACTAAATAAAAGGCATATCTGTGTTAAATAAATGCGCCTGTCTGCCTGAAACAACAAAAAATTCAGAATTAAATGTCAAGTATGTTAGTGTATTCTACAAATGTATTCTACAAAAAGAGTGTTTTTTTTTTTTCTTTAATGTTTTCAAAGAGCAAAAAAATTAATAAAAAACTAGTGTTGTGTATTAACGACTAAAAAATTAGTGTGTGTAATTACGACTTTGAAATAACTCGACTGTCGACTAAATCGATCAAGGTGTTTTTCAAAATCGACTAAAATCGACTAAATTTTGTGGAAATCGACTAAATCGACTAAAAGTCAATTGATTCAAAATATTTGAATTTTGTTAAATTATAATATTAAAATGTTGCTCGGCAATTTATTTTTTAGATAAAATAAATAGAAATTTAAGAGACTAAACAAAAAAATTAGGTGGTATTATTCTATTAGATTAATTTAAATCGAGAATAAACAAACAAAACAAAAGTTACAATAGAAAAAAATAAGATGACCATTTTAAATGTCTTGGTTAAACAAAACACATTGTTCAGCCAAATCTGGTTTAAGTCTATTTCGCCGTTCTGTATTGACTTTAGCAGCACTTGAAACTCTTAACTCTTAACTCTTCAAAAGGCGTTGAAGAGTTAAGAGTTAAGAATTGATGAAGCAATTATACAAAATAGCGTCTTCACTATCTTTGACAAAAAGGGAAATAGGCATAAATTATTTTTATAAAATGCAAAAGGACATAATTTTTCCGATACTTTTATATTCATATATAAATAATTGATGATTTCGTTGCCTACTGATAACAAATTTTCTGATGACACTCTTTCACCGCATAACAATATTTTTCTTTTTTTTGATGGACTTCTTTGACTAGATGACGACTCTTGGCTAGACAACTGAAGGCTTGTTGGTATTCATTGAACAAATAAAGTATAAGCTTTTTTAATACAAGAAATTTTCGCCGTTTTGTTTGATGTAAATTTAAAATTACGAAATCGCGGATCTAAATATGTAGCTGCGTACAACTTTTCAATTTTAGGAAAATCCTCACATCTTTGATTAAAATTATCAAATAATCGTACAATTATATTCATAATTGTACGATTATTTGATTCACTTTTAAAGTTAGCAAAGTAATCAGTTAATTTATAAACGGCTGGTAATATAATTGAACAAGTGATATATTTTGATTCGCTCAAAATTTTTGTAAAATAATGTATTGGCTCTAATAAATCAAATAGCTTGTTAATGATTTCCAGTTCCCAGCTTTTTAATAACAAATCCTTATTGTCTTTGTTCTCTGGCTTGATAATGACGTCTTTGATCGATTCGCTAAGTTTAAAAACTGTCTGCTACATTAAAAAGGCCAAAAACTTATTTTCTATTCATTTAGAATTAACTCAATTTGCTCCTTTAAATATAGGCTAGTATGTGCTTTTGAGCTATGCTTTAATGCAATCCGAATGGATTTCAAACAAAAATTTTGATCAACAAAATGTACTGTGGCGTCGCTGTATGAATGCGAGGCTTGTGATGTCCATCCATCTGTGGTTAGATGGCAAAATTTAGCTTGGTTTAAAAGATGCATTACTTTTACTTTAAATGATTCAAATTTAAGCGGCACTATTTCATACAAAAACTTTTGTCTCGTTGGCAATTTGTACTTGTTATCAAACAAAGCTAGCATTTTAATAAAATACTTATTATCAACAATCGACAGCGGTTGACCTGTTTGAAGAACAAAGTTGCACATAGTTTCCTTTAAATCTCTATATTTCTGCGAGCTTAAACAATATGAGTGAGAGTTTGCAAATGCAGCTTTGATAGATACATGACCAGTTGTTGTACAAAAAAGTTTAGACTCTTTAATATTAATCCGGTGGTTACTATAGAAATAACTTGCCATAGAGCTTGTATTTTTATTGTATTTTAGCTCTTTGTTGCAATTTTCGTTTGTTAAAGTATCTTTATATTTACACGTTGTTATTGTAGAGTCATTGTTTTTCACAAAATAATTCCAGACTTTACTTTTATAAATGTTTCGATTCGACATTTTATTTCTACCATAAAAAGAGAATAAAAATAAAATAGCGATTACAATTAAGTCAAAGAAGACTTTTAAGTGTGTTCAGATAAGAATTCCTTCATGCATAAATAATGTCCTATTAGATTTGCATGAGTACCTAACATTATTATTATTAGAATTATTCTAATTGTTATTAATTTCTAAAGGGAGTTAAACCAATCGTTTAAAATGTCCATTGGTAATTATTATTATATGTATCAATCAATTAAAAAGAATTTCATTGAATTTATTGACTTATTGAATTTCAATTAAATTATAACCAGGGGTGTAGAGTCGCGATTTTGTTTAGCGACTCCAACTCCACAGCCCTGATTATAACAGAGAGAATTTTAAAAAAAGATTCTCTCTGTATCATTTATCAAAACAGTTAAAGCAAAAAATTTGTAAGGAATAATTTTTGTGGCGTACCAAGGTGGAGGCTGGTAGAGTCAAACTTTTTTGTGGATTTCAGATTAATAAAACTTTGTATCTTTTTGGCATCGTTAACTGATGATTCATTAAATATTTTTTTCAAAGAATTAACTTTTTATAACAAGTCAGTATAACGAGAAAAAATAAAGGTCAATGTAGTGGCACAGCATACATACACAGCTTAGTGCTGAGTTTATGTGAAACAGCAAATTAGGTTCAATGTTCAGACATTTTGGTTGAATTATAAAGCCAGCTATGAATAATGATCTCGGCCATGGCTCAATTTTTACAAATATTTTATTTTTATAAAATAATCTACTTATAAGGATATATCTTTACTAATTGGTCAGCATCATAATAAAATTAAATATTGACAAAATTAAATCAAACGAAGAAATAAAGATAAGAATTTCAGGATCCGACTAAATCAACTTTTAGTTGATTAGTAAAGTCGATTAAATCGACTATTAGATTTTTTATAGTCGACTAACTTCGACTTTCGACTAGTCGACTTTTAGTCAATTTAGTCGAAGTAGCAGGATTTTAAGGAAGCTTATATATATATATATATATATATATATATATATATATTATATATATATATATATATATATATATATATATATATATATATATATATATATATATATACTTAGGTCTTAGGTCAATATATATATATATATATATATATATATATATATATATATATATATATATATATATATATATATATTATATATATATATACTTAGGTCTTAGGTCAATATATATATATATATATATATATATATATATATATATATATATATATATATATATATATATATATACTTAGGTCTTAGGTCAATATATATATATATATATATATATATATATATATATATATATATATATATATATATATATATATATATATATATATATATATATATATATATATATATATACTAAGGTCTTAGGTCAAATTGCATAATCATAAATTGAGGCAAGCATTTTGGAATATTATGTTTAATCTTCCAATATCATTGTTAATTATTTTAATTTATATTTTAATAGTATATTTTAACAGTTAATTTTCCTTTAATGTAAGAAAAAGTTTTATGAAGTTTTTAAGTTCACTAAAGTTTGAGCAAAAAATTTTAGTATATAAATTTAAACTGCTGATAAAGAAAATTTTCGTAAGTTACTTTATGTTTTTTATGTATGTTTGTATTCTGTCTGAACCTCTGGCGCGGTGTTCGCTCACCCGTAAGTTACTTTATGTTTTTTATGTTTTTTTATGTATGTTTGTGTTCTGTCTGAACCTCTGGCGCGGTGTTTGCTCGCCCGTAAGTTGATTAATGTTTGTTTGCGTTCTGTTTATTCTCTGATGCAGCGTGAGCTCAGTAACTAGCTACTTACTCCAACTACAAAACCTACACTCACCTTAGACTTCTGTATTTTGTTAGATGCAGTGTTTTTCCTAATGCACTTCCAAAATGTCATGCCTGGTTTTCTCAAAGTTGCGGAAAGTAACTCCTTTTAACTACTCCAGATCAGGTCAGGATAATCAATCTTGCTACTAGTATCACGTAACCCAGTACCACCTGCCACAAGCCCTGCTGCCTTGCAGAGTGTGCTCTTCTTAGGCAAAGGCTAGGAGAAATAAACTCCGACTAAAAATTCCCCTGCTATGGGGCTCTTTGTTGAGTAAAGGCTAAAGATGGTGTCTCGATAAAAACACTCATCTTGGGCAGATGTTAACTGCATCCAGCTACTGTCTTGAAGAAGGCCTCCTAGGCAAAGACTTTAGGGGTAAGCAGAAAAATTCTGCTAACCAGCCTCGAACCCTTTCTTCATCTATTAGGCTGGTGGAGATGTAACCTGTGTTACATTGTTTCCTGCCTAGGATGATGAATGCTGGATCTACTTGACTCTACTCATAGAATTTTGCTTATGCCTCCTTGATAATGGCTATGCAACTCTTCATGTTTTCTCCATATGAGGGTACAGCCCAGCTAAAACTCAGTTTAATGGTTCTGAGGCCGGCTGGTAGTAAGGTTTCCCGAACTCTGTGGTAGCTCTCAGAGAGGCTGATTCCATCAACAGCTGCAAACTACCAGAGTATTAACAGTGCCATGTTGCGCATGGATGGTGTCCCTGTTAATGCTTTTGGTGTGCATTGTCAAGGCCACATAAGGAGTCCTATGTCACGGCTTAGGGTTACTTAACAGGACTAAGACAACTGCATAGCTCATTGATTAGGAGGCTGTGCTCTATCTATGAATGATTCAAGTTCTCATTAAACCCAAATCATGACCAAAGTAACCAAAAATTTTAAACCTAAAAAACCCACCACCTAAATGTTTTAATATACTTTTACAAATATTCGCGGTCTGCTAAGCAACTTTCCGTCAGTTGAGTCTTACCTCCAGTGAAACAAATTTAAATTCTGCAATTCCTTCTTGAGATGTCAGTGTTGATGGGTACTATTCTTTGATTTGTAAAGACTCCAAGGAAAGTTTTTGAGATTATCAAATCATTTCTTTCTAACCGGTTTATTATAGTCATCCTTGAAGGCCAACACTCTTCTTTATTTCCAGTAACTTCTGGGGTTCCCCAAGGTTCCATCCTGGGCCCTGTTTTGTTTCTTATCTACATAAACGCTTTTCCTGACAACCTTTTATCTAAAGCAGCTCTTTTTGCTGATAACTCAACTTTATACTCCTTATAGTCTTCTCTTTTCGATCGCCTAGAACAAGCAGCTGATCTTGAATCCGATCTCACTTCAGTAATAGATTGGGGTTCACAGTGGCTTGTAAATTTCAACTCTAACAAAACCCAGTTGTTTACTGCAAACAACTACCGTAATATGGTCAACATTCCTATATTAGTGAATGGCAATCCTCTTACTGAGTCGTCCTCTTTACGTCTTCTTGGATTATCGCTTACTACTGACCTTTCATGGAAACCATATATACAATCGATTGCTAAATTAGCTTCTGCTAAGGTTGCTTCTCTTTATTGTCCTCATCATTTCCTTACTTCTGATTCCATTCTCTATTTCTACAAATCTCTTATTCGTCCATGTATGGAATACTGTTGTCATATTTAGGCTGGTTCTTCTAAGATTCACTTTCTCTTTTTGACAAGGTCCAAAAACGCATTGTAAATGTTGTTGGACCTGGACTATCTGCTAAGCTTGAGCCTCTTTCTAATTGTCGTAAAGTTGCATTTCTTTCTCTTTTCTTCATATACTATCATGGTCACTGCTCAAAAATTATCATCTCTAGTTCCGTCAACTAAAATTCATTCTCGTTTTACTCGTCATTCAGCTAAGTCTCATTCGTTTACTGTATCTGTCTCTGCATGCTCTAAAAACTTTTATTCATCTAGTTTTTTTCCCCGCACTTCAATCTTTTGCAACTCTCCCATCTTCATGTTTTCCTGACTCATATAACCTTCAACTTTTTAAGTCTTCTGTCAACCGTTTCCTTGCTCTATAACTCTGTTCTTTTTTTGCTAGTAACTCCCAACTTAATAGTGGTTGCTTGCAGCCATGTTGGGAGTGAATGCAAATTAAAAAAAAAAAAAAAAAGATGTACTTTAGTTTGTATCCAAATTTAAACAAAATTAAAAAATTTTTTATAATTTTAATTTTACTTGATATTTGATTTACTTTTCAATGTTACTTTGATATTTTATTTTAGCCATTAACAAAATTTACAAAAGTCTTGGTTTAATTAATAAATGGCTTCTATTTTAGCTAAAACAAAAAATACCGGTTTGTATATACTAAGAAATTTTACCAAAAGATTGTCACCGTGGTGCAATGATTAGAGTTCTGGCTCAGAATCGAGTGCTCTGATGTTCGACGTCGCTCTAATCCAATAAGCAACATTGAAGTGGGCGTCAATTTTCTAGTTAAATGCTGTTCGCATTGCTCTGTGATAAGACCCTAAGGATTTCTTAGAGCACCTTAATAACCGCAAAAAATAAAAAACAAATAAATTCGCTGCACTTTTGCTAAAATTTACCAAATTTTACTGAAAATTTCAAAAACTGGTGTGTAAATGCTTCACTTTTTCTACTACAGTAAATAGATTTGCCATAAAACCCAGTTAAAACAAGCTTTTTAAGATAACATGTGTGTTATATACTTCTTACTTATGTCACAAGTAATAAGAAACTGCCTGTGGTGATTACAAATAAAAACTGGATCCCTATAAAACAACTTTTAATTTATGCTTTTTTCAACCTAATACAAGCAAACTTGAAAAACTATTAGTGGTGATTTTGCTATAGATAAATTTTAGTAACAGTTTTTAAACCTCTTTTCTTAATTTCTGATGTAATTTTCTAGAAGAGACGATATTTGGAAAACACCCTGTTTAGTCTTTTGAGGAAATTTTGAAGTTAGTTAGCTCATTAAGTTTTCTTCAATGTTTTCTTTAAGTTTTCATTAAAATCGTCATCATAATTATCTTCATCATCATCATCAGTATATGGTTCTCTGTTCGTTATTGCAACAAGGTCATCGGCTCACAGGATTTTAGATTATTGCCGTGCCGCTCAGTATTTTTTATTTTTTTTTTTCAGTATTACCAATAAGAAAGATCTAAACTTTTTAGATATGTTATTTTTGAAAAAAAATTTTGAGGAAAAACTTTAATTATAAGAGCCGTTCTAAAAAATGCGTTGCATTACCGAATGCATCGAAAAAGAGGGTTTATGCATGGGGATCATAAAAATGACATTCGGGTATGTCTTTTTTATTCATTTTCTTCAAATCAAGCTATAAACTAAATAAATCCACATTTCTAAATTTTGACATTTTTCATATCATCGTGGCGTTTTTAAGTTTCTGAGTTCAAGTAAACTTTATATAATATATTAGTTAACAAATCTCGTACTTGGGTTTTCAAAAAAAAACGTTTAATAAAATTTTTTTATATACTTTTTTAAGAAAATTTTTTCTGCTGGATATAATATTTACTAAATCGAATGTCTAAAAAGTATAAACTTTGCTTTTGAAACAAAAAAGATTTTTTTGGAAATTGGGTTTTAACTGTGAGGTGTTGCATTACCGAAACTACTCATGTTGCATTACCGAACTTTCTGGTTTTCGTCTATAAATGAGTTTGAAAGGTCTATTTTGCAATCATTTTTAAGTTACTATTTTAAGATAAAACTTATTTACTCTTTTTTATCCAAAAAATAAAATTGATGCAAATAGTAATTGTAAAATCGAACGGAAATTATTCAAAGTCTCAGAGGCGTGTTATCGGGCTTTCAGGGTAAAGAAACGGATTATTTTAAAACAAAAACTTTACAACAATCTTCTGACATCTTCCTTTAAATCAAAGTAATAAATTTTTCAAGTATTTTTAAACTAATTTTGACTTTATGAAAAAAATACACACAGCAAATTTTTGTTTTAAACAATCTTCCCAGTAAAAATTTTACAATTTTAGTAGACTTTTATAGGCATTTTGAGAGTTTCCCACTTTTTTCCACTGTGAAAAGGCTCATTGGTTACATTGTGGACCACAATTGGCATTCGTCAGAATGGGTAGCCGACAACTAGCTTTTATATTACATGTTGTAGAGTTATTGGCTAGCCACTTTTAGCGAATCCCTTAAGAAACCTATGAGCAAAACTCTAATTAACTGCTCAAAATGCTTATATAGGTCCATTGCAAATCCACTACAAAATAATTGCTGGGTTAATAAAATTATAATTGGGTATCATTTTCACAGATTTTTATAAAAACACAGTTTTTCATAGTTTGTTCATATATAAAAGTTCAAAAGTGTTTCATTAATTAAGTTCATAGCCTTAACCAGAGAGACTGATATTATCCTATTTAGTAAAGTAGTGGGTTTTGATCACTGTTTTATTATTTTTTATAAAAAAATTGTATATACCAATTAAAAAAAAATCATGGTTATTATCATTAAGTGCATATCTTATTTAAGTTAATTGATCATAAGTTTGAGAATCATAGTTTTTTGCATAGATGCATTAAATGCAAAGGAAAATTACCATTTAATGTGGTCTTGTCGACGACACCGTCTAACACAAATTTTTGAAAACTTTACTTTGCAGCAATTTTATTGATTATAACTAATTTTTTAAAAATCCTGATAACATTTTTTTATTGCAAAATTTATATAAATTAAACAGAAGAGAATGGACACTAGATTTCGTAAGGTACAAATTTATAAACGAATAAACACACCATTACATCAAAAAAGAAAGTTAACTTAATCTTTGATCAATTCTATGCAGAATTTCTCAGCCTAGCAAAGAAACAATCTTAACAATTTGTATGCTATAAAAAAAGTTGTTTAAGCGGTTTAGTTTCGTTGTACAGATTTTGACGACAAGGAATGTCAACACCGTATTTGTCCAAGAGAAACTGAGACTTAGTGCAAATATCATTTAGAAAAAGTTCATGGTGAAAATACTTATGTAGAGCAAGTAAATATTTTTGCTAAATACCCCAGTAAGCACATGAACGTTTTTAAAACGTTTTTTTAACTAAGAAAAAAAACGTTTTTTAAACGTTCTGAATAGCAATACCTAAAAAACGTTTTTAAAAAAGCGTTTAAAAAACGTTCTGAAAAAGTCGTTTAAAAAACGTTCTAAAAAAAACGTTTTCTCAAATAACCTAAATAAAACCATAATTTAGGCGTCTTTTAAACTTTTAAAAGACGTTATTTTTATGAAAATATTCTCAAATCCATAGGTACTATTATTAAATTGTTTTTAAAAGAACCTGTTGGTTTAAAAAACAAGAAAAATAAAAAATTTATTTAAAAGTTATTTTAAATTTATTTTTTAAAACAATTTACAAACAAAGTAATATTATAACGATGGATATAAGGCACTTTAAGACAAGCAAAAGTTGCCCGTTTTCACGAATCAGCAATTATTGCATCGACAATCGACTCTGTGTATGATTCGTGAGAAGTCGATGCACAAACTAAAAGAAAAAACTATATATTTAAAACAGACAATCTGAACAGTAATAATAGTATTATAGTATAATAATAATAGTAATAAGTTTTTAAATTACAAATATATGTTTTAAAAATATATATATACAACTTCACATTGCATATATATATATATATATATATATATATATATATATATATATATATATATATATATATATATATATATATATATATATATATATATATATATATATACATATATATATATATATATATATATATATATATATATATATATATATATATATATACATACATATATATATATATATATATATATATATATATATATATATATATATTTATATATACATATATTTATATATATAAATATATATATAAATATATATATATATATATATATATATATATATATATATATATTCAGGTTAAAAATTTTTGTATTTGTATCATTGCATATATATATATATATATATATATATATATATATATATAAATAGTTTATAAATTTATGTATTTTATATACATTATATATATATATATATATATATATATATATATATATATATAAACGTACCTTTTATTAAGTTGTATAGCTTAGTTAGGCTAAAAAGATCCTTTGCCTTTTCCAGCTGCCATATTAGATTTGGCCATGAGCGAATTTGTAATAAATCTAAAAATAATATATTTTAATAATATTATATCTTATAATTTATGAAATTATAATTAACTACTGTATTTAAAATTTTTTTCTTTTTTTCCATAAAATCTAAATGTAATTAAACATTTAGATTTTAATTTAACGATACAGTTTATCTATTAATTAAATCTAATCTATTATTTAAAAAATAGCACACTAACCATTAATATAGTCCAGATCATAAGTGTACACTAACCATTAGTGTAGTCATATATATGAATATTATCTGGGTTAAAAGAATTATCTGGACTAAAGTTTAAAGCTATAGTACAACCTATAGCTTTAAACTTGCAAACTGGTAAAAGTGTAAATTGGCATTAGTGCGCCAAACAGGTTAGCAAACAATACGAATAGGCAAAAACTACAGAAGTGCGAACTGACATAAATGCGTGTAATAAATTCGCAGTTTGGAATTATGCTAAATTTTGCAAATTTATTTGGCACACTTATGCCAGTTCGCATTTATGTTGTTTGCACTTTTGCGAGTTTTTGCAACTTCTTCACACTTATACCAGTTCCCACTTATGGCAATTCACACGTATGCGAATGTTTGTAAATCTATTTAGCGCACTTATGCCAATTTACACACATGCCAGTTTGCACTTATAGCAGTTTGCCAATGTTTGGAATTCTTTTTGTGCAATTATGCCCATTTGCACTTATTCCATTTGGCATTGTGCCAGTTTTTGTAACTGCTTCGCACATGTGCTAGTTTGCGCGTATAAAATTCACGGTTATTCAGTCATCCCATTATGGTAAAACGGCCAACGTAGAGCCATGCATGGGATTTGTATAATGGATTGTAAGATGGGAGTAATATCATTATAAAATTAAACAGAGTATTTATAGGAATGCACTTTTAATTTACTAACCTCTTCATCATAGCTATCACAAGTTTTTGACAGTTCTTACCACTAATATTTTGAACTCTTTGTTTCTAATAGAAAGAAATAATGGAAATCTGACAATTCCTAATTAAGTAGTAAAAATTATATATTGTAAAAAAAATTAAAAAAAAAAGAAAAATCTGTCAAATCAGTATTTAGCAATTTACAACTGCAGAGATACTACAGAGTTACTAGATGAAACATTGTCAAGTGCTGAGTCAAACTTATCAAATTCTATTATGCTGTTTATTTCAGTTACTACTTTTTCTTCAAACTATTTTATATTAAGTTTTTTGCATCCTTGGGTTTTTATCTCATTTAAGAGAAGCAACACATAATATTGAAAGTCTAAACAAATTTACACTAATTAAATTTTACATTGTCTTAACTAAACTACGTAAATAAATTTAAAATACATAAATTTAACAATTTAACAACTTTACTGGTCTAAGCCTAAATCAGAGAAAAACTAATAGACAGTAAAATACCTAAAAGTGGCAATGCTATATTATATATATTAGCATTTTTTCTCAGATTTCGGATTAGACAAGAAAGATTGTTCCATAGATTTATAGTTTTGATAATATTGAAATAATGGATTTCATGAAGGTGATTATTTAAAGTTAAAATTGGAACCTCATCGTTTTAATGATATTTTTTAATATTGACAGTCATGTTAGCATTTTACAACAAACATTACATTATTATTTTTAACTAAAGACTTACTTGCTTGAGATAATGGAAATCCATAATGTTTATCCTTTTTATTTAAAGATGATGAAGATTGATGTGTCTTAAAATGAATCTCTTGGTCATCACAATCAATATCATCTTTGTTTATTATTTTTTGACCTACACAACACAAACATAGAGAATATTTGAATTTCATCTAACAACTTGTCTTCTCATGTAGCAATTTTACAAATAAAAAATTTTTACAAATTACTTTACAGATTATTAACTTTATAAGTAAAATAGGGTATATAGTATGGTATATAATATTATAGGTTTCATACTGCTAAACATTTGGTAATAACACCAGAATATCATTAAAGAATAAAAATTTTAAAATGACATTTTGAAGTAAGTCACTCGAAGGCATACAACTTTAAACTAAAAATACTCCAATATATTTTCAAATTTAATTCTACAAAAAAACAATACAAACACTTGGTTGATTTAAATATATACTAATTTATATAATTTTTACTTAAATAAATCAATTCGCCTAATCGAAGGTCACGCCATTATTTGAGTAAACGTACTCTTTTAAATATTGCCGTGCTGTACGTTTAAAAAAAGTTTTTTTATCACGTTAAAAAAACGTTTTAAAAACGTTCGTAAGCTAACTGAGAAATTTCGTTAATAATAAAAAAATAACGTTTAAAAAACGCTAAAAAAACGTTTAAATTAACATTAAAAAAAACGTTTTAAAAACGATTGTATTGGTTCTTTTAACGTCCGACCGTAAATTGAACGGAATTAAAACGTTTTAAAAACGTCCTGTGCTTACTGGGTACAAAACAATTATAAATTCTCTACCCCCTCTTTGGAAAAACAGAATAAACACAGAAAGCCAAAAATATGACCACAACAAAGCCATACCATTACTATACCTTAAAAACAACCAACACATCCAACTAAAAGACCTCACCCCAAAAGCAATTTATAAAATTATGTCTACCCAAAAAAATCAAATAACAAGTAAAAGTTTTATAAAATGGCAATATATTTTCAAAAATAGTATGAGTAATATATCAGAAAAAGAATGGTCTAACTTATTTAAAACAATACAAAATAATAAAAACAATAATAAAGCCGATGAAGTTCGATATAAATTAATCCACCATAAACTACCGACAAATGACTTATTTAAAAGAAGAGGCTGCACAACCAACGATTTATGCCCTCAATGTATAGAAACCATAGAAACTCTACCACACATGGTATACAATTGCAAGAAGGTTAAACCATTAATAAAATACGCCATTGCACTCATTCACAAAATCTATCCTCACCTACCACGTCTTAAAAACACATTCAAATCTTTTCTTTTTTCCTCTTCACAAAATGTAAGTGTATATTATATTGGAAATATTATTCTTAACGAACTCTTGTATAAAATTCATTGTAACCGACTACGGTCGTTCCACGACAAAGTTACATTTTCAAAGATGGCACTTTTGGCTGAGTTCAAAAACAAAATCAAAAAGATTTTGAATGAAGAACGCCAAATTGGTAGAGAAAAAAATTATTTATGTGTATTTTTAGAAGAAATAAAAGAAATCTGTAGCAACACAAATGAAACTTTTAACATAGAAATAAGATAACTCTTTAAAAAGAAATGCCCAGATCTTTTTTCGACCGTTTGTTTCGTTTTTTCGTTTTCGCATTTTGCGAATTTTTGATTTTTATTCGGATTTTCTTTTTTCGCTTTTTATATTTTTTCATTTTTTTTATAGTTTTATATGTAATCTTTTAGTTTTTAATGTGGAACAATGGACCAAAATGTAAAAAATATATAAAAAAAACAATTTGTATCCGTATTAATATCTCTGCAAGGCATTTGCCGGAGAAGAGAAATAAATAACAATACGATATTAAAACAAAATTGTATTTTTGAGAAGTAAATTTATGGAAATCTAATATATATCAATAGCCTATATATTTACACACGTGTTTAAAGTTTTAAAATTCTTTTATTTAATTTTTATTTACAAAATTTACACGAAAAAAGCAATTAACTAAAAAGTATGTAGATATTTTTAAGTACAATCAATTTTGAAGTTTATCTAATTTTACAAATCAATTTGTGATATAACTAAAAGGTATAAGCTGGCTTGAATCAAAGTGATTTATATCGATTTCCACTCAACAATCGAGTAAAAGTTTATTTAAATCACTCTTATACTAGATAGCTAGAATTTAAGTTGTGTAAATAAACTTCTACTTAAAATTTCACTTAAAACATTACAAATTTAATCAGCTTATAATAATGTTATTAATAATATACTATATGCTTATGATAATATTATTAATAATATTTTATATGCTTATAATAATGTTACTAATAATATACAATGTGCTTATAGTAATATTGTAATTAATAGAGTAGTTTAAGTCACTTTTAAGTTGGCATAAAAGTTATAATTTTTATTTCTTAAGTATTTGTTTACAATATTAAAAGATTTTATTCATAAAGATTATTTTTTAAAAAAAAGATTTTGTCCTTTTTACTCAAGATAAAATTTAATCTAGAGATGGCTATTTTAAAGAACTCTATTGACAAAGTTTAGATGCGTTACTTGTTATTTGCAAGTAATTTTTAAATAAGAATTTAGTTATTTTCTTTTTTTTATTTACGAATATAGTGTTAAAATTATAAATGGTATATTTTTTTTCATATTTACAATAGTTTAGTTTAAATGTTACTATTTTTTTTTGGCAAGTTTAATCAAAACTATCTATTAAAGTTAGTTTAAAAATTATTAAAGTTTCTTAAATATCTTCCTAATCGCTGAATTAATTTCAAACAAATGTGCAGCTAAATTAAGTTTTGAATGTCAAAGCCACTTTATTTTTTTCTTCATAATATAATTTCAAGAGTAACTTTCAAAACCTGATGAAGAAGATAAATGTCGTTATTCTTGTAATATATTTCATATCTTTTCAAAGTTGTTTTCACAAGTGTTTAAACATTCAATTAGGGATTGTCTATATATTTTACAATGCAAAGTTGATTTTAAAAAAAGAAGTAGATAATATTTAATTCTTTTACATGACAAAACTTTTAGAAAAAAACTTTTGATCTCTTATGTTTTGTTTATTAGTAAAATTTAGCGTTGCATAATTTATGGACAAACCCTATTCAATTCCACTTTTAAATCAAAGAAATTCACTAATACTTTAATTTTTGTTTTTTCTATTCTTTATTTATAGAAAATCATGGAAAACCCGACTATTTTACCTAGCTTTTAAATTATTAATTAGTTTTTAGACTTGTCCTAAAAGTTAGTTAAAATTACGATACTTACAGCAACTATAATTTTATTGTAGTGAACATTCGCACAATCAAACAAAATGTACTATGCAAAATTTAAAAAAAAGACTTGAGATAAAGAGATAATTGAGTTTTTTATCCTGAGGAAAATAAAAAAACTAAATTGTGCTCTTTAAAGTACTTTTTAATGTTCTGTGATTGTTATAAAGTTCAAATTTTTAAAGTTACTTATAAATCTATTTGTTTTTAGATGTTTTTAAGCTTCTGCATCATACTTTTAAAATACCTCACTCTATTGATGTCAACATCTGAAGCCTTACAACAGCATACCTTTCAATAATATCTAACTCAATATTACATCATGTGTAAAAAAGCGCATTTGAATACAATTAAAATGTGTCATTTCTCAGAAAAATTTAAAAGTGCTTATTTAAATTTTTCTCAAAATGGCATGTAATTTTGTAATGCTTTGATGCAGACATTGAAGATTTGTTATCAAAACAACATTTAAAGTTTAAAAATCAATCATCTTCAACAATTACAACACAAACTAATTTGCGTGGTTTTAAAAACTATATCAATTTGATCCTGTATATTTGTACAAAGATATTATGAGGTTTTATAGTTAATTTTGCTCTTATTGCATTTATATTTTTATGTATATAATATTTATAATTTGTATTTAAACAATATTCATGGTTTTTACATATAAATTCATAATTTATATATATAAATTTTTCATATTTTATATGTATATATCATGGATGCGGAATCCCTAAAAAAGACTCTGGAGTTAAAGGTCTCAAAAAGATTACTTCTTTCTAGTTTTTGGTATCCAGTAGCTTTAAAAATATAAAAAGGCCTAAGGGCTACTAATGGGGGAAAAAATCAAGACTTATACATCAGTAGAACAATAATTTTTTAACCCGAAGTCCAAGGTATAAAGGCGGCATAGACTCCAGGGCTTCACGCTTAAAAGCAAGAGTCCTTTTAAAGGACTTTTTGTTTCATAGAAGCCCTTTTAGGACTCTGCGTCCCAGGTGTATATATATATATATATATATATATATATATATATATATATATATATATATATATATATATATATATATATATATATATATATATATATATATATATATATATATATATATATATATATATGTATATATATATACAAGTTTATGCATTTTACGAAACTTATATATGTATTATATTAAATATATCTTCACATTTAGTGTCTTGTTCCAGCAATAAAGTCGTATATGAAAAATTTAAAAAGCTTCATCAACTTACAACAACAGACTCTAGATTCCAATATAAGACTAAATTTAGACCTAAAAGGTTGTGACAAAACCCTGAAGATTTAATAAAAAAAAAATGTGTTTTGAGTTTATATTGTAAATATGTTACTATTGAAAATGTTTATCAAATTGCATTTGCATGCATTTCCTTGTATATTCTAGTTTAAAAAAGTTTATTATATATTAGTTAGATTACTGATTTAAAACAAAGTTGGTTGATTTTTTTAATTGAATTTTTTTTACAATATAAAAAATTCAATTGAGTGTAACGAACAATTAAAACTTTTAACTTTCAATTAAGTGTAACGAACTATCAAAATATTAAATTGAAATTTCCTATGCAATCTACACTTGTAGGATTGTCAGCTTTAAGTTGAATGTTAGTTGCATTTAAAATTATGTTTTTTTAAATATATATATATATATATATATATATATATATATATATATATATATATATATATATATATATGTGTGTGTGTGTGTGTGTGTGTGTGTGTGTGTCTATATATATATATATATATATATATATATATATATATATATATATATATATATATATATATATATATATATATATATATATATATATATATATATATATATATATATATATATATATATATATATATACATATACATAGAGTAGAGTGGAATTAATTAGCAATCATTATCACTTAACTGATTTATCTTTAGATCTAGAGTTTTTTTTTTTTAGTTTTGTTTGATATTGTGATATTGGTGGTAAAAACTTTTCAACTAACAACTGTCTTATCATCAGATTTCCTTAACGATGCTAAAGACTTCTGATGATAAGACGGTTAGGACTTCTGAGAACATCCTAATAAAACAAAATTTTTTTAAGAAATTGGCTTTTGACATAGAAAATGATTTACATTTAAAAAATTGCTCTATTATTAGGTCCAGGAATTTTAAAGACTAAATTAAATTTACTTGGAAGCATACAAAAGATTCTCGTAATATGCTTTGTATCATTTGGTATGGTACGGTTAAAAATCTGTCAGTTATACAACAAATACTTTTAAAAAAAACAAGAGTATGACAAAATGGTCTAAAATTTAAAAAAACAACTATATAAAGCTTGTGTTTTAAAATACAAGTTTTTGTTTTTTTAAATATTGTTAAAGTATTTATACACTCGTAAGTTTTTATTTTTCACGCTTAAAAGATAAAATTGTTTTAGGGTAAATGCCAATGTGTGGTATTTTACGGGTGTAATTTTGCAGTTTTTTTTTACGCAAATTTATTTTGCTCTATTATCGTGCTCCGATGACTAATGGCCAATTTTTTTAATTGCAAACTCAAAACTTATGGAAGCAATGAATCATTATGATAAAACAAGCATACTGACAAAAATATTAGTGCTTCATTGGTCTAAGATTTGCAATAACCCATGATTTTTAAAACGTTTGATATCTTGCTTTGTCTTCCCTTATCTATAAAAACTATGGATATTCTTTTAATTTTTTGGACTTGGTGAGATGGCCATTGAAAGTGTATAAATATTTTGTAATCTATTCAAATTTCCAGATAGCGCCGTTTTAATGTTTAATATATAAAGAAAAGCGCATCAACTTTTATAAAAACAAAAAACGTTCGTCTCAAGATGATAAGATCATTAAATAAATAATCTCATTTCTAGTACAACTTAACCCTGTTTAAACTGGGTCTTGTAGGTTAGACAAAGAATCTTTGTCTAACTAAGCCTTTTTAAATCTTTGATGATAAAGAAAGACTTAGTTAGACAAAGGTAATAAAGAAATTAATAAAGAAAAAACTCAAAATATATTCCTGGAGGGTTTTAATATGATTATATGAACTTTTTATTATGGTTTTATTCTTTTCTTTTATATATTTGTCGTTTCCTCAAAACTAAGTTTTGTCTCGAATACAAAGTTTTTCTATCAAAAGTTTGCCTTTTCTGTGGAGGACCA
>NC_061166.1:14339887-14502387 GCF_022113875.1 Hydra vulgaris
GCCGTTTTAATGTTTAATATATAAAGAAAAGCGCATCAACTTTTATAAAAACAAAAAACGTTCGTCTCAAGATGATAAGATCATTAAATAAATAATCTCATTTCTAGTACAACTTAACCCTGTTTAAACTGGGTCTTGTAGGTTAGACAAAGAATCTTTGTCTAACTAAGCCTTTTTAAATCTTTGATGATAAAGAAAGACTTAGTTAGACAAAGGTAATAAAGAAATTAATAAAGAAAAAACTCAAAATATATTCCTGGAGGGTTTTAATATGATTATATGAACTTTTTATTATGGTTTTATTCTTTTCTTTTATATATTTGTCGTTTCCTCAAAACTAAGTTTTGTCTCGAATACAAAGTTTTTCTATCAAAAGTTTGCCTTTTCTGTGGAGGACCACCTTAAGCTTAAGAAAAAATTTAAAATTTATTTAAAATTTATACTTCAAAACAACAATTTTTACCATGTAAAATAAAAGCTGTTTATTTACAGTTTTAACAATTGAATGTTATTTAGAATTGAGTAGTATTATTTGATATCAAACGTTTTAAAAATCATGGGTTATTGCAAATCTTAGACCAATGAAGCACTAATATTTTTGTCAGTATGCTTGTTTTATCATAATGATTCATTGCTTCCATAAGTTTTGAGTTTGCAATTAAAAAAATTGGCCATTAGTCATCGGAGCACGATAATAGAGCAAAATAAATTTGCGTAAAAAAAAACTGCAAAATTACACCCGTAAAATACCACACATTGGCATTTACCCTAAAACAATTTTATCTTTTAAGCGTGAAAAATAAAAACTTACGAGTGTATAAATACTTTAACAATATTTAAAAAAACAAAAACTTGTATTTTAAAACACAAGCTTTATATAGTTGTTTTTTTAAATTTTAGACCATTTTGTCATACTCTTGTTTTTTTTAAAAGTATTTGTTGTATAACTGACAGATTTTTAACCGTACCATACCAAATGATACAAAGCATATTACGAGAATCTTTTGTATGCTTCCAAGTAAATTTAATTTAGTCTTTAAAATTCCTGGACCTAATAATAGAGCAATTTTTTAAATGTAAATCATTTTCTATGTCAAAAGCCAATTTCTTAAAAAAATTTTGTTTTATTAGGATGTTCTCAGAAGTCCTAACCGTCTTATCATCAGAAGTCTTTAGCATCGTTAAGGAAATCTGATGATAAGACAGTTGTTAGTTGAAAAGTTTTTACCACCAATATCACAATATCAAACAAAACTAAAAAAAAAAAACTCTAGATCTAAAGATAAATCAGTTAAGTGATAATGATTGCTAATTAATTCCACTCTACTCTATGTATATGTATATATATATATATATATATATATATATATATATATATATATATATATATATATATATATATATATATATATATATATATATATATATATATATATATATATATATATATATATATATATATATATAGACACACACACACACACACACACACACACACACATATATATATATATATATATATATATATATATATATATATATATATATATATATATATATATATTTAAAAAAACATAATTTTAAATGCAACTAACATTCAACTTAAAGCTGACAATCCTACAAGTGTAGATTGCATAGGAAATTTCAATTTAATATTTTGATAGTTCGTTACACTTAATTGAAAGTTAAAAGTTTTAATTGTTCGTTACACTCAATTGAATTTTTTATATTGTAAAAAAAATTCAATTAAAAAAATCAACCAACTTTGTTTTAAATCAGTAATCTAACTAATATATAATAAACTTTTTTAAACTAGAATATACAAGGAAATGCATGCAAATGCAATTTGATAAACATTTTCAATAGTAACATATTTACAATATAAACTCAAAACACATTTTTTTTTTATTAAATCTTCAGGGTTTTGTCACAACCTTTTAGGTCTAAATTTAGTCTTATATTGGAATCTAGAGTCTGTTGTTGTAAGTTGATGAAGCTTTTTAAATTTTTCATATACGACTTTATTGCTGGAACAAGACACTAAATGTGAAGATATATTTAATATAATACATATATAAGTTTCGTAAAATGCATAAACTTGTATATATATATACATATATATATATATATATATATATATATATATATATATATATATATATATATATATATATATATATATATATATATATATATATATATATATATATATATATATATATATATATATATATACACCTGGGACGCAGAGTCCTAAAAGGGCTTCTATGAAACAAAAAGTCCTTTAAAAGGACTCTTGCTTTTAAGCGTGAAGCCCTGGAGTCTATGCCGCCTTTATACCTTGGACTTCGGGTTAAAAAATTATTGTTCTACTGATGTATAAGTCTTGATTTTTTCCCCCATTAGTAGCCCTTAGGCCTTTTTATATTTTTAAAGCTACTGGATACCAAAAACTAGAAAGAAGTAATCTTTTTGAGACCTTTAACTCCAGAGTCTTTTTTAGGGATTCCGCATCCATGATATATACATATAAAATATGAAAAATTTATATATATAAATTATGAATTTATATGTAAAAACCATGAATATTGTTTAAATACAAATTATAAATATTATATACATAAAAATATAAATGCAATAAGAGCAAAATTAACTATAAAACCTCATAATATCTTTGTACAAATATACAGGATCAAATTGATATAGTTTTTAAAACCACGCAAATTAGTTTGTGTTGTAATTGTTGAAGATGATTGATTTTTAAACTTTAAATGTTGTTTTGATAACAAATCTTCAATGTCTGCATCAAAGCATTACAAAATTACATGCCATTTTGAGAAAAATTTAAATAAGCACTTTTAAATTTTTCTGAGAAATGACACATTTTAATTGTATTCAAATGCGCTTTTTTACACATGATGTAATATTGAGTTAGATATTATTGAAAGGTATGCTGTTGTAAGGCTTCAGATGTTGACATCAATAGAGTGAGGTATTTTAAAAGTATGATGCAGAAGCTTAAAAACATCTAAAAACAAATAGATTTATAAGTAACTTTAAAAATTTGAACTTTATAACAATCACAGAACATTAAAAAGTACTTTAAAGAGCACAATTTAGTTTTTTTATTTTCCTCAGGATAAAAAACTCAATTATCTCTTTATCTCAAGTCTTTTTTTTAAATTTTGCATAGTACATTTTGTTTGATTGTGCGAATGTTCACTACAATAAAATTATAGTTGCTGTAAGTATCGTAATTTTAACTAACTTTTAGGACAAGTCTAAAAACTAATTAATAATTTAAAAGCTAGGTAAAATAGTCGGGTTTTCCATGATTTTCTATAAATAAAGAATAGAAAAAACAAAAATTAAAGTATTAGTGAATTTCTTTGATTTAAAAGTGGAATTGAATAGGGTTTGTCCATAAATTATGCAACGCTAAATTTTACTAATAAACAAAACATAAGAGATCAAAAGTTTTTTTCTAAAAGTTTTGTCATGTAAAAGAATTAAATATTATCTACTTCTTTTTTTAAAATCAACTTTGCATTGTAAAATATATAGACAATCCCTAATTGAATGTTTAAACACTTGTGAAAACAACTTTGAAAAGATATGAAATATATTACAAGAATAACGACATTTATCTTCTTCATCAGGTTTTGAAAGTTACTCTTGAAATTATATTATGAAGAAAAAAATAAAGTGGCTTTGACATTCAAAACTTAATTTAGCTGCACATTTGTTTGAAATTAATTCAGCGATTAGGAAGATATTTAAGAAACTTTAATAATTTTTAAACTAACTTTAATAGATAGTTTTGATTAAACTTGCCAAAAAAAAATAGTAACATTTAAACTAAACTATTGTAAATATGAAAAAAAATATACCATTTATAATTTTAACACTATATTCGTAAATAAAAAAAAGAAAATAACTAAATTCTTATTTAAAAATTACTTGCAAATAACAAGTAACGCATCTAAACTTTGTCAATAGAGTTCTTTAAAATAGCCATCTCTAGATTAAATTTTATCTTGAGTAAAAAGGACAAAATCTTTTTTTTAAAAAATAATCTTTATGAATAAAATCTTTTAATATTGTAAACAAATACTTAAGAAATAAAAATTATAACTTTTATGCCAACTTAAAAGTGACTTAAACTACTCTATTAATTACAATATTACTATAAGCACATTGTATATTATTAGTAACATTATTATAAGCATATAAAATATTATTAATAATATTATCATAAGCATATAGTATATTATTAATAACATTATTATAAGCTGATTAAATTTGTAATGTTTTAAGTGAAATTTTAAGTAGAAGTTTATTTACACAACTTAAATTCTAGCTATCTAGTATAAGAGTGATTTAAATAAACTTTTACTCGATTGTTGAGTGGAAATCGATATAAATCACTTTGATTCAAGCCAGCTTATACCTTTTAGTTATATCACAAATTGATTTGTAAAATTAGATAAACTTCAAAATTGATTGTACTTAAAAATATCTACATACTTTTTAGTTAATTGCTTTTTTCGTGTAAATTTTGTAAATAAAAATTAAATAAAAGAATTTTAAAACTTTAAACACGTGTGTAAATATATAGGCTATTGATATATATTAGATTTCCATAAATTTACTTCTCAAAAATACAATTTTGTTTTAATATCGTATTGTTATTTATTTCTCTTCTCCGGCAAATGCCTTGCAGAGATATTAATACGGATACAAATTGTTTTTTTTATATATTTTTTACATTTTGGTCCATTGTTCCACATTAAAAACTAAAAGATTACATATAAAACTATAAAAAAAATGAAAAAATATAAAAAGCGAAAAAAGAAAATCCGAATAAAAATCAAAAATTCGCAAAATGCGAAAACGAAAAAACGAAACAAACGGTCGAAAAAAGATCTGGGCATTTCTTTTTAAAGAGTTATCTTATTTCTATGTTAAAAGTTTCATTTGTGTTGCTACAGATTTCTTTTATTTCTTCTAAAAATACACATAAATAATTTTTTTCTCTACCAATTTGGCGTTCTTCATTCAAAATCTTTTTGATTTTGTTTTTGAACTCAGCCAAAAGTGCCATCTTTGAAAATGTAACTTTGTCGTGGAACGACCGTAGTCGGTTACAATGAATTTTATACAAGAGTTCGTTAAGAATAATATTTCCAATATAATATACACTTACATTTTGTGAAGAGGAAAAAAGAAAAGATTTGAATGTGTTTTTAAGACGTGGTAGGTGAGGATAGATTTTGTGAATGAGTGCAATGGCGTATTTTATTAATGGTTTAACCTTCTTGCAATTGTATACCATGTGTGGTAGAGTTTCTATGGTTTCTATACATTGAGGGCATAAATCGTTGGTTGTGCAGCCTCTTCTTTTAAATAAGTCATTTGTCGGTAGTTTATGGTGGATTAATTTATATCGAACTTCATCGGCTTTATTATTGTTTTTATTATTTTGTATTGTTTTAAATAAGTTAGACCATTCTTTTTCTGATATATTACTCATACTATTTTTGAAAATATATTGCCATTTTATAAAACTTTTACTTGTTATTTGATTTTTTTGGGTAGACATAATTTTATAAATTGCTTTTGGGGTGAGGTCTTTTAGTTGGATGTGTTGGTTGTTTTTAAGGTATAGTAATGGTATGGCTTTGTTGTGGTCATATTTTTGGCTTTCTGTGTTTATTCTGTTTTTCCAAAGAGGGGGTAGAGAATTTATAATTGTTTTGTACCCAGTAAGCACAGGACGTTTTTAAAACGTTTTAATTCCGTTCAATTTACGGTCGGACGTTAAAAGAACCAATACAATCGTTTTTAAAACGTTTTTTTTAATGTTAATTTAAACGTTTTTTTAGCGTTTTTTAAACGTTATTTTTTTATTATTAACGAAATTTCTCAGTTAGCTTACGAACGTTTTTAAAACGTTTTTTTAACGTGATAAAAAAACTTTTTTTAAACGTACAGCACGGCAATATTTAAAAGAGTACGTTTACTCAAATAATGGCGTGACCTTCGATTAGGCGAATTGATTTATTTAAGTAAAAATTATATAAATTAGTATATATTTAAATCAACCAAGTGTTTGTATTGTTTTTTTGTAGAATTAAATTTGAAAATATATTGGAGTATTTTTAGTTTAAAGTTGTATGCCTTCGAGTGACTTACTTCAAAATGTCATTTTAAAATTTTTATTCTTTAATGATATTCTGGTGTTATTACCAAATGTTTAGCAGTATGAAACCTATAATATTATATACCATACTATATACCCTATTTTACTTATAAAGTTAATAATCTGTAAAGTAATTTGTAAAAATTTTTTATTTGTAAAATTGCTACATGAGAAGACAAGTTGTTAGATGAAATTCAAATATTCTCTATGTTTGTGTTGTGTAGGTCAAAAAATAATAAACAAAGATGATATTGATTGTGATGACCAAGAGATTCATTTTAAGACACATCAATCTTCATCATCTTTAAATAAAAAGGATAAACATTATGGATTTCCATTATCTCAAGCAAGTAAGTCTTTAGTTAAAAATAATAATGTAATGTTTGTTGTAAAATGCTAACATGACTGTCAATATTAAAAAATATCATTAAAACGATGAGGTTCCAATTTTAACTTTAAATAATCACCTTCATGAAATCCATTATTTCAATATTATCAAAACTATAAATCTATGGAACAATCTTTCTTGTCTAATCCGAAATCTGAGAAAAAATGCTAATATATATAATATAGCATTGCCACTTTTAGGTATTTTACTGTCTATTAGTTTTTCTCTGATTTAGGCTTAGACCAGTAAAGTTGTTAAATTGTTAAATTTATGTATTTTAAATTTATTTACGTAGTTTAGTTAAGACAATGTAAAATTTAATTAGTGTAAATTTGTTTAGACTTTCAATATTATGTGTTGCTTCTCTTAAATGAGATAAAAACCCAAGGATGCAAAAAACTTAATATAAAATAGTTTGAAGAAAAAGTAGTAACTGAAATAAACAGCATAATAGAATTTGATAAGTTTGACTCAGCACTTGACAATGTTTCATCTAGTAACTCTGTAGTATCTCTGCAGTTGTAAATTGCTAAATACTGATTTGACAGATTTTTCTTTTTTTTTTAATTTTTTTTACAATATATAATTTTTACTACTTAATTAGGAATTGTCAGATTTCCATTATTTCTTTCTATTAGAAACAAAGAGTTCAAAATATTAGTGGTAAGAACTGTCAAAAACTTGTGATAGCTATGATGAAGAGGTTAGTAAATTAAAAGTGCATTCCTATAAATACTCTGTTTAATTTTATAATGATATTACTCCCATCTTACAATCCATTATACAAATCCCATGCATGGCTCTACGTTGGCCGTTTTACCATAATGGGATGACTGAATAACCGTGAATTTTATACGCGCAAACTAGCACATGTGCGAAGCAGTTACAAAAACTGGCACAATGCCAAATGGAATAAGTGCAAATGGGCATAATTGCACAAAAAGAATTCCAAACATTGGCAAACTGCTATAAGTGCAAACTGGCATGTGTGTAAATTGGCATAAGTGCGCTAAATAGATTTACAAACATTCGCATACGTGTGAATTGCCATAAGTGGGAACTGGTATAAGTGTGAAGAAGTTGCAAAAACTCGCAAAAGTGCAAACAACATAAATGCGAACTGGCATAAGTGTGCCAAATAAATTTGCAAAATTTAGCATAATTCCAAACTGCGAATTTATTACACGCATTTATGTCAGTTCGCACTTCTGTAGTTTTTGCCTATTCGTATTGTTTGCTAACCTGTTTGGCGCACTAATGCCAATTTACACTTTTACCAGTTTGCAAGTTTAAAGCTATAGGTTGTACTATAGCTTTAAACTTTAGTCCAGATAATTCTTTTAACCCAGATAATATTCATATATATGACTACACTAATGGTTAGTGTACACTTATGATCTGGACTATATTAATGGTTAGTGTGCTATTTTTTAAATAATAGATTAGATTTAATTAATAGATAAACTGTATCGTTAAATTAAAATCTAAATGTTTAATTACATTTAGATTTTATGGAAAAAAAGAAAAAAATTTTAAATACAGTAGTTAATTATAATTTCATAAATTATAAGATATAATATTATTAAAATATATTATTTTTAGATTTATTACAAATTCGCTCATGGCCAAATCTAATATGGCAGCTGGAAAAGGCAAAGGATCTTTTTAGCCTAACTAAGCTATACAACTTAATAAAAGGTACGTTTATATATATATATATATATATATATATATATATATATATATGCAATGTGATACAAAATACAAAAATTTTTAAACCTGAATTTTATATATATATATATATATATATATATATATATATATATATATATATATATATATATATATATATATATATATATATATATATATATATTTATATATATATTTATATATATAAATATATGTATATATAAATATATATATATATATATATATATATATATATATATGTATGTGTATATATATATATATATATATATATATATATATATATATATATATATATATATATATATATATATATATATATATATATATGTATATATATATATATATATATATATATATATATATATATATATATATATATATATATATATATATATATATATATATATATATATATATATATATATGCAATGTGAAGTTGTATATATATATTTTTAAAACATATATTTGTAATTTAAAAACTTATTACTATTATTATTATACTATAATACTATTATTACTGTTCAGATTGTCTGTTTTAAATATATAGTTTTTTCTTTTAGTTTGTGCATCGACTTCTCACGAATCATACACAGAGTCGATTGTCGATGCAATAATTGCTGATTCGTGAAAACGGGCAACTTTTGCTTGTCTTAAAGTGCCTTATATCCATCGTTATAATATTACTTTGTTTGTAAATTGTTTTAAAAAATAAATTTAAAAATAACTTTTAAATAAATTTTTTATTTTTCTTGTTTTTTAAACCAACAGGTTCTTTTAAAAACAATTTAATAATAGTACCTATGGATTTGAGAATATTTTCATAAAAATAACGTCTTTTAAAAGTTTAAAAGACGCCTAAATTATGGTTTTATTTAGGTTATTTGAGAAAACGTTTTTTTTAGAACGTTTTTTAAACGACTTTTTCAGAACGTTTTTTAAACGCTTTTTTAAAAACGTTTTTTAGGTATTGCCATTCAGAACGTTTAAAAAACGTTTTTTTTCTTAGTTAAAAAAACGTTTTAAAAACGTTCATGTGCTTACTGGGTATGTATTTTCTTTGATTCCAACCTGATAACAGTCGAGAAATCTAGGAACAAAGACCTTAGCAAGGTCTGCTAAAATAATAATATTTTTACTTTCTGAATCTGGAGTTGGTTTTAGTTAGGTGTGACAATGTTTAATAAAAGGATTGTTATATATTGGCTGGTTTATAAGTTCTCCAAATGACATTTTGGTATAGTTTTCGCTTTGGATATATATTTTGCTCCAATTAATCATTATTTGACGATAATAAGGAGGCAGAGTTTTTAGAGACTCGTTCGAATGGGTGCTGAAGAAGATTCGGTTTCCTTGTTTAGTTTTTATATACTTATTTATTATATGGAAAGCGGTATCTTTCCAAGCCCCTTTGCGGTTATTATCGAAGAGTTTAGAGATCCAGCTGAGTTGAATTGATGTAAGTTTGGTTCTTATATCTACAATATTTAGGCCTCCTTTTTCGATCGGCAGTTTGGATACTTCTTTTGGGATTTTGACGGTACTATTTGCCCAAAGGTGATTGTGATTTTATTTTCGAGATGTTTGATTTTTTTTTTCGTTTGGTATAGGAAGTATAAATGCTAGATGGTATATGCTGCTTAAAAGACTTTGATTAATGATTATTCTTTTGCCTTTTATGGATAATTTAAAGCGTTGCCAGCTTTGGATTTTTTTTTTCGATTTTTTCAATGCATATATCCCATTGGTGGTTGTGAATTCGATTCGTGTTTCAAAATGTGATTCCGAGACTTTTAAAAAAAAGGTGATTTCGAAATTAAAGAAAACCTTTTAAATTTCTCATTCCATGAGAAATTAAAAAGGTTTTCTTTAATTTCGTTTCTGTTTTTACCAAGCCACAGGCCTTGGCATTTGTTAATGTTTATTTTGGACCCGGTGGCTGATTTATTAAGAATTAGGGCTTCACCAAGAGCTTTGATCTAGTTGTCTGGTATCGTCTGCATATTGTTGCAGCTTGGTTACTTTATTATTTATTGTTATTCCCTTGATGTGTGGGTTTTTCCGGATGTAGCCTGCAAAGATTTCTGCTTGGATTATGTAAAGAGTTATGGAGAGTGGGCATCCTTGCCTGACCCCTCTTAGTATTTTTATCTCCTCCGATAGGCATCCGTTTATTTTTAATTGTGAGCTGATGCCGTTGTACAATGTTTTAAATTAAATTAATGACATAAGTACTAAGGCCAAACTTATAGAGGCAATCAAATACTACGACTCTGTCAAACGCTTTTATTTGGTCGATTGATATTAGAGATGCGTCTAGATTTTTTTCGTTTGCGATGTGTATGACGTCTCTTGTGTATGATAGGTTTTCAAAGATGGTTTTCTTGGGTACACAAACAGTTTGTGTTTCGTTAATTATAAAAGGGAGAATGCTTTTGAGTCGGTTAGATATAATTTTTGTTAGTAGTTTATAGTCAGTATTTAGTAATGAAATTGGTCTCCAGTTTGAGATATCTGATTTGTCACCTTTTTTGTATATACATGTGATGATTGCTTGTTTTTGTGAATGGGGCATATCGCTTTTTTGAAATATATTGTTTAAAATAATAGTTAGTGTTTCGCCGAGTGTTTAAATGTTTTGTTTATAAAATTCTATTGTAAGGCCGTCGTTTCCAGGAGATTTGTTTGTTTTCATGCTACGGAGGGCTTTTCTTATTTTGTCTAAGGTTATGGATGTATCAAGTGTTTGCTGTTGTTGATGGCTTATTTTCGAGATGTCCGTATTGTTTAATAAATATTTTTGTTTGATTATGTTATTTTTACTTTCTTTATATAGCTTAGAATAGAATTGTTGAAAACTTTTTGTAATTGCCGGAGTGTCGTATATATGTGAACGTCATTTTAAACCTGAAGATATTGAGTTGACAAGTAATTTTATTTTTAATTCGAATGTTATATATATATATATATATATATATATATATATATATATATATATATATATATATATATATATATATATATATAGCCCAATACTAACGTTTTGTAAAAGCAACATTATATTGCGATAACCAACATTCGAATTAAAAATAAAATTACTTGTCAACTCAATATCTTCAGGTTTAAAATGACGTTCACATATATAAACACGACCAGCATCAATCCTCTCCTGTAATGACTTATCTATTTGACGGTATTTATTTAAAACTCTAACGATATCATTTATCCAGTCAGACTCACACTTTCTTGTTGGAATTCGGAAGCTGCTCATAAAGCTGTGCTTACTTGTATAAGAAACTGTACAAGTTGGAAAAGCACAATTCCTGCCAGGCATAACTTGATTGTAGCTTTGAATAAAACTGTGTTAACTTTATTTATATGAAATTTGTTGGTTTGTTTGAACTTGGTATGTTTATTTGAACTTTGTTTTGCACACTCTTAGATCACGTGACACAAATAAACGCGAACAATAACATAAAACAATGGACTTCCAGGCCATAGTTATATTCTATTGACTATGATTGATGTGAGTTTTAAAATTCAATGTATGTGTGTGTGTGTGTGTGTGTGTGTGTGTGTGTGTGTGTGTGTGTGTGTGTGTGTGTGTGTGTGTGTGATATGTTAGTATATTATAAAAATAGAGTGCTATAACAGAGTAATAATAAATTAGCAAAAACACATCTAATTTTGTCTTTGACAGGCAGGCAGGAGTGTTTTTATGAATACATACATATGTAATATATATATGTATGTATGTATGTATATATGTAATATATGTATGGATGTAATACCGTAGATGGGGGTAACTAAAGCCACTTTCGAAATTCAAACTTCTGCCCAAGTCAGACTCTTTAAATTATAGGTTAAATAAATATTGCAAAACTTGGGTCTGTGGTCACGTTATTAAAGAAATATATTCATAAATTGCAGAAATATACATTTTTTTAATTAAAAAAATGAAAACATGGTGGCTTTAGTTACCCCTGGAAAAGGGGTAACAAAAGCCATCCATTAAAAAGCAATGTTTGGCTTTAGTTAGAGAGTGCTAGGGTAACTAAATCCATAAATCATGCATCTGTAACAATAAAGAACCACTATTGACAAGAAAAAAGCTTTGTTATTTAAGAAAAACATTAAAAAGAGACAAAAATATTATTTAAAATAGGTCTTGTTGAAATCAGTGCTTTACCGGTAGTTCATAAAGAAAAGTATAACGTCCTCTGTTTACTTTGGATGGTTTCACAATTGAAATGACGTCTGTTAACTGAATGTCCATTTCGTCATTAACATTTGGAAATATATATTCATTTCCTTTTGATTTGGAGCTTGCTCCGGCCATGCTTATAGATTCAACTAATCTTCTTTCTTCTTCAGAATTAAGAACTGGAGGCCTACCACATTTGTTAACCTTACCTTTCAGGGCAGCAGTGAGAGCAAATCTTGATATAGCAAATTTCTCAGCAATTTTTCTTAAAGATGACCCTTTCTTCACTTCTTCTACAGCTATTTTCAGCGTTTCATCTGTGTAATCCTTATACTTCCGGCTACCAAGCTTCTTCTTTGGGTTTCGAGGCATTTTTTGTCCTGAAAAAAAAGAGAAAAAATTTATTACTTAAGGAATTTTGACTTATTATAAAGTATGGGGTAACAAAAGCCACCTTTATGATGTGGCTTTAGTTACCCCATGTTGTGTATCACTGAAAAAAAAAACATCACAACAAAAGAAAGAATCAAGTTATAGGTTATAACCTTTAAAGTTGTGATGAAACATAAATTGAGGTTATGTTTGTTGAGAGTTATGAGAATTTAAGATTAAAAATGATTTGTTCAGAGCAGAAGTTATGCAAGGTAACTTTTTTATCGATTTTTTAGGTTAAATATATAGTTTTACTGTACACTTACCGTGATACTGTTTTAATAATCCAGACAAGTATTTGGAAAGCAGTCCAAGTTCCTATTAGAAGAACACAACATCAGCTGTTGAATCCAAACAGTGCTGCCACTATCACCATGCAAAAATTACCTGCTATAATGGCTTTAGTTTCCCCGTAGGCTTTAGTTACCCCCATCTACGGTATAGGTATTTGTAGTTATTGTGGTTAAAGAGTAGTCAATGGAGAGACAAACAAATAAAAAACAAAACAAATTTCTATATTCTATAAAAAAAAATAGTTTAAACACTCCTAGTCATAACTAAAGAATGTTTTGATTAATTTTGTTCATAGATTAATTCTCTTTCATATATATATATATATATATATATATATATATATATATATATATATATATATATATATATATATATATATATATATATATATATATATATATATATATATATATATATACATATATATATATATATATATATATATATATATATATACATATATATATTTCAATACGTATGTATGTTAGGCCCATGGAAATTGGGCTAACATATAATTTAATATATTTACTTCTTGTTTTTATTATATTCAATTCATATTTTAATACATTCGATTCGTGAACTGAATCTCTAATTTTAAAAGTTTTTTCCTTTCTAACTATTTATAACTATAATATTTAATAAAATACATTATAATATTTTTTTAGTATTTAAATGAGCAAAGTTTGATCAAATCGAGGCTGTTAATTTTATATGATCATAACTTTTAGGCACTATAACACAATTAAATTAAATTGAAAAACTGAAGGTATATTTAGTATAAGATAGAGAAACTAAGCATTTTATCAAGTCATTGTCATCATGTTTTTGCAGAGGCAGTTAGCTTGTAGGGGAATTTTTGTTCACAATTCATGAAATTTTTTGCAAAACATTTAGATTTGAATTGACAATAATTAGGCATGACCATAATTAAATTTAGTACAAAAAATACTTATTTTTTAATTTTTTTGAACTTTCTAAGACAACTACATGTTATTAGAGTAATAACATTCTAATAATGTTATTACTCAAGTTTGTGAAAATTTATAATGATATGACCTTGAGTTTATTTTATTATAAACTATTAATAAAAGCAGGTTAATTTGATTCAAATAAATAGAGATTTTTTGATTCTAGTCTTGAATCACTTTTTCGATTTAATTCAAAATATTTAAGCTTTGCAGGTGCCTAATATATATATGCATATATATATATATATATATATATATATATATATATATATATATATATATATATATATATATATATATATATATATATATATATATATATATATATATATATATATATATGTCCAGGACATGATGTTAAATTAGTTTTTTGGGGTAGGTAAGACTTTTTAGGCCTTAAATTAAAGCACACATTGTTTTTGTCACAATCTTTTAATAAAACATTAAATTCAAAATAAACTAAATCAAAAACTAAAATGCTTTTATTTTTTTAATATTATAAGTAAAATCTATATGCATTATGAAAATCCAAAATAAGATTTAAACATTGATTTAGATACCAAAAAAAAAAAAAAAAAAAAAAATAATGAAACATTTTATTTTAATGAAAAAAAATATTGGACAAAAGTTAAGTATATATTTTAGATAATGTATTAAATCAATAATTTACAAAAGAAAAACCATAAAAAAAAGCATTTCAATATTTTGCAAAACCACCTTTCTCAAATAAGGATTGAAGAATGCAATTATCTAAAATTTTAATGTTTCTATCAGCCTTCAAGTAATCAACAGCATTTAAGTCCTGCATAATTCATGTAGGCCCAAAAGTCTACACTGCCATTAGCTTGCTTGGTTGGTTTTTATGTACAATTCAAATCAAATTACTCTTGAGGTGATCGCCATAGCAGAACACGAAGCAATAAATACAGTCAAAATTAATAAATACAGTCAAAATTAGAAATTTAGAGTTAATAAATACATCAACTAAAATTCATTCTCGTTTTATTCGTCATTCAGCTAAGTCTCATTCGTTTACTGTATCTGTCTCTGCATGCTCTAAAAACTTTTATTCATCTAGTTTTTTTCCCCGCACTTCAATCCTTTGGAACTCTCTCCCATCTTCATGTTTTCCTGACTCATACAACCTTCAACTTTTCAAGTCTTCTGTCAACCGTTTCCTTGCTCTATAACTCTGTTCTTTTTTTTCCTAGTATTTCCCAACTTAATAATGGTTGCTTGCAGCCTTGTTGGGAGTGAATGCAAATAAAAAAAAAATGCTGATGAAAATCAAATTAAATTATAAAAAAAAATCATTAATATATTACATTAATTTTAAAAATAAAGCAGTAAGCATTAATTTTTGATGAACAAAAAAAAGTTAAAAATTATATGTAACTATATAACATAGACTAAGGGGTATAGTCTATGTTATAAAGTTACATATAATTAGGGATACAAATGAAATTTTATGGTAACAACTTGTCCATTAAATAAAAAACACAATACTTATTAATTAGAAATAATAAAATATTTAAAAAGCTAACTAGTTTTTAAATTAATTTTAAGCAAACAAGATATATAAGTAAGTATGCTCTAATTAATAGGCAATAGTGTATGTATTATATATACACACACATATATATATATATATATACACGGTTAGCCTTAACTAATGTTAGGTTTTTTGAATTGTGTCCAAATTAATTTCAACGTTATCTGAGAGAGTATAGTTTACTTATCACTATGTATATAGTCCACCAAATCAGAAAACTCCTATTAAGTAATTATGGGGTTTTAAAGATTTTTTCGCGCCTTTTTTGTCTTTTACGGCCATCTTTAATCCGCTATTTTTTCTGCCATTGATTTAATTGCAAAAGACAATCATAAAACAAATTTTGTTTAAAAAATGTTAAGAATTGGTAAATCACATCCTCAGACTATTTTAGATCTTCAAAAGAACAGAGAAAAAGTATGCCTTTTTTGTGGTCGCAAATGTCATATGAAAATAAACAGCAAAAGCCATTTAATTTCTAAATTTCAGAGCTGTTTTTCGGATTATAACATTGCTGATGACCGATATCCTACTGGATTGTGTCCAAGGTTGGTATACTTGATTGATTTTTATTTAAGTAAATATATAAAAAGTAAATATGTCATAAATGTTAAACCATTAATGAATGGTTTTACGTTTATGACATATTTACTTTTTACTACGAGGTATCCAATTTTTCAGTAATGTGAATTCACATATCTGAAAAATGGGATACCTTGTTAAACTCAAAGAAATAAGATTTAATAAATGAATCAAATCACATTTTGCTTGATACTAGCATATCTTTATCTATTTAAGGTGTAGGGGTATAGTTGAAAGATCAAATGTGGTTGGCATCAGACAGAAAATTAGGTTTGACATTGACTGGTCAAAGATGACTCTTCCGGCTAAAACACGAAACGGGTAAAATGTTGTTTTAATTATATTTCTGTTGTAAAGAAATGCAAAATTATAATTTTTTTTTATAATTTTAGGAAACTAAAAACTTGTAGCTGTGAAATATGTAAAATTGCAAGAACGCAGGGAAGGAAAAAATCTGGTATAAAGAGTTTTAAAACCGGCAGTTGTTAGTCCGCGGTGTAGTTTTTGTCTGACTAAAGTTAAAAGAGGATTGCATCATAAATGCAATCCAACAACGCTCAGGTAGAAAACGTGTTTATAACTTTGAATATTTAACTTTGAAAGATTGTATAACATGTTCTATAGAAAACAATTTCTATGTAAATTATTTTTTTAGAAATAACATATCAGCTGCACCAGGATATCAAGGTATTAAAAAAGCTGTATTATTTAATACTAATACAAGTTCTGCACAATAAAATGATGCAATACTTGTAGCAAAATTTAGTATTAAAAAAAAATATTAATTACAGAGTTGTTGAAAAAAGAAGAAACGCTGTAGAACCTGGACTGAAAGACTGTGTCTCTGATTTGGATAGTTATCTTCTCCCATTATTTACTGAAGAAAATATTTTATTTGAATTTAAAAATAAAGATAAAACTTTAGAATATAAAAATACTACAGTCGCGTACTGCAATGATGTTACTCTTTTTGTTAAACTACTCCTGGATCTTAAATGTGTTGATTCTAAGAATCAGTTGTTTAAAATTGCTGTTGATGGGGGAAGTGGTTTTATCAAATTTTGTTTAAACATAGTTGATATCAATGAAATTTTTGAAAATTACGGCAAGTTTGACATAGATCACCTTAAAACAAAACCCGTAACAGCTTGCAGGGGTTCATATAAAGATAGTCTAATAAAGAAATTCAAAGATTCGTCAGTAAATGCTTCATTTCTCGTTCTGGTAGCTCCAGAGATCCCAGAAAGATATTTTAACATTAAAATATTATTTGAAAAACTAAATCTTGATAAGGTTGAGCACATTGGGGTATGCGACATAAAACTTAGTCAAATTCTGACAGGTATATCTTTAAGTAGCAGTTCGATTCATCCCTGTTATGTATGTGAGTGGTATAGAAGAGAAGCTTGGAAAAATGCTCCATACAGAACCTTTGAGAGCTGTCAAGAAAACTATACAAAATTCAAAGAATCTGGTTCAAAACCTAAGTGTGCACAACATTTTAAGAATTGTATAAACCCTGTATTAGTACATGGAAACCCCTCTGAATTTTTTATAGATAGACTTGTTTTACCGGAGCTTCATATAATGGAGGAAACAGTCCATCGTGTAATGGATAACATGGAGCAGATTTGGTCGGAAATGAGTATGAAGGAGATTTATGAACAGTTGCAAATTATTAAGACTGGTCAGCATGGTGGAAAATTTAATGGAAATTCTTCTCGAAAAATTCTTAAAAAGTGGAAAGTGTTTTATGATAAGCTGCCAATTAAACTAAAGTCTTTTGGAGAATGCTTAAGGTTATTAAATTTAGTTGTTGAGTCTTGCTTTGGATCCGGACTTGATGAAAACTTTCAAACTAATATCGAAAATTTAAAAGCCTGCTATAAAAAGTTGATGTTAGAACATGGTATTACTTTAACACCAAACTTCCATATCCTGTTCAGTCATTCAGTCAATTCTGTAAAACAAAAAAAATGGGCCTTGGAGTTTATTCGGAGCAATCTGGAGAAAGTGTTCATTACCTTTTCAAAACTGTCTCATGGAACCGCTACAAGGTGTCTGCAAATAATTCTAATTATGGACATAATTTAGTAAGGGCATTAAGTTCTTATAATGGAAAACATTTTTCTCTTGGAAATGTTGATCTAAATGTTGATATTTTTTAGTGATTCAATTCGAGAAGTAATAGTTTTTAAATTTATATTTGTAAATATATGTTCGTTTGATGATTTAAAACATTCTGATTATGTGATTATCCACTCTTTAACAATGTAATATAACAAAACACTTTCTGTATTATTAATTGGTAATAAATTGTCTGTAACTTTTAACTAAAATTAACAACAAAATTTTGAATGAAAACATGGCGGACCAAAAAATGGCGCAAAACACTTGCAAAAAAGGCGCGAAATAAAAGGCGCGAAAAAATCTTTAAAACGCCATAATTACTTAATAGGAGTTTTCTGATTTGGTGGACTATATACATAGTGATAAGTAAACTATACTCTTTCAGAAAACGTTGAAATTAATTTGGACACAATTCAAAAAACCTAACATTAGTTAAGGCTAACCGTGTATATATATATACTGTATTGTATTACATAGTATACTATTCTTGGACATATATTATTATTTTTATTATTTTATTATTTTTCAGTGTTTGATTTGTATGCATTAAATGTGTTTGCGTACAATTGTTGTAATCGTGTTGTAATATAATATGCACACAAATTTATTGGATACAATTTTGTATATAATATATAGTTAAAAAATTATATTATATAGTTTATATTACCCATATTATAAAAACAAATATAAATTAAATGCAAACAAATCACATAGTATATAAACTATGTAACATAATAAATTTATATTTAACTTATATATAAATATTTTATCTTACAAACTTTATAAGTAACTTGTGAACTTTTTAGCCTTTTTTTTTGCATTATAATTAGGGATTGCAATCCCGGGCATGAATTACGATCCCGGGATTTCGGGATTGAAGTAAATAAAATCCCGGGATCCCGGTATCGCGGGATTTTATATAATGTGAGTTATTTGCTAAAAAACAGAACTTAATACTGCATATATGAATATACTTTTTGATGTTATCAATTCTTTATTTAATTTCATTATGTTTTAATGACTTACATTAATTTTCTACGGCGCCTTAAGTTGTTTTAATTGTGTAACAGGCAGCAGGTGTATATAAAGATCTTAAAATAATGCAGAAATATATATACGGTATCTTCCATATTATGTTTTAAGATTACAGACTTTACAGAATAACCTTCATCAAATAATTGGATATGTAAATAACATTTGAACATTTAAAGTGTATTTGACTAAAGTAACTAAACAATCAAAATTTCAAAATAAATTTGTAAACATAAATTTTCTTAAATTTGGGTACCGATGTAGCTGCTGTAGCAACAAGCTACTTTGTAAAAAAAAACATAATAAGTTGTTTGTTAATATAGAGAGACAAAAATTAAATAAAACCTTTATTTTATATATTTATAAATAAATGGTAGCTAAATAATAAATGTAAAACAAAAAAACAATTCATATTAAATGCATATTTTATTTACAAACTTTCTTTTTTTGTCTGAAAATATGCCCGGAGCAATAGTAGAGCATTTAAGGTTTGGTCATTTAGCCTACTCCTTATTTTACTTCCCAAATACCCATCTGCAGAAAATGCCCGCTCAGGTTCGATGCTCGTCGGTGGAATAAATAACAAATATTGGCATACTAATTCCAAATTATGCCCCCGGTTTCCACCATTTTCAAACAGATGCATTATTTTCTTTATGATTTACATTAAATTTGAAGTTTGTGTTTCTGGTTCAATGGCTTTCATGCTTTGTGCAATTTATTCTTGTAACTTTTCTCTTAAAGACAGGGAGGCTCGAACTTGTGATTCTTCATTTCTTACGACAGCCATTATATTTTCATCAACATCAATACTTGATTTTTCTAAATTATCATTTTTAAAAGCAGCTAGTCTCTCAATAAGTTTTTTTATCTGCTTCCTAATAAGGGTTTTAGGAAGAACTCCAAAAATTTTGCAGACATTTGTTTCATCATTCACAGCATCATATTTTGGATTTTGAAGGTATTTTAAAACACCAGAAATTTCTTCACATCGTCTTTTTTCCATTCTTGTTTTTATAGCTTGGAACATTTTATTAGCAAAGGGAGATTGTTTTTGAGCAAAATGCTGGAATAAAAATATAAGTACTGCATCTGCAGTGCATAGATTAGCATCTCGTCTGCATAACGCATCTACTGCTAATTTGACAGGTGCAAGTACTTCTATTATTTCAGAAAGAACCACAAAATCACTTTCGTTTAAGAAAACTGGGTGGTTTAAGTCAGTTAAAGCTTTCTGTATACATGTTTTTAAAGCAAGGAAACGCTCTAGCATCGATAGAAGAGAGTTCCATCTTGTTTTGCAATCCAAAATGAGCGAAAGCTCGCTGCCTTTCTCTTCTTTGACATATTTTTGCAAGACTGCATCATTTTTTGTCGGGGATCGTTTAAAAAGAACAACTACCTTACGGGCTTTTTTCACTAGTTCATTGATATTTTGTTCATTGGTGAGTAAATCCATATTTGCTATCCCATCATTTGTTGGGGGAAGAAAGCCTAATCCCATTTCCTCGTCGATATTTTCTTCATCTTCGTGATCATCTGTTTCGCCAACAATATCTGAACGAGTTTCCTTCAATGGTGCTTCGGTGTCGGACATTGGCGTAGAACTTTTTTTATAAAGAACATCACAAACTGCAAGATGAATTCCATGGACTAAACACAACTGGTGTTCAGCCTCAATAATTTTTCCCACACGAACCATTACATTTGGACCATCCGTAACAATAGCAACAATGTCTGTATCAATATTAACATTATGCTCCTTTAGACGTGTTTTTAAAACATCAATACATTTCTCAGCATTCATAGAACCATATACACGAATAAGACCCAAATTTCAGTGCTTATTTGGGATATGTACATTAATATTCATGTATCTTTTATTTGTTGTAGAGGTCCATTCATCAAAGCTCAGAGAAAATCGTGTTCCCAAAGCTTTATATTAATAAATTTCTTTGGAAATTAAATGTCTAATATTTAAGCTGTAACTCACCACTATCCTTTTAATTGAGTTTGCTGACTTGGGCAAATTTTCGAAACCACTGGTAATCAGTAATTGCCTTAAATCTTTTGATGTTATAAATACATTAAATGTTAGCCCATCTAAAGCTGTCATTCGAGCCAGTGTTTCGTTAAGGTTGTTTTTTTTTCGGATGCAAAGTAACTCGTTATTCTTCGTTTCGTAGGAGGCTTCTCGTCGGTTCTGGCATCATTCAACTGTTGACTCGAACTAGGTAAATTTTTGTCGGCTGAAGTTACTTTCAAATTATGCTTAGTTGATATTACACCACATTTCTTACATTTTGCTGCCAAATTATCCGCAGACTTCAAATAATGTGACCACACTGAAGTTGGGTCTTTATCTTTTTTGTGTAGAAAAAATGATGTTCCCTTTTCACTGTTTTCATTCATGTTTAGAAGGATATTTTTTAAGGTGCATTAGTAAACAACATATTATTGCGGTCAACAACAAAAGCATTAAAAAGGTTATCAGTTCAAAACGTTCAAAACGATTCATTACACAGTCAAATTTTGTATGTATTCACACTAGAATTCCTTCAAGCGGAATTGATTGTCAAGGGAATTATAATGTTGCAATAACTAATAATTGTACAAATATAATTATACAAATCGCTAGAAATATCCCAAAGGGAATTGTTATGTAGTAATCATTAAATTTTTTTAGATATAATTTTTTTTTATTACTTGTTCATTTTTATTTTTTTCATTCTCTAAAAATATTTTTTGAAATGAACAAAACGACTTAATAAACTCAAGCAATCACTTAACCACAAATTCGCTCAACAATTTTAAAATTTATCTTTTTAACGCGAGAAGTCTTGCCAACAAACTTAACGATTGTTTTTTATACAATAGTCAAACAAACCTGCCTTAATTTGTGTTTGTGAAACTTTTTTCAATGATAAAATCCCGAACTCCATGGTCTATTCAAAAATTTGTTCCATTTATCGTAAGGATAAAGCATAAACAGGATAAACCTGCAAAGCAGCATTATATAACTCGTTATAATTCAGTATAGTTACTAACTTTGAACACTTTGTTTTACAAAATAATTTAATTAGTTCGAAAATCCCGGGATTTTGTGTTTAGAATCCCGGGATTTTCGGGACCCAAAAACATCCAGGATCCCGGGATCCGGGATCCCGGGATTGCAATCCCTAATTATAATCATTCACATATAATTATGTATATACATATTTTTTAGCTATATACCTTAATATAAATGTATCATACATCTACAAAAGTAGTGTTGGATGAACTCTATTTTTGTTCCGAAAAAAATTGAATACTCAGATTTGAAAACAATTTCAAATCAAGATAAGACTATTCGAAATAAAAAAGTGAAAATTATTAAATTGTATAGCTCAGATTTTTAGAAAAAGAGTTTTGAAAATGTAAACAAATCACGCTTTTAACAGTCAGATAAATGTATGAGATAATCACAGTTTTTAATATACTAAAACATCTTTATATTGTTTTATCATTTTTGAATCAACAATTCAATTATCTTTATTATTATTTCATTCTATCAAAAATATGCAAATAATAACTACTAAGTAAAACTCTAAAGATGTTGTTGCTACTCAGAAAAATGTTTGTATCTAAAGGCCGTCACCATCTTTAAAATTATAATATTTGAATTTGACACTGCGCTTGCGTATAAATAACTTTCCACATCTAAACGACTGTGACTGATGCCAAATGAGGAAGCCTCGCAAAAATTTGGGATGGTGGAGGCCTGGGAACAAAAAAACCCTAAAACGTTTTTACCCCCCTGCCAAACGAGAGGGCACTGATGTAGTAAAATTTTCAACTTTACTATCGTAAACTATATTTAAATTTATTGACAGATTTTAAATTTCGTGGAAAAATTTGTAATTTACAAAAGTTATGACTATCCAAATTCTCCAACCCCCTCAAAATGAGGAGGGTGTAAATTTTGCATGGTCATAAGTTTTTGATGTTTCAGATAGGACACTCATGAAGTGTCTTATCTGAAACATCAAAATATCCTCCGTACGCCTCTGTTTTTTTTTGTGTTTTTTTGATTTTATATTTTTTGTCTTTTTTTATTTTAGGGCCGTTTTGCGGAAGGAAATCGAAAGTTTAGACAACATTTTATAAGATTGTAAAAATAAGTTAAAAGTGGTTATTTTTGAAAAAAAAGATTTTTGTTAAAACAAATCAAAAAAAAATACAAGACTTTTACACCAACTTTATGTTACAAGCACTATAGATAACACATATATGTTAAAATAATATATCATAAAATATCGGCTGGCAGTGATTGTATATATAACAATAATTTTGTTGTATAAAATGAAAAAATTGGCAGAAAAGAGGAAATCTCTACTAAACATACAGATCTTGCTACGAGCCGTTTTTTTGTTTTAGCTCATATGTTTAATTTCAGATTTCCATTCTCTGCTTGACATAATACATTATTATTAGAAAAATATTGACAGAAAATGTCCGCAGTGTTTCTACGGATAATTATATTTTAAGTAATATATTTCTGATGTTCCTGATCATTACCCTGATCACTGCCATTGGGTCAATTTTTGTTGCTAAACATATGGTGGCATCTGCTGTTCCATATTTTTTCGATAGATTTGCTGTTTCAATCAAGAAAATCGAATTTATCGGAGAAATATTGTTTTGGAATGTCAAGAAGTTACATCATGTTTAAAATACAGTAGGCAAAAATATGAATGTTGTTCTCAATTTTACTACAAGTATTGCATTTGTTATTTTTAACGATCTGTTGCCTTGTGCTTTTGGCTAGTAAGGCCGCAGAAGGTAAACTGTTGTTTAAAAAACGAAAGATCATATTTTGTGTCGGTCCGCATGCGTGGGAAGTAAATTTTTTTTTCCAAATTTGGGTGCGCGGCATTGTTTTTTTTTGTTGAACCGTTCCAGAAAAGTTCTGCCTGCACGACTCTTTTTTTTTTTTTTTTCACTTCTACGTAAAACTTTTTTGTTAATATTAGGGGAAAAAAACAGGGACCCGTTTTTGCCTGATATTTCAATTATTGTTTTGTAGTTCTGAGAGGTTTTGTTGTCCCAGTGTTTTTGAAAATTGTTTTGTCTCAAAAAGTTCCAGTTTTGGTTTTGGTTCGTAAATTTTATAAATGAACTTGCCAACCAATACTTTGCAATGTAGTAATAATCGTGAGTTTTATCCTCTCCGCATTCATTCAGTTGAAACAGTGTTTTGAGACAAAGTGCAAGACTTTGCCCCTTCGGTGATAAAATTTCGAGACCCCCACTTTTGACGGGTAAAAAAAGTGTCTCTCTCTTGACCAGATAGAAAATTGATAATGGATTAATTCAAAAAAAAAGTTTCTGCGTTCGTTACAACTTTCTGCATAAATTTAGATAAATCAAATTATAAATATAAAAAATAGACTACATTTAAACGTCAAGAAAATACAAGTAAGATGATGTTCAAAGGTGTTAAGAATTTTTGTAAAAAGGTAATCTAAATTATAAAAATATCAAACTTTAAAAGATCTAGAAATTATCTGAACCAATATAAATTTTGATTTGTATGATAACTTTTTAACAAAAAAAAGATTATGGATTAATTCAGAAAATAAATTTCTGTGTTCGTTACAATTTTCTGCATAAATTTAGATAAATCAAATTATAAGTATGAAAAACAGACTACATTTAAACGTCAAGAAAATTCAAGTAAGATGATGTTCAAAGGTGATAAGAATTTTTATATAATCACTATAAAATATTCTAAAATTATTCGTTTGCTTTTGCATTTTTAATCGCAATAAATTCTTGTAAAATGGTTTACTTTCTTCTCAATTTCATTTATTTTAGGTCTTTGAACAGGGCTAAACTTCCAACACGCCTTCATAAGATTACTAATATCTTGGTCAACACTTACATTGGATGGAATGTCAGGAGTTAAACCATTTTCTCCCACTTGCTTTTGTAACTGAGCATATGAAAGATTATTAAATGGCTCTTCTTCATAAATTATTTCAAAAAAAATTAAAGACAACGAGTAAATGTCACACATAAACCACGCAGATGCAGCTATTAGCTCCCCTCTTAACACTTCTGGAGCGGAATAGCGCGGTGTTCCAATATTTTTATAATATTGTTCAATACTGGAGCCCGAAGTTTCTGTATTATGTTTAATGATGCTTAATCCGAAATCGCAAATTTTAGCAACGCAAACGTTTTCCTTTTCATTATAACGTAGTAAAATATTTTGAGTTTTTAAATCACAATGAGCAATTCCTTTTTCATGCAAATAAAGTAAACCCTTGCATACTTGTGATATGATTCTAAGACGTTCTTCCTCAGAAAAGTCTATATCAATCTTAGCTTCAAACAAACTCATATCCATGTATTCCATTATAATGCATAAGTTTGGAGTAACTGTGCATGCACCTAAAAATTTAACAACGTTTGGATGATTTAACGTATAATAGTTTGTAACCTCTTTTGTAAAATCTTTTAGACGATTTTTTGAAATTTTCTGAAGACGTAGTTTTTTTACAGCCACAATTGCATTATTCCATTTAGATAAATAAACTTCCCCGAAGCCCCCAGATCCAATTTTTTTAATCAGCTCTAATTCTTCGTATGCAACATCTCTTCCAGATATGTTTGCAAATGATTGTAACGTCTTTATAGGAAATAATTCTTGCGATTTAAGTGCTAAATTATTTTCAATAGCTCTTCGATCCATCAAGTTTTGTATAATTTCCTTTGAAAACATTTAACAAATGTTAAATAACTTAAGTTATACTACATTATTCAAGGAAGGTTGTAAATAATTTAAGTTATTTATATATACAAAGTTTAGGTTTTAAAATGATATTTTTAATATTAGTTACCTGAAGCTTAATGTCGTATCCACTATAGTCATTTAGTTGTGGACATAATTCTTCGTAGGGAAAGGTGTGTAGAGAAACAACTTCTACTTTTTTTCTTAATGGTTTGGAACCAAGTGGTAACCCAACTCTTCCGTGTCTTCTGTTGAATGCGTTATCTTTGTAAATTTTTTTTGATTTATTATTTTCTGTCAAATTATCAGCTTCTGCCCCCATTCTTTTTTCTTCTTGTATTTTTGTCTTTTGACTTTTTTTTAGAATTTGATGATTGCCTTGTGTTGGACTATCATTATTTTTTGAAATAACCATGGAGCCAACTTCTAATCCAACTCTACCTGCTCTACGATTAAAAGAATTGTCAGCATATGTTTTTTCATTAGAGTGAGGACTGCTTTTTGTTGAACTGTCACTATTTTTTGAAATAACCATGGAGCCAACTTCTAATCCAACTCTACCTGCTCTACGATTAAAAGAATTGTCAGCATATGTTTTTTCAATAGGTTGAGGACTGTTTTTTGTTGAACTGTCACTATTTTTTGAAATAACCATGGAGCCAACTTCTAATCCAACTCTACCTGCTCTACGATTAAAAGAATTGTCAGCATATGTTATTTCATTAGAGTGAGGACTGCTTTTTGTTGAACTGTCACTATTTTTTGAAATAACCATGGAGCCAACTTCTAATCCAACTCTACCTACACTACGATTGAAAGAATTGTCAGCGTATGTTTTTTCATTGGAGTGAGGACTGCTTTGTGTTGAACTGTCATTATTTTTTGAAATAACCATGGAGCCAATATCCAATCCAACTCTACCTACACTACGATTGAAAGAATTGTCAGCGTATGTTTTTTCATTGGAGTGAGGACTGCTTTGTGTTGAACTGTCATTATTTTTTGAAATAACCATGGAGCCAATATCCAATCCAACTCTACCTACACTACGATTGAAAGAATTGTCAGCGTATGTTTTTTCATTAGAGTGATGATTGCTTTGTGTTGAACTGCTATTATTTTTTGAAATAACCATGGAGCCAACTTCCAATCCAACTCTACCTACACTAGAATTGTAAGCATTATCTACGTAACTGCGGTTTGATGATGCTGTAGATCCAGAAGAGTAACTCGCATAATTACTACTTTGTCTACTTCCTGAGCTACCACTTGAAATAACTGCGCTTCCATGAGCCATTCCAACTCTACCAGCACTTCTGTTATAAGCATTGTCAACGTAGGTCTTAGACATTTCTTAATAACAAAAAGAGATTGTGTTTTGTTTATATGTGTTGTTGTATTTTGTTGAGATGTAGCATAGAATAAGTTTGATTTAGTGTACCTTCAGTCAGAATTTCTACTGTCAAGTTTTTCTAAAAAGTAAAATTAAGAATTACATCTTGTATTTGAATTTGTCAAAGTGAAAGTGTGGATTCTGATTATACTAACTTTCACTCAGATAAAATTGTTTACAAATCTATGTTTTATTATTTGCTTAAAGAAAACAATTTTAATTTTTAATTAAAAATACAATGGTTGACAAAACGAGACTTATAAATTCACAAAGGGAAACTTACATAGCTTAAGGTTTTTAACATCATTTGCTAGTATCACAAGTAATTATAAAAACATAGCAGGTAAAAATAAAAACATAAAGTAAAGATCTCGCTTATAATAATTAATTAGGCAGTTAAAAAACCAGTAGTTTATAAAAATGAACTAAATCATATGTAGGATTAAAATTATTATTTAAACTTTAAAAGGCTCAAATGTTTTCAAGAGATAAATTTTTTTTGCGATTTAAAAAAAGGCAATTAAATACATTTACCTATTTATATTACTATTAATTAATACCTATTGCTTGAGAAATAAGTCAACTGTTATTGCTAATTTATTCTAATTTATTTTCCGTATAAGCAATTTGCAATTTTCTAAATAACAGCTTGCAATCGTAAACACGAAAAAATGTTTGGTGAAAAAACAATAATAAAACAAATTAGCCTCGGCGCAAGTTTGTTATATATTTACTTAAATTTAAACTTGTTTATATGAAAAACGGACTAGACCGGATAACTGAGATTTTGCCTAATTTCAGTAGGACCTCACTCAGGTGAGACATATAAACAAAAACAAGGGAGCCAACCCTGCTCATGATTGTAGCTGATTGGATAAAATATTTCACGTCATTTTTTTTATCCAATCAAAGGTATTCCCGATTATTTTTAAAACAACCAATAAAATAAAAATAAAAATGCGCAACTCAAATTTAAACTAAAATTCCAATGTAAACATTTTCTCATGTTTAAATTTCTTTAGGCAGCTTGGTTATAAACAGTCCTTAACTACTGTCCCTAAGTAAAATTCTTCTTTTGTTACGGTGAGATATATTAAAAATTGCGCCGGGAGACCGGGGCAATTTTTTTAATAATAATATAAATAATAATAAACAATAATAACGCAATAGCAATTTTTGTTGCTTAAGAATCTATTTTCAAGGATAGTTAAATTAATTTTACATGAACATGTTAGAATAGTTTGTGACATATATATTACCATTAACTTATTCAAATTAAAAAAAAAAGTTATTTTTTTATTTTTTCGCAGCCTTAACAAATTATCAATAGTCACAAATAAAAATACTGTTTTCATAGTTGGAACATTACTCAGGCCACCACATTTGGCATTTACAGCACTGAATCCATTCTTCTGCAGAAGGGATATCTTATAACATTTGATGCTTATGTAACTAGAATGTTTGTCCTGGATTTTATAGAACTAAACCTACAGGAACTTAGCTTGAGTTTATTTACACTCTTTTTAGCTTACGAACTTCTATACTTTCTTGTTCTTCTTTCTGCTTTTTTCTTTGTTTTAACAGTTCTTTAAAGGGTGTTGTAAATAATACAACACCCGAATGGTGAAGGGTGTACTTATAAGAAAGCTTGGAATCATTTTTTTCTCACGTTCTTTTGCTTTAGACAATTGTTTGAAATCAAAAACACTAACCAACTTCTTTGGCGCATCTGAATTAGCATTTGTTATCAGTTCTTATGGAACTTTTAACCAATGGCTCATATGATATTTTTCTACTACTTGGGTCTTATTTAAGCAACAGCTTCTGGATCATAATCATGGTTAGTTTAAGAAATTCCGAAACACGGGGCAAGATGAAAAGCTTGCCATCTTGCCCCCATTACCTTACCCCGAACTGCCTGTTTAAAAATATTCGTTTTCTTTGCCATGAGGGAAGGCGATTATTTGACATTTTTTTTTTTTTTTGTAAATAGGTAGTACTTAAACTAAGTTACTTATAAATGTTAATGAGAAACAAAATAGCTTACCTTTATCTGAATCAGAGCTTATTTACACATAAAAGTTAAAACAAGGCAGCGGTAAACAATCAAAGCTTCACATCTAATAAAAAAATGGCAACATCAGCGTCTTCTTACTATTTTCTAACAAACAACCTATAGGAGAGTCATTAGTTTCCAATTATTTCTGCCACCTAGTAAAAAACTGAATATCAATTTTTACAAATTTTTTAATGAAACTCTTTGTGACTAAAGTTAGGTCTAGCATTAATGAAAAGTACTTAGCTACTTTTATATCCGCAACATTCTTAGACTTCACTTTTTCAGAGCTTTAGCAATGTTTAAACGCATTTCACATTCCTTTCACTCTTTAACGTTCTCAATATGCTTTAAATGACACGTCACTAATTAGTGACGTTTCAAAGGAATAAAGTTCTCGGCTAAGATGTGCACAATCAAAGTAACCTTCGCAAGATAATTGAGACCCAGTGTTGATACCAAATAATTCACAGCAAAAACAAAACACCTTGTCAATAGTTTTACTTTATTCAAGCAAATGCCATTGTACCTCTTCTACTTTGCTCATGGCTTTTTTTGTAATTATAGTTAAAAAATTATAGCCAAAAAATGTTTTTTTTTCGGATTTTTTTTTAATGAAAATTAATTACTTACCAAAGGCCATTTTGGATAATTTCATCAAATTCAGCAGTTTTTTTTTTTGTTGCTGCATGCTTTCTTCATGAACAGGCGTGTTTTCGGAACATCAAAAGAGAAGTCAAAATTGAACGAGCACACACAGTTGGAGTTTTGAATAATAATCGTGAACGAATAATTGTTTTGAAACTGTACGACTACGAGGACAAAAAAGTGATCACTGATAACGCATCGAAACTTAAAGGTACCAATACTTTTATTAATGAAGATTTTTATTAATGAATAAATGTGAAAGCTCAGAAAATGTAATACACCTCGGGATAAAATAATTTATTAATATATTTATAGGTAAATTATCATAAACTTACTTAAAAATGGATTCGAATAATATTTTTAAGTAAATATAATTTTTGACCCTTTTGAAGACAATTTAAAAAATAACAAATATTTTTCAAGAAACTCAAAGGAATTTAATGAAAACACCGTATTTTGATCCTTATGAATTATCTATTGTTGATTATATTTTGTGATATTGTGTTTTAAAATTTCCTTATTTTTTGGTTTTTTTTTTTATATAAGTATGGGTAGGCGAGGCAAATTAATAAAAAAAAATTGTCAAACGATTTTTAACATAAATTCAATCTTTTTTAGAAGTTCTTGGGAAATAACAATAGTTTTTAAAAGAATTGGGTTTTTTCTAGTCCTACCACCTTAGGTGGTAGAACTTCTAAAAAAGATTGAATTTATGTTAAAAATCGTTTGACAATTTTTTTTTATTAATTTGCCTCGCCTACCCATACTTATATAAAAAAAAAAACCAAAAAATAAGGAAATTTTAAAACACAATATCACAAAATATAATCAACAAATCACAATGAATTTTTGTAGGTTTGTTCTTCAACAATAGATAATTCATTTGAACTAAAATGACATTGAATCTTAATAGAATAAAAAATATACATAATTTATTATGTATGCATTAAAAAAAAAATACCAAATTGAGAATAAAAAACAAATAATAAGCAATAAATACATTTAATCATTATAAGATTTTAGTTTAAATGAACTTTATATGTATACTGAAGATACTGTGAAAATTTCAAGTAAATTGAATTTTTCTAACTTAAGATAATTGGTTTTGAAGTTACAAAATCTTGCAAAAAATCAAAGTTCAATAAAACGCAAAATAAAGTTGTAATATGTTTAAAAATATATATACAATATGTTTAAAACCCTCCTGATACATAAAATGATGTTTTATTTTGACTTTGTTTATCAGAGTATCTTTTTTTATTGCTCTGAGACTTTTTCTTCTATTTTTTACTTTTTCACTTGACTTGATCTCCATGCTCTTTACACGTGAAACATTTTGTTCATAAGATTTAGAATTTGTAACAACGCCTGATAGTCCAAATGAAAGTAAAACATTTTTAACACCTTCAGTACCATCATTGTAGTGTAAAATTGCTGAATTAATACTCATTTCAAAAGTTTGTTTACAAACAAATATGTTTTTAGGGCAACAAGACCAAACCAATGCATTAAGACTTTCATTTGCATTTTGGGTTTGCCCATGTACACATTTTAACAACAATTCTTCATTTGATAGATCTTTAAACACTGGTTTCAAAAGGTTACTAATCCATAATGGTAAATTAATATGTTCTTTATAATTTGAAGTATTATGTAATTTGTCATATTGATATTGACACCAACTAGTTTCAGTTCTTGGGCAAAAGCAGTGGCGAAACTCTTGATTTGAATATCCAGTACAGTGGAACAAAATAGCCCATATTGCCTTTTTCATGGCATAAATCTTATTTGTATTACTTCTTATAGCTAAACTATAAAAATTTTGCATACTATTAATCACATTTTCTGTGAGTTTATTTTTTCCACCTAGTGGAGTTGGCTTTCCTTTGTAATTTTTGATTAAATTTTGTAACCGTGTACCCATTCTTTTTTATACATGTGCAACACACTCCAACTTTTCAGGAATTATAGGGATCAGACTTTATTACTCCTTTAAAAGATGAGCTATCTCCATCTCCAAGATAATGAGTATAAATAATATTGTTATTTTTAATTGAACGTGCAAATAAAGTTTTTCATAGATTGATACCCTTTACCTATTTCTATAAATCCAATTATCATTCTTGTGTTTGCTTCAAATGTTTTCCTACCCTGGGCTGTATTTCCATTAAATTTACTAATCTGCTTAGAAGAACACAAAACCTTTTTCCATTCACATAAACTACACTTGATTTCAAGGTGATGGGCAAAACCCATGCGCTTAGAAAGATTATCAACAATGGTAACAAGGCTGTAACAATCTGGACATCTAACATCTTCCACGATATCACTTAAAATTGAAAAATTGATAAGTATGAAATAATCTTTATTCACTTTGTCATTTACAACTTGATTTCTATTTATCAGTGGCAGTAATTTTCTTGCACTTGCACAACTTGAAGCTGGAACAATATTCAGATTGCTTTTCTGTTGTCTTTCTGCTGCAATTGTATAACGATTTCCATGAAAAAATCTTTTCTTTTTTCGTCCAAAGTTTTGCTTATTAGATACTTTAATGTTATTTCTTAAAGTACTCATTATTTATAATACTTGAGGTGAAATCTGAAAAGGTTTATAACATCAAAATTAAACAGCATGCACTAAAGTTGCTTCAAAAAACTGCCAAAATATACAATGTTCCTTAAGTTAATGACCTTTAACAATTGCATGTTTATCAGTGTATGATATAAATCTTGTTGTTCTCTATGGAAAGGTATCAAGGTAAAAAAACTGTTTACCGTTGCTAAGGGCGTAGCTAAGGACTAGTCGTTGTATGTAGTTACATAAAAGCTTTAAAAACTAAATAAGAAATAATTTTTTTTAAAAAATTTTTTCAATACATGAAAGCTAAGTAATTTTCCTTCGAAAATAAAAAATAAAAAAAAAAACGATTTTTTAAAAATTTTTACATATTTTTTTAGCTCTACCACCTTAAAGGAAAAAAAAAATTATTTCCTATATTACAAATGCATATTAGGTGCATAAACCGTAACTTTGACAAGTTTAAAGAATTCTTAAATGTTATAAATTAGCTGAGATCGGACCCGTAAAAATACGGGTCTTTGTAAGTCTATTCCAAACCGAACTTTTCAATACCTTTTCCTTATATATCCTAGCTTTTCGAATCCGTAAAATACGGGTCTTTACCAACCCTACTATTTCTATACATACCTATTCCACACCGATTATTTCTATGCTTATTCCTTATTTACTTCAATACTTTTAAGTAAAATAATTTTGTTCTGAAAAACTACTTTAAGAGCAGAAAATTATATAAACAATAAAACGCCATGGAATCGCCCACAAATTACGCAACGCTAGATTTATTTTTCAAAAGTAGAAGAGATCTTCAGTTCTTTAGGATGACGATTTTCATTAAACTTAATAAACTCTAAAAACTTTAGATCATTTTTATTTTCTTCAATTGTGAAATTTAACGTTGAGTAATTTTTGGACGATCCCTTATTTTAGATAAAGGATAAGCCAAAAAGTATATAAAGCTAAAAAATAATAGAGTATAATATTATTTTAATGGTTATCTAAATTGTGTTGTGATTGCGCACTTGGTTTTGTATGTTTAACGGGGGCGTGAATTAATAGCAGTATAGCTCTAAATTTCCTTATTATATCAATATTAAATATAAAAGTTAAACTTTAACTTTTAATTATTTTTAGAAGTATTAAGTTTAATATAATGGTTTCATTTAAATATAAAATTAGAATTTTTTTAATTATGTTTTTTATAAAAAACATATATTTTTAATCCCCGTACTGTTTTAAAAAACTTAAGGTCGCCGCGTTGCAAGTTCAAATCATCAGCTTGCTTTATTTTTAATTTTTGTTGTCGTAACCCATAAAATATGGATCTTATGCGGTAGTGGTGTAGTGGTAGAGCGCTCGTTTCATAAACGAGTGGTTCCGAGTTCGATCCACACCACGTCCCTGGTAGTACCGCGCTCAACTCGCTTCTCCGCGCAGCGGCCTTGCTCGTCAAGGTTCGTGTTTCGGAGTTATAGAGTTGAGAGAGGGTTATAACCTTAAATAAGTAGCCTCCTTGTCTGTAGTGGCCTTCTCGGCCTTGAGGAGGTGAAATAAAATAATTAAAAAAAAAAAAAAAAATGTATTCCAAACCGACCTTTTCTATACTAAATCTATACCTCAATATATTTGAGTTAGAGGTAGGAAAATAACTATAAAAAAACTATACTCATTGTTTTAATTTTTGAGCCATAAAATAAAATTCTATCGTAAATAATTTAAAAAAATATGAGATGATTTAAATATGTGAAACAACAGACATACCATGAGCAGTTTAATACTGGTCATGGTAAGTCTATTCCACACCAACCAAAATAACTTCTCTTTATTTCAATAATTTTTAAAGAGATAAATATAAAAATCTTTGTTTTGATATAGCCATAAATGTTCAATACTTCTAAGTTCAACAAATTTCTATAAAAAAAAAAAAAAAAAAAAAAAAAAAAAAAAAAAAAAGGGGCAGCGGTTATTTTCTTCTTTAATAAATCTTTAATTTTTTTCGAAACTGCAGCTTATTAGGATTCTTGCCGTTTTAATTTTAAAGAAAAATCATTTTTTCTTTAAAATTAACAGGGCATATAAAATATTTTTCTATAAGAAATAATATTGTCCCTTTAATGCACAGACATAACTAATAAATACACTCATTCCAAACCTACACTACGATACACTCATTCCAAACCTTTTTTTATTGAAATGAAAATTCTTAATATTTACGAACTTAATGTGTTTAATGTTTTATGCTTTATGTATTTGTGGAAAAATGACTTATCCCTACCTATCTTTAAAGTTCTTTTTTGTGAAAAACCAATAAATAAATTAGTTAGAAATAATAAATTTTTGCATAAACCTTTTTGTCGAACAAAGTTTAACCAGTATGGTATTGCTTATCGTGCGCCATATCTTTGGAATAAAGTTGTTTTGCCAAACTTTAATATATTTTACACTTTTCCAATTTTTAAACATAAACTCAAAAATTTAATTTTATTTTCCGATGACATAATAAGGTTCTTCTAATTGTAATTATGTACCTTTATTTAGAACTTTTTAATTGTAAAATACGTTTTATGTAACGACTCTTTTTGTTTTACTTTTCTTTTTGTTTTACTTTTTATATGTAACGACTCTTTTTGTTTTACTCTTTATCTTTTTGTTTTACTATTTACTTTTACTGTTTATTTTATAAATAGATTATATACATTGTAAATAATTATGCTAAATGCTTGTAAAAGGTTCTGATGATAAGATCAGTACGATCTTCTTTCAGAAACCTTGTTTGTATTTGTTAAAGTATTGTATTACGAGAAATGTAAACTTAAAATGTAAAAAAAAAAAAAAATAAAAAAAAAAAAAATAAAGTAAACACATTAACAACTAAAGTACCGTGACATATGCTCAACAAATTTTTAACGGTGTAATGTTTTTAGAAATTTTAAAAAGCTTTGTTAAAAATTCTCTCTCTTTCGTTTATTATAGTATATAATATCTTGATTTATGTTATGCATATATCTATAGGCCTTTAAAAATGTTTTATTTTGTATTCTAGAAAATTAGAATAGATTTTAAAAAAATTATGTGTAAACGAAAGGATTTGAACCCATGCGAAGCACTTTAACCACTTTGGCATGTTTTAAAGGAATAAAAAAAAATCTGTATTGTATTAATGTATTAAATGGAAATCAATTTATTTATACATAATAACAAAACAAAATATATAAAGAAACGTATGTTTACAAAAAAAATTCAACTAAATTTGCATTATCAATAAAGGATTAACCAATATTTGGTTTAATTGGTAGAATAACCAACTACATAAAACCTCATTATAGACGCAGCGTTTTTGGTATCTATTACTTACTCTCCTCCTTTACTTATGTATATATATATAAAGGTGGGGGATGCTTTTGCCCTAAATTTGAACCCACACCATGTGGGGAATGTGAGCCCTCTATTCGTTCTGCAAAATGCTAAAAAAGCATTGTAAGATGTCTAAAATGAAACAAAATTAAGCTAAATAATGACATGAAAAAAGCTGAGATCGGCCCCGTAAAAATACGGGTCTTTGTATATCTAATCCAAACCGAACTTTTCTATACTTTTTCCTTATACATTCTAGCTTTCCGGTTCCGTAAAATACAGGTCTTTACCAATTTACATATCAATTTCTATTCGAAAATTTCTATACCTATTCCTTATTTAATTCAATATTTTTTAGTAAAATAACTTATTCTGAAAAAAAATTTAAGAGCAAAAACTAAACATGCGCACCTTTTCCGCATACGTAGAGCTTATAAGATACTTATAATTAGCTTTGTTTTTCTGCTAAATGCATTTCATTGATAGCTCAGTAATTAAGTGCGCTGCCATCAGTGCTGTTTTGGAAGGTTTAAGACCTCCTCTGAGCGTAATAAGTTTTGAAATTTTTTTAATCTTGTTTATAAATTTATAGCAAAAAAATTGGATAATTTCATCAAATTCAGCAGTTTTTTTTTTGTTGCTGCATGCTTTCTTCATGAACAGGCGTGTTTTCGGAACATCAAAAGAGAAGTCAAAATTGAACGAGCACACACAGTTTGAGTTTTGAATAATAATCATGAACGAATAACTGTTTTGAAACTGTACGACAGTTTTGAAACTACGAGGACAAAAAAGTGATCACTGATAACGCATCAAAACTTAAAGGTACCAATATTTTTATTAATGAAGATTTTTATTAATGAATAAATGTGAAAGCTCAGAAAATGTAATACACCTCGGGATAAAATAATTTATTAATATATTTATAGGTAAATTATCATAAACTTACTTAAAGATGGATTCGAATAATATTTTTGAGTAAATATAATTTTTGACCCTTCTGAAGACAATTTCCCTTTAATGCACAGACATAACTAATAAATACACTCATTCCAAACCTACACTACGATACACTCATTCCAAACCTTTTTTTATTGAAATGAAAATTCTTAATATTTACGAACTTAATGTGTTTAATGTTTTATGCTTTATGTATTTGTGGAAAAATGACTTATCCCTACCTATCTTTAAAGTTCTTTTTTGTGAAAAACCAATAAATAAATTAGTTAGAAATAATAAATTTTTGCATAAACCTTTTTGTCGAACAAAGTTTAACCAGTATGGTATTGCTTATCGTGCGCCATATCTTTGGAATAAAGTTGTTTTGCCAAACTTTAATATATTTTACACTTTTCCAATTTTTAAACATAAACTCAAAAATTTAATTTTATTTTCCGATGACATAATAAGGTTCTTCTAATTGTAATTATGTACCTTTATTTAGAACTTTTTAATTGTAAAATACGTTTTATGTTAATTGTAAAATACGTTATATGTAACGACTCTTTTTGTTTTACTTTTCTTTTTGTTTTACTTTTTATATGTAACGACTCTTTTTGTTTTACTTTTTATCTTTTTGTTTTACTATTTACTTTTACTGTTTATTTTATAAATAGATTATATACATTGTAAATAATTATGCTAAATGCTTGTAAAAGGTTCTGATGATAAGATCAGTACGATCTTCTTTCAGAAACCTTGTTTGTATTTGTTAAAGTATTGTATTACGACAAATGTAAACTTAAAATGTAAAAAAAAAAAAAAAAAAAAAAAAAAAAAAAAAAAAAAAGTAAACACATTAACAACTAAAGTACCGTGACATATGCTCAACAAATTTTTAACGGTGTAATGTTTTTAGAAATTTTAAAAAGCTTTGTTAAAAATTCTCTCTCTTTCGTTTATTATAGTATATAATATCTTGATTTATGTTATGCATATATCTATAGGCCTTTTAAAATGTTTTATTTTGTATTCTAGAAAATTAGAATAGATTTTAAAAAAATTATGTGTAAACGAAAGGATTTGAACCCATGCGAAGCACTTTAACCACTTTGGCATGTTTTAAAGGAATAAAAAAAAATCTGTATTGTATTAATGTATTAAATGGAAATCAATTTATTTATACATAATAACAAAACAAAATATATAAAGAAACGTATGTTTACAAAAAAAAATTCAACTAAATTTGCATTATCAATAAAGGATTAACCAATATTTGGTTTAATTGGTAGAATAACCAACTACATAAAACCTCATTATAGACGCAGCGTTTTTGGTATCTATTACTTACTCTCCTCCTTTACTTATGTATATATATATAAAGGTGGGGGATGCTTTTGCCCTAAATTTGAACCCACACCATGTGGGGAATGTGAGCCCTCTATTCGTTCTGCAAAATGCTAAAAAAGCATTGTAAGATGTCTAAAATGAAACAAAATTAAGTTAAATAATGACATGAAAAAAGCTGAGATCGGCCCCGTAAAAATACGGGTCTTTGTATATCTAATCCAAACCGAACTTTTCTATACTTTTTCCTTATACATTCTAGCTTTCCGGATCCGTAAAATACAGGTCTTTACCAATTTACATATCAATTTCTATTCGAAAATTTCTATACCTATTCCTTATTTAATTCAATATTTTTTAGTAAAATAACTTATTCTGAAAAAAAATTTAAGAGCAAAAAACTAAACATGCGCACCTTTTCCGCATACGTAGAGCTTATAAGATACTTATAATTAGCTTTGTTTTTATTTGCTAAATGCATTTCATTGATAGCTCAGTAATTAAGTGCGCTGCCATCGGTGCTGTTTTGGAAGGTTTAAGACCTCCTCTGAGCGTAATAAGTTTTGAAATTTTTTCAATCTTGTTTATAAATTTATAGCAAAAAAATAATAGTATAGCAAAAAAGATTTCAAAAATTTAAAATAAAATTTTAAAGTTTTTCGTAGTTGGAAATACGTCATAATCTTTGCCGCGAACATCTACCATTTTAGTTGGGGGAAAATAAACTTTCGTTATGAAACGAAAACAATGGCAAAACATAAAAGTCTTTAAAATCCACAAGGATTGTTGTGTCTTTAAGTGATTTTTGATATATATAGATATACATGCAAATATAAATAATATATATATATATATATATATATATATATATATATATATATATATATATATATATATATATATATATATATATATATATATATATATATATATATATATATACATGTTTTGTAATTATGTTTTTTCAAAATATTCGTAAACCGATATTTCTTTTTTTAAACTCTTTAAACCACTATTTCGTAATAATTGTCCTGCTTTTAACTTTCCGAATGCGAGGATAGATATATAAGATAATATGTAAGATAAAATAAAAATTTTAAATAAAATTTTAAAGTTTTCTCATTTTGTAGATATATAGATAGACGCAATTATTTCATATAATGCGCGGAAACTCAACATATGCTAAAGACATTTACACTTACAGACGTTTGTATGTAACGATTATAAACACTAAGAAGATCTTAGAGCACTAAAACATAGTCATTAAAAAACATAGTCATTAAAAAACATAGTCATTAAAAAACATAGTCATTAAAAAACATAGTCATTAAAAAACATAGTCATTAAAAAACATAGTCATTAAAAAACATAGTCATTAAAAAACAGTCATTAAAAAAAATTCTTATGATTATGATTAAGAACTAAAGAATATTATTAAACGCTAATCTAAAAGTTAAGCCAAAAAGATTTTGCGCATTGACGTCAGTTTGCGGCAAAATAAACCTTAATGCGTCAAGTTTCTTTTTTCATTTATCTTACATTTTTTTAATTTTTATTATGTTGCATACAAATGCATTAAAATATATAAAACTGGTACAGATATATCTTTTTCACGAATAAGAGATTGTATTTATTACAGTAGTAATAAATAAATAGTTTTGGACCCATCCGTAAGGACGTCATCGATTTAGCCAATTTTTGACCCCCTCCCCCTTTATCACCAGTTGTTCTTTTTCCCTATACTCCCTTGAAAAGGACGTCATAAAATCTTGCCCCCCCCCCCAACCAAATTAAACCCCCCAAACTATTATTTGATCTCCCAATGATGTTTATATCTGCTGCTACACCTTTGAAAAATAAAATTAAAAGTATTCTTATACCTTATCTTCTTAAAAACATATATTTACATATTTTTACATATAAAGTATTCTTTTACATATAAATTATTCTTCTTACATATAAATTATTCTTTCACATATTTACATATAAAGTATTCTTATACATTATCTTCTTAAAAACGTATATTTACATATTTTTTCATATTAATTAAACTAAAATAAAAAATCTATAAAATGACGTCCTTTTCTGACATACTCCCCCCTCTCCTTGTTTTTTTTGTCCTTGTATTAAAACAAGGTATTAAAATGAAAAAATGATTTATATAGCGTTTCTTTGCAAAAACCAACGCGCTACAATAAAAATTGTAAATGTTATAATAAAACTTTGAACTACAATTACTATATTCACTAAAATAAAATTTTTCACTATAATAAAATTTTTAAGCTATTATTTTTAATTTTTTTGGTTTAGTGGCTTTTGTTAAGAGCTTTTAAATTTTGCGTCAAATTATCTCATTTTAACATATTCGTTGTATCATCCCTGCAGCCGTTTTTCAAAACGCCTTAAGGTTAAAAATATCATTTTTGACTTTTTTACAAAATAAGCTAGTTTATATGTCTACAAACATTATTGAATACATATTTTCAAAGATTTCTGAAAAAAGTTCACTAAAATTATTCGTTTCAAAAAACGTTTAACAAAGAGTTAATTTTAAATAACTTTTTAATTGCGTTTTTTTCGAAATACGTAATAAGCATATTAAGGCGTTTTGAAAAACAGCTGCAGCATATATTTATAGTAAAAAAATAAATGTAGCTAAAAAGGCTTATGATTATCAAAAGAAAGTTTTAAATTTTTTCTAGCTACGGGCTATTTTTTTTTTCTCCACAGCAGCACCTTCTTGAGTAGCAGGACTTTCTTATTTATTTAATATAGTTTTTTCTTTATTAAATTTCAGACATCTTTTTTTTCAGACCATCCGCAGCTTATTAGGACTAATTACCTGAGCACAATAATAACAAGTTCTCAATCACCATACATACGCAACGATTTTTTTCTCCCTGTGATGTTTTTTTTTTAGCTTTTTTAAAATCTTTTCTTTTTTAAGTGCATAATATCGTTACGTTGCATATGTTTGTATATAATCTTTATAAAACTTCAAAAGTATTTCGTAAATTACAATTATTAAAAAAAATTAAAAAGGATAGCCGCCATTGGTAGGGGTCGAACCTCTAGTACCTTAATCAGAAGTACGACGCCTTATCCACTCGAGCGACACCGGCATATTATATGACAAAGATTTTATAAGAATTAAGTTATTTTTTTGAAGAAAAAAATGTTATAGATCAAAATTAATGAGAGCTTGACGCAATGTAATTTTCAAGTGAAAATCAAACTGTAATACATGATAAGTGTTTCAGTATGTTTTAACATATGCTTTAACATTACTTAGTTTAAAGTTTACGTACTTTAGATATTCGTTCACGTTTTCTTATTGTGCTGCGACTCTTCTTTGCCAAGTTCTCGGTTGCAATGGCTGCCAAAGGTTCTGTGTCAAATACGCTTCAAGGGACACTACTATTACTACTATTAAGTTCGGCAATATTATATAGAAGATTACACGTTTGACGTCATATCTCATTCAGAGACCTGGCATGACAATGCACTTGATTCTAATTCTTATTACGAATTGCTTAATTATAAATTAATTAGTCAACCGCGAGAAGGTTATAAAAACGGAGGTTGGTGTTTATGTTTTAAACAAATATTCATAGAAAAAAAATAATAAACTATGCTTGTCAAATCTTAATTATGAAAGTCTATTGAAATAATAAATGACAAAGATAAAAACATTTTAGTTGAGTGCGTATATCGTCCACCAAGTGGAAAAATTAAATTGTTTGAAGAATTCATAAAAAATACAGTCTTAAAAATGAATAAAGAAAAAAAAAGTTTGTATATTGCCGGCGACATAAATTTGAACGCTCTGACATATAAAAAATATCCAAAAACAAAATCTTTTTTCGACATGTTTTTTAAATATAATATCTTACCAGTTATAAATAAATCCAAAATATCCTAAAACAAAATCTTTTTTTGACATGTTTCTTAAATATAATATCTTACCAGTTATAAATAAATCCGCAGAAAATAGTTACGCTTGGTTTCTGAAACCTTCTAAAACAAAAAGAATAACACTTGTCAAAAATGGTTTTTATTCTGTGAAATTACTATTTACCCACAAATACCAATGGTTTCACCGTTATGGAAACGTAGTATTGTATTATAATAACTTTCCGTAAGGAATGTGAAACCACTGATAAAAGCATGCGACATTTAAATTTGACTTTGAAACCTCAAAAAACATGTTAAACTCGAGTAAAACTGCCCGTAATATGCACGTGTTTTTGGTTTACGCCTGGATTGTGACAAACACGTGTTTATACAGGTATTAATTCCGAAAAAGAAACTAGATGTGCCGGTAGGGAACTAACTAGGGTAACTCAAAGTTCGGCAACTGTAATCGATAATATCTTTATTAACATTTATATAGAAACGCCATTTAAGACAGGTATTTTTAAAACTGATATTAGTGATCACTTCCTAATATACGTTAAAATAAATTTTTGTTTCAAAAGCAAAGTTTATACTTTTTAGACATTCGATTTAGTAAATATTATATCCAGCAGAAAAAATTTTCTTAAAAACGAGTATAAAAAAATTTTGTTAAACGTTTTTTTTTTTGAAAACCCAAGTACGAGATTTGTTAACTAATATATTAAATAAAGTTTACTTGAACTCAGAAACTTAAAAACGCCACGATGATATGAAAAATGTCAAAATTTAGAAATGTGGATTTATTTGATTTTTAGCTTGATTTGAAGAAAATGAATAAAAAAAAACACACCCGAATATCATTTTTATGATCCCCATGCATAAACCCATTTTTTCGATGCATTCGGTAATGCAACGCATTTTTTAGAACGGCTCTTATATTTAAAGTTTTTGCTAAAAAAATTTTTTCAAAAACAACATATCTAAAAAGTTTAGATCTTTTTTATTGGTAATACTGAAAAAAAGTTTAAATACTGAGCGCCACGGCAATAATCTAAAATCCTGTGAGCCGATGACTTTGTTGCAATAACGAACAGAGAACCATATACTGATGATGATGATGATGATGATGATGATGATGATGATGATGATGATGATGATGATGATGATGAATATTCATGATGAATGATGAATATTCAAAGCCCCATTCAACGGGGATTCCAAAGTTATAACTCTAAAAAAACGCAACCTATTTTAAGTTAATAAGAATAATCTTTCTAATAAACTAAAGCAAGAGACGTGGAAGGTTTTTAATTGTGATAACACAAGCAAAACATTTAATATTTTCTTAAACACATTTCTTGATATTTATAACGAAACGTGCCCGTATGAATTCAAAATAACTAAAAAAAAAACAATATTGAATCCTTGGATGGATAAAACTCTTATAAAATGTTCAAAAAATAAACAAAAACTTTGCTTCAAATTTTTAAAAAACAGAACTGAAGTTCAATGAAAAAAGCTAGAAAAAATATACACGCTTTTATAAAAATCTTCTCAAGAAAGCTAAAAAAAATATTATAGTAAAGAAATTACAAAAAACAAATTCGATGTGAAAGAAACATTAATTTTTTTAATTAACGATATAATGGGAGGAAAAAAAATAAATATGGCTACTTCAAAGAATAATAAAACTGATATTTATTGTACATTACAAATCTCGAATCCCAGCAAACATGTCAGCGTTGAATCAACGTTGAAAACCGGTCGCAAAAGGTGTTGCGGAAACGTTGACAAAGTAATCGATTTTGCAAAGATATGTCACGTTGATTAATCGTTGATTAATCGTTGATTAATCGTTGATTAATCGTTGATTAATCGTTGTAGCGAACGTTGAAAAAACGTTACTAAAAGACGTTACAAAAATGTCTCAACTAAACGTTGAAAAAGCGTTACTTAAAAAGCGTTGCATAGGCGCCGCAACTTAACGTTGAAAAAACGTTACTTGGAGAGCGTTACTTTAACGTTGTTAAAGCAGTCGATTTTGCAAGGATTTGTAACGTTGGTAGTAAAACGTCGATTTAACGTGACTCAAAGACGTCGAGTAAAGGTTGAAGTATAACGTTAAATCAACGCTCAAATGCGCTGGAGAAAATATCGCAAAATATTATTAAACGTGATTAAACTTGGTTATAATGTATATTGAATTTGCAAATAAAACAAAATTGTATGTTGAACTCTGCACTTGCAATATTTCCAAAGTCGATTTTTAATACAAATAGTAATATACAATGAAAAACATAAAAAATATACAATTTATTTATATAAAATTTATAAATAAAAATATAAACATCTTTTTTAAGATTTATGTGTGTGAGTGAATTTATAGGATTTACGTGTGTGAGTAAAATTTATGTGTGTGAGTGGATTTACAGGATATCGTATCAATAAGCCAGGATATCATTGAGATACAGAATCTAAATCAAAAAATAAAACTTGTATCATTATCAATCTGAAAGCAAATGTTTAAAAAATGTTATTGAATTAGTATGATTATTATTAAATTTAAAAAGTAAATATGTATATATATATATATATATATATATATATATATATATATATATATATATATATATATATATATATATATATATATATATATATATATATATATATATATATATATATATATATATTGTGATTGTCGTAATAGCATAAAATAAGTAATTGTTTTTAAAAATAACACGACGTTTTTTATTCTTAAATTGTTTTGTAGTAAACAACTGGGGTTGATATTTGATTGGGGTCGGAACCGGGTTTGATAAAATAAAGCCGGGGCCAGGGCCGGATTTGAGACCAGGCTGCATGAACATTTATACATCCTAAAGTATATTTTTTAAATTTAAAATTCATGCTATATTTTGTATATATATGCATATATGAACATCATTGTGATCAACATGATCATCATAATCATCATAAACATCATCATCATCATCATCATCATCATCATCATCATCATCATCATCATCATCAGTATATGGTTCTCTGTTCGTTATTGCAACAAAGTCATCGGCTCACAGGATTTTAGATTATTGCCGTGGCGCTCAGTATTTTTAAACTTTTTTTCAGTATTACCAATAAAAAAGATCTAAACTTTTTAGATATGTTGTTTTTGAAAAAATTTTTTTAGCAAAAACTTTAAATATAAGAGCCGTTCTAAAAAATGCGTTGCATTACCGAATGCATCGAAAAAATGGGTTTATGCATGGGGATCATAAAAATGATATTCGGGTGTGTTTTTTTTTATTCATTTTCTTCAAATCAAGCTAAAAATCAAATAAATCCACATTTCTAAATTTTGACATTTTTCATACCATCGTGGCGTTTTTAAGTTTCTGAGTTCAAGTAAACTTTATATAATATATTAGTTAACAAATCTCGTACTTGGGTTTTCAAAAAAAAAACGTTTAACAAAATTTTTTTATACTCGTTTTTAAGAAAATTTTTTCTGCTGGATATAATATTTACTAAATCGAATGTCTAAAAAGTATAAACTTTGCTTTTGAAACAAAAAAGATTTTTTGGAAATTGGGTTTTAACTGTGAGGTGTTGCATTACCGAAACTACTCAGGTTGCATTACCGAACTTTCTGGTTTTCGCTTATAAATGAATTTGAAAGGTCTACTTTGCAATCATTTTTAAGTTACTATTTTAAGATAAAACTTATTTACTCTTTTTTATCCAAAAAATAAAATTGATGCAAATAGTAATTGTAAAATCGAACGGAAATTATTCAAAGTCTCAGAGGCGTGTTATCGGGCTTTCAGGGTAAAGAAACGGACAATCAATTAAAACAGGGGAAATTTTTTATTACAGAATATAAAACTGTATATTGAACGTTTATGTAAATAAATTTTAAATAAGTAAATAAAGCTTTTAATACAACATTTATAGTTAACAAATGCACTTATTTTAATTACACAAATAACACTATTTTTGATTATTTTAAAATAAAAACCCTACAACAATCTTCTGACATCTTTCTTTAAATCAAAGTAATAAATTTTTCAAGTATTTTTAAACTAATTTTGACTTTATGAAAAAAATACACACAGCAAATTGTTGTTTTAAACAATCTTCCCAGCAAAAATTTTACAGCGGAATTTTAGTAGACTTTTATAGGCATTTTGAGAGTTTCCCATTTTTTTTCCACAATGAAAAGGCTAATTGGTTACATAGTGGACCGCAATTAGCAGTCGTCATAATGGCTAGCCAACAACTAGCTTTTATATTAGATGTTGAAGAGTTATTGGCTAGCCACTTAAAAATATACCAATTAAAAAAAAAATCATGATTATTGCCATTAAGTACATATCTAATTTAAGTTTATTGATCATAAGTTACAGAATCATAGTTTTTTGCATAGATGTTTTAAATGCAAAGGAAAATTACCATTTTAATGTGGTCTTGTCGACGACACTCTCTAACACAAATTTTTGAAAACTTTACTTTGCAGCAATTTTATTGATTATAACTAAATTTTTAAAAATCCTGATAACATTTTTTTATTGCAAAATTTATATAAATTAAACAGAAGAGAATGGACACTAGATTTCGTAAGGTAAAAACTTATAAAGGATTAAACACACCATTACATCAAAAAAGAAAGTTAAGAAACTTAATCTTTGATCAATTCTATGCAGAACTTCTTTAGCCTAGCAAAAAGAAACAATCTTAACAATTTGTATGCTATAAAAAAAGTTGTTTAGGCGATTTAGTTGTACAGATTTTGACAACAAGGACTGTCAACACCGCATTTGCCCAAGAGAAACTGAGACTTAGTGCAAATATCAAAGTTCATGGTGAAAATATGTAGAACAAGTAAATATTTCTGCTACATACGCTTCAGTCTTCAACATTTTGAAACCAACTTTTACTGATTTATCTTCAGATGATTTAATAAAACACCAACGAGACACTGAACCAGATTATTTGGAGACGCTGCCCAAAACGTATTTTTGTGAGTAGAGGGGTCTTTGAGTCTGCAGTTAATTCGTCTGAGATTGAATCTTATGAAGGTCCTAATTGAATCTTATTTGCACTTAATAAACTTTAACTAACAGGATATGTAACGTCTTTGAAACTTAATAATAAGAATAAAGAAGCTATAAAAAGGTCTTTTCAATAGTCCACTGAACGTGTTAAAGAGAGAAAAATAGCTAAAAACAATTAAAAAGGCTTAGTTAGACAAAGATGATTAAGAAAGACTTAGTTAGACAAAGGTAATAAAGAAATTAATAAAGAAAAAACTCAAAATATAATTCTGGAGAGTTTTAATATGTTTATATGAACTTTTTATTATGGTTTTATTCTTTTGTTTTATATATTTGTCGTTTCCTAAAAACTAAGTTTTGCCTAAAATACAAATCTTTAAAATATGATTAACTTTAAACTCGTTTAAGCTTTGATCTAATTTTTTTGTGTGATTTTTTACATAATTAAAAAGGATGCGGATGAGAGAAGGATATTTAAAATAAAATAAAGGAAGTACTTTTTTATGAGAAAAAATGCTGGATGAATGTTTAGCAATTTTTCTATGTTTGTTTTAAATGTTGTAACCTTTTATATATTATAAATAATAAAAAATGCTTCACTTATCTGGATTAATATACCTCATTAGTATATAAACCAATTTTCAGCTTGATATGACAAATATTTTGATCACAAAAACTGTTAGTTTTTTAACTAACAATTTTTGTGATCAAAATTTATCATACCAAGCTAACTCTTATTTTAAATAACTGGGTAATCGAGACATTTTTTCTAAGTTGATTTTTTAAAATAGTTTATAGAAAAAGATTTTTGGTGAAAAATATAAACCAAAAAAGTTTTTCGATCAAAAGTTTGCCTTTTCTGTGGAGGACCACCTTAAGCTTGAAAAAAAATTTAAAATTTATTTAAAATCCATACTTCAAAACAACAATTTTTACCATGTAAAATAAAAGCTGTTTATTTACAGTTTTAACAATTGAATGTTTTTTAGAATTGAGTAGTATTATTTGGAATAAGTGCCTTAAAAGTGTAATTGTGCCAAAGAAAGTATTAGAACTAAGTGTATTTTTATCCAAAAATAAATTTAATAATGGAATCTTTTTTGGGGCACGCCATATAATTTTGACCTACAAGATCCAGTTTAAACAGGGTTAAGTTGTACTAGAAATAAGATTATTTATTTAATGATCTTATCAACTTAAGGCGAACATTTTTTTGTTTTTGTAAAAGTTAATGCGCTTTTCTTTATATACTAAACATTAAAACGGCGCTATCTGGAAATTTGAATAGATTACAAAATATTTATGCACTTTCAACGGCCATCTCACCAAGTCCAAAATATTAAAAGAATATCCATAGTTTTTATAAATAGGGAAAGACAAAGTAAGATATCAAACGTTTTAAAAATCATGGGTTATTGCAAATCTTAGAGCAATAAAGCAGTAATATTTTGTCAGCTTGTTTTGTCATAATGATTCATTGCTTCCATAAGTTTTGAGTTTGCAATTAAAAAAATTGACCATTAGTCATCGGAGCACGATAATAGAGCAAAATAAATTTACGTAAAAAAAAAACTACAAAAAACACCCATAAAATACCACACATTGGCATTTACCCTAAAATAATTTTATCTTTTAAGCGTGAAAAACAAAAACTTACGAGTGTATAAATACTTGAACAATTTTTAAAAAAACAAAAACTTGTATTTTAAAACACAAGCTATATATACAGATTTGTTTCAATTCAATATTAAATTTTAGACCCATTTCGTCATACTCTTGTTTTTTTTTTCAAAACTATTTGTTGTATAACTGACAGATTTTTAACAGTACCATACCTAGTGATACGAGGGATATTACGAGAATCTTTAGTATGCTTCCAAGTAAATTTAATTTAGTCTTTAAAATTCCTAGACCTAATAATAGAGCAATTTTTTTAAATCTAAATCATTTTTTATGTCAAAGGCCAATTTCTTAAAAAAATTTTGTTTAATGAGGATGTTCTCAGAAGACCTAACCGTCTTATCATCAGAAGTCTTTAGCATCGTTAAGGATTTCTGATGATAAGACAGTTGTTAGTTGAAAGGTTTTTACCATATATATCAAACAAAACTAAAAAAAAAAGAAAAACTCTAGATCTAAAGATAAACCAATTAAGTGATAATGATTGCTAATTAATTCCGCTCTACACTATATATATATATATATATATATATATATATATACACATATATATATATATATATATATATATATATATATATATATATATATATATATATATATATATATATATATATATATATATCTTTTAAAAAAACATAATTTTAAATGCAACTAACATTCAACTTAAAGCTGACAATCCTACAATTGTAGATTGCATGAGAAATTTCAATTTAACATTTTGATAAGTTTTAATAGTTCGTTACACTTAATTGACTTTTTTATATTGTGAAAAAAATTCAGTTAAAAAAATCAACCAAATTTGTTTTAAATCAGTAATCTAATATGTAATAAACTTTTTAAACTAGAATATACAAGTAAATGCATGCAAATGCAGTTTGATAAACTTTTTCAATAGTTATATGTTTACAATATTTATAAACTTTTGATTAAATCTTCAGGGTTTTGTCACAACCTTATAGGTCTAAATTTAGTCTAATATTGGAATCTAGAGTCTGTTGTTGTAAGTTGATGAAGCTTTTTAAATCTTTCATATATGACTTTATTGCTGGAACAAGACACTAAATGTGAAGATATATTTAATATAATACATACATAAGTTTAGTAAAATGCATAAACTTGTGTATATATATATATATATATATATATATATATATATATATATATATATATATATATATATATATATATATAAATATATATATATACATATATATATATATATATACATATATATACATATACTCATATAGTGTCGCTTTAAGAGCATTTTAATGTAAAAAAAGTCTCTTACGACTACAATTTTAATTACCTCGTCTCTTAAGCTGTTTTTGATTGTCATCGAAATGTCAAAGCAATTAATTTATGCGGAAGTACATTAAATTTAATTGTTTTTTAAAAAATTTTTAAAAAACCGCAATTATAACGACTAGAAAGTTTTTTTTAATTAGTGGTGTTTTTGTTATTGATTTAATAAAAAACATTTTTTAAACATGCGTAAATGTTACTACATCGACTATCTTATAGCCTGACTCGCAACGGAGTGCTGCTACATCGACTGACAAATAGCCTGACTCGCAACGGAGTGCTGCTACATCGACTGACAAATAGCCTGACTCGCAACGGAGTGCTGCTACATCGACTGACAAATAGCCTGACTCGCAACGGAGTGCTGCTACATCGACTGACAAATAGCCTGACTCGCAAGGGAATGCTGCTACATCGACTGACAAATAGCCTGACTCGCAAGGGAGTGCTGCTACAACGACTGACAAATAGCCTGACTCGCAAGAGAGTGCTGCTACATTGACTGAGGGTTTGGTTTGGCCAGGCAGTCTATCAATTAAAAAAAAAAATTTAATTTTTAAAACTTTTTCTGGTCTGGTTTATTAACGCGCTCTTTAAAACTACAGTTTATGGGAAATATTTTTTGATGCTACGCAAGAGACATGCAAGACTATATATATATATATATATATATATATATATATATATATATATATATATATATATATATATATATATATATATATATATATATATATATATATATATATATATATATATATATATATATATATATATATATATATATATATATATATATATATATATATATATATATATATATATATATATATATATATATATATATATATATATATATACAGGCTTGGTCGGGAAGCGGGAGCGATCGCTCTCGAATACTGACCACGGAAATTATATTTAGTTGCGTAAAACTGGCCAGGTTTTTTAGTCGTTTTGAGAACATTTAAGTTTATGCACGGAAACAAAAAATTTTTGTTTTACGGACATACATGGAAACATAAAAAACTTGAATGTTCTCAAAACGTCTTTGTGCGAAAGAATAAAAAGAATGTTTGCGAACACTAAAAACCCGCCAAATTAACGAACAAACTAATTCTATTGGTTCAAAAAATACGCTGATTAAGTGAAATAAAGTTCTAGAGTATTCTGTAAAAATTTTTAATTCACGATTTGTTACGTTTTGAGATTTTTAGCATTGTTTTAAGAATTCATATTATTTGTTTACGAAAATAAATGTTTTAAATATATATTAGTTAAATTGTTAAAATTTTCAAAGTTTATTATAAATCATAGATTTTATTAGTATATTCTTATTTTTTATTTTAAAAGAGATTGTATTCTTTATGTAAATGTAATTTTGTGTATTTATTTTTTATCGTAATGTATCTTTTAAAGCAATTTTTATGATTTAAACAAAGACTTACAAAAATAATTGTGTTTTAATGAAGTTTTAATCGTTAAAGTTAATAAAACTAATTATGTAACAAACATATAAGAAGTTTCTGGTTACTAAACACAAACTACGCATACAAAGTAACTCGCGGATAAACAAGCATCGCGCCTGAGGTCACGACAGAACACATATATATATAGCAAATAATTAGATATAAAGAAAAATTTCTAGATATTGATTTACTAACTCTAATTATTTTTGCTTAAGTTGCCATTCTTAAAACTCGTTATACTTTTTTCTGCTTTAAACACTTATTAAAATTTAAAAGCCCACTCACCAAACATCATCATCGATATTGTGAAGCACTTTCGTTTCCTGGTCATTAAGTATTTTTAACCTTTTTAGTTGATTTCTATCTTGATAATTTAATTCTTATAGTAATTCAATGATTTAATTATTTCATTTGTTTATCTTACTAAGAAGAATCGCTTTAAATATGTTAAACTTTTCAAACTACGCGAAACATAAAATAGGTATTGAAAAAATTAACTTTTTTATTTATAAAATAAATTAAGCTTAAGTAAAACTAAAACTTGCAAACTTAGTTAAATAAAGAATATTTGTTTTCCTATTAAACAATCTTTTAAGTTGACGGTTGTATGTTTCTATAAAAAGTTGATGTTTCTATAAAAAACATTGCTTAATTTTATAAAAAAAATTATAAAAGAGCGATGTTTCGAAAATATTTGTTTTAAATGTAATTTATTTAGCTTTAAATTTTTTCGCGTTTAAAGATATTTTATTTGCCTACTTTTTTTTTTTTGTAATTGTCTCTCGTCGGTCCAATTAATCTTCGTCGCTTTTTTTTTTTTGCTTTTTAAAATGTTCTCAAAACGACTAAAAAATCTGGCCAGCTTTTCGCAACTAAATATTATTTACGTGGTCAGCAATCGAGAGCGATCGCTCCCACTTCCCGACCAAGCCTGATATATACACACACACCAGGGATGCAGAGTTCTAAAAGGGCTCCTATGAAACAAAAAGTCCTTCAAAAGGACTCTTGCTTTTAAGCGTGAAGTCCTGGAGTCTATGCCGCCTTTATACCTTGGACTTCGCGTTCAAAAATTATTGTTCTACTGATGTATAAGTCTTGATTTTTTTACCCATTAGTAGCCCTTAGGCCTTTTTATATCTTTAAAGCTATTGGATACCAAAAACTAGAATAAAGTAATCTTTTTGTGACCTTTAACTCCGGAGTCCTTTATAGGGTTTCCGCATCCATGATATATAGATATAAAATATGAAAATTTTATACATATAAATTATGAATTTATACGTAAAATTTATGGATATTGTTTAAATACAAATTATGAATATTATATACATAAAAATATAAATGCAAAAAAGCAGAATTAACTATAAAACATCATGATATCTTTGTACAAATATACAGGATCAAATTGATATAGTTTTTAAAACCACGCAAATTAGTTTGTGTTGTAATTGTTGAAGATGATTGATTTTTAAACTTTAAATGTTGTTTTGATAACAAATCTTCAATGTCTGAATTAAAGCATTAAAAAATTACATGCCATTTTTAGAAAAATTTAAATAAGCACTTTTAAATTTTTCTGAGAAATGACACATTTTAATTGTATTCAAGCTTAAAAACATCTATCTTTTTCCCCTTAAAAAAAAATAAATTTATAAGTTACTTTAAAAATTTGAACTTCATAACAATCACAGAACATTTAAAAGTACTTTAAAGAGCACAATTTAGTTTTTTATTTTCCCCACTCAATTATCTCTTTATTTCAAGTCTTTTTTTTTAATTTTGCATAGTACATTTTGTTTGATTGTGCAATAACAAAATTTTCACTACAATAAAATTATAATTGCTGTAAGTATCGTAATTTTAACTAACCTTTAGGACAAATCTAAAAACTAATTAATAATTTAAAAGCCAGCTACAATAATCAGGTTTTCCATGAATTTCTAAAATTAAAGAATAGAAAAAGCAAAAGTTAAAGTATTAGTGAATTTCTTTGATTTAAAAGTGGAAATGAATAGGGATTGTCCATAAATTATGCAACGCTAAATTTTACTAATAAACAAAACATAAGAGATCAAAAGTTTTTTTCTAAAAGTTTTGTCATGTGAAAGAATTAAATATGATTTAATTCTTTTTTTAAAATAAATTTTGCATTGCAAAATATATAGACAATCCCTAATTGAATGTTTAAACAATTGTGAAAACAACTTTGAAAAAGATATGAAATATATTACAAGAATAACGACATTTATCTTCTTCATCAGGTTTTGAAAGTTACTCTTGAAATTATATTAAAAAGAAAAAAATAAAGTTGCTTTAACATTCGAAACTTAACTGAGCTGCACATTTGTTTGAAATTAGCGGTCAGGAAGATATTTGAGAAACTTTAATAATTTTTTTTTAACTTGAAAAATTTTAATAATTTGTTTGAAATTCAGCGGTCAGGAAGATATTTGAGAAACTTTAATAATTTTTTTTTAATTTGAAAAATTTTAATAATTTGTTTGAAATTCAGCGGTCAGGAAGATATTTGAGAAACTTTAATAATTTTTAATAAACTAACTATAATAGATAGTTTTGATTAAACTTGCCAAATAAAATAGTAACATTTAAACTAAACTATTGTAAATATGGTAAAACTATTTAATGTCTTTCAATTGTAAAATAAGCATCATTGCCTTGTAAAAAAACAAAAGATAATAATGTTGGAGTATGATTAAAAGTTTTCGCCTGATATATTACTTAAATACACATAATAATACAAGAGAATACACATAAAAAATACACATAATAATACAAGAGAAAAATTTATTGCTTTTTTCGTGTAAATTTTGTAAATAAAAATTAAAAGAATTTTAAAACTTTAAACACATGTGTAATTATATAGGCTACTGGTATATATTAGATTTCCATAAATTTACTTCTCAAAAATAAAAATTTGTTTTAATATCAATATTTTACTTCACTCACCAAAAAAATTTTAGTCTGCCCAATTAACTTTGAACGAAAATTATTTTGAGCCGGCTGACGACGTAACAAGTTAATAAAAAAAACAAAATTATTCAAGTTACAAAACTGAACGCGGAGTTGCAATAGCAAACAAAAAAGTTGCAATAGCGAACAAAAAAGTTGCAATAACGAACAAGAGATGCTTTACCGAACAAGCGTGTTGCGATACAGAACATTTTAGTTGCATTACTGCACATCCATATGATCATCATCATCATAATCATCGTGATCATCATTATCATCAACAGCATAAAAGCGGAAAAGCTTGACAATGATAATAAAAATTATGTTGATGTTGTTGATCGTCATCATGATAATCATCATCATCTTTATTATGGCACTATGTAAGGCACACTCTTCAAACTTTCTTACTTCTACCACAACCATTTTATACTGAAGCTGCTACCACTCTACATGTTAATACCTGAATTACTTTAACTTTTTCTAAAAAAAAGGTTGTTTGATACAACGTTTTTTCTAATCTATCTAAGATTATGGCTACTTTTTATGTCTTGTTAGAGTCATACCACACATCCATCTGATCATTTTCTCTTTCGACAAATACTACACTATATAAATACTAAAGTTTATACAACAATGAAAGGATATTGTATGCCAGCATCTAAACAAATAGCAAACAAATATGCTTATATCCATGATATGTGTGCAAAAAGTGCATCTTGGAAGCTTATATTGCTTCTGGAATAAAAGTTTGGAAGCTTTTATTACTTCTTTTCAGTTTTAAAACAAGCATCATTCTACTCTACATCTTTCAACATTAACTACGTTTTTCAGCTTTTTTATAAGAACATCTCTCTTAAGAAAAAATTTTCCTTTTTATTATTGCAATAAGCTAATGTATAAATAAAGTCTTGTCTGATTTAAATCTCTGTTATTCTCAGTTTACTAAACCTTGTATCTTATCTTAGATGTCGATTCTAGAGACTTTTGGTTAGTTTTTAACAGTGTTATTAACTAAATTGTCTTATGGATTTAAATTCTGGACTTAAAATCCACAATTTTTGTTAGACAACGAAATTCATTTATTTACAATAAAAAAATATTGCAATATTGTTGGTATTCCTATATTGACAAATAAAAACCCTATAATTATTATAACATATTATACAATAATAATAACAATAATATATATATATATATATATATATATATATATATATATATATATATATATATATATATATATATATATATATATATATATATATATATATATATATATATATAATATATATATATATTAAATAAGTTCCAGTTCGAATAACCGTAAATTTACTGTATATATATATATATATATATTATATATATATATATACAGTAAATTTACGGTTATTCGAACTGGAACTTATTTAAATTTTCTATATATATATATATATATATATATATATATATATATATATATATATATATATATATATATATATATATAATATAAATCATAAATTTAAATCATATTATGTACTTCGTTCATAAGATGCAAACCAGTTAAAACTAAATCATTCCTCGATCTTTGATCCACCAGAACTTTACTAAATAAATTTATACTGGTAATCAAACTACCACAAGTCAAAAAATTTAGACAGTATTATTGAAATCAGCTTTGACCAATAGCTAATATTAAATTTTTTTTTATTCTTTACTATATAAAAAACAAAGAAAAGTTAAATCCAAAGAGAAACAAAATTATTCACAAACATAATTACTTAAATTCTTTTTTGGAGTCCTCTTTAGTTGTGAAATTAAATCCTGCACATACTTCTTTATCTATTAGTAATTATTTAGTAAATTAAGTATAAATAAAATTATGTAAAAATAAAAAAGTAGAATCAGTGTAAACAGATTACAATATATATCTAGGCAGTAATAATACCATAACCAGATTCAAAATGTTACTTATTTTGGAATAAAAATAAAATAGTTTATTTGATATAATACTTCACCGTTAAAATAAAGCTATAATAGTTTTTTTATTCTTATAAAACAATTAAAATAGCAATAATTACTGTAAAATTTAATGACCTCCAGTTACTTTAACTCTTTTAAGTCTAAGTGTGTTGCAGGAGTCAATGATTGAAAAATTATTATAGGTAGCTTTCATTGCATGAACACAAGTTGACAAAATAACCATCCATCTTTTTTCGAACAAGATGGAACAACTGCCTCTGCTTCAAACCTAATGTATATGTAAATTATGTATATATAAATCTTTATATATACATTATTTACACACACACACACACACACACACACACACACACACACACACACACAGATATATATATATATATATATATATATATATATATATATATATATATATATATATATATATATATATATATATATATATATATATATATATATATATATATATATATATATATATATATATATATATATATATATATATATATATATATATATATATATGTATATGTATGTATGTATAAGTGATAATTTTTAAATAAACTAAAAAATTTATTCTGTTAATAAACTTAATTTAGTTTGACTTATTATGTTTTATTAATTTTGATAATATTTTATAAATGTGAATCGTATTAAAACTAAGTACTATTTCTAACTAAGAAATAAATGTTTAAAAAAGTTGAGCATTTTATTAAAATCGTCAACTTAAAACAAAATAAAACATTGACAAAAATAAGCTGAATAAATCGAATTTACCCTGAGATTTATGTACTTTATATACATTTTGATATAAAATCTAAAAGTTTTAAACTAGTCGCAATAAAATAGGCTATGAAATATAACTTTATTAAAAAAAATTGTATACCATATGCATGCATTCTACCAAGTTTTCCTTGCCTTTCCATTAAGGCAAATTATTTTTGTAATGGCTAGTTATTGAGACAATAATTTTCAATGTGCCACTTCCTCAACATTGTCAAAACAACGTTTTATTAACGTTGGCAAAGTAACACTTTTTCAACGTTTTTTAATTACCACATTTTCAACCAACGTTGAAATAACGTTGAATAAGTGTTGTTTTTCAAATAGTTTAAATACGTTGAAAAAGCAGCTAATGTCTAACGTTGATAAACCATTACCTTTGCGACGTTTTTACAGTGATTATTTGCGTACTTATTTTCAACGTTTAATAAATGCATTTTTTTGAGAAGATAATAAGATACGTTTACATTTATACGCTTATTCAACGTTGAAAATGTAACGTTTAAAAAGCGGTTTGTTTTTAACGTTGATAAAGCATATACTTCAAAACGTTTTTAAAGTGGCTTTTTACGTAAGTTGATTCCACGTTGAATAAACGTTTTATTTTGAGAGGCTAAATTACGTTACAATTTCAACTCTTATTCAACGTTTCAATTTACCGCGATTTAGTATACAAAAACAGACATTGGTTCAACGTTGAAAGCACGTTGTTTTTGTGACTGTAACGCTTTTTCTACGCTGCGACTGGTTTTCAACGTTGATTCAACGCTTACATGTTTGCTGGGATGAGTTAAATAAATACTTTAGAAACATTAGCCCTAACCTTGCTGAAAAAATCATAACTACACTAAATTCTTTTCAAAAATATCTTAAATCTTTAAATGGCGCGATACTGCAAGATCGCGACTTTTCTCATAAAGAGTATAAAATTGCTTTTTTCTTTTTTAAAAAACAATAAATCACCTGAAATGATAAAATTTTGATGACATTTCTAGTAATATAGTTACTTCATATATAGTTACTTCAAACAAATATAGTTACTTCGTAATATAGTTACTTCAAACAAAAAATACTTCTAACATTTGTTCCATATTATAAAACTTTTAATAAAAGAAGGAATTTTTCCTGAAGCATTAAAGTCCAATTTACAAAAATAATGATCAATGTCCAATTTACAAAATTAATGATCGATCTGAAACCTCTAATTATAGACCTGTATCAGTACTTTCTGCATTTTCAAAAATATTTGAACGTGTAATTTATAATAGAATCTATAACCATTTTAATGAAAATAATTTATTTTACACAAAACCGTTTGGTTTTCGGAAAAACCATTCAACAGAACACGCAATAATTGAAATATTAGACCAAATTACTAAAGGATTTGAAAATAATAGCTTCACTCTAGGATTATTTATTGACCTATCAAAAGCATTTGATACGGTTGATCGCCTAATTCTTTTAGAAAAAATAAAACACTACGGAGTGCTAAATAAAACCCACGATTGGTTAAAAAGCTACCTCACTCAAACAAAACAATATGTTTTACAAAACAAGTTTAAATTTTATGTGGAGTTCCACAAGGGTCAATTCTTGGTCTACGGCTTTTCTTGATTTATGTAAATGGTTTAAATAATGCATCAGCAGTGCTTAACTCAATCATGTCTGCTACCAACACAAATCTCTTCCTTTCAAACTGTGACATTAATCATCTGTATTCTGACATGAACTCTGAACTAATAAATGTCGATAATGGTTTAAGACTAATAAGCTTTCACTCAATGTAGATAAAACAAAATATACTTTATTTCATAAAATCACAAGATAAAAAAAAACTTCCTTTAAAATTACCTGATTGGATTTAAAATAATACACTAATAAGTAAAAATTATTTAGTAAAAATCTTAGGAATTCTAATTGATGAAAATTTATCATGGCTTCCCCATATAAATTATTTTCTGAAATAATTTATATGGGGAATCAAAAATTAGTAAAACAATTGGTTTGATGTACCGTATTTGTCCATATGTAACATCAGAACGTCTGAAACTAGTATATTTTGGCCTAATACGTTGTCTCATATTCTATGCCAATATTACATGGGCTAGTACTCAACCAACAAAACTTAAAAAAATATTTTCTTTACAAAAACATGCTCGCAGACTTATTTATAAAAAAAATATGAATATTCAAAACCATGAAGGGAAGACATGCAAATGATGAAATTAACATTTACCAACACCTAATTTTAATGTATAAATGTAACAACAGCTTGATTCCAAAAAACTTTAATAATAAATTTACAAAAAATGTAAACAATAAGTATTCTCTTAGAATAAACAAATTGAATACTTATAAAATGCCAAAAATTAAAAGTAAGTATTCTGAATATGTAATCATACCGCGAAACAAAACAATGGAACACTTTTCAAAAAACAAAAAATTTAAATACGCTAAAATCATTAAATTCCTTTAACTTTATAATAAAAAATGAAATTTTTAAATTAGATAAATAGTTTTCTTAATTTTTCGAAATGAAAAATCATCTCTGTTTTAGATAGTATGCTAAAAAAGTTATTATACATATCACTTTTTAAAGAGGTTATGTAAAAACCTTAATAAACTAACAAGATCACTTTTCCTTCTTTCAACTTTCCTTCTTTCAACTTTCTTTTTCCTTCTTTCAACTTTCTTTTTTCCTTTCTTGAGATTATTTGATAAATATCTTGAGCATCAAGTTCTGTAACAATAAGTTTTAATGTGTCGTCAGCTGTTAATGGTGTTGCTTTTCTTCTACAAATCATTTCAGAACCTACAACAATCGGCTCAAGACTTTTTGCTAAACTTTCAGCTACTTCAAGCTCATCATCATGAGTTTTTCTATCCACCAGAGATTTACCAACTGCTTTTTTAACTTTAATAAGTCTTTGAATTATGGCCAGCACTGAATTCCAACGAGTTTTTGAATCTAAAATAAGTATTAGCTCTTGTCCAAGTTCACTTTTAGAATAACGTTTCAAAGTATCCATTTTTTAGGTAGATCTTTTAAAAGTTACAACAATTTTTGAAGCTCAGGAACAAGATCAGGAGCTCGGTCACTATTTTCATTTTCTTCATCATCATCATCATCATCATCATCATCATCATCATCATCATCATCAATATAATCATCATCATCATCATAATCATCATCATCATCATAATCAGCATCAAAAACATCAAAATCATCTTCAACATCTTCTTCATTAAAAATCTGATTATTTTTAACTTTATTCTTATAAATTACATCATCTACAGCTAAATGTATTGCATGTGCAAAACAAAGTTGATATTCAGCAGGAGATATATTTCCTAATTTTTTTCATAACGGAAGCCCCATCTGTTGTTATGCAAACCATATCACTGAAAAGACTTACATTAAACATGTCTAGTTTTTTGATAAGTATTTAAGGCAATCATCTGCATTATGCGATCCAATTATTCTCTCTAATCCGAGATTTATAAATTCAGTATTATAGTGAAGATTTATGTTCATAAACCTTCTGCCATCATTTGCCAGGTTGGTATTTTTTATCTAATTGATGTTATTTTTTTGAGCTTATTTAAAGTGCTCATATTACCAAGTGGTCTGGGTAATATGAGGAATTTTGCTACTTTTTTAAGACCTCTGTGTTTTAAAAAAACAATTTCGGGTGCCCAAATATTTAAGTGGATTATAAGTAGGGATCCCTAAAAATTGTTTATTTGCAAAAATTTTGGATCCAGCTTAACTATTTTTGAAAATTTTCCAATTTTTGTTTAAGGTGTTCATATTACCCTAATCTACCCTATTGCTTAAATACACTTTCTTGCTATACAAAATTTCTTGTCACAAACACTTTCATTAATATCTTTTGCAATTTAAAACAAAAGTAACAATGTAGTAATAATATATTAAATATGAAAACTTTTGGGTAATAATATATTTAGAATGAAGACATAATATGGAAACTAAATTGTCTAATTTTGTTAGAAAAGGTTAAGAGTTTCTCTTGACAGAGGTACTAACAAAAGGATCATTAGTTCAACGGGAATTTTTCTAAAGGATAGTTTTTGATTCATTGTGTAAAACTTTAAAAACAATTATAGAAAGTGACTATATTAAAAAAATAATAATCTATATTACTTAATTTATTCTTATGTTAAATAATTAAACTTATGTTTGCATTTTAGGAAAGAAAAAAAAAAATAGAGATTTACGAAAGAACTAAGCTTAACTGGTGACAACTTGTTTAAAGCAAATACCCAATTTAAAACCTCGATTTCAATTTCTAAAAAATTAATCAAAAAATAGAGACTCTGGATTAAAATATCCAAGTTTTTGAAAAAACTTAAAACCATCTAAAGGAGTAACCAATAAAACAATTGCTGTTCTCAAAAGTCTTACGGATGTCCTACAAAAAAATCTTGATTACTTGACCTTCATACTTGGTTACTGATCTTCTCTAAAACTATCAGCAATTTTTATTAGTTTCTTTTTTATCAATGTTTATGATGAACACAATTAATTTATTAATTAAATAAGCATTTAATAATTCATTTTAGATCGAATTTTTGAACAAAATCTGCAGTGTCACAAAATGTGCACAGTTTAACAAAATGTGCACTGATATACTTACAACAGTTATAAATTGAAAATTATCAAAGCGGTAAGCCACATGATATCATGGAATATTCAAGAGTTTACAATGCATTGCGATAGAATTATTACATGGTTAAAATTTAAAATTCAAAATGAGGCAAGATCGTGAGTTTTATATGTATGGCCCATATTATAGCTACATCAAATTTAGCATGTATTTATTTAAGGATTATGCCACATTAAGTGGAATAGTTATGTGAACCGCATTATGTGTTCCACAAGTGGGCCACACTTATCTTTATCAAATACGTGTTTCATCAACTGCAATATATTTTTACACTTTTAATCCACACGAAAACACTATGACCACATTTGGGCTACATATACCTTTCTTGTCAGGTATTACGCCCGCTAGAGAAAAATTGATTTTCATTTTTTAATGAAAATCAAAATTTCCAAGTTTAATTTTTTTTAATTTGAAGTTTAAAGTTTGTTTTTAAAGATTTTTGTGATTATATTTAGCCATTGTGACTTTATATATGCCTATTTTATATGTGGCTGTTGTGATTTAATATTTGCTATTAGTAGTTTTGCTTTGAATTTAGTTTTTATTAGATTAAGTCACAGTAAATCACAAAATTGTAACATTTTTTTTTAATGTTAAATCACCTCCTCCAAGGCAAAGAAGGCCATTACAGCCGAGGAGGCTACTATAATTGTGGTTACAACCCTCTCTCAAGCGCGGTACAGAGGAAAGTGTTCTACCACTACACCACTACTCCGATTTGCTTACTTAAACAAATGGCTCACTTGATTCTCTCAAAATGCCAAACAAACTAAAGAATCATAATAAATGCCAAACAAACTAAAGAATCACAATAAATGCAATCTGTACGTTTTTTGTGCCGAGATAAAACCAATAGAAAGATGATTGATTTTTGTTTGAGCGTTTGCAAAAGTTATTTACTAATCGAATTGACTTCAATATACCTCGAATACCGATTAGAATATATGAAAAGTATCGCACAGCTTTTAGATAAAGAGATTCAGTGGAGGAAGATTTGAGCAATGAAGGCTCGTCCAACTACAAGAGTCAACATGCGACTGCTTGATTTATTGTATAGGAAAGACAAAAGTTGATAACCCTCTGTTAGTTAACACTGCCCAAATAGTTTACTCATGCTTTTCTATCTTTGGTAGAGGTCTTTCTCATGGTTGCACCAAACAAACACTTAGATAAATTTTGTTGAATGTCGCCACAAAAGACAATGTTGCAGTTAAAAGATAAGTTGTTTTGGTGATTTCCTTCACCTTATATGACCGTAAGACTGAATCAAAGGAAAGAGAAACATTTTCTTGTGATTTCAGGTGATGTAGTTTTTGGGTTAATTATTTTTAAAATTAAAATTCATGAAAATATAAATAGAGTTATTTAAAGCTTTAAGAAGTGTGCGCCCAAGAATTTATCGAAGAAAAGTACAGAATTTAGCAATACCGAAGCAATCATTTTTTAGGACCTTCCAAACGTAGAAAGAGAATTCCGGTTGCATGTGTTTTAACTGCTCAAAATCTCATTAAGGTTCAGAGTCAGAGTGGATTGTCAAACGGTGGTGTGCACAATTTTGCATCAACCCTAAATTAAGTGAATCCGAAGAAAATTGTGAAAAGCAACATCTTAAAGCCAAAAAGGCTTTTAATATATTATTTTTAGTTAAGAGGCAAAACATGATAATAGCAATCTTAGTAGATTTTCCTAAAAACTATGAAAATATCAATTAGGTATTGAACTAGTTGGGTCTTGATCAATGGATCCATTCAGAACTCCGTCTTGTTGGATTTTTCTCGATTTTTCGGAATTTCGGAGTTCGAGAGAAATCGAGAAACTTTGACGAAGTTTTCAGAAAATATCAATTTTTTGCTGGTAAAATAGTTAAATTCTTATTTCTACGCGGCTTTTACAACAATTTTTTGCTGGTAAAATAATTAAATTCTTATATTTCTACGCGGCTTTTACAACAATTCTTATTGTTTTCAAAATGTAAGTGTTCTCTTTGTTCAATAACAACACTCATTTACATCGCAAAGCAATTGGTAATGCACTGTGGGTCAGGTGTTGGTGGTGGAAAAAACCTCAAAAAAAAGCTTATTCTATTCAAAACCATATAATAAAACGTACTCATACTTTTTCATTGTACTATATCAAAAACTTATTTGAGTATAATAGTATCTTTTTGAGTATAATAGTATAGTAGTAATACTTTTTAAAATCTTTTAAATCCACAAAATAAATATCGGTAAATGTAAAGCAAATACAATACCTTATTTTTGTTGTCAAAAAAGCAAGAATTTTTTAATTTTCAAGACTTAGACAGTCATAAGTTATCTAACTAAGACAGTCATAAGTTATCTGACTAAGACAGTCATAAGTTATCTGAATAAGACAGTCATAAGTTATCTGACTAAGACAGTCATAAGTTATTGTGACAAAATTGTGTAATAAAATGTTATCAGTGATAACAAGTGATAATAATAATGTTTAATTATATATTTTTAAATTTATAATTATATATAATTAAACATTAATTATATAATTAATGTTTAATTATACTTATCTATTAGATTGAATAACTTAATTAATAACTTAAAATGTGATAACTTATCACAATTAAGATAAAATTAAAAACAATTATCTGAGGTCATAATCAAATTGATAACTTTATTTTGATAGAGAAAAATGGTTTCGGAAGCGTGGAATTACTTTGATAAAGTTGTGGTAAATGATGAAAAATACGGAGATTGCGAAAAATGTCATAAAAGAACTGCTTGTCCAGGAAGCAACAAAAACTTTGGACACGTCAAAAGTTGCGAAAAAATAGATTTAAAACCATCCAATTTAAGACCTGTTTTGACTAAAATGTCGTTAAACTATCTTCTTGCCAAGTTGACAGCTCTTGATGGATATTCGATTATATCCGTAAATCCATAACTTAATCTGAAACACTAAGAATGCTTTTTGAAATAGTTTGCCCTAGTCAGCGTCCACAATTTCAGGAAAAATTAGGATGTTTCATGCTGAAGCCAAATATTTAATAATTGCTGAATTGGCTGCATTGAAAACGAAATGACAAAAAACTTGGAATAAAATGGTGACGAATGGTGTAGCAACAGAGGTAAAAGATACTAAAATCTATATGTTCATCACAACAGATAGTATTGTTTAGGAATGGTGTCATCTCCTAGTTCAGTCAAAACATTAAATATTTTGACAACGGAAAAAATTAAAAGAATTTGGTATAGATAGTGAAGATATTCCAGGTAAAATTACGGATGGTTGTAGGTGGATGATGACGTTGGGTACCATATTTAAGTTTCCACATCAGAATTGCGAGAATCATTCAGTTCATTAGAGTGTTTGTGATTTGATATACGTTAAAAAAGATTGTCATGAAAGTGTGAATAAAAAAACTGAATGGGATATTGAAACAGAAATGGAAACCGATGGATACACTGAAGGAGAGTTTCTTATTGACTTTTCAGAGAATGAGATTAAACATAAAGTAAATATCGAAAAAGTCTAGTGAAACTTCAAATACTAATTAAGCTTTTGAAATATTCATCATTTTGATATGAAGTTCTTAAAAGAAAAATAGACAAAATTTACGGATCTTCGCATGACTGTTGCTTGACAACCACTCTAGATGGAACAATGTTTTTCAGATGATCAATAGATTTTTAGATTGCTTAGAAGCTGTAAATAAAACACTTAAAGAACTAAACTGCAAAAACATATTGAATGAAATTGACTTGTATTTCTTAAAATTGCTGTCTGATTTATTAAAAGTCATTGATGACGCTGCAGTTTGCTTGGAAAAAACCAAATATAAAAATTTTGGAGTGTGATTGTTATAGAAACGATAGTTAGCAAATTGAATGTTGTGGAAATTGATCTCAGTTTTAATTTTGCAAAAACGTTAACCTCCATATACGAAAATCGTAAATACATTATGTTGGTACCATTGAGTCGTTATTTGCATAATCCCGATTTTTTTTTAAATAAAAACCACATATTTTTTTACGCTTCAAAAACGAAATTCAGGTTTATGCTGAAAAATTATTTGATCAACTATTTGCAAAAAAAGAAAATAGTCTCCCACGAAAATCAGATGATCACGCTAAAAGCAAACAAGAGGAACCATTACAATCGACATCTTTTTTTGCTGAAGTTTAAGAAGTTCTAAATCAAAATCAATCAGCAGCTAAAAAGCCTAAAAAAGTCAAGACCTTCACAGATCAGTTAAAACAATATGAAATAACTGGTGTGAAATCAGAAGCAGTTTTGAAATTTGAACTAGCCATCCACAGAATTCAAGCAACTTCCTCGGAAGCAGAAAGAGTTTTCTGAGCTGAATTAACCAATAGGCTAATACCAAATAAAATCGTAAATTAAATTACCAAGAGATCAGACTAGGCGGTGGCCTGGGCCCCAAAGATCCCCAAAAATTGTCTACAAAACATACTTGAAATAGTTCTGTTTAAAAGATATTCTATATATGTATAATATATATATATATATATATATATATATATATATATATATACATATATATATATATATATATATATATATATATATATATACATATATATATATATATATATATATATATATATATATATATATATATATATATATATATATATATATATATATATATATATGATATATATATATATATATATATATATATATATATATATATATATATATATATATATATATATATAATAAATAAATGAAAAATCCTTGCCAAATATATAATTCATTTGAACTAAGATAACAGTATATAAAAAAACATATAAATATATGAAAAACACACTAATATAATATAAAGGCATATATAAGTCACCAATAGTTTCTTTTAAGGAAGATATGTTGTTTTTTCATATAGGGGACAAGGAATGATTGATTTTCTTTCTGTAACAAAGTAATCAGGAACTTGTGGTTCTTTGAAGGAAATAATTTATAGATTTGAAGCATCTAAACCTCGTCTAAAGTACTAGATACTCCAATTGTTATCTTTTTCTATATTTACAACTCGGCCTTCAAAATGGTATGGTGTCTTTTTTCCTTCAAACCGTACAACAACATAAAAACCCTCTGCTAATAAATATTCAGAAGTTGCAACTACCTTAAGATCACATATTCCTTTAGAGCAAATAGAATCTAATTTATAAATGCTTTCATTTGAGTAGTTGTTAAACTTATCTTGCATGTGTGCTTGTTTTTGATGGAAAAGTGAATCTTCTAGGTCATAATCGTCATTGTATGAACCACTTTTTTCAATAAAAACAATTTTTTTTTTGAAGGTTTTGCTTTTTTCTTTCTGTATACAATCAGATTTTTTATCAGAAGCCTGTTCATCTTGGAGCTCAATCTTCATCTTGGAGCTCAATCTACATCTTGGAGCTCAATCTACATCTTGGAGCTTGAAGGCATATCATATTCAATAGTTTCTTTAAAAGTATTCAAATTTAATTTAGAATTTCTTTTTATATTTAAGAATTGATTAAGTTGGGTATTTTTTATTTTGATTAGCTTGTATTTAGATTTGGATTTAGAACTAGAAGAATCTGTTGCAACATCTTCTAGTGAAACACTTTTTCCTGGTGAAACCTTAACTTTTTTCCCACGCATTATTGCCCCAGGCTTTATCAGAAGCTTCTCGAAGTTCAGCAAGACGTTCAAGAATTGATGGGGATACTAAGTTCTGAGAAGATTTAGATATGTCTGTCTTTAAAATCTTGTCAATAATTTTTTTTCTGTTTAGTGCGTAGATACCAGATGTTTTGAACCCAATTACAGCGAACTCTTGAATGTGATTCATATTAGTCAAGAGATTAAGGAGCAATCTTGGGAAAACATTTTTCGGTAGGGATGTATGAAATCTTCCTTTACCAATTTTCCATTTAGTAATTAATTTTCTCCATGCTGATTTTATGGGTCCATAAACTGCAAGTTGAAAAGGATGTAGTAAATGTGTACTATTAGGAGGTAAGAAGACCATCCTAATGTTGTTAGCTTCACAAATTTCAATAACATCAATAGATAAATGGCATGATAAATTATCACCTATAAGAAGTCTTGTTGTGTTGTTCTCAACATGTCTGAAGTAAGGTATTACTAATGTTTGCATCCAATCTTGAAAACAATAGCTATCAAACCAACCAGATTTTGTACGGTTATAGCGTGCACCAATTGAACCTCCAAGTATCCAAGAGTCCATCAGACGCTCAGCTTTATACACTGTATATGGAGGAAGAAAAACACCATCAGCATTACATGCAAACACTATAAACACTGATGACTTTGATGTATTTATAACTCTTTCAGCATGTTTAGTACCTTTCCGGAATATCATTTGTTTTGATTTTAGGTCATCAGAAAGAATAGCTTCATCATAGTTTATTATGTTTTGAGGTAGAACATTTTTTTATTGTATCTTCTAGGTTGTTAAAAAATCTATTTACAGAGTCACATGAATTTGCAGCACGCTTTTGACAAATATTTTGACATACTCGATAAGACAAAAGACTTTTATGCTGCTCTAAAAATCTTACCCAATCATTACCAGGCAAATTTTCTTTAAAATACGAGCAGTCTCTTCCAGATTTTTTAAGAAAACTTTGTACAAATAATTTGAGGTCTATTTTATCAAATGCATACCCAAAATCACTAAAATTGGAAATGTATTGTGCAATTGACATCTCCTCGTCTGATAGCAAAGAACTCTTTCGACCAACCACACTACTTTTGTGTAAACCACTAATATGACACCTTAAAGTTCTGCGTGGTATGTTTAGCAGCTAACACGTTTGCCACACGTTTACAAGGTTCTCCACCATTAACAAGTTCGATAGCTCTTTTAAGTTCACTTTCTGAGTAAGTTTTTGTCTGTTTTTGAGTTGATTTTAAATAGTTTCTTACCATTTCCACAAATCTGTTATAAAAAAGTGAAAAATATGAGCTAAAAACTCAAATTATTTGTATCTTTAAATATTAATTTTATTATTAAAAATATTATAAGAATGAAAATCAGTAAATTCAAAAAGTGCTCATTTACCCCAGATAAAAGTGCCACCTTACTTTAAACACCTATATTTTATGAATAACTCATTTATAAGACTTGAAAAATTGTACAAGTTTACTTCAATATATGTAAGGTATACTGGAGAAAAATTCAAAACTCTAAACAAGGCAACAAGCAGAACCGAGCCAATTATAGACCAAAATCATTAACATCGATACCCTGCAAAATTATAGAAGGTATTATACACGAAAAAATCACAAACCACTGTCTTAGCATTAACCTAAAATCCAAAGAACAGCACGGATTTCTTCATAGTAAAGAATGCACATCGAACTTACTTGAGACTAGAGATATACTAACAGAAACAATGCATCAAGACTACGCCACTGATATCATCTTCACTAACTTTTCAAAAGCCTTCGATAAAGTTCCACACGTCAGATTTTTACACAAACTTAAAGCATATAGTATAAACGGTTTGGTTTTAGACTGGATAGAAAACTGGCTAACGAACCGTTTTCAACGAGTTGTAATCAGCATGCACAAATCTAAATAAAAATATGTAACAAGCGGGGTACCCCAGGGCTCTGTGCTCGGTCCACTTCTTTTTATATAATATATAAACGATCTTCCGGACTATATTATTCATCACATAAAGGTTTATGCTGACAATTGCAAAATAATTGCAGTTCTAAAATCAGACGAGGACAAAACTACCTTGCAAATTGACATAGGTGACTTAGTAGATTAGTCGCATAAATGGAATATGCCTCTCAACCTCGATAAATGTAAAGTTATGCACGTCGGGCGTCGTAACTCTAAATCTGTTCAAAATTATTCGATGCTTGACTTGAGTGGAAACAGAATTCAACTGGACGTCACTAAGCACAAACATGATCTGGGAGTAATTCTATCAGACTACCTTAAGGTATGCTATCAAGTCGAGTCAGCAGCAGCAAGAGCCAACAGTAAACTTGGTAGACTAAAGAAAGTATTTAGAAGTCGTGGATTCTTTTTTGTAGAAAGTACTCTACAAAACCTATATTAGACCTCAATTAGAATTTGCTATCCAGGTTTGGTCACCACACAAGGAAAAAGACATTGCTGTTCTTGAACAAGTGCAGCATAAATCCACAAAAACAATAACGGAAATGAAACATTTGCAATATAAATATAGACTCCGTCATCTCGACTTAACCACACTTAAAAAAAGGAGAATTCGAGGTGATCTTATTCAACAATTTAAATTTTCATAAGGGATTGACCAAACCATTTTTGAGAACCCTCGAGTTTACGCACCATCGATTTCTAAATACAATTTGCGTGGGCATTACCTTAGACTTGAACCTCAAAATGTAAAAAGTTGTGATGAAAGATTTCTTCACTAATCGTATCGTCATACGATTAGTGAAGAAATTTTCAATTTCTTCACTAATCGTATCGTCAATGGAATGCGCTACCTACAGACGCCATAAGTACTGAATCAGTTAACTCGTTTAAAGATAGTGTTGACAAATTGAAACTCAATATAGAAGAAAGATCAGACACACGAGTATCTTTTCTTTCAGCATGAAAGTGCCTGGTGTTGCACTTTCTCATCAAAATATACACATGTAATGTATGCATATATTTTTGATTTCTAAAATATATAAACTCAAACTCATTAATAACATGACGCAGTGGTAGCCCACTTGTCTCAGAAACAAAGTATCCGTGGTTCAAACCCTACCTCTTGAACTTCCGGTTAAATGCTTATCCGCGGTGCTCTGTGATAAGACCGACTTCTTGGGGCACCTAAATAAAATTTAAAAAAATAATAAAAATGTCTTAAATAGAAATCCACAAGTTGTTATTATAAGTTCATTCAGGTTTATATCACTTTTTTAACGATGAAAATTGTTCAGAGGAATTTTAATATTATTTCTTTTTTGTCTGCTCTTTTTGCTTTAAATATTTCAGCTTTTACGGAACGATTAAGATGATAGCAGTTTATTTTAAGTTTATTCTTCCATTTTGAGCAGTTGATATCTGACCAAACGGATTTTTTTGCTCTGATTAGGTTTTTAATATGTGGAGTAACCCAAGGATCATACTTTTTCTTTGTTGTTAAACTTTGTTGTTAACTTTTCTTTGTTATTAAACCTATAATATATTAAAATAAACAGTACAATTTTTAGAAATTTTATGCAGAGATAAAATATTCCAGTTGACTGATGCTGAGATTCACTTTTGGGTTTTGAAACTTTTGGGAAACGGTTTTGAAACTAACATTCTTCAAGTGATACAAAAGCGGCCCCTTGTTTTATTACCTAATATAGAATAAGGAAATAATTTTAAAATACAATTACTGCTGTTGGTAAATAACAAGATCAACATATGGTTTGAGCAACCATAGGGTGGCTGGACTTAGAAAATATAATATGTTAAAACTACCGACAATGAAGCAGCCATCATAGGGCTTCCTAATTAAGTTATGAGCTAATTTGAGGGGTTCAGCAGATATATTGTATTAAATAATCATCATTTTTTTACATACAAAACATTTTACATTTTACGCAGAAAAAGATCTTTTCAAAAATCATTCAAAATGTACTGTAAATTAATATAGTATTTGTAAAATCAAGATATGGGTAAAATATTGGATTATAATAGTACGATTTAGGATCTTGTTTCCTTAATTGTACCAATAGTATATTTTTTTAAATTTAATTCCCTATCAAATACCAACATTTAAATTTTGACATATTTCTTTAACTTTTTTAGAGCAGTTTATCCCCAAAATATAAATAAAATAAAGTCTCATTATTTCTACTTTGTATTTTTTCTCTATTTTTGAGTTTATTCTTAGAGGGTACAATATCGACAAACTTACCCTAAATGCAATGTATAAGCCTAACTTATTAATAATAAGCTTTATATAGGCATATATGCAACCACTAATTTAGAAATTTTTTGAACTGCTTTTAACAGGGTTCCCTACTTTTTAAGTGTTTTCTCATAATTTATAAGAAATTTTTTATTAAATAATAATAAATTATAAAGAGAAAATTGCTTTAAACAAAGATTTTTTTTAAACTCTTTTTATTTATTTTATTTATACCATTCTTTACAATCAAAATGTTTCAATACATTTATATTAAATTAAAATAATAAAAAAGTTTGTTATTATATTGAAAGCGTTAAAAAAAAAAGTAGGCATCGGCGCACCCTTAATATTTATGAATTAACACAGTTTGTTTTAATTATTTAATATAAATAAATAAAAAGCTCACTATTTAAAGTATTATTCAAGACTATTAAAGCTAAAAAACAGTCTGAAAAAGAGTGCTGTTCTATGTAATAATAGCAAAAATTGATAATGTTGCTGTTTATATACATTCATACTATTTTTAAGAATGACAACTTTTATTAAAATTTGGCATGGGCTTCTAATAGCTCTTGGCTATTAGGAACCCGTGCGACTACATATATCAGTAGCGTGGCAAAGGGCCCGCAGGCCCTTTACTACGCTACTGATATATCTATATATGTATATACAACAGAGCACTATTATATTAGTAAATATATTATTTATGACTTATATAAAGTTATTTATTTTATAAATATATTAGTAAAATATATATGTGTATATAAATTTTTTTTGTATATATATGTATATAAATATTTTATAGATTTTTTCAGTTTTGTATTTTTCCTTGTCACGACTTTTTCCTATAATATAAACTTAAAGAACAGAGCAATAATAAATTAGTAAATATATTATTTATAAACGTATTACTTAGGGTTACCTGATGTCCTCTTTTTACGAAGGAGCGCGCGCTAAAATATATTTTTGCGCCTAGTTGTCAATTACATTTAGTTCTTAATTTTTACGTTTACCGCCGTGATTAAATTTTTCTATGATTGACACTCGTATAGTTAAGCAAACTCTTATTATTATTATTATGGCGGATACACGGCGCATCCCAAACTCAGTGAAGTTCGTAAAAATAAAACAAAAAGTTCACGTAAATGCATTTTAATTAAGTTTAACAGTTTACAAAAAAATGTAAAAGTAAAAAATGCAAAATCTACATTAAATATTATAATTTATAACAAAATTAGTATTTTCAACATTTTATTTTATCTACTGAAAGTATCTTTTTAACGATTATATTTTTAACGTGTCTTTTTATAACTTAACGTGTTTTCTTATTAACTTTTTTTTTGTGAATATTTCCTCTTTTGGCTTAAGTTATCTTCTTTTAATCGATCGTCTAAAGATATCTTTTTGTAGCTAATCTTCTTAGCATATCTTTTTGTGGCTTATCTTCTTATAGTTTTTGCAACGTAAATTTTGTGTTGTACATAAAAAAACAACAAGTAAATACTATATTATATTATAATACCTCACAGTCTACTTATAAATCATTCATTTTATACATTACAGAGAATACCTATTAATTAGTTTTAAAAATGAAGAGAATTTTTTCCAAACATTTTTATTATAAATCTCATAATATTTTCTGTAGACAGCTTCATCTAGCCTAGACCACTTTAAATCACTCTGTGATCCAAAAACATACTTTAAGCTTCTTTTCATTTCATACCAAAAAGACTCAACATGATTTGTTGTCGCTCCAGTGTTAGGATCAACACAGTTTATTTATGATTTACAATGAAATGATTGTTATTTAAGTTATTTAAATTAGTCCACTGATCTGGGCGCTACTGCAGTTTCCCCGCCCCCCCCCCTTTTTTTTTTTTACTATTGATTATGATAGAAAATTTTATGCTGATCAAAATTCTTTGTTTGTATTCTTTGACCACGTAAACAAAGTTTTTGAAGTGGCATTAGTCTTTTTTGTTGCAAAAAATGAACCAATTTTTTTTTTTTTTTTTTTGATACTCTCAACGAACTCAGCTAAAGGAGTAGTCTTACTTATTTTGAAGATGGCAAAAAATGAACCAAAAAAGCGCAACTTGAAATTTTATCTTAAATTTTTATTCGTTAAAATTAGCTAATCATAAAACGGCAAAGTTATTGTTTTGAACTTTACCGAGTTTGGGGTGCGCCATGTACAGGTCCGCCATTATAAATATATTTATTTAAATGTAATCTTTGAATGTCATTTTCTTGTTATACTTTAAAATATGGTTAGAATTCAATAAATACGGCTGCGTATAAACTTTTTTTTTTTGAAATATATATATATTTTTGCTTTAATATATAATTATTTCGATATTTCGCTGATCTATTGTGATCAGCGTCATCAGGTGTAATAAATAAAATAGTTTAAATTATTGAATCATTTAAATTATTATAATTAAATTATTTAAATGTAAAAAAAAAACGGAAAAATACATTACTATTTTATTTAAAATAATTTAAATATACACAATTTTGATATTAATAAAATATTTATTTATTTTTATTGTCAAAAAGAATCTATTTTGACAAATGCGTTAAAAACCGAGTTTTCGAATTTTCGAATTTACCCCATTCAAACTAAATGTTCTCAATTTCGAAACCAAAAGTTTGAATCGTAAAAGTAATAAATTAAACCAAAAAATTTAGCTTAAAATAAGAGCCATAATAGATAAAATGTCTAATGTGTTAAAAGTTGCTAAGCCTAAAGTGGCGAAGAAGATGGAACTTCAAGCCAGTAAAAAAGGAAATAAAGTTCCTTTTCCTGCTGGTGAGATGAAACAAAAAAAAAAGAGACGAGAGTCCTATGCTGTTTATATATACAATGTATTAAAGCAAGTCCACCCTGATGTTGGAGTTTCTTCTAAAGCGATGACAATCATGAATTCTTTTGTCAACGATATTTTTGAAAGAATTTCTTCTGAAGCATCAAGACTTTCCGTTCAAAACAAGAAGTCTACTATTTCGTCTCGCGAAATTCAAACCGCAGTACGCCTTTTACTTCCTGGTGAATTAGCAAAACATGCTGTGAGTGAAGGTACCAAAAGTGTTGCAAAGTACACAAGCACTAAATAAATTAAATCTGTTAAAACGGCTATTTTTATAGCCAGACATTTTAAAAAATCATTAATAGCTAATAGAGCATATTTTTGTTGAGAAATGACAATAACTTTTAATAAACAACTAAATTGTAATATCTTTGTACTAAATTGTAAATATCTTACTATAGTATAAGCATATAAATAAGTATATAAATTAATGGCTATTAATAACTAATTTATTAATAAAATTTATATATTATTAAAACTATATATTAATAAAAATTAATAACTATTGAAACAGGCAAAGCATTTCATGTTGGCACTACTCGATTTTTAAAGAAGTTGTGTCTTTAACTGTTTATATATGTATATATTTGACTGTTTATATATGTATATATTTGACTGTTTATATATGTATATATTTGACTGTATTATATATATATATATATATATATATATATATATATATATATATATATATATATATATATATATATATATATATATATATATATATATATATATATATATATATATATATTATACAGTCAATATCAATTACAATATCAATTACGTATCCTCAGATATATCAATATCAATGCTTTTCAATTCACCAGAAAAATTTCAATGCAAATAAATCAGATTTGGAAAATTCAATGTAAATAAATCAGAAAATCCCTTCAGTTTTTTTTTTTTTTTTTTTTTTTTTTTTTTGAGTTTGTCACATATGAAACCATAGAAAAAATTCAGAATTATATTTATAGGAATCTCATTACATACTTTTTTATGTTAGGGCTTAAAATAAGTTTATGTTAAGGCTTAAAATAAGTTTAATCATTTTAAAAATTGAATTTGATATAAAAACTTTAACTTTGTATGGTTTTGTAATTGTTTTTGAATTCTACTTTTCCATAAAAACCGTGACTAAAAGCAAAAAAAATGGTTAATAAATTGAAAGCAATCAAAAGCATGAAACTGGTAATGAAGTTGTATGAATGAATGATTAAATGAACCGTGAAAATAAACAATGAAGTACTTGATTAAAAAGCTTTTTTTTATCCATTTATTCAACAATAAAACTGAAAAAGTTTCAAGCTCATATACAATTTTACGAAATCAACAAAATCAAGTTCGATGTCACTCTTCTAGATAAACACTAGTCGTTAGAGTGACACCTTAATTACATAAAAAAATGGAAGAACAAAAATTAATAAAAGTAGTTAAAAAAAATGAAAAGAACAAAAATAGTGTTTAAAATGGCAAGACTAATAACAGAAAAAAGAAAATAAGTGGATGAAATGATATGAGAGATAATAAATGAATGAGAAAACGCAATGTTTTATAAGATATGATCAGAAGATGGTAAAATAGAAAAATAAAACAAATGGATAGATTTAAATATTAAAATAAAATATCATTTGAATAATAGCAACAAATGTAATAAGCAACAACATTACAAAAATAAAATAATACATAACAGTAATACAAAAATAATTCAAAAGTAACATTAATAATGCAATAAATTTTGCAAGCATGTTGTCTTCTCAACTTTTTGTTGTAGATGGGGTTCAAATTATTAAGTTAATAGTTTGCCACTGCCAATAATTTCATAATTTCAAATAATTTAACAATTAAACCATAATTTATAGATGTGAATATTTGACATGTTACAACTTTCAAAAATAATAAAGTACAAAAAAACTTTATTCTTTTAATAAGCTATTACAAAAAAAAAATTTATAATTTCCTAAACGTTAAAAAATATTAAAACATTTTTTTTTTTTTAAATCCTGAAAGAACAAACATTTTAAAGAAAAACCAGCTATTTTTTCAATACCTTAAAACAGAAGAAAGCTGTTTGTGAAAAAGTTAAAACACCAAACAATTGTTTTTTCAAAATATTTTCAGAAACCCTATTTACCTTCTCTTACCACTCTTTATTTACCCTCTCTTATCACCCTCTTATCACCCTCTATTTAACCTCTATTTAACTCTCTCTTACTTTCTTCTATTAACCCTCTCTTAACTCCCTCTATTTAACCTCTTTCACCTCCCTCTATTTACCCTCTCTTACCTCCCTTTATTTACCCTCTCTTACCTCTCTCTTTTTATCCCCTCTTACTTCCTCTATTAAACCTTTCATACCTCTAAGGAATGTTTAGTACCAAAAAAATGGGAGTGTTATTTTTAATGAGATAACTTTTAAATTAACTTTAATATGTCCAAGATTACTCAAAAATATTTCTCTGAGTATCAAAAACCAATTTTAAAACACCTACTGACATTTTTGATAAAACAATGAAATTCAGCTGTTGCCAATAATATTTATAAGAAATTGTAATATAGAAGTTTTAGCTAATGCGATTGTTACATTTTTGTTTATTTAATATTGTGTTTTTAATTTATTCTGATTTAGGGAGGTAGTTTCAAAAGCTATTGATCTTGCCTTCAGTTCAAAGCAGTTTGGTGCTCTGCAATTAATATCAGATGATCTTGATGAGAATGTTGATCCACAAGTACTACATAATTTCTTAATATATTTCTCATAATTTCAAGTACTCCCAAATTTCAACTGAAGGAGGACAGTAGGCAAAAATATGAATGTTGTTCTCAATTTTACTACAAGTTTTGCATTTGTTATTTTTAACGATCTGTTGCCTTGTGCTGTTAGCTAGCAAGGACGCAAAAGGTAAACTGTTGTTTAAAAAACGAAAAATCATATTTTGTGTCGGTCCGCATGCGTGGGAAGTAAAGTTTTTTCCCTAAATTTGGGTGCACGGCATTGTTTTTTTTGTTGAACCGTTCCAGAAAAGTTCTGCTGGCACGACTCTATTTTTATTTTTTTTCACTTCTAAGTAAAACTTTTTTGTTAATATTAGGGGAAAAGAAACAGGGACCCGTTTTTGCCTATCATTTCAATTATTGTTTTGTAGTTCTGAGAGGTTTTGTTGTCCCAGTGTTTTGGAAAATTGTTTTGTCTTAAAAAGTTCCAGTTTTGGTTTTGGTTTGTAAATTTTATAAATGAACTTGCCAACCAATACTTTGCAATGTAGTAATAATCGTGAGTTTTATCCTCTCCGCATTCATTCAGTTGAAAAAGTGTTTTGAGACGAAGTGCAATACTTTGCCCCTTCGGTGATAAAATTTCGAGACCCCCACTTTTGACGGGTAAAAAAAGTCTCTCTCTTGACCAGATTGAAAATTGATTATGGATTAATTCAGAAAAAAAGATTCTGCGTTCGTTACAACTTTCTGCATAAATTTGGATAAATCAAATTATAAATATAAAAAAAATAGACTACATTTAAACGTCAAGAAAATGCTGTTAAGTAAGATGATGTTCAAAGGTGTTAAGAATTTTTATAAAAAGGTAATCTAAATTATAAAAATATCAAACTTTAAAAGATCTAGAAATTATCTGAACCAATATAAATTTTGATTTGTATGATAACTTTTAAACAAAAAAAAGTTTATGGATTAATTCAGAAAATAAATTTCTGTGTTTGTTACAATTTTCTGCGTAAATTTAGATATATCAAAATATAAGTATAAAAAACAGACTACATTTAAACGTCAAGAAAATTCAAGTAAGATGATGTTCAAAGGTGATAAGAACTTTTATATAATCACTATAAAATATTCTAAAATTATTCGTTTGCTTTTGCATTTTTAATCGCAATAAATTCTTGTAATATGGTTTACTTTCTTCTCAATTTCATTTATTTTAGGTCTTTGAACAGGGCTAAACTTCCAACACGCCTTCATAAGATTACTAATATCTTGGTCAACACTTACATTGGATGGAATGTCAGGAGTTAAACCATTTTCTCCCACTTGCTTTTGTAACTGAGCATATGAAAGATTATTAAATGGCTCTTCTTCATAAATTATTTCAAAAAAAATTAAAGACAACGAGTAAATGTCACACATAAACCACGCAGATGCAGCTATTAGCTCCCCTCTTAACACTTCTGGAGCGGAATAGCGCGGTGTTCCAATATTTTTAAAATATTGCTCAATACTGGAGCCCGAAGTTTCTGTATTATGTTTAATGATGCTTAATCCGAAATCGCAAATTTTAGCAACGCAAACGTTTTCCTTTTCATTATAACGTAGTAAAATATTTTGAGTTTTTAAATCACAATGAGCAATTCCTTTTTCATGCAAATAAAGTAAACCCTTGCATACTTGTGATATGATTTTAAGACGTTCTTCCTCAGAAAAGTCTATATCAATCTTAGCTTCAAACAAACTCATATCCATGTATTCCATTATAATGCATAAGTTTGGAGTAACTGTGCATGCACCTAAAAATTTAACAACGTTTGGATGATTTAACGTATAATAGTTTGTAACCTCTTTTGTAAAATCCTTTAGACGATTTTTTGAAATTCTTTGAAGACGTAGTTTTTTTACAGCCACAATTGCATCTTTCCATTTAGATAAATAAACTTCCCCGAAGCCCCCAGATCCAATTTTTTTAATCAGCTCTAATTCTTCGTATGCAACATCCTTTCCAGATATGTTTGCAAATGATTGTAACGTATTTATAGGAATTAATTCTTGCGATTCAAGTGCTAAATTTTTTTCAATAACTATTCGATCCATCAAGTTTTGTATAATTTCCTTTGAAAACATTTAATATATTATTATTAATTATTATCATTAATTAATATTTAATACACTACTATATATTATATATAATATACTATATATATATTTGAACATAAGTTGTATTACATTGTTCAAAAAAGGTTGTAAATAATTCAAAGTATATATATATACAAAGATTAGTCTTTAAAATAATATTTTTAATATTAGTTACCTGAAGCTTAATGTCGTATCCACTATAGTCATTTAGTTGCGGACACAATTCTTCATAGGGAAAGGTGGGTAGAGGAACAACTTCTACTTTTTTCCTTAAAGGTTTGGAACCAAGTGGTAATCCAACTCTTCCATGTCTTCTGTTGAATGCATTATCTACGTAAACTTTTTTTGATTTATCATTTTCTGTCAATTTAACAGCTTCTGCCCTCATTCCTTTTTCTTCTTGTTTTTTTGTTTTTTGACTTTTTTCTGGAAATTGTTGATTCCTTTGTGTTGGATTGTCATTATTTTTTGAAATTACCATAGAGCCAACTTCTAATCCAACTCTGCCTACTCTTCGATTAAAAGAATTGTCAGCGTATATTTTTTCATTGGAGTGATGATTGCTTTTTGTTGAACTGTCATTTTTTTTTGAAATAACCATTGAGCCAACTTCTAAACCAACTCTGCCTACTCTACGATTAAAAGAATTGTCAGCGTATGTTTTTTCATTAGAGTGATGATTGCTTTTTGTTGAACTGTCATTATTTTTTGAAATAACCATGGAGCCAATATCCAATCCAACTCTACCTACACTACGATTGAAAGAATTGTCAACGTATGTTCTTTCATTAGAGTAATAATTGCTTGGCGTTGAACTGCTATTATTTTTTGAAATAACCATGGAGCCAACTTCCAATCCAACTCTACCTACACTACGGTTGTAAGCATTATCTACGTAACTGCGGTTTGATGATGCTGTAGATCCAGATGAGTAACTTGAATAACTACTACTTTGTCTACTTCCTGAGCTACCACTTGGAATAACTGCGCTTCCATGAACCATTCCAACTCTACCAACACTTCTGTTATAAGCATTATCAACGTAGGTTTTAGGCATTTCTTAATAAAAAAAAGAGATGTTTGTTATATGTGTTGTTGTATTTTTGTTGAGATGTAGCATAGAATAAGTTTGATTTAGTGTACCTTCAGTCAGAGTTTTCACGGTCAAGTTTTTCTAAAAAGAAAGATTAAGAATTACATCTTGTATTTGAATTTGTCAAAGTGAAAGTGTGGATTCTGATTATAACTTTCACTCAGATAAAACAGTTTACAAATTTATATTTATTGTTTGCTTGAAGAAAACAATTTTAATCTTTAATTAAAAGTACAATGATTGACAAAACGAGGCTTATAAATTCACAAAGGGAGACTTACTTAGCTTAATATTTTTAACATCATTTGCTAGTATCACAAGTAATTATAAAAACATAGCAGGTAAAGATAAAAACATAAAGTAAAGATGTCGCTTATAATAATTAAATAAGCAGTTGAAAAAACCAGTAGTTTATAGCTTTATAAAAATTAGCTAAATCATTTCTAGGATTAAAGTTATTATTTAAACTTTAAAAGGCTCAAATGTTTACAAGAGATAAAATTTTTTTGCGATTAAAAAATGTGCAATTGAATACATTTAAACATATTGCTTGAGATATAAACCAACTTCTGTTACTAAGTTATTCTATATAACATGTTTATCTTCTATATAAACAATTTGCAAGCTTCTAAATAGCAGCTTGGTAAACATGAAAAAATGAAAATGTTTGGTGAAAAAACAATAATAAAACAAATTAGCTTCGGCACAAGTTTGTTTGACATTTACTTATAAAAATTAAACTTGTTTATATGACAAACGGATTAGACCGGATAACTGAGATTTTGCCTCATTTTAGTGGGACCTCACTCAGGTGAGACATATAAATATAAAAAAGTGAGCCAATGCTCATGAATTTAACTGATTGGATAAAATATTTCACGCCATTTCTTTTATCCAATCAAGATTTACCCGATTGTTTTTATAACAATAAAATAAAAATAAAAAAGCGTAACTCAAATTTAAACTAAAATTCCAATATAAACTATTTTTCAAGTTTAAATTTCTTTAGGCAGCCGGGTTAACCTACTCATATAAACAGTCCTTAAGTACTGTCCCTAAGTAAAATTCTTCTTTTGTTACGGTTATATATATATATATATATATATATATATATATATATATATATATATATATATATATATATATATATATATATATATATATATATATATATATATATATATATATATTTCACCAGCTGCATTTTTTGTTAATTATAACTTTTTGTTATGTAAGCGGAAGTAATGGACAAACTAAGTCAGCAATTTTTTTTGTTGTATTTGGTTGTTTTTTTTTGTGTGCAAACATATTTATACATTTTTTAGTTTTCATAAAGTACAGAGGTGGAAAAAGTATAAAAAAAGTGTACTCAAGTAAAAGTACTGTTACTTGAGAAATATTTTACTCAAGTACAAGTAAAATTTACCGGTCGGAAAGTTTACTCAAGTAAAAGTAAAAAGGGTGGCCTATAACTGAACCTAATTTTGAAATTTTTAAAATGATAGAATATGACAATTTTGAATTTCAACCTACAACTTTTGATTTTTCATACTTACTACTAATTAAAACATGAACTATTAATGCGTTTTCAATCTACTGAATTTTCAACCTACTCAATTTTCAACTTACTGAATTTTCAACTTACTGTACTTTCGACCTACTGTTTTTTCGATTGACTTTATAACTCCGTTTTTTCCGGTATGTATTTTATTTGTTGTTAATTTGAATCAGAGCTAAACTTAATCAGCCGTGGAGTGCTAGCTTATAATTGAGAGGTCCTAGTTTTGATGTCTGGTCAAGGAATATAAGGCGGCATAAATTTTTTTTTTCTTATAAACTGTTTTTTTCTCAGTCAGTTCGTGAAAACTTTCGATCGGACGCCATGTTACAAAATAAGTATTTTTTTTTTAAATTTCTGTTCATAAATCTTTAATTTTTACAAAACACGCATAAAATTATTTAATTCTTGCGTGGCATAAGGTCAAATGCGCATTTTCTAACAGCTGTTTTATCAAAATTTCAATAGGATTTAATATGGTGTTGCAAGTTTTAAACTTAGGTGAGAAATAAACCAAAATTTTTGACGTATTAAGATTTTTTATTTGTAAAAATGTACGTTTATAAATATTTTTATAAGAGGCGTGAACTTCCTATAAAATGGCTCATCCGAAGTGCACTGTGATAAGACTGTACGGACTTCTTGGGGCATCTAAAAAAGTTAAAAAAAATAAATGAATCCCCTCCTTGGAGTAACTCTAACCCTTGCACAGTAATGGAGAAACATCATCCACTTGTGTCACTTTAAATATTTTATTATAACCAATGGTTTTCGATCAAATGACTCTACAGAACATGCACTGATGCAACTTGTTGAAGTTATCAGTTGGGCATCTTCTTATAACAAATTCACCTTAGGTATATTCCTTAACTTGTCAAATTTTTTTTTTTTTTTTTTTTTTTTTTTAGTTTATTAGTTTATTTCGTCGTTAAAAATATTCACAAAGTACAACAATATAAAAAGTACAATTGGCTGGAGCAAGAAGAAGACATAAATTAGCCTTTTCGCCGAGCCCCAATAGTAACGCAAATAAATATCCGTAATATATAATAATCCGTAATAAATAAGCAACAGCGTTTAAAAAAATACAATTTTAAGATGTTCAGAAGTAAAATTAAAAAAAAAAAAGTAATAAAGTAATTGAAAAAAAAAAAGAAAAAAAAAGAAATAAGTAATAGAAATGACAAAAAATTTTCTGTTTTGGTCATAATCTGAATGTGATTCGATATAAATATTGCATATATTATTTTCTTTCAAAATAATTCAAAATTCAAATAAAATTTCTGTTCCAATATCATAAAATATATAAAGAAAACTGTAGGTAACTTCAAGAGTATATATTTTCAATGAAAGTATGATAAAGACATTGAAATTCTTAATATTGTTAAATGGTCTAGATTGTTAAATATTGTTAAATGGTCATTTGACACCGTTAACCATCAGATTTTATTAGAAAAACTAAAATATTATGGAATAAGCCACGAATACCATAAATGGTTTACCAGTTACTTAACTGATCGAAAGCAGTTTATTTCTCTAAATGATGGCTTTCAGACAAACAAACTTAAAATATCATGTGGGGTTCCACAAGGCTCCATCTTTCAGCGATAAATTTCGTTTCAGAATAAAAATTCTATTTTTCAAAGCAAATGTTTTTAACAATTTTTAGACATAAAAAGGTAAAATAAACTTTTATTATAAAGACAGTAAAAAACTATGCATGTAAAATGGCAAAATAAAGCAATATGTTATTACATTCTGTGGTCAATTATTTCTAACTGATAGTTTATTATGAATGGTATTTCAAAAAGGTATGGTAAGTAGGTAAGTAGATAACACAGTTTTTGTGGCAATAAAGTATGATTAACACATATGTGCTTGACAAGTGGAACTGGCTTCTTAGTTTCACATTGTGGTACAATGACTAATAAAAAAAAGAGTTATTACAAAAAATATTTGCACATTTCTGTATTGGCACACTTATACAAAATAACACACTTATACTTAATTTGTTTGAGAAACACGAGTTAAAACATGTAAACATAAATAAACTGTGTCATATTGTTAGACCTACAAAAATTTCAACCCACTAAATTGTTCTACAAAAAGAACATCTAACAAAAAGTACTGATAATGTACTGAGGCCTAAATTTTTTTTTTTTCAACCAGTTTATGACGTTTTAGTTTTCGACCAATTTATTTTTTTTAACAACAAATTAACAACAAAGAATACAAAATACATACTAGATAGAAATAATTATAAAATTGAAAATAAACTAGGTTGAATATTAATTAGGTTGAAAATTCAGTAGGTCAAAAATACAGTAGGTCAATGATTTAGTAGGTTGGAAAACTAGTAGTAAATGTCTTAGTTATGTGTAAATATAAAAATCAAAAATTGTCAGTTGAAAATCAAAAACATCAAAATCACAATTAGAAAGATTCAAAATTAGGTTGAGTAGGCCACCAAATAAACTGTTTGTAATAAATATGAAACTATAATTCTGAACAGGTTGTTTAAAAACATTTCTTGTTTTGTTATTCTTTTTAAACAAAAAAATAAAAATAGAACATAATTTGCATAAAGCAAATTTGATTTAAAGGGCTTTTAGAAAGTTCGATTTAAAACCTTTTTTTAAAAAATTTTCATTATATTAAAATTTACAAAAATAAAAATATATAATAATAGAAATACATAAAAAACTTGGGTTGTTTTGTTTTTGCATGCATCTAGGTTAAATAAAAATGGCAGTTAATAGTAGAAATAATACATAAAAAATAATAAAATAACTTTCATAGGCTGATATAACACAGGCTTCTTGTTGATTAAATTCTTGAAACAAAAAATTGCATATTTTTGATTTATTGTTAATGTTTTTGAAGAAAAATCATTAAAAGCGCAAGAAAATAACAGTAAAAACATAGACTAGTAGGTTTAAATGAATTTCCCCTATATTCGGTCGAAAATCAAATTATGGCAAATCGGTTGAAATTAAAAGTCTGTGAAATAGGTTCAGAAAAAAATCGGTCGAAATAGAAAACGTCATAAATCGGTCGAATTAAAAAAATCGATTGAAGACATTTTAGCCCTCAGTAGAACATATAAAAATTATTTCCATTTTTTAGTAGATGTTTTATTTTGTAGATCAAGTTTGTAGGTTAAACTATGTGACACGGTAAAAAAGTAGCTTAATAAAAATGTACTCAGAGTAAAAGTTACTGCGTTACTTTTTCAGGTAACAAAGCTCTCGTATAAAAAAACAAAAATCACATTCTTTTCTGTACAATTTTTTTTATGGTCTGTCACGGAGAAAACAGTCCGCCGGAGTAAACTGTCCGGCCGGACTGTTTACTCCGGAGTAGAATGTCCTACATTGGAGTAAATTGTCCTACTTAGCAAATAATTAGTTAAAGAATCGCGGCTGATTTTGTACCAATAATTGGTACAAAATCAGCCGTGATTATAAGATTTTATATGTTTAGTGATTTATAAGATGTTATATATTTATAAGATTTTATATGTTTAGTGATTATAAGATGTTATATATTTAGCTATAATTAATATTTTTCGATTTAAAATAAATTATTATTATAAAATATCAAAAATCATTTTAAAAATGGATGAACAGAAAAGTAATTATGAAGAAATGATGCTTGCTGATGTTAGTAACTATTTATCTAAATCTGTTTATCGTCATGACTGCACCCTAAATGATAAGCGGACAATTAGACGAAAAGCAAAAAGGTAAAGATTGTAAAAGTTAAGATGCTATGTTTGTAGTATTACTAGTACATAGTTATAATTTCTAACTATGTTACTATGTAACTAGTAACTCACTATTTTTAAAATAGTGATTTACTAGTAGCTCAACTAGTCTAGTTAGTCTAGAGTTACTAGTGAGTCACTATTTTACTCACATTAAATGTGAGTAAAATAATTTTACTCGCATTTAATGTGAGTAAAATGGTGAGTTGAAATAGACTCGCAATACAGTAATGTGACATTACTGTATTGCGTATATATAATGTATATACATATATATATGTAAATCGTAACCTATATATGTATATACATTATATATGCATATATATAATGTATATACATATATAGGTTACGATTTATAGGTTATATAATACATAGCTTATATATTATAAGTAATTTATATGATATAGCATTAATTATGTATAGTATTACTATAAATATCTTATGTTATATTGTATAAATTACTTATAACATAAAAGCTATACAACTTATAATATACATTATTATAAAATACATTACTTATAGTTTTATTTATCACGATACTGTATTGTGGGTAATTATAATGAAAAGTCCTTTGATATGTCTTTGCAAATGGCGGACACATGTTTTAAATGGTAGAAGATAAAAAATAAAGAAAACTTAAATTAAACATTTTTTTCTCTATAACAGGACTTCAAAAAGCTTAATTATCTTGATACTTTGCATAATTTTATTTTTTTACTTCTAATTTGGATTCCATTTCTTAAAAATGTGTTATGAAACCGCAAACACGAAACCAATATTTAAAAATAATTTCTGATAATGCTTCATTTATTTACCTGGTTATTTTCCTGGTATGGCCATACCATTATTGCTAAAGCAATCCAGTTTTGACCAATTGAGCTATGTAGGCGTTAGTCCATAAAGAAGCCAATCCTTGTTGTTTGTAACCTATTTAGTTTTGACTTGAAACAATTTAGGGAAGTGACTGTTACAGTATTGTTATTAAGTAAGTTCCAGCGGTTGACTACACGTTCCGATAAGATATATTGTCTGACCACAGTTGTAAATCTATGCTTAATGAGTGTAAGTGGGTGACCTCTTTCTTTTATTCTTTTGTTTGTGGCTAATTCAAAAAAAAAATTATATGAAATTTAGTAGGCAACTCATTCAGCTGCTTGTATACTTCTATTAAGTCTGATCTAGTTCTTCTTTCCTCAAGTGTCCATACACCAAATTTAAGTATTCTGTCTGCATAAGATCGATGTTGCACTTCATTATCATATTACTCTTATCTTATCTTGCATTATTATTTTACTAAAATGTTGTATTTTTTCAATTAGTTCTTTATCTTTGATATAAAAAGGTGACCAAACAGATGTACAATATTTTATGTGTAGAGGAACTAATGATTTATATAGTTATAACATAATGTTAGATTGTTTATAGGCAATGGTGTGATTTATAATTCCCATAATTTTGTTTGCATTTTTAAAAGCCCCCATGCTTTGGTTAGATGCTTTCAAATCATGTGATATCACAACCCCAAGGTTTCAGTCTCAATTTCTTCTAAAATAACCCCATTTATACTGTATTCATAACCAATGTTCTTTTTGATATGATATGAAATAAAAATGAAAAAGTCAATCGACCAATAACAATAAAAAAATCTTAATTTTGACTTCCTTTAATTTTCACCTCACTATTTTATTAAAAGATAAATATCATATTCAGTAACCCAACAGTTTTGAAACTCAAATTATAAGTTTATATAATGCTTTTAAATTTTTTTTTTTTTTTGCAGAGCAAAAATTTATTGAAAGATTTCTAAAAAAGTCTAGCATAATTTCATATTAATAATGAAACTTTTTTATCTTTCAGTTCAGTGATGCAACCTAATTTTTTGCATACGTGTATGTGTTTTTTGCATTATTTGCATATTTTTAAAAATGTTTGAATTACCTGTCTTTAAGTTTTATTCGCTTTTTCAAATAGTATAAATAGAAAACAACCGCTTACTTTTGTCACATTTATCTTCTTTGTACAAATATTTTTGACTCGAAATTTAATTAATAAGAAACTTCATTGTTTTTAAACTATAGTTAAAGAAAAAAAGTTTTTGAAAAACAAAGTTTTTTAAAATCAAATTTGCCTCTTCCATCCTGGAAATAGCCATATAGATAACACATAGATATATTTTACAGTGCCACTGTATAATAGATTCCAAATATATAATAGTGACAAAACATATAGAATATATATTAATAACAACGTTAGTAATCAAATATGTAGTATACATATATCCATTTTTTAGAAATTTAATTACCTAGGTCACATAATTGATATAATGAAAATAATTTAACTGATAATGCTGATATAAATAGTTATATTTAATCTCTATTTACACGTACAATTATTCTTAACAGACGATTTAAAAGATGCTCAGTTAAGTTAAAAATACAGTTGTTTAAGGCGTACTGCCTCTTTATGATGCATTTTTGTGGCTTAACTTTAGTGTAAGTACTTTTTCAAATCTACAATCTTGTTACAAGAAATGTGTTAAAATATTTTTTAGCTATGACAAGTACTCAAGTTATAAAAATATGTTTACGCTGCTCTTGATACTTAACTGCTTAACTGCTGACATTTTAAAAATCAGCTTGTCGCCTGCGCCAGTAATTTTAATGCTAATAATAACGCCAGTAATAATAATTGTTAATTGATTGTTGTTGTTGTTGTTTATTTGTGTTTTTTTTACTATAAGCCTATTATTGTACTTGTTGTCTGAAATAAATGAGTTATTGTATAATTATTTTTGAAATATATCATAGCATGATTGTTACCATAATTTATTACATGCTATGTAAAATTGACTATGTAACAAGCATGTTCAAATATATTATAATACACAAAAAGTCATGCTTGTGTTATTGGAACCAGTTAATTTTTTATACTTGTAGGTTTAGAATGGAGGATAATAAACTGCAACGCAAGATAAAGAAGGACTTATGGTTAGAAGTGGTTTTTAGCAAGGCGCAAAGAAAACAAATTGTTAATTCGTGTCATAGCGAACCTACTGCTGGACATCTTGGTAGAACACGAACTTTCTACAAGGTTGCAGAACGATTTTACTGGCCAGGAATTTTCAAAGATGTAGAAAATGCTGTATATTTGTTACATTTATATATATATATATATATATATATATATATATATATATATATATATATATATATATATATATATATATATATATATATATATATATATATATTATATATATATATATATATATATATTTTTTTTAACATCTTCACTTCCAACAAGGCTGCAAGCAACCACTATAAGAGTTGGAAGTTACTGGAAGAGAAAAGACTAAATCTGTAGAGCAAGATAACGATTGACTGATGACTTAAAAGATTGCAAATTATATGAATCAGGAAAGCAAGATGAAGGAAGCAAATTCCAAAGAACTGATGTTCGAGGAAAAAAACTAGAAGAATAAGAGTTTTTGAAGCACTTAGGAACAGTCACAGAAAAAGGATGAGACTTAATTGAATGGCGAGTAACACGAGAATGAATTTTAGTAGATGGCACAAGGGACGCTAGCTCTTTAGAGCAGTGCCCATTATAGTATTTGTAGAAAAGAGAAAGAGAAGCAACATTACGACGATGTGACAAAGGTTGGAGATTGGCTGCCAGAGCAGGTCCAACTATGTTTACAATTCGTTTTTGCACCTTGTCTAAAAGAGAAAGAGCATCATTAGAAGATCCGCCCCAGATGTGGCAACAGTATTCCATACAGGGACGGATTTGAGATTTATAGAGATAGAGAATAGAATCTGGAGTAAGAAAGTGTCGAGCTCGATAAAGAGATGCAACCTTAGCAGATGCTAATTTTGCAATGGATTTGATATACGGTTTAAAAGAAAGATCAGAAGTAAGAGTTAATCCTAGAAGATGAATGGTAGATGACTCATCTAGTACATTACCATTCATAAATATAGGAAGATCTAAATTATTACGATAATGATTGGCCGAATAAAATTGAGTTTTATCTGAATTAAAGTTCACCAGCCACTGTGAGCCCCATGCTGTAGCAGAAGTGAGATCCTTTTCAAGCTCAGATACCCCCTCCAAGCAATCAGAGAGTGTAGGCTTCTTATCATGACAAGAGTAAATGGTAGTGTCGTCAGCGAATAATGCCACCTTAGATGTAAGATTATCTGGAAGATCGTTAATGTAAATTAAAAAGAGTATAGGGCCAAGGACTGAACCTTGAGGAACCCCTGAAGTTACAGGATGTGAAGAAGAGTGTTGTCCATCGAGGACAACTTTTATACTACGATTGGAAAGAAAGGACTCAATTTTTATTTATTTATATATATAAATTGTTTAGTTATTCATCTTCATATCATACTCACAAGAATAAATATATTCTTGTAACTATGTTTTTAAGAATTCAAAATCCTACCAGTCAAAATGTTCGAATACTTCGTAATTTGATTGGACAATTTCCAATTTTAGTCGTTTTTGTTTTATATATATATATATATATATATATATATATATATATATATATATATATATATATATATATATATATATATATATATATATATATATATATGTTAGTATATTCTATAAAAATGCAGTTCTATAAAAATGTATGTACAATATATCATAAATCGTTTTTGAAAAAAAAGACCTTACTTAGTAAGTAATGTTTTTCTTTCTCTTTTTTTAAAATCATTTTTAGTAGTGATAGCTCTGAAATGTTAGATGGCTATCATACTTGTAAACGGTGTATATTTTTTTAAATAAGGTGATAGTGTATCTATAATTTTTATTATGTGATTTTTTTAACTTTATTCTTAAATAATTTTTCATTTAAGTCTTGTGACATCAGTATTAATACATAACATATTTGTTATATAATATTACTATTATTGTTATTATTATTATACACTGCAAGGAGAGAAACCCCTGGAACAGAACATGAGTACATGTTCTGCTATAAGCAGATCAAAGGCTTAGTGCCGGTCATTTGTAATTGTTATATCTTAGTTTGATTTTTTTTTCAAAAAAAAAACTGTTTTTAAAACTTTTAACACTCTTCTGGAACTTAGTCGAATCATCCAAATTATTCCAGTGATTGACAACTCTGTTTGTGAAAAATATACATTAATAATATATAACATATTTGTAATATGGAAGTTATGCATAACATAAGTTAAAAACTGTGAACAGTGTCAGCATACAAATATACGAAGATTTGAAAAAACTCGCCCAGAGCTGCATCCTATTAAAGTTCAGTCACCATGGTTTCATATTGGAATCGATTTAATAGGACCACTTCCTGAAACATCTGCAGGAAATAAACATATCCTCACTATCTTTGATTATTGCACAAAGTGGGTAGCTGCATTTCCCCTTAAATCAAAATTAGCCAGTGGTGTTGCAATAGCATTATATAAGGTAACTTTAAATGTTATCTTTATGTATAATATTATTGGATTGCAGTGAATTTATTTGTTATGTTTGCAATGATATAAAAATGTTTAATATTTCAGTTGTTCATGCAGATGGGTATACCAAAAGTTGTTACCTCTGACCAGGGCACAGAGTTTTACAACCAAATAAACAGGGAACTTATGTCACTGCTAAATGTGAAGCATCAGTTTACCACAGCTTATCGTCCACAGGTTTTCAAATCTGAATTGAGTTTGCATATAATTTGCTGTCTGGTTAAAAATATTTGATTTAATCATTTTTTATTTTAGGCTAATGGCTTAGATGAGCGGTTCAATCAAACCATTCAGTTAATGCTTGTAAAGTTTTGCAATGACCGGCACAGTACATGGGATACTCATTTGGATGCATGTACTTTTGCATACAATACGTCAAAGCAGAAGTCTATAAAATACACTCCCTTTGAGTTAATGTTTGGTAGAAAACCCATACTTCCTATTGAATTTGAAGTTGCTGGTGAATCTCCTGAATCGTTGTTATTTGATTTTAACGCAAGACCTGAGAGTAGTCAACATTTCATGAACAAAATAATAGAGGAAAGGTATAATGCTTTTATTGGTTTAATAAAAAATAATTGTTCGCTGACGACACTACCATTTACTCTTGTCATGATAAGAAGCCTACACTCTCTGATTGCTTGGAGGGGGTATCTGAGCTTGAAAAGGATCTCACTTCTGCTACAGCATGGGGCTCACAGTGGCTGGTGAACTTTAATTCAGATAAAACTCAATTTTATTCGGCCAATCGTTATCGTAATAATTTAGACCTCCTATATTTATGAATGGTAATGTACTAGATGAGTCATCTACCATTCATCTTCTAGGATTAACTCTTACTTCTGATCTTTCTTTTAAACCGTATATCAAATCCATTGCAAAATTAGCATCTGCTAAGGTTGCATCTCTTTATCGAGCTCGACACTTTCTTACTCCAGATTCTATTCTCTATCTCTATAAATCTCAAATCCGTCCCTGTATGGAATACTGTTGCCACATCTGGGGCGGATCTTCTAATGATGCTCTTTCTCTTTTAGACAAGGTGCAAAAACGAATTGTAAACATAGTTGGACCTGCTCTGGCAGCCAATCTCCAACCTTTGTCACATCGTCGTAATGTTGCTTCTCTTTCTCTTTTCTACAAATACTATAATGGGCACTGCTCTAAAGAGCTAGCGTCCCTTGTGCCATCTACTAAAATTCATTCTCGTGTTACTCGCCATTCAATTAAGTCTCATCCTTTTTCTGTGACTGTTCCTAAGTGCTTCAAAAACTCTTATTCTTCTAGTTTTTTTCCTCGAACATCAGTTCTTTGGAATTTGCTTCCTTCATCTTGCTTTCCTGATTCATATAATTTGCAATCTTTTAAGTCATCAGTCAATCATTATCTTGCTCTACAGATTTAGTCTTTTCTCTTCCAGTAACTTCCAACTCTTATAGTGGTTGCTTGCAGCCTTGTTGGAAGTGAAGATGTTAAAAAAAAAAAAAAAAAAAAAAAAATTGTTCCTTCTTTCTTTTCTTTTTTTCTTTCTGGTAGCCTGAATAGCATTGTACAAAATTTAATGGTACAACAATTATTAAAAGATATAAAATGTGAAAAGTTCTTTGTTTGATTTTAAATTTATTCTGAAGTTTTACAATAACTATTTATACTTTAGATCATGTATCCTAGAAAAAGCTAAAAAAAATATCGAAACAGCTCAAGAAAAACAGAAACTGCATTATAACAAGAAGCATGCTAATCCATTTGTTTATGCAATTGGATCCAAAGTCCTGATCAAGGATTTTTTGCGGAAAAAACGAAAAGATGGAAAACTAGATTTCAGATGGCTTGGACCTTTCTGTATTTTGAAAAATTTAGGAAAGGGGTCATATCTCTTACAAGAGATAGCCATCTTAAAGGAAAAAAAGGTTAATGGTGCTCACATTAAGCCATACATTACTTGTGATATTAATGTGGCAATAACAGAGGCGGATTCTTTTAAAGAATGTAGTAAAATTGATAGTAGTCATACAAATCCAACAGGCAACATCAGAGACCAGAAAAACAAATCTGATATATTTTTTACATCTAGTACAGGCTTGGTCGGGAAGCGGGAGCGATCGCTCTCGAATACTGACCACGGAAATTATATTTAGTTGCGTAAAACTGGCCAGGTTTTTTAGTTGTTTTGAGAACATTTAAGTTTATGTACGAAACAAAAATTTTTGTTTTACGGACATACATGGAAACATAAAAAACTTGAATGTTCTTAAAACATCTTTGTGCGAAAGAATAAAAAGAATATCTGCGAACACTAAAAACCGGACAAATTAACGAACAAACTAATTCTATTGGTTCAAAAAATACGCTGATTAAGCGAAGTAAAGTTCTAGAGTGTTTTGTTAAAATGTTTCAGAAATTGTATTATACACGATTTGTTACGTTTTGAGATTTCTAGCATTGTTTTAAGAATATATATTATTTGTTTACGAAAATAAATGTTTTAAATATATATTGATTAAACAGTTAAAATTTTAAAAGTTTATTATAAATCATAGATTTTATTAGTATATTCTTATTTTAAAAGAGATTGTATTCTTTATGTAAATGTAATTTTGTGTATTTGTTTTTTATCGTAATGTATCTCATAAAATTTTTATGATTTAAACAAAGACTTACAAAAACAATTGCGTTTTCAATGAAGTTATAATCGTTAAAGTTAATAAAACTAATTATGTAACAAACATAGAAGAAGTTTTTGGTTACTAAACACAAACAACGCATACAAAGTAACTCGCGGATGAACAAGCATCGCGCCTGAGGTCACGACAGAGCACAAATAAATATAGCAAATAAATAGATATAAAGAAAAGTTTCTAGATATTGGTTTACTTACTCTAATTATTTTCGCTTAAGTTGCCATTCTTAAAACTCGTTATACTTTTTTCTGTTTTAAATACTAATTAAAATTAAAAAGCCCACTCACTAAACATCATCAGCGATATTGTGAAGCAGAGTCGCTTCCTCGTCATTACGTATTTTTAACCTTTTTAGTTGATTTCTATCTTGATTATTTAATTCCTATAGTAATTCAATGATTTAATTATTTCATTTGTTTATCTTACTAAGAAGAATCGCTTCAAATATGTTAAACTTTTCAAACTACGCGAAACATAAAATAGGTATTAAAAAAATTAACTTTTTTATTTATAAAATAATTTAGCTTAAGTAAAACTAAAACTTGCAAACTTAGTTAAATAAAGAATATTTATTTCCCTTTTAAACAATCGTAAGTTGTTACTTTATATAAAAACATCGCTCATTTTTATTTTTTTTGTAATTGTCTCTCATCGGTCCAATTAATCTTTGTCGCTTTTTTTTTTTTGCTTTTTAAAATGTTCTCAAAACGACTAGCAATCTGGCCAGCTTTTCGCAACTAAATATTATTTACATGGTCAGCAATCGAGAGCGATCGCTCCCGCTTCCCGACCAAGCCTGCTAGTATTAAATCTACTCTGTTGCCAATGCAGTCCTCAAAATCTATTATATTGCCAATGCAGTCCTCAAAATTCTGCAACAATCATGATCATGATTATTGTACACCAGCAAAGAAAAAATGTTATGAAACAAATGTATCCAATAAAGATCAGAGAATTGAGATAAGTACAATTGAGGTGGAAACCTACAAAATTGCATCCAAAGAAACAAAAAAGGAGGTATTGTGGATAAAAAACAGTTTGTGTGAGTTGACATCCATTGAAAGAAATATTCTTAGGAGTGAGAATGAGTGGCTAACAGATAGCATAATTTTTGCCTCACGGAATATTTTAAAGGCACAGTCATCAATAGCTGGTTTCCAAGATCCTATTCTAGGATTAAATATGGCATTTCTTGCAATGAAAAATAGTTTTATCCAGATACTCCATGATGGATATGGACACTGGTTTACAATTAGCAATATAGGAGCGCAAAAAATGAATGAAGTTTTTATTTATGACAGCATGTTGAACTCTTTGAGTGATCAAGGGAAAAAACAGATTGCTGCCCTTTTGGTATGTCCTGAGAAAAAAATTATCATTAAAATAATGGATGTTCAAAAACAGAAAGGAGGAAATGATTGCGGTTTATTTGCTGTAGCTTTTGCTGCAGCTTTAACTAAGCAGATACAACCAGATCATTGTTTGTTTAAACAAAATCTGATGCGGGATCATTTATTGAAAAGCCTTCAAGAAACGGTTCTTTCCATGTTTCCAACAGTGAAGGTAAGTACAGAAATTGGTGGGGTTAGTCGCATTGAGGCTATAGATATTTTCTGTTCTTGTTGAATGCCGGCTGCAGGCCAAATGATTAAATGTTTTGAATGCGATGAGTTATATCACTTAACATGTTTAATTGACTATCAGAAAAGTATCTGTGATATCTTCTTTTGTGATTCGTGCAAGTTATTATTTGATAATAATCTATGATATATGTATAGATCTATATCTATGGATCTATATATATAATTAAATATATATATAATTAATTCATTAAAACATATTTGTTATATACTACTTATTCAATTTTCAAGAGTTAGATATTTTCTCTTCCTGTCGAATGCCTGCTGCTGGCAAAATGGTTGAATATTTTGAATGCAAAGAGTTATATCACTTTACATTTTAAAAATATGTTATGATTTTTATTTATAGAATAAGCTGACAGAAATAACACAAAATATGATGTTTTAATTAATTTTTTTATTATTACTCATACTATCAAAGATGCCACTTCAGATACAGATATGACTGTCACTTAACCTGTGTGGTTTTTAGTTATTTTAACTTTGTTTTTTCATATTTTAGATGGTTTTTTTGTTTAGCATTTATTTTTAAGCAAAATTTGTTTTCATTATTATTTACTGGTTATATTTACGAATATCTTTATGGAAAAAAATATTTAACTAAATGTTTTGCAAACAATCTAAAATTTAAATAGATTAGAAAATATTTAATAACATTTAGAGCAATTATCTTTTAATGAAAATTAGATACATATTTGGCTTCGTAAGTTAGTCCATTTTAATATGTGTTTCTGACATATTTATTTAAGAGGTTTGAAAAAATCCTAATTTTTATGTTGATTTGTTTTTAAATTTGTTACTATTGCATTCTTCATACAATAGAAGGAGTATGTTTAATAGTTTTTGGAACATTTTCCTACCCAACGCAAGCTTATTTACCCCCCCCCCCCCATATTGATAGCATGAAATTTGTTGAAAGAAATCTTGATAATGGAGAATTTGTTGAAAGTAATCTTGATAGCGTAGAATTTGTTGAAAGTCATGTTGATAGTGTAAAATATGTTGAAAGTTATGTTGTTAGCGTAGAATTTATTAAAAGTCATCTTGATAGCGTAGAATTTGTTGAAAGTCATGTTGATAGCGTAGAATTTATTGAAAGTCATTTTGATAGCGTAGAATTTGTTGAAAGTCATGTTGATAGCGTAGAATTAGTTGAAAGTCATCTTGATAGCGTAGAATTTGTTGAAAGTCATGTTGATAGCGTAGAGTTTGTTAAAAGTCATGTTGATAGCGTAGAATTTGTTAAAAGTCATGTTGGTAGCGTAGAATTTATTGAAAGTCATGTTGATAGCGTAGAGTTTGTTGAAAGTCATGTTGATACTGTTAAGTTTGTTAAAAGTCATGTTGATACTGTTAAGTTTCTTGAAAATCAAGTTGATACTGTAAAGTTTGTTGAAAATCAAGTTTTTCAAAATTTTTTCAGGTACTTCGTTCTGTTAATAATGAATTCAATGGTTAAAAATCACAAAGTGATGTTTACCTTTTCATTCATAAACTAACAGCAATGGAAAACAACACAAATCGATAAAAGACATGGTGCAGAGACATGGTGACAAACACCAGAAACTCAGTTCAAAGGTATGTTGTTTTAATGATATGTTCATTTATGGATTTTTAAACAATTTATAGTTAAGTAAATTATTTCAATTGGAGAAGAATTGTTATTTTTTTAGGATTCGTAAGTAAATTCCTTGTGAACTTATAAAAAATTTTATTTTTCGATATGCAATTGCATTTTTTGACAAAATATAATTTGTTTTAAAGTTTTAAATAATTGTGTAGTGTAGACGTTAGGGCAGTGTAAAAAAAAATATTTGTGACAAAAACTAATTTTATTTTGTAAAGCTGTGAACAGTACAAGTAAAATTTACATAGACAAGTAAAATGAAGTATATGTAAACTTTACATAGAAAAAAATATTTTGTTTATTTTAAAATTTTTAAATTTGTATAATACAAATGGATTTGAATTTTCTGCGTGATAACTTCTCTATAATAATAAATTTTATTTAAATATTTTAAATAAAAATTATTTAAAGGGTACTTTAAGAGTTAGAAAAATATCTCAAATGCATAAAAATTGTGATGTAAGTCCATCCTTTAGGGCGCCAAAATGCTGAAAATAAAGTTGTGAAGGTACAAGTGTCTCTTCAGTGCTTACTGAAGTACGAACACCTTTAATCGTAATTATTTTTGCAGTTTCATATTGCTTGTATGTTTGGTGGACCTAAATTTCTTGTGAAAATGTTACCTGTAAACAAATTAAATTCTCAATTTTTATATGATCAAATTCATTTGACTGTTGAAGCAGTTAAAGAGTCTAATGGCAACGCAAAGACAATCCTTGCTTGTGATGGAAATCGAACTAATCAAGCATTTTTAAAAAAATTTGACACATTTCCTGAAAAACCTTGGCTAACCACCAATGGAACCTATTTGTTGTTTGACTTTGTCCACTTAATCAAAAACATCCGAAACAATTGGCTCACAGAAAAAAAAGGAGAATTAATTTTTTATGAAAATGGTGTTGAGAAAACAGCTTGTTGGAGTCATTTGATAAAACTTTTTGAAGCTGATTCTAATTGTCTAATGAAACTTTCTGATTTGAATGAAGTTTCTGTTCGACCCAGTCATATTGAAAGACAATCTGTTTCTACCTGTCTAAAAGTGTTTTCTGAAAAAACATACAGCGCTTTACTTAATCATCCTGAAACCTCCAACATCTTAAACATAAATGAGACTGCTGATTTTATTAAAATGGTTGTTACATGGTGGAAAATTTTAAATGTAAAAAGTGTGGATGTAGATTGTAGGTTTAATGATGATCGAAAAGCTGTCATCAGAGATCCAAATGATGATAGATTAAAATTTATTTGGGATTTCGAAGAAATGGCATTACGTATGACAAGTAATCAAGGGAAGCGTATAAAACAATTAACACATGATACAGGATATTCCATAAATCATACATGTAAAGGAATTGTTGAGTTGACAAAAACACTATTAAAAGAAAAACACAAATATGTTATGTTGGGAAAATTTACAACAGACCCACTTGAAAAAGAATTCAGCAGGATCTGGTGGCACATATTTTTTAAGTGTCCAGCAAATAATTGAAAAGTTCAATATTTCTAAAACTTCACTTTAGTTGTCATATAACATTAATAAGTCAACTCCTGATGCAGGACATTCTTGCCAATTTTGTGAATTTTTACTTGATGAATCTTCAGCTGAGGTCTTTGATAATTTACCAACACTAGAAAAAAGTATAACTGTTCAATCAAAGATGTCTCTTGTTTATATTGCCGGATATGTCTCGTAATGATGATTTGCTTAATGAAAATGAACTTTTAACCAGAACAATGTTTTATTTTGAAAAGTTTGGTCAATATCTAAAATCAGTCGATAGAGGTGGGTTAAAAGTTCCTTTTGATAATACTGTTCAATGGGTTTTCTTCTCATTTGTACTATTTAACTCTATTAAAGATAAAGTTTGTCGGACATCCCTGTGCAACACTTTTATGCTTATATCGGATCATTATTCTTTTGACATGGAACGACATCATGGTAATATACTGTCAAATATTTTTATCAAAAACCACTGCAAACTTTCCACACCAAGATCGAACAAAGAACCGTCTCTGAAAATTTTAAAGTTGTCTTGTTAAGTTGACAGTTATTTATTGACACTTATGCTGTTATTTCTTTATTGAAATTTATTAATTGATTTAAAGTTTCTGTTTTATGATTTTAAAAGTATTTCTTATTTATTTAAGTCACTAAAATATATTCCTATTTAAAGGTGCAGTTACCCCCTAACAGTACTTTATTTAACTTTTGTTTTTTACCTGATATAAAACTTTTTTATTTCATTATTTAAGCAATTTTATGAATTGAAACAATTAAATAAAGTTTATCGTTAAAAACTTAAAAAGATTTCTAAATTGTACAAATTTTTACATAGTTTAATGCTTTATATAACGGGAGCAACATATTTTGTTTTTAAAAAAATATCATATTGATTTTTAAAATATCGGCCCCCACATTTTTTTCTAAGTTTTGCGTGTCACGGCCTGTTACTTATAGATCGCCGTGCTTAAAGTCATAAAAGCATAAAGCTATAAAAGTAGTGCAACGTTGTCGTGACATTTAATTTAAAAAAAAAATTAAAAGCAATGATAAGAGAATTGTTGAAAAAAAATTTAGAAACAACTGTTCTGCGAATTTAAAAATCGACTTGTCACAATTGATGACGTGACTTGAAAATCAACTAAACGGACTTCATTACCGTGACTTTAAAAGCCGTTTTTTGTAAGAATCAGGCAAATTCGGGAAAAAGTGGAAGTATTCCCCTCGTTTAGGACAAAAATAATTCTAAAAACGTTTCCTTCACTCAGAATCCGCCTTTAAAATTTTGAGATTTTTTGAAATTTGTTCTAGAAATTTAGTTTTTGCCATATTTGAACCCATTTTTTGGGAAGAAGTTTCACATAACTAGGGAAAAAGTTTAGGGAAGAAGTTTCACATAACTGTTATAGCTAATATCACACGTAACCCAAAAAACTTTGTTTAAAAAATAAAAAATAGCTTAAAACTGAGCGATTGACTTATTATCAGTTTAAAAGTACAAAAATATAAAGTTTTGTTAATTTTTAATGATGTTTATTTCTTAACGCGGAGAGTTGCACATACATTTTTTGCAGGATGTAGTATCATAGGGATTTAGTCTGAAAATGCACAGAAAGTTATGTGACACCTGAAACCTATCCAAATATTAAGGTTTAAACTTGAAAAATAATCAAATAGTGTTCTTACAAAACGACCCGTTACCCGTTAAACCGGAGGTTTTGTAAAAATGTAAAAATGTCAATGTAACATGGTGCTAACATAATAGTAAAGAAAAATTCGCGTGATCTTGTTACATACATGAAATAACACGAATAAATTGAACAAAAATCGAACATCAAGAAAACAGTTTTGCTAATACAATGATACATAAAAGAAACATTTAAATGTATTTCCATTTAAAAATCAATTTTCCATTAATAAATAGAGTTATTTAGATGCTTTAAATAAATGATCCAACCCAAGCCGTCGCTAGCCCACTAATGCCCCCTACGAGGTCGGAGGGAGAACAAATTTAGGAGCCCTTTTTTAATATTTAGAGGTCTTTCTTCCAAATTTAAGATTTTTAATTTTAGTCTTAAGCATGCAAGTTTTTGAAGTGCTTTTATTTCGCTTCGCTCAAAACAAGTAACAGCGATACTTTCTTTTTAGAATCTACTCAAACAAAGAAACTCTTATTTCAAGCAGTTTTAAGAACATGACAGACAAAGAAAAGCAATAATATAACATAGATGAGTTGTTGACTTGATGAAAATCTCGGAAATTTTTTTCTATGAAAAATTATATGGTCAACTAGTTGACGAAGGTATGTGGATATACTCTGGAATGATGGTAAAGGGATAGATAAATTAACTAAAAACTACTGAATAATTATTTTTCTTCAAAATTCTTTAAAATCAAATACAATGTCTCAGTTTTACCGTAAACAGTTTGCAAAGAGTAATAATTTATTTACTTTATAAATATAAAATCTGAGAAAATGGTTCAGAAATTGATACTTTTAGTAATAGAATTCCCGGAAAATTTTCATCTGTGAATATAACCAATAAATATATATTAAAACTCGATTATTTATAAAATATTTAAATAACTTTTTAGCAATGAAAATATAAAATGAAAATATAAAATGCAAACTTATTTAATGATACGCCTCTGTAAATATTTATAATATATTGCTAAACCTATCATACTATATTATATTAAAATCGCATATATATAATCATAGACATATTTAAAATCTTTTTAGTATTTTTTAGTACATACGCCGTCAGTTTTTTAAATTAAGTAACAATATCAAGTGCAGGAGCTATTCACAGCAAATGATCTTGGGTTATACAAAACTAGCCATGTACGAAAAGCCCTTACTCTCCTGATCATTTATAGACTATTTGCCATCTTTTAAGCCTTGTGGAAACTATACATTATCATCTTCTATAAATCCAATATGCAACAACATAACTGTATTCCTGCACAACCACAGTTATTTTAACTGTTGAGGATTTAATCTGTTTACTCAATCTGCGGATATACTTCCACCGCTTAGTATCTAAAAATAAAAAAAGGTTGAATAATTGAGTTTGAATCTAGTTTAATCCTGTTAAAATAAAAGTGTTAACGCAATAGTCAAAAAAAATTTAATGTCTAATTATGTCTATGTAATTTCAATATATGCATACAAATTTCTCTCAAGCTGTTGTTTGTTTCTGAAAAATAATTAAAACAGGTGGCCTAGGTGGCCACCTGTATATATAAATTAAATTCTTTTATCATTAATTGAAAAAATTAAAAATTAAAAAAAAAAAGTAATATCTTTTAATATCTTTACTTCTAACAACAAAATTATCACTGTTTTTATTTTTATTTTAACTTTTTTTTAACTGATAGATCAGGAATAAAATTATCAAGGCTAGAAGCAACCACTATTGGAGATGGAAGTTACTAGAAAAATCATGAAAAAGGTTATATAGTGCAAAATGACAGTTTACAGAAGATTATAATTGTTTTCCAGGTTCATATAATCAGGAAGATCATATTTTCTTGATTTATATAATTCATACAATCAGGAAAATTAAAAGTAAACACCAATCAAAAAACTGAAACATAAGATTTTTTATTTTGCACTTATGAACAGCCACATTCATTGAATGACGAGTAAAATAATGATTTTTTGTAGTCACAAGAGATTCTAGCTCTTTAGACCAGCAGGCTATTTATTATTTATAGAAAAGAGAACAAAAGGCGTGACAAAGGTTGAAGGTTAGCTGAAAGAGCAGGTTAAACTATGTTTACGATGCATTTTTTCAGAAAGGACATGTTTGATGTATTTCCCTTTATATGGCAACAGTATTCCATGCTAGGATGGATTGGGAATTTATAGAGATAAAGAATATAATCAGGAGTAAGAAAGTGACACTAGTGATGTACAGATTAAACATTTTTGGCCAATGCCGATGGATAGTAAAAGGCTGATAAAGATTATTTCTCAAAATCTCAAAAAGCAGAAGAATGCTAGATTAAAAGACAAGAGTCGCAATGTTTAAAGGTTTATAGGATATACCTAAAAAAAGTTATTTCTGCAGGTTGCAGAGCTTTAAATGGCTTGATAAAAAATACTTAAAAATGAAGCCAAAAATAGCCTCTTTTCTAACTTAATTCACATGTTATTTTATAGTATATGGTATATGGTAGTGTAACATTGGCAATGAATGTTGATGATCTCTAGTGTCTGGAAAGAACAATACAAAAGATGATTAGTTGGATATGCGGAACATGGAATAGTAATAATATCTGGTAAGATGTGCTAAAATGAGGTTTAAAAATATAGAAGTGGTTTGGCATGTAGAGTGTTGTAACGCAGATAATTGGATATCAGAGTGTAGAAAGTTATCAGTGTCAATAAAAAAAAAAAGTAGAAGTAGAAAAACTTGCAAAGAGTGTGTTGAAGATGAAAAGCTTGTAACATGAATAGCTTTATTTAAGGAGATACTTAAGATAATAGATATTTGAATAAATGGCTTTATTTGAAACATCAAAACAACAAAGCGCAGACACAAGAACACAAAATAACAACGATGACATTGTTTTACATAAATTTTAGTTAATTTTATTTTATTATCAAAATTTCATTTAATTATTTTCAAAATGCAGGATAAAATTTTAAAATTGGTTCATCTGCCATCAATTGGAGAATCAAGAACTTAATTAAAAAAAGCTGATGCCAATACCAATGCCGATTGTGCAAAAAGTGGTTAATTTAGTCGATGCTGATTAATTGGTACATCACTAAGGATCACGAAAAACAGATGCAACCTTAGCAGATGCTAACTTTGCAATCAATTTTACAAATAATTTCCAAGAATCATTAGAAGTAAGAAATAATCCAAGAAGACACTAAGTAGATGATTCATTCATTCGTTTATAGATACATGTTATTGCATCTAGATTTAGCTTGAAATAACTTAATTTTAAATTCAAAATTATCCAAGCACTGAAAGCTTTATGCTATAGCTGTGATGACATCATTTATAAGCTGTAATGCCCCTCCAAGAAATCAGAGAGTGTTGCGTTTTTATCAAGCTAAGAAAAAATGGTGGTAACACCAGCATAAATATCACCTTAGATGTAAGATTATAGAGAAGTTCATTAACGTAGATTAGAAACAATATAATAAAAAACCAAGAATAGAACATCAAGGAAGGACAATCTTTATACTAAAACTGCTAAGGAATGATTCAATAATTTAATATAATTCTCCACGTCACACAAATCACATCTACATAAGAAGAGACTACAATGGAAGACTTTATCGAAGACTTTAAAGTGTTAAGAGCAATAGCCCTAAAGCATCTATCTAATGCACAATAAAACATATTGGTAATTACTGTTAAAAAATCATCACTAGAATGAGATGATCAAAATCCTTATTAATGATCTGAAAGTAAGCTACTAAGTTGTTAATGAGAAATTAAGTGTTTTATGTATAAGAGAAATTTAGATGTTCAAGCAAAAGTTAAGATTTGATTTAAAAAATTAGGTTATAATTATGGTTTTTGTGTTTTATTACTTTTTATTTATAGTTTATATTTACTTTTTATCAAGGTTTTAAAAATCGAAAATATATTTTTACCTAATTATAAAACAAAAAAATTACCTGTAAATGCTGAATTAACTCTAAAGACTCTAACTGTAATATCACAGGAAAAACATATTAGTGAACTTTTCCATTTTACATAGAAGTTATATTTTCTTAGGCTAAAACATCCATAAATCTAAGTTCAGCAGTGTCTGGAAAGAAAACCATTGAGTACAACAACTTAAGCTTTTCTTTTCACATTTAGACACCAATTGCCAGTGAAAGGTTTAAACAAACAGTTTTGTTTAAATACCAATAAACGTTTATTATTGATATTTAAACAAACTGTTTGTGTTTATTCTGTAAATTAATTATGACTTATACTTTTAAACAAGTAAAATGCGCAATAACTTGTCAATAACTTCTCTTTACATTTCATCAAAGAGCAGACAGTAACGGTTCAAAATTATTTTATAATATATGTACCTAAGTTGTGATAAACATTTTCAAAACATTCAAAACATTTGGCAATTCCGTTGCAAAAAACTACCCAAAAGGAAACAGAATTTTGTGTTTCCTTACCCAAAAGGAAACAGAATTTTATGTTTGTTTTTGGCATTTCGGTTTTCCGGCGTTTTAGGTTTCGACTTTTTAGCAACTCTGGTAGGACAGTTTACTCCAACGTAGGACAGTTTGCTCCGGAGTAAATTGTCCTAACCGGACGGATAGGACCAACTAGGACATTCTACTCCGGAGTAAACTGTCCGGCCGGACAGTTTACTCTGCGGACTGTTTTCTCCGTGACAGGTCGTAAAAACTGAAAAGAAACCAAGCTAAAGCAAATAAAAGTCTTTATGAGCGCGCTCAACATTTCTTTTTTTTTTAACAATTTAAAAGTGTCATTTTTATTAAAGTTAGCTAAACTCTAAAAAAACAAAAAATTAAATCATAGTATTTGGGAAATTAAACAATACATAATAATTTTTTTTATTTAGTAACGCATATGATTTCAAATGTAGCGAAGTACAAAACTTTAGAAAAAAAATACTTAAGTAAAAGTACACGTTTAAAAAATACTTAAAAAGTTGAAATTCACATAATAACTACTCAATGAAACTACTAAAATGAAAACTTCTTCAAGCTATAAGGATGTAAAATATCTTTGATAAAGTTGTGTTCTATTTCAAAAGCTTTAATTTTTACCAGTTCTTGATCTTTTAACTAAATGAATCTTTAATAAACATTTTTCACAATCCTAATTTTTAATTGAATTTTTTAAATGAAATAACAAAGTACAATGTTAAATTCAACTCAAGCTTCATGTTCGGGGAACTTATGAAAAAAAAAACTGCATTTCTATTCTATTTTATCGCTATCGTCATTTGTTTTTCCAAAAATTCTATTTCATAGCCAAGACAAGTTGTCAAGGGTCGATAAGTTGGTTAAAGCTAAAGAAAGGGCTTTAGAGTAGCAATAATTTTCCATGGTCGTTTAGCTAGTTATTAATTTTATAGCGGCAACGTTTTTTCTGAACTGAACGTCTGATGTACGAAAGCTTGTAAAGATACATTTTTGAGAAAAGATGACCAGGATTTGCACGCAAAACTTGAGATGCGGTACTTAATGTAGGTACAGTTTTTTTCCATAGCTAGAAAGCTCCAACACCAAATGACTTCTTGACACTACTAAGCATTTTATTGTCTACCCAAGCTGCTAATTTTACTTGTACATTGACTTTGAGGTTTATTAGTTCTCCAAGATCTTGCTCTATGCATTCTGAAACAAGATTGAATTAGTTACCTTCAATCTAACTATGATGTTACTCATTACTTTTGTGACAACCAACATATGTTACTTTACGCTTCTCGACGTTTAAAATTTACATGGCAGTTCTGCGACCAGCACTATCGATGTTAGCATGCAGATTTTTATAATCAGAGAAAAATTAATTCACATCGATAACTCATGTGACGTTGTCATCATCGGTGTATAAATTAGTATGGTTATGAAGGCATTTTAGTAAGTCATTGATGAAGAACACAAATAGCAGTGATGTAAAAACTGATCCGTGTGGAATGCTACTTGTCACTGATTCCTACTCGGACGTTAATTTTTCAATTTTTACTCGTCGTTTTCTATAAGCTAGCTAACCAATGATCCAATTTAATAGCTGACCTTAAATACCAGATCCGGCCCTGTTTGTGATGTGCCGCCCACTTTTTTTCTAAAGATTTTTTTTTTTTTTTTTTTTTTAAAGAAAAATCTTGATATAGAGGACTTTTTTCACAAATTGATGATTGTGCCCCCCACTTCAAAACCCGTGTCGTCGGCCCTGAGAAATGCTGACTTACAAACCTGATTAAATCCAAAAACATTTTAAAGGCAGCAGTTTACCGTGGACATCTGGTTTACATAAATTTTACCGATTTTGCTAAAACATTCAACACAGGGTCATACAACAACTTCTTTAAAAGATTCTATAGACATGTGTCTCCATCACTTTGCACGGTATGGGTGAGAAACACCAGCTTGTAGTTATAAGTCTGTGACATTTGATTTGCGTTGAGACTTTAACACTCTTTAGGTAGTCGTTAAATCTTAGCTTAAAATTAGTTTAAAATCTTACAGTTAATTAAGTTTTATTAATTTAATTTTGCTATTTAAAACTGTAATTAAATTTTCTTTCAGAATATCTTAAAAGTAATGATTTTTTTCTAAAATTACCTGACAACGCTTATTTTTAACAAAAAAATGTTTTGTTTGGATAAGATCTAGTGACTACTTTAATGTCTTCAATATAAAAAACAATTAAATTTTTTTTTTTTTTGGTTTGTCCTCACCAATTAACGAAAGAAGATATATTATTTAAAACTATAATCCTTTTATGATATGATATAATTAAGCAGTAATGGAGGACCATTTTTTTTTAGAAGACGTAAATGTGATACAAAATACAAAAATATTTCAACATCATCCTTGGCCACCCAAAATTTCTGGATCCGTCATATTAAGGCAAAGTTAATTGCTATGTGCATTACTAAGTAAAATAAAATTTATTTCATACCTCATCAATAAAAACTTTTTTATTTTTTTAAATTTCTCATTAAGTTTCTATTTGCCTTTCGTCTTTTTGGCGTCCCTATTATCTTGGCGCCCGAGGCTCGTATGCTATCCCTCTCGGCGGCCCTAATAATAATAAGATAAATAGTCTTTTGCTCTGGCCGTGTAATTATTATTTATTTTACAAGTTAATGGATACATTTTTTACTGATAAATTTTTAAAGCAATCTGAAACACGGAACAAAATCTGTGCCGTGCTTTAGACGGTCTGATAACACAATAATCTTGACTAGTTTCTCGTCTTTTTAAAAATAAACAACCGTTAAGTTTGACTTTATATAATAAATCGTAATACCTTGACTTTATATAATAAATCGTAATACCATCAACGAAACAAGAAAAAACGCCTTAAATCAAAATTATTATTTCTGATTTGTTTGCATTTAAAAATAAGAAATACAAAAGGTGATACAGGTAATATCAAAATTATTTCCATGTAACACCGAACAAAAACAACAACAACTAGTTAAGTGTGCAATGGCGATGAAATTTGTACTTTTTTGAACAAAGACAAAGCGGATGGATGAGTAAACAATAAGATTAGGTAGAGAATTCCATATCTTGATAATTTTTTCACAGTCGAAAAAACTTTGTGTACCATTTTTATATTTAATACGTGAATTAAGTTTTTGGGCATGACTTCTTGTATAATAATAAGAAAGAGCAAATGTATATCAAAAATACAACGTACGTCGTGCAAATACACCGTAATTCAAAAATCCCACCAAATATTTATTCTTTTTTTTTTTTTAATAATACTAGTGCGAAAAAAGATCTATTTTTCATTTTATCATTTTTCATTAAAGTAAACAAAAAGAAAAAGAATTCAGAAGCGGCGTAATATATTTTTTTTATTTATGATAACAGTTTTTACATAAAATCGATTTTTCGAATTTTCTAGTTCGCTAGTTTTAAAATTTATGTTCTCGATTTGGAAACCACAACTTTGTTCAGCAAATGTGATAAATTAAAACTGCAAAGAAATCTCTAACATTAAATCCTTTTTGGTCTTATCAAAATGTATAAGGAGTCAAAAGCCGTTAACCCTAATGTGGCAAAAAAGGGAGAGATTCGAGTCAACAATAAAATAAAAGATGCTGTTGAAGGAGACAATCAACGCAAAAAAAAAAGAAGAGAGTCTTACGCTGTTTACATATACAACGTGTTAAAGCAAGTCCACCCTGATGTTGGAGTTTCCTCTAAGGCGATGACAATCATGAATACCTTTGTCAACGATATTTTCGAACGAATTGCGTCTGAAGCATCGAGACTTTCCAATCAAAGCAGAAAATCAACTATTTCTTCGCGAGAAATTCAAACAGCTGTACGCCTAATACTTCCTGGCGAATTAGCAAAGCACGCAGTGAACGAAGGAACCAAATGTGTTACAAAGTACGCAAGCACCAAATAGAATTTTTGTTATAATAGAATTTAAGCGGCTATTTTTATAGCCACACCCTACTAAAAATCATTATATACATAGCACGAAAGATTTTTGTTTAAAATGTTCTATATTTCAGAATTTCAATCAGTTTCGTAAAGGCCGTTTTCCACAAGACGAAAAATTCGCGCGAAGCAATTTTTTCCATCGATAAGCATGCGCAGATTAAACATATTTGGCGATTATGCTGATTTTTTTTTCGCTACTGCGTTTCGCTGCTGCGAAAAAAAAAGTCGGATTCATTTCGACTTTTTGAGAATCGCCATAAGCGAAAACCAATCAAGTTTTGAATATTATATCACGTGATGCCAACAGTAAAAAAAAGCGAAACGTTTTTAAAGTAACAAAAAACAAAATTCTTAACCTAGCTTTCTTATTAATTTTATATTTACTTACTCTGAAAATTGGAAAGCATGAGTAAATTCATCAAACAAGGAGCCAGACTTATATAAAAAAATGACCAGCTTTATATATAAAACTAAATGGAGAATTTACAAATTTAAATTTTCACACTGTCAATTACAAAAGTTACACTTCATAAGATTGTTTATCTTCAGGTGGCCACACGAAGATGTGGCCACACGAAGATACCCCTTTTTGTGAAAAAACCCTACATAGAGTTAGACTTGCTGTTTATGTCAGAGTTTAGCATTTATTTTCTTATACTTTCTTATTAAAAAAAACCTTATATTAAATGATTATGTTACAAAATGATATTACATCTAACATATAAAGACAGATATGTTAATATTAATTTAACGAAAGAAATTTCACATGCTTCAAAGTAGAAAGTATGCTAAAAAAGTATTAACTGCTTTTAGTTAAACATACAACGTAAACTTATTGCTGCCATTTTTATTGTTGACAACAAAAATAATAAAATATACACAATTTTGATATTAATAAAATATTTATTTTTATTGTCAAAAAGAATCTATTTTGACAAATGCGTTAAAAATTGAGTTTTCGAATTTTCGAATTTACCCCATTCAAACTAAATGTTCTCAATTTCGATACCAAAAGTTTGAATTGTGAAAGTAATAAATTAAACCAAAAAATTTTGGTGTAAAATATGAGCCATAATAGATAAAATGTCTAATGTGTTAAAAGTTGCTAAGCCTAAAGTGGCGAAGTAGATGGATTCACACTAATTAGCAAATGGGGATGTGATGGAAGCTCCGGTCACAGCACATACCAACAGAGATTTAAAAACTCTGATACTACTGATGAGTTTCTGTTTGCATTTTCATTTGCTCTATTGAGACTGAGTGACGGTCAAAATGTTATTTGGCAAAATCCACGACCTTCATGCACGCTTTTTTGCCGACCAATTAAATTTTTTTTTTCAAAAAAAAACAAATCTTTTTACTACAACAGAAACTAACCAAGCTTTAAAAGAAATTTCTCAACTTGTTCCAACATCTATAAGACTCAACGAATCTCAAATTAAAAATTTCAGTATTTTATTAAAAACACTTTCCTCTGGCTATGATATTAACTATTACGAATTTGAAAAGCTTCATTCTGAAACCAAAACTCTTTATATTAATCTGTATCCGTGGTACTATATGCCTGTTACTGTGCACAAAATACTTGTACATAGCACGGAAGTTATAAAAACATGCCTTTTTCCAATAGGACAACTATCTGAAGAGTCTCAAGAAGCCCGTAATAAAGATTTTCGTCGATTCCGCGAACACCATACAAGAAAAACTTCACGTATTTGCACAAATATAGATTTGCTCAATATGCTTTTAGTAAAATCAGATCCTTTCATCAACTCACACAGAGAATTGTCAAGTAAGAAAACTGGTAACTACCGTTGGAAGTTTTGTATTTAATTATCCCACCTATAATACCACCACAGCTTGTTGAAAATAGAATTATGTGTGAGGATGAAGATTATTTAGAGTCCGATTCATCGGGTAGTGAAAATAACAATGATTCATCCGATAATAATTAATTATTATTAAAGTATTTTTTTATTTTACGTAGTGTTGTGAGTATATTTTTATATTTTGTATATTTGTTGTGAGTATATTTTTATTTTAGGCAAAAAATTTTTAAAAACTTAAAAGTAATTGAAATATCGCCTTTTTTACAATAAAATAAAAAAAAAATACTTTTTATAGTAAAATTGACTTTTTGACGCCCCTTACAGCTTAAACGAGCGGGGTAATTGCCCCCCTGCGTCCCCCAGGTTACCATACTGCATAACTAATCAATAAAACACCAAAATATTGTTAACTACATTCTTAGAAATGAAGTTATAAAACAAATTATTTTTGTCCAGCTAGCTTGTATGAAGCAATACACTGTGCAACGGTTTTATTAACTGGTAGATCACTAACCTTGATTTTAACCGGATGCAAATGGCTTTAGTTTGTTTTATAAAACTTTGCAGTTCATTGTCTTCATTTTTGTTGAAATTCCTTTGAAAGTGATCTTAGCCAATTTGCAATGTCTATTGGACTTGCCATAGCGTCGCCATTGATTCCTTACAAAGTTATTGTAGTAGTTTTAACATTTTTTTTACATTAAAAGTTTACTAAAGTTTCTTTATTAAAGTTAGCGTTATTGATTTTCTGTGGGGCCCCACAAGTTAAATCATATGGAATTGTTTCTGAAATAACTTTGAACCTTAATTAAAAAATATTCACTAAATTATAACAATATCAAGATCCCGTTTACACCTAAATACTTCCTAGTTACACATGCTCATCTTTTATTAGTCTAGTTACACATGCTCATCTTTTATTAGTCTAGTTTCAAATGCTCATCTTTTATTAGTCTAGGGTGACGTTTTCCATATTTATCCGGAATTGGAGTTTTTGTCCAGTCTTTTCTTCCATCATTTCCAATTACATTTTCGTTCACTAGTCGACTATCTTACAGACAACTTACGAGTCTTATAGGATCGCATATAATCTTATACTATCCTACAGGATATCTTACAGGATTTGTAAGATTTTATTTGTCTTTCAAATCCTGTAGGACCATAAGAAATCCTGTGATTACCCATAGGGTATCTTAAAGGATTCGTAAGATTTTATTTGTCTTGCAAATCCTATAAGATCATAAGAAATCCTGTGATTATCCTGTAGGGTATCTTAAAGGATTCGTAAGATTTTCCATTTTTTAAATTTATTTTGAAAAATGAAAAACTTATCGGTGGTGGGTTTCGAAACCCGGATCACTAGACCATTAGTGCCTTACCACCTGCGCTACACAACATTATAAGTATGGAAATAAATAAAAATATATTATAATTACAAAATAATTAAAATATATTTTTATTAAATGTATATAAATGAAAGTGTTGTAAAAAAATTAAATAATAACAAATAACTATATATATATATATAAAAAATGCTGGAAATAACTGTTTCGCCGCCCGGGACAGCAACATGATTGGCGTTCCTAATTATCGAAATTCTCCTATATTATCGGTAAAGGACCTTTGCTCCAAGGTACCTTCATTCTATTTGGTGCCCCTTGGAAATCTGCCGCCCGGGACAATCTGTCCCTTACGTTAAAATTAAATTATTACCAAAAAAATCTAGTTGAATTAAAAATTTTTCTCGCAATCAGAGTGTGCATTAAAGTGCGTGACTTTCCGAGTAAATTGAGTCGTAGAGTGACGTGATTTAAATTATTAGGCATTATGAATTGCGGGAAAATAAATAGCACTCAAGTGCTATTTATTTTCCCGCAATTCATAATGCCTTCCAATAGCGCATTTAAATCACGTCACTAGCGCATTTAAATCACGTTCCAAATCACAAAAATTAAGATATTAGATAAAAATTAAGATATTAGATTCTCAAACAGCATGTTCCTTATAATGAACATGCTGTTTGAGAATCTAATATCTTTTTAATTTTTGTTAAAGAAATATATAAATAGTTGCTATATCATGATTATTTTATATTATGGATTTTATGAAAATTTTATAAACTTGGTAACATAAATATGCATAAATTTTGTTGTATTAATATTTATTATTGTATTTAAACTATACTCTAATTAATTAATAAAAATTAATAATGAAAATTGTTATATATTTATTTTGCATATTATGTATATATATATATATATATACATATATATATATATATATATATATATATATATATATATATATATATATATATATATATATATATATATATATATATATATATATATATAAATATTTTTAAAGTATGAAAGTTTGTTGTATTTTTAACACGATACTATTAAATTTGAAATGTTTTAGAGAAAGCCTCAATACAACTCATGGTTGATAGGTAGGTTTTTTAATTAGGGCATTTTTATGTAGGTAATGTTATTGGGCAGCAGCTTTAAGGCTTACCTATTTTTTATAAGTTGTTCGCACAGGGTGGGAGGGGGTTATTTAGAAAATCATACTTTCAGTGCTTGGGTTTTTACTAAATTTTCTATTTTTCTTAACCTATTTTGAAAATTTGGGTTCAATTAGTTTAACTTATTGGATCATGACCCAGATCCAAAAAAGTAGGATCTTGGACTAACAACTTCTCATACTTCATTTATTGAAATAATTATAAATATGTAAGTATAAAAAAAAGCTTCTTGGAAAATATGTAACTTCACGATTACAAAGAAAAGCCAGAATTCAAAATTTAAGTTTTTGACCAGTCATTCGTTTGACCGCATCGATCCATGGATTTGACTAATATGCTCAGATTAGGCATTTCAAATGAATTTTTTTTTTTTACTTAAATTCGCCTAAATATTTGGAGCAAGTAGCTAAAATTTCAAGTGTTTTTACTTTTTACTTAGTCATACTTTTTAAATAATTTAAAAATTTTGTCCGGGGGTAATAACCCCCCCCCCCTCCATTGTGTCTGCGATGGGTTAAGGGGCGGGACGGGTTTTTAATTTTTAATTAATGATTAATTGCCTGATTTCTATGATTTTTTTTTATATCTTTACTTCTTATTATAGAACCACATTCCTGATGCAATAATACGAAATCTCAAAGAGCAACTTGCAACAGTTTTTGCCAATTACTCGTGGGCGTGCGTCAGACGAAGTCTTAATCAGAGCGGCCTAGATAGGAAGAAAAAACGAAATTAATCAGCAATGCAATTGTGATTCTATAATAATAATAATAATATGTGAAAAATTTCTTTTATACAGAATGATTTTTTTTAATAAGAAAATGCTATTTCAAACTTTAACTTACCTATTATCAGTAATTAAAAAGAAGAATAGACATACTTTCCTTCCAATCAAAATAAAAACCTAACTTCGTATGTTCTTAGTTTGGTTATTAGATTTATGATATTAATTATAAAATAATAAATGTTATGGTTCCTATCATTGGCGTATTAAGACTTTTCAGGGCCCGGAGTCCTTTGTTAACGTGCCACAGCATAAAAATGACTAAAACAGTAGAAAAAGAAAAAGTTCCGCTTAATAATTTCGGAATCCCGAAACTTTAGGACCCTAGCCCCCTCCTCTTTAATCTATCACTGGTTCCTATAGGAACCAGTTCTGGAATAAGGGGGAGGGCTACGGCCGTATATATACGAATCTAAAATTTTTCTTCAGCATACTATAAGAATTCTGTTAATCCTGCAAGATCTTTTAAAATATTTTTGTAGATCTTATATTATCTTATAAGAATTCCTTCAAATCCTACAAGATCCTTCAAAAGATTCTTGTAAGTCCTGCAGGGACTTGTGCATCTCATCCTATAGGATTCTTGTAGGATTTGTAAGATCAGTCGTCTAGTGTAAGATTGTAACCTAATTCCAGAATCTAAATTGGATATTGGAACCTAGAACATAGTTCCGGAATCAAAAACTTGAATATTTTAGTGTCTCTGTTTTCTCTGCAAGTGATTTTTTAAAAATTGGAACCGAGGGTTCCAATTTAGTATTTAATTTAAACAATTGAGTTTCATCAGTTTATTAAGCTCTTTGCTTAGTTCTTTTTAAACTAAATTATGCTTTCTTCATTCAAACTCATATCGTATTGCTAATCTTGGAATCTAATTGTAATTTTAAAAATTTAATCATTTATATTTTTACTTAAAACTAAATCTACATCGAAAGAAAATTTAATCATCGACTTTATATATGAAGAGACTTTTGCAAAAGTATCACTATTGAATAATCTTAAAGTATTATCATCTATTTCTTCAGCTGAGAGAAAAACCGATAAAATTTTGTTAAAAAAAATGGTTTAGGCCTGTCATTTTTTGAACCCAACGTGTAACAGACATCAATTAGCTTTGCTCAACCAACAGAAAGATAATTATTTAAGCATATCCTTAGTTTTGGACTAAGTGCATGTTTAAAAAATTATTGAAAGTCAACAAACTATATAAATATTCACAAGTGTCATTGATACTGCCTATATACCTAATAACAGTAGACTCATCTCAAGATTGGCACTATCGAATGCTTTATAAGCTAAAATTTAAAAAATACTTGCTTTTATTGATTTCAGAATAAGGAATCTGTTCAACACCCTTACCACAATAGGTTGTTTTATAATATTCTATAGGTTGATTTTTTGTGGTTTTAGGTATGTATGCGACATTTTTAGAGGCTCATACTAAATGATCTTTTAAGATTTCAATTTCAAAATAAAGTTGTTCGACAAAGTTTCCTTCAACTGTACTTTTTAAAGACTCTGTTATATTATAAAAGAGAATTTATTGTGTTATAGTTAAACCTTCTGACAGTATAATTTGTAAGATTACTAAACTTGTAAGATCTTTAGTTAAATCATCTGATAGTATAAATCAACTTGTAAGATCTTTAGTTAAATCTTCTGACAGAATCAATCAACTTGTAAGATCTTTAGTTAAATCTTCTGACAGAATCAATCAACTTGTAAGATCTTTAGTTAAATCTTCTGACAGTATCAATCAACTTGTAAGATCTTTAGTTAAATCATCTGATAGTAATTTTAATTCTAATTTTAATTCATTAATTTTCTTTAAATTTAATGGCTATAAATTCTTTTAAAAGTTATAAAAGTATAATATTTTAATAATGTTAAAATTATTAAAACGATTAAATTATTGCATTTATAGGTTTTTTTTTTAATTTTTAATCTTTAAATTTAGGCTTCATGCAGAAAAATAATATAAGTTGATTTGGTAATCCTACAGATAAGCGGCCTAAAATAATTTTATTTTCGCTCTCTCGTACGTAAAGACATTATAAATGTCATAAATTAGTTATCAAAAATAAAATTATTTTAGGCTTTAAGATTACCAGTTGATCTTACTGACATAAAATCTTCTTTAATTGAAGCTTAAATCTAAAGATTAAAATTTTTTTAAAAGAATAAAAATGCAATATTTCAATTGCTTACTTTTACAGCAAATGGCAATACAAATTTTTTATATAGTTCAGTGGCAAAACAATTCAACTATTGAATAAAATAAGAATGTAATAGTTAAATGTTATAAGAATTTTATAATAATAAACACAGAAACTGTTGTATGTAAGTAAACATAGTTTACATAGTAAAAGCATGTTATCTTTTTATAATAAATATAGTTTGTGAAAACATAGTTAAAAAATTTACGTACTTTAAAGCGACTAAACCTTTATCTATTTTAACAGATGGTATAAAAAAATCCATATCAGAGCATGTAATTAAATTGGTGAGATAATTGAATCATTTGGTTTCGTAAACAATTTTTTTTCGCAACATTTTATGTTTTGTACGTGAGAAACGTCTCTAGCATTTGGGACAGTATTCTTCCAAAACATATTTGCTATATTTACTAACTTACTGAAAAAGTATTTAAGGGGCTATGGTGCAATGATCAATGTCTTTTTTAATTGATTTTTTATAGTTTTATATAGAGTAATCGTTTTTAAAGCCGGCTTTACACAGCAATTAAAATATAAACTCTTCGTAATTATTAATATTATTTTGACTTTGAAAATTTTTTTGGAATATTATATTATTTTTTATTTCTTTAATTATTTCAAGGTGTAGCCTTAGCCACAACGGCTTTACCCTAGATCCGCGCCTAAAGTGTCACAGCACTTTGCAATGCAAATAAGTTGCACCTATGTAGGATTAACTATTGCGCAAATTTTGATGCCACACGGATAATATGGTTTGTTCTGACAAGGACCCTGAGTTACGCAACAATTGCCAAATATGCTGTTTTTTTCATTACACTTTTAGATTCTTAAAAGTTAACTTTTTAAACATAATTTTTAAACCGGGTACATATTTCCATTAGAATAAGTACTTTTATTTTTGTTTCGAGTTCATCTGTTCTAATATCTCTAGAGTAACTTTTTGACTTTTACGCGAGTTTATTTGCACGAGTATATTTTTTACGCGAATATATTTGCACGAGTATATACATTATAAAATTAAAGTTTAAAAATTAATTTTTTTTTCTATGATCCGTGGATTGGCAAATGTTCGTGCATTTGTCCCTATGATCCGTGCATGTATCAATGTAGTTATTTTGGATTAGAAAATTTGACATAAGTTTCTTAATTTCAACAACTATTTTATCATCTGATTTTCCAACAACTATTTTACAACCAGATTTCTAATTTTCATGCTGTAAAAGGCGACGTCTTAACTCTGAAGTAACTGGTAATAAAGAACCTTCATTTTCTTCCATACTAGATTTTATTTGTGTTAGCTACAAATGTTCTGTTCTGATACTTCCATACTTCCATTCTGACAGTTTCAAAAAAGTTTTTCCTGGTTTTGATTCATTAATGATAAAAAAACCAATATCGATATCAAACCAATATCGATATCAAACCAATATCGATATCAAACCAATATCGATATCAAACCAATATCGATATCAAACCAATATCGATATCAAACCAATATCGATATCAAACCAATATCGATATCAAACCAATATCGATATCAAACCAATATCGATATCAAACCAATATCGATATCAAACCAATATCGATATCAAACCAATATCGATATCAAACCAATATCGATATCAAACCAATATCGATATCAAACCAATATCGATATCAAACCAATATCGATATCAAACCAATATCGATATCAAACCAATATCGATATCAAACCAATATCGATATCAAACCAATATCGATATCAAACCAATATCGATATCAAACCAATATCGATATCAAACCAATATCGATATCAAACCAATATCGATATCAAACCTGATTATGAAAGAAAAGAGAAAAGCATGGCAACTAAAGCATGTTTAAAGTTTAAAGAATCACGCGTTCTTTGCCCAAAGAAATCCAATGTCCTCTTTAAGAAATAGACATTTTTTGCTGATCAGAGAAAAAAACGCCTAATATGCATTAGATGACTCGATTTGCAAAATTACCAAAAAGCTCCAAGTACGTGCTAAAAGGAAGACGCAAGAATTCCTTCGTAGTTCTAAATCTACTGAGTTTTGATTATCGCAGCCTGATGGTAATAGTCCGTAATCAGCATCAACGTTCTTAAAAAATTATTAGGCAATAGATTAGGATGAGGAACTTAAACCGGATGACTGCAAAGATAGTCCCGGACCGTCAACTTCATCATCTTTTTGAATGCGAAGAAAACCTTACAAATAGGACGGTTGAAGTCATAATTTCTAGTGTTTTTTACGACGTAGGTTGAGTCACTGTATCGGATACATTTTTTTAGTGATTGATAAGAAAAAAATTTTAGAGAGAGGTACCGAACCATGTAAAAACCTAGAAGTGAGAGTTTAAACAATCATAATGATCATTTAACAGGTCTCTACTTCAACGGCTGATGCAAAAAAATAATTTTAACAGAAAATGAGAATGATAATTAATACTAAAGAAAAATTGTATTTGAACACTATAACTTGGGGAAAGAATCAGGACCTAGCTACGTTGGTTATGTTATACCAAATTCAGTAACAAGTCTATCCAATGCTACAAAAACTTACGGCTATATGATAGCAGAAGTGGCTGTTGGTTTAAGCCATGGACTTGTCCTAAAGAACGGTCTATGTAACTCTTAATGGAATGGTCGTAAATACAATGGACGGTTTACCATGTACATTTCAATGAATTCCTTCGCAAATTGCTTGAGTCTCGCAACACTAGTGTAACCTCCGAACATACTTTTTACACTGGTGGCATTGAATATTGCATTGTTTTAATGAAAATAGTCAATTTATACTTTTTTTACGTTAGTTTAATGTATTATTTTTTGTTTAAAGTTACATTTTACTTTGCAAGCTACAGTAACATCCGGGAATTTTAAAATTTTATATTTTTAGCTGCTTTATTAAAATAAAAATAAAAAAATTACAGTTAGAAATTAATACCAAGACTACAAAGTGTTTTGGACAACGCACCCTGTATCTTGTACCTGCCTTGTACCACCACCTAATCTCCATATCCTGTACCTTGGATATGGAGATTAGGTGGTGGGTATCGAGGATGTATATATTTAGAAACACACATATGAAAATTTGTTTTTGTTTGTCATTTTTATTTTGTAATAAATATAAGTTTTCATATAATTTTTTTTTATCTACATTTAAAACTGTTTATTAAAAAATGATAAACCAGTTGTTAAACTAATAAAGTGAATTATTAGGGCTCAAACATTTTTCTCTAAAGAAATTATAAACAGGTTTTATTTTCTATTTTAATTTAATTTTTTTAAAAAACTATGCTACCAATTGTTAAAAGAGGTACCAAACTAGGTACAAAACTATTGAACATGTCTAAAATATTCTCCACAATGGCAATTGGTACAAACACTCTTACAAACTGAAAATAAAAAAACTATACATGGTAAAAAAAAAATATTCCTTATCTTAAATGGTCAACCTGGCATTGACACCAGTGAATGGAGAATGAGACTGTCTTAAAGGGTGTATTAAAATCCGAGCTCATCGCAGAAAATGAGTCAATTATTAAAAAGATATTTAGAGAAGCTGAACTATTATATGTTAACAATTATGCTTAGCATAATTAATTTAACACCCACGAGCATAACGTTAGTTTAACGCTCACTAATGTGGATTCATATACAGTTAATTAAGAAATGCCAGATCTTTGGGTAAAATTAAATTTCTTTAAATTAATCATATTGAAATTGATTATCCTACTAAATGATTTATCTTTTTAATTGAATTTTTAAGCAGTTTGATTTCTTCAGGTAAGCCTCCTCATTGTCACAGTGTACTTAAATAAACGGCCTTCTATTCTACTAAAGTCACAAAAAAATAGAATGCCAGTTCAAAAAAGTATATTTTGGTGGATAGAAAAATTTTTTTAAATTATTCGCCTTGAAATTTTATTTATGCAATTATGCATTTAAAACAGGATAAAAAAATATTGTTGGCTAAATCTCTGCACTTTTCATTAAACTTTTGATAGATAATTTGTTTTTATTATTTCCAGGGATAGAATATAATTATGGTTAGTAATTTTTCTTAGATTTATTTTAACATAGGCCAGGTAAATATCATCAACGCATTCATTTTAGAATTTTTCTTATCAAAGAATTTTCTCTATAATTACAAACATTAAAAAAAAAAAATCGTCACAAATTTGATCGTTAAAAATGCGGTTATTTTTATTTTACAATTTTCTACTAAAACAATATAAAACCTAAAATACAAACATCTAAACTATCATCAAAGTGACATTCTTCTGGTTCATTATTTTATCTACAAACTGGTTCTTCAAGCAATTGTCTTAACTAAGTAGAAGTCTTTACTCATCAAGGTCATAATCATCGTCAACGCGCTCCATTCGACTTCGAGAACGGGATGAAGCCTTTGATCCATAACTATGGAAAAAAAAAAGACAATATTAGCAATTAAAATTTTATTCAAGTGGGCCGATTTCATAAGTAAAAATTGCCTTCAGGCGATTGCAAAAATGTGTGTGGATAGAATATAGGTGGATTTTAAAAGCAGAGAAGGCGAAAAAACAAAATGCTTTAAACAAATTTTACATACGCATCTTTTCTAACTAATTCCTTTTTAAATTGGTCCAATAGCTCTTCCTTTTCTTCAACATCACTCTGTAAAGCAAGCTTGACCTGAGTAAGACGGGTAATAGTATCAGTTTGTTCTGCATTTTCTCGTCTCAAGTTCTCAAACTTTTTTAGAACCTTTTCTAACTGAAAGCAACAAAAAGTATTTCGTAAATTTTTTTATTTTCGTTTTTTATATTATTATTTTTTCATATTATCTAATTATTCGAAGAAAAATATTTTTTTCAGATTTATAGCGAAATAAAAAAAAAAGTACGCTTAATTATTAGGATTTTAGATAAATAAAATAAGAAAACACAGCATCAAAATTACCATAAAAAATTATATATATATATATATATATATATATATATATATATATATATATATATATATATATATATATATATATATATATATATATATATATATATATATATATATATACACACACAATATATATATATATACACACACAATATATATATATACACACACAATATATAAAAACCTGGTTTTTAGCAGCATCCTCGCCATCCTTTGCTTCCAACAAGTCTGCTTCAACATCTCCGAGATCTTTCTCTGTCTTTTTAAGCTGCTTGACTAAACTCTCTCTTTCCTTGACTTCACTCTCTAAAGCCAATTCTAATTTAGCCATTCTTTGCTCTAAAGTAACTGCGTTTTCTCGTAGCTGTACAAAAAGTAAGAATATCATAAAAAAACTAAAAATGGGACCAAAAAGAAAAAACTTGCTGGGTAAATTTACGATTTTCCAAACAAAAGAAAAGAGACAATGGGATGGGGAGTAGAAGGGAGGTGGGAGTAGGAGGGGTGGGGAGTAGGAGGGGAGTAGAATAGGGTTATAGCAAAACAAACACCGTATAACACCACAATTTTATTAAATGTAAGATGTAAATTTAAATAGTAGATTATTGTAGACGGGGGTTCAAAAAAAATTTTGAAAAAGTAATTTGAAACAATTTCTTTATTTTATTCATCAACTAGTTTTTATTATTTTAAATTTTACATCATTTTGTCTTAAAGTTATGTGATTGTTGTGATAAAAAAAGAAACTGTTAACAGCCCCCTTCAGTAATTTGTGACTTGAAATTTTTGTAAAAGTTTGAAGGTTGTAAGAGCTTGAGTAACAATCCCCTCCAAATTATTTAAACTAAACACCAAATAAAAAAATATAATCACAGGTTTATCACTAATCTAAGAAATTTTATAACTATTAAGAAACAATCAAAAACAAAATTATAACAATTAAAAAACAAAAATTATTAATTATTAATTATAACAGTTAAAAACAAAAGGTACTGATAACTTAACATATTCTTTGATTTAATAAATGATAACTTGTGATTTAATAAAAGTAAATACTTTGTGATTCAACAAATGTAAATATTAAATTGATATGTTCAAACTTTAATTAAGTCTAAGCTTATAATTCTTACCAATAAATTGTTATTTTCTTTAAAAAATGATTATGCAAAAAAAAAAAAAAAAAAAAAAAAAAAAAAAGAAAGCAGAATTTCCCTCCAAAAACTTAAATTTAAAGTTTTTTGGTATATAGGAAACTTATGATGTGTAGATTTCAATGGTAAAATAAAAAATATTATTTAAACATAGTTCTAAATAGGAAACAAAAACGAAGAGATTATTTAATTTTTGGTGCCCAAGTAGGTTGCCAAGACCCTTGGAGTTCACAAAAACACTGTTCTTAGAAAAAAAGGTTTATCAAGTGTGGAAATGTTGAATAGAAAAAAGGAAGTGGAAGACCATATTCAAAATAAACTCTTTAAGTTGTAAAGACTGTTAAATCCAGGCTAACCAGGAACTCAGTACAGTCAATGCAGCAGATGGCTAAGAACCTTGACATGTCAGAAGGAATAATGAGAAACCTTTAGAGATTTTATTGTATGGTCCTAAAATAAAAACATGATGGACAGGCAACAAAATATCAAATTTTGATCATAAACTGACAATTTAATTATTTAGTATAAACTTTTTTTCAAAATAATGTTGCTCGCCTAAGGCAAGGAAATAAAATTTCCAATTTTTAAGATTTGTTTTGAATATGAAACTACTAATTTATTTGATAGTTTTATTGGACTTTATTTTATTTTGATTGAATTTATTTGATTTTATTTGATTTCATTCGGATTTTTATTCTGACTAAAGTATAATTTTAATTAAATAGGTAAAAATTTGGAAATAAATCATAAAAAAAACTTTGATGTAAAATTTTTAATATTTTTTTCTAATTAATACTTAAATTGCTCGTTAATTTGAATCAAATGTGAAAATATTTTTTTATTACTTCCACCAACGGGAGACAAAAATTCTGCCTCCGATTTGGCGGACACAGTCAGCTGAGAGGCATAAATTATTGGAGACTAAGAATCATTTTTTCTTAATTTCCTCTCTAGTGGCATAGAAGCCAGAACATTTCATTGGGAGGCAGCTGCCAACTGTTACAAAAAAAAGTGGAGACAAAAAGACTTATACTATTTATCAACACTGATTATAATAATAATATTTGAAAATAATCTCAATGTTTTTTATTAAATTATAATATATTGACTTTTTTAAAGCATTTTTGTTTCATTTGGTTTTTATCTACAGATTTTTAGAGAGTAAAAAATGATTTAACACTGTAAAAAAGTTTCATAAAATTATGACATCAGGAAATGTTTTATAAAATAGTTTATTGTAAAATAAGTGTTATAAATAAACTATTACAAAAAAACTTGATCAAGTTATCATCTTAGACAACAGGCTTCTTAGGTAGTAGAATAGCTGTAGAACATAATTACTCAAAATTAGATGGTAGAACACTCACAATTAAGATGTTTGAGGTTGCAATAAACTCAAAATCCTTGTAAGCACTGCAAGCAACTAATTTTTCTGCATAAGACAACATATTTTTTTGTTCAACTTTTTTTGTTGTTGTTTATGTTTCAGAGTATTGGGTTAGAAAAAAAAATTGATTTTTGAATGTAGTAAGCTCTCTGGAGTCTAAGGGAAATGAGTTAAATAAAATTGATTCCTTGAATGTAGTAAGTTCATTGGAGTCTTAAGGAGGTGAATTGAATTTACAAAAAACCATAAAAATGTTAAATTGAAAAGAAAACTAAACATAAAACATTGTACAAAAAAGAAAAGTCTAAAATGAAAAAAAATTTTCTGTTAGTAGAAAAAAAGCTATAGAAACTCATCACGATGCTTGGTAGTCAAACAAAAATAAAATGTAAAAATGTTAAAAATGTATTTTTGCAATTATTTGTTGATTTATAAGTTATAAGAATTGGTACAAAAAAGTTTAAACTATGTGCTTGTTTGATAAGGTTCTAAATCACTGCACATCTGAACAATTAGTTTATGTATTAATTTTTATTTTTTATACTCAAGTTGCAAAACACATTTAACCCATTTTAAAATGTGCATGTTAAAGCAGATTCTTATAGAAAATATTGGAATTTTAATTCCAATATGAAAAAAATATTAAAAAAATGAATTCAAATTTATTTTTAAGGGATTGACACTAGAACTCATTTTAAACACTCCTGTTCACTCCACATCTGAAAAAATGGCTTATTATTTGGGTGATTTTTCTGATATCCAAGTAGAAGAACGTGTTTATTTATCTTCTTCAGATACTGCTACTATTCTTAGGACTACTATTAATAAAATTGATGTAAATCAATTCATAAATGACAATAAACTATATTTGATTTAAACAAAATACTCTTTTCATAATTTTGACTCTTCAGGAATCCAATAAAATAATTTATCAGTAGAAAGCAACTTTACATTAAATGTATAAATCTAAATAAGATAAGATATCAGATAAATGGATATGATGCATAGATATCTAGAAAAATTTTTTTTTTAGATTTTCTCCCTTTTTTTTAACAATACCTTCAATAATCTAGTTGAAACATAAGACTAATAAAAATAAAATAGAATATAGCTTTTACTATTGTGCACTGTACATGCAGTGGTGTGAAAAATATTAGACCCATCTACAAGTTTTTCTCAAAACAAAGAATGTGTGTTCAGCCTTCTTAAGACGATAAAAGTAAAAAAAACTTTCTTTTAGAAAGTACAACAAAATTTGAGATCTTAACCAGTTTATTAAAGGTTTATCAATTTTAGGGAATGTTAGGAATTTCAACACTTTTTAACAAATATGTATTTATTATCATTTGGCTGCTATTTTAACGTGCATTATCCTTGTTATTAAAGTTTTAATGGCATTCAAAATGCAAATGAAAAATTCATGACTTAAATAAAAAGAAAATAACACTGATCAAAAAAAATATATATAAGATATAAAAAAAAAGAAAAAAAATAACACTGATCAAAACATAATAATAAGAAGAACAACAAAATTATCTTGTTGTTCTTCTTATCATTATTATGTTTTGATCAGTGTTATTTTTTTTTATTTTTTTTATATCTTATATTTTTTTTTTTATATCTTAGATATAAAAAAATAAAATAAAAAAGTTATAAAAATAATAATAATTAATTACAATAACAGTTTAACTAAATGCTTATTTTTCTTGTTTTAAAAAAAATTCTTAAAACAATTTTTTCATTTTAAATAGTTGAAATAAATTTTGAATTATTTTTTGCTAGTTTTCTTGCATTTTTTTTTGTATAAATATTGAAATAAATATTGAGAAAAAAAATTTTTTTAATTTATTTTCTAAATAAAAAATATGAACCTTTTCACGATAAGTTGAATCAAGAAGTGCTTTGCTTGTTTCTAATTCTTTATTAACTTGCTCTAATCGACTTTTAGCTGCTTCAGTTTCTTTAACAAGGGCTTTTTGTTCTGCAAGCTTGCTGGTGGCTGTTTCTAGATCTTTAGTTAATTTTCTAATCTGAAATTAAAATTGATTGATTATTAAATCGGTTAAAATTATTACCTATAACTGATTGGTGATTACAATTAATTAATAATGATGACTTAAAGATGGCAAATAAAAATAAGATTGCAAATAAAAATAAGAAACATACATATTGCTCGTTATCATTATTGAGAGATTTTTCTTCTGACAGCTCATCCTGCAATTCTGATAAACGAGCCTCAAAATTCTTTTTCTCTGCAGTAATTGCTGACTGATACTGATTTTTCAATGTATTCATTTCACTTCTAACTTCTTTTAATTCTTCTTCAACCTTTGAAGTTTATAAAACTATAGTTTAAACACATAGTTACTGACACAATTGTCATAGCTTAAAAACAATTATAGTTATACTAGTAACTAAAATAAAACAAAAAAAAATTTTTTTAAATTCGAAAAAATCATTTAAATCCCTAATATTACTTAGAAAGTAAATTGTCCCTAATAATTTGACAATCCACTGTATATACATATAATATATATATATATATATATATATATATATATATATATATATATATATATATATATATATATATATATATATATATATATATTTATATATATATATATATGTATATATATATATATATATATATATATATATATATATATATATATATATATATATATATATATATATACTCTTTTAATTTTGTAAGAGTTATACACTGGACTTTTAGATGTCTGAGTTTTGACACTTACAGGCATTGTGCAAACTCCAAACCTTTGTATGTTCATGCTTATGTCAAATGAGAATGTTTTGCTAAGAATTGCAGTGATTGGAGCTTGTGGACAAAAAAACAAAGAGAAATATTAATAAATAATGCAAATTTTTACAATTTAACTTTTTTGGAATGAAGTAAGAACAAAATAAAGGTTCAGTGGAAATATCAAAAATTATCATCAAAACATAACAATTTTAGGTTCTTGAAAAAAAACTTGGGCAAGACTATCAAGGCAGGAGGCCTGAGTAGCTGGCCAAGTCTATCTACGATGGCCTATTCTAAGTTAGTGCATTTATTTACTCCTTCCAAAACCTGAATATAATGAAACAAAACTTACAGTTCTTTTTTGTCGTTCTAGATTCTGTACTTGCTCTACCAACGTCGAATTTTCTGCTTCAACGCTTTTTATTTTCTTATCATTTTCTAATGATTTTTTAAGTAAGCTATTTTTCACATCATTCATTTCAGCAAGCTCAGCTTGCACTTCTTTCAACTGACTTAACTGACTCTACAAAATATATAGTTATATATTGAAAAAAATGATTTCAAGTGAAATCTGTTTAAAATAATTGAAATGGAAATATAAGTAAATATCAAATTTAAGTTTTTAAGCCTTAAATTGCAAATGAAAAAGTAAAACAAAACTGCAGTTAAAGGATAGTAAAATTAACTAAAAAATAATTATAAAATACATCATTAAAATTAAAATTAATAATCTTACAAATACTAATTTAAAACATCAGAAACAATTTATATATATATATATATATATATATATATATATATATATATATATATATATATATATATATATATATATATATATATATATATATATATATATATATATATATATATATATATATATATATATATATATATATATTAAGGTTATCCACAGTTATATGGTGTATCAAATAACTTAAACAAGTGTAAACAATTGCATGTTAACAGTAGAAATATATACAAATGAGTTTAATTGAAAAACAACAGAAGCTATCTTTAATGAAATCTATTAAAACAAGTAACAAAATAAAAGTTTGACAAAAAACTACAAAAATAAAGTCATCAAATTAATCAAAACAACATGGTCAATAAAAATATAAATAAAAATAGTGTTATCAAAATCAAATAAACTCAACAAGTATTTAAATGAAACAAAAATTAATAAACTAATAAATTTAATAAGTATGGAGAGTGATAACAATAGGTGAAAAATGTATATTGAATGATAATGATGTTGGAGTTCTAGAACAAGTAATTAACTTTGATTACAATAATGTTAAACACAAAGTAATTAACTTTAATAACTTGAATGTTAAACACATAGTACTACAATACCATGTGTTCTAAATAATATAATTTAGAGAGAATGTATTAATATATATATATATATATGTGTGTTAGGGTGGTCCATAAAACAACTTTTTTGAGAAAAACCTGCTGACACCCCCTAAATGTGTTTTATCTAATGCAAAAACACTAGGTTTAAAATTTTTTTGAACAAAAATTATTTTTAGGGGTAGCTCAAGGCCCTCAAAAATTTGACGGGTCCCTAATATTTTGAAAAAAAAACTTTTTCTAAAGTATGTCAACCTGGTACTCAAAATAAGCAAAATTATATAAAAAATTTAAAAATGATAATAATTTTTTATAAAAATAATTTTTTTAGGTATAAATGCATAAAAACTATTGTTTTTAAGCTGAAAATAAAAAAAGTCAATATTTTCAGGTTTTTTGAGAATAATTTTTTTTAGGCATGTTTTTTATGTAAAATGATTATTATTTTTGAAGTTTTTATACAATATCGCTTCTTTTGAGTACCAGGTTGACATACTTTAGAAAAAGTTTTTTTTTCAAAATATTAGGGACCCGTCAAATTTTTGAGGGCCTTGAGCTACCCCTAAAAATAATTTTTGTTCAAAAAAATTTTAAACCTAGTGTTTTTGCATTAGATAAAACACATTTAGGGGGTGTCAGCAGGTTTTTCTCAAAAAAGTTGTTTTATGGACCACCCTAGTGTGTGTGTGTGTGTGTGTGTGTGTGTGTGTGTCGTTGTCTGTCCGGTAATTACCTACTATGTGTAAAAAACAAATTTTTCAAGTTTTTTTAAGTTTAAACTGATAAACTTATTAACCTTAAACAACTTAAAACAATATACAACAGACTAGTCTTTTTGGTATTTTACCAAAAGATGTGCATTAATGAGCATTAACTTTGAGACAGATACTTAACAGAAGGTACCTGAAACATACAATTACCAGACAGACAACAATATTTAAGGTATTACCTGACAGACAACAATATATAACATTCCAAAATATTAGCTTACTTGATACTTTCGAATTACTTTTTGCTGTTCTTCTGCTCTATAATTAGCCTCATCTGATTCAGCTAAAAGAGCTGCAATTCTGCTTTCCAGATTTTTGTTAGCAGTTGTCAGTTGCTGAGATCGTTTCTTTTCTTCATCTAATGATAACTTTGAATCTCTTTCCTAAGATAGTTTTAATAAAAAAATTTCAAACTGTTTATAACAATTTAAAAAAAGATACATACATACATACATACATACATACATACATACATACAAACATACATACATACATATATACATACATACATACATATCTTTGCTTTATGATGACATACAACCGCAGATATGAATCTCTTAAAGTGTCAGCATGCAAAATTAAATATATGAAAAAAATATAACATTTTTTCATTATAAGTTCATAATTTATTTATAGTAATTACTTGTTTTTTTAAGTTTTACAAGTATTATTTAATCAAAAAATTCATTAATTATTTATTTATTTAAAAGTTAATAAAAATTACTTTTCAAATGTTTTTTGTTCTCATGTTTTTTTACTTAAAATTTTAGTTCAATAATTATTTTATTAAGTTTTTAAAATCTAATACTAATTTGTTTTATTTGTAAAAACTGTTTGTTTACATGTTTTCAATTTTTTAAATATTATTTAAGATTAGAAAGTCTATTAAGTTTAGTTTTGGTAGAGCTATTCATTAATGAACAGCTTTACCAAAACTAAACTTAATAGACTTTTTTGTTAAAGTTTTTCATTAATGTTTTGAATCATTCAAAATAAGAAACACGCAAATCTTACACGAAGCAAACTCAAAAATTGCACTGAAACATTGCATATAAATAAGAAAAAATTGCTATTTTTAGTATTATTTTATTTTTAGATTTATTTTTTTTCCACAACGTTATTTTTAAAAGGTGCTATGTGCTCATTCCACACCAGTATGGGGTTGTAGCTCTTTTGGTTAAGAGTGATAGCTTGTGGCCTACAGTGACTAATGAATGCATTCAACCAATTGAAATCCATTCTGTAGGTCTTACGTCTGGCTCTGATGTGTTAGCCCATAAGTGCAAGAAGTGAGTGTGTTTAGCTTTCTACTCACCCTATTTGAAAGTGAACGAAAACATAACAAGACCACACTAGACGACTAAACAGAACATACTAATGCACTAGATCATCACACTGTAGACATCAACCATCTCTAAAATCAGTATATCAAATATTTGTTCTTTATTATATAGTTTAGTTCATAATCTTTTTTTGATCTTATCCTTGTATATTCTTTCCGATTTGAGTTATAATGTGTGAATAAGACTATATATTTGTGAGAAGGATAATAGCCTAATAACACAAACAAACCACCACCAGAAGATATAGGTATGCAGTTGTAGATGTTTTTTTAACAAAAAATAGAGTTTAACTAAAGAGTAATCATAATAATGCTAAACTGGAAAACACACAAAGGTGATACTCAATGAAAACACACAAAGGTGATACTCAAATCCCATACTAAGGCGAAAATTGATGAATGAGAGCAAAACATTTCCATAATGCGAAGTAAGTCAAGAAACTTCATATACACACTCCCCCGGGCTAGACCTAAAAACAGGGAAAAAATATAACCATCTATAAAATTATTTAAAACCAAGAACGAAGTGTTCAAAACAAAGAGATAACCCTGATATGAATAACCAGATAATGTATACGCAAAAAATGCAGAGTCATTCACACCTGACACCAGAATAACACGGGTATATGTAGCCTATTTTTTATAACAAATGTATTCTTGTTTGGAATCTAGTGAACTATTCTACTAGATAAGTTTAGACATATCACGATCTTGTTAGGTTTTATTTTTTATCAAATTTTCTTGATCTGACGTCACTAAGTTAGTTTGTTGTGGTTTGCACTATACAGTCTTCACTAACACTTTTTTAGTCATTTTGTCAACAATATTGTTCTTTAACATTACATTTTTTAGTGGTTCTATAATCTATTAGTGAAAATTGCATTTATTGTCTCATTTGTTTATATTCACACTATTCTCTGTCTACTGATTTAATGTTTGTATATTTTTTTTATCTCTTGATAATCATCTTTTAATTACTCTGAGTCCGTTTTGCGTGAAAGTCTCTACTTATCAAATAAGATTTACATTTCTCATACTATTAGAGTCACCACATTTTCTACCATAGTTTCTATTAACCACTTTCAAAATAATCACAAACCATCTTAACTTAATTTCAATGTTTATGAGTGGTATTTACTTATTATATTTATAAAACATATTACAGCCATTAAAAAAGGGCAAGTTACTCTTCATTATTAATTACTATGAATTTAAAAATATTCATTTAAGTTTTTTTTTCATAATACACCTGCAAACAATACGATTTTTTTTCATGATACTAGACATGGCTTGAAACCTAGAAAAATATTATTAATCCATGCCTTTTAGATATAAAAAATTATCCATTTGAATATTAGAATTTATTAGAATTCTAAGATGATTCAAAGAAAATCATTCATTTTTTTAATAATTGTTTTTAACACTTTTTAGATCAAGTTTTTCAATTCAATTTGCACAGGTAGGGAAAAATTCTTCAGACAATAAGGTGTCTGCATGTTTAAAGTCACAATTAGAACTATAATTTGCAGCAAGTTAATATTAAGTTAGCGTTTATTTGATTTAGATGCTAAATTCTGTTTTGAGATGAGATTTAAGGTGAAACTTGATATGAGACTTGATATGAGACTAATATATTCTACAAAGAGAAAAAAAATAAAATTGTAGACTCCGTGCTTCACTTAAAATTATGTAATTTGCAAAAAAAATATCATTTGGATGAAAACTTCACATAATCAAATCCCTTCTCACTGATCCCACTCAGCCAATCCCTTCTCACTGATCCCACTCAGTCAATCCCTTCTCACTGATCCCACTCAGTCAATCCCTTCTCACTGATCCCACTCAGTCAATCCCTTCTCACTGATCCTACTCAGTAAACCCCTTCTCACTCAGCATTACATCAAAATAAACACCAGAAGCAGTAAAAAAACTAAAACATTAAAACTTAAAAAAACTAAAACATTAAAAAAGAAAAAAACTATGAGAAAAACATCAATTATAAAAAGAAATAGGATGGTTGTTAAATACAGTTCAATAAGATAGTAAAGAGATTTTGTATGATAAATTTATACTAAAAGAAAATAACTACTTTTTTGTTATATATATTATTTTTAAAATACTAATCAGGATATTTGATATTTTAATTTCAGATTTATGCATGTCAATAATATTAATTTAACAATGTTTTGCAGAAAGTCACAACAAAAAGAACACAAGAACAAAAATAGCCTAAAAAAAGTCCTCAAGTAATCCCCTTTGTTACTAGAATTTTTATTTGTATAATGTAAATTCTTAAATATGGTATTTGATAAGGGGCCGTGTATACATATGAGAAAATATGAAGATTTAGATACACAAGAATGTACTCTGAATGTAAAAAGTCAGAAATAAAATCCAGTGGGAAAAAAAAGATCTTAAAGAGAAAGATGCCAGACCAATGTTTTGTGTCATTTTTTGTAGATCTCTCATCTGATAGTGTTACAGTACAGTGATCTGAACACCGATACTAAGTTACTGGCGATACTAAGTTCAGCCAAGAGAAGCATCAAATGCAACCAAACAACCAAATAATTTACCTGTAATATGATAATGAGTAATGGTTATAATCCTATATTTCAATAATGAACTTAATGCTGCCATTACCCATATAACTTATTTATAACCAACTTATTTTGATTAGCATTATTAATATGAAACTGTTTTACAATTACTAATCTTTATTTATATATATATATATATATATATATATATATATATATATATATATATATATATATATATATATATATATATATATATATATATATATATATATATATATATATATATATATATATATATATATATAATATATATATATATAATTGAGTATTCTACAAAATAAAGCTTGGACAGAAATGGCATGCAATCGAACGCTATTGCTGACCACGCAAATTATTTTTTTTGGTTCAACCTGACCACAATTGTTTTGATGATTTAAACAAACAAAAAATTGCTGAAAAAAGAAACGTTAAGCTAAACTTAAACTAGGGAAAAAAATGAAAAAACTAAAGAATGAACAAAACAATTCTTTATGAAAAAGAAAATAAATTAGCTTTAAAATAAGACTCAAAAAAACTCGAAGTTAAAACTAGTTTTTGTTATGTCTTTAATTGTTTTTGAAAAAAATTTAAAATTCATCTTTTAAAACAATTAGTTTAATTTATGCAAAACACTTTTACAAATTACTTCTATTGATTGTTTAATAAATGAATAAATTTTATTTAAATTATTGAAAAGTGAAACAAGATATTCAAAAGCAAAAAAATATAATATTTTTTAGTTGTATAAACATTTCTTTTAAAAAATTGCAAAAGAAATTTTTTTAAAAAATAACAGTCTTTTTAAAATTGTAATTTTTAATCATTTCATGCTTTAATTAGTTAGTCAAGTTTAAAAAAAAAAACTTTTAAACAATTCTTTGTAAAAAAATAAACAAAAAAAAAAAATAAAGCAATTAAATCATGGGAAGACTTAATTTAACTTATTCATAATTTAAAGTAATATAAAAAAAAATCTTTTAAAAGATTTTTAGAAAGGCATGGAAAAATAGTTTTAAACGTTTAAATTTATCTTAAAAAACGCATACCTACTAAAAAAAAAAATTTAAATATAACATTTAATTTACACATAAAGCGTTTGTTTTACATCAAAACAGCCATTGTCAAATTGTAAACAAACAAACAAACAAACAAAAAATGCTGTCAGTTACAGCGTAACTAAAAGTTAATCTAAAAAAACATACGATATTAAATTGAAACTATTGTATTAAAAAACATAAATCTGCGATGAAATATTCCAAATAATAAAGAAAAAAACTACAATTTCACTAGACTTATGCTAAATAAACTAAATAACATAATAATAATAACATGACAAAGATTTTCGATTGCATAACTCTATTTATGACTATGCATACAATATTTTTTTCTGACAATTTGTGTGTTTTAAAAAATGCGCCTTAAAAATCAAAACAATTTAAAGAGAAAATTAAAAATAAACTGAAAAGAGAAACAAGCTTAATGAATAATAAAATAAAGGATAAACCAGAGAAAATAAAAGCACTAACATAATTTAGATGTATCTCAATTAATAATTCAAACTTAATTCAATTTAAAAGCATTTTAAGGTTATATTTTTTCATATATTGTCACATTGATGTAGTAATTCTGTCATTTATTCTGACACAATAGTAACTGGTTTCTTTAATTCGCATTCCCGCATAGGTATTTGCCAATACCCCACTCTCCCTTGAGCGTTGAAAAATTAAAAACAAAAAAATATTTTACGAATTGAACATAGCTTTTTTCAACCATATTCTAACACATACCGCTTTATGAGGAGCAATTTTTGTTTTTTAATAGTGTGTCATTTATGAGGAGCAACTGTTGTATCGGCATTGGAAGAGGGTTTTACTACTTGGCATTGGCATCATGCTCAAATTCTATTAACAGTATTTTTTTTTTTATTTGCTTTGCAGACATTAGAAAATATCAAAGTTTCAAATTTTTAAATAGCTAAGTTTCAAAATAATTAAGCTTAAATTAAATTACTTTAAAACTTCGATTTTTACTTTGTAGTGAATTCTTTGTAGTGAAATACTTTTAAATTAAAAAAAAAATACATAGTAATTTTATGCTTTTATTTTTTCTGGTTTATTTTTAAATAAATTACTAAATGCGTGTTCATATAAGGTGTGTGACGGCGCGCGTCTTCTGAGAAAGCTTGATATATATATATATATATATATATATATATATATATATATTATATATATATATAAACACAAATTATTACATACTAATTTAGAAAAAGCAGATTTAGCTGCATCCAACTTTTCATCTCTAGCAGCAACATCACGAGAATACTGTTCTTTACTTGACCTCAGTGCCTCTGTAAAAAAGAATAAAAAAAAACCTCAGTGCCTCTGAAAAAAAGAATAAAGAAACTAATTATTCTTTCTTAATTTTACACTACACTATTCGTATTTTAAATTCAAATAAGCAACCTGAGTGGTTATTTGTTTTAAAAAAATAATGGGGGTGGAACACCCTTATTCTTCCTTTATCAGGAATAATATTTTCCCATATTGTATATGTCTTATTTGAGTAGTCGAATATGGTAATCAAAGTCCGGTGTTTTTAATTTTTTGGGTATTTTGCTCGGGTGAAAAAACTAATATCGGGTAAAAAAAAATTAATTGACAGACTAATAAGTTTATAGTTATTCTTATTACGACTAATAAGAATAACTATAAAGTTTAATTAAAAATAAATTATTAATAAAAAAAAAGTAAAACCCATGATCAGGAAATAGTATAATCAAATGTTAAGATGTGTTACAAAATGTTAAAATCAAATATTAAAAGCTGTTTAAAAAACTATTCAGTAATTTTTATCAAATATTTAAAATATTATGTTTTTAAAGAAATTTATTCATTAGGACTTCTTTTTTAGGAAAAAACTTTCACATGCATCATTAATAATATTTTTTTATCACTTTAATTTTGTTTGAATATGATTTAATTTATTAACACTCTTTTTTAAATAACAAACTGTCTGGTTGCCAGGCTATAAACAATCATTTTTATTTTAGTTCACCCTAAAGTCGTAATTTAAAATAACGAGCCATTTATGCCGCCGGATGGCCTTAATAATTATTTAGACAAAAAATATTATTTTTTTAATTTCTTTTTATATATTGTATACAACCCTTGGAATTAGGAAAAATCAGGTCGGCAATAATTTGCCAACCTCAATCTTTCTGAGGTCTGCAAAAATTATTTGATAGAAAAGTCTGACCAAAAAACATAGAATCGAGGTTGGCAATTTTTTGCCAACCTCAAACACTTTCCGGTTGACAGTTAGGTCAGCATTGCTGACCCCAATTCCGAGGGTTGTATATATAATGAAAATTGTTTAAATGTTACTAATCATTTGTTAAAAAACAAAATAAAAAAAAATAAAAAGTTTGAAGAAATATAAAATATATATTAATAAATTGTTTTTTTTTAATCATTATAAAATGGTGCAAAAACTTATAAGCAGTCAAGTCACTAATGGTTAAATTAAATATTTATCCACAGATTAACAGTTATTAAACATCAGAAAACCATAGATAAAATGTTTTAAAGTTGTTATTTATTCTATCATATATGATATTTTCACACTTATTATAATTAATATAATTACTGCAATTTTTCATTATTTAATGTCATGTAATAACTATTGTTTTATTTATTGTATATATTTATTGCATTTTAACCATTATTTACTTGATCTTTATTTTAAAGTACCAGAGTCATTGAAGTATAACAGCAGTATAAAACAAAACAAAAAAAATCTGAAAAAATGCAGAAAAACAAAGATACAGAATAAAAAAAAGTTCAAAATAACAAAACTGTTTAAACTTAGAAACAAAAATTTAGAATAACAAAATGTCAAACAAAACATAAAATTACCATTAGCAGCTGCAACGCTTGCCTCTAATTGATGTATTTCATCCTCCAACTCAGAAACAAGACGTCTAGAATCGTTAAGTTGGACCTGCAAAGAATTCTTTTCTTTTTCAGATGCAGCATGTAAGTTACGAGCATTATCTCTACTACTTGTCAAGTTTTCAATACTTGATTGCAAAACCTTTTTTGATAATTCTAAATCAGCAACTTGCTTCTCGTATGTTCTTTTATCAGCTAATGCAGCTTCTAACTAAAATAGAAATTGTAATTATAATATTATTATATTACAATTATATTTCTATACTTATTTTATTACTTTTTAATAATAGTAATAAAATAAACTTAAAAATTAACTAATAGTTTGATAAAAATAACTTTATAGGGATACCAAACCGCCGAGCAGAGTTGATAGGTTTAAACCAAATGGTTTAAACTGTTCGAAAAATATCCAACTAATGGTGGGCTATAGCCTGTGCCCATTTCCACACCTGTATAGGTCAGTTTACACAGGCTAAATAAAGCCATAATATAAACTTTTGGTAAAAAAAAAAAATCATCTATATTAGGTTCCAAATTAAATAATTAGTATGTTAAAATAAAGGCAAAATATATGCATAAAAAAGCCAAAATGTTAAACATAAAAAACCATGCCCACCGCCTAACTGTTTTAATATATCCTAATATTTAATATTAGTAAAAGATATATTTTCATATCTTTTACAAATATTCGTGGTCTAAAAAGCAACCTTTCATCACTTAAATCGAAGCTATTGCAAAATTTACTAGACCTAATTACCAGACTATATTATTTACTTGCTCTTAGTGAGACTAATTTAAATTCCACTATTCCTCCTTCAGATCTTAGTGTTGATGGGTACTATCCTTTGATTCGCAAAGACTCCAATAATCAAATATGCATACATACGCATCAATTCACTTATTTTTCATGAAATAAGGTTCAAATCTTCCGTTTAGCCCTTCTACACTGTCACCTTTCACTTTATTCTTTATTGTTCTCCTTCTTCCCAAGACTGCAATCTTTTAGATGTAATTTCTGATCAAATTGCTCATGTCTTCTCCCTTTACCATCTGCGAATATTGTTTTTAATGCTGACTTTAATGCTCATCACACTGAATGGCATGGCTCTAACACGCCACTGACCCTGCTGGCACTAAAGCCTATAACTTTTGCACTGCTCAATCTTTTACTCAGATAGTTAACCTTGTGCCTTGTTTTCCTGACAACCCTAACCATTTACCTTCACTCCTTGATTTATGTGTTGTCTCTGATCCTAGGCTGTGTTCAGTTTCTCTTTTTTCTCCTTTGATTGTTGTGACCATGAAATGATCTTTATAAATCTTTTATCTCATAGCTCTAGACTTACCCTATCATTGCAATATTTACAGATATCTAAAGCTGATTAGAACTCATTCATGATTTTCTTTGTGATGGTCTTTGAGCTGATATCTTTTCTGTTTCAGCTGATAAATGCGCCTCCTACATAACCTCCTAGACTCAGGCAGGAATCGAAGCTTTTATTTCTTTTTTTTAGTTTTAAGTCAAGCCTCATTCTACTCCATGGTTTTCACATTTTTGTTGCTGCTGCTATATTTAATTGTAACAATTTTTTTTATCTTTTGAGAACAAATGGCTACTTATAGTTGCAAGAAATCTATGTAAAAAAGTGCTGTCTGATGCTAAGCTCCATTATTCTCAGTTCACTGAATCTTGCATCTTATCTCAGAAGTTAGGCTCAATAGACTTTTAGAAAATCTTCAACAGCATCATTAGCAAGGGTAGGTCTAACATTTCATCTCTCATTCATGGGACTGATCTTATTACCTCTTGAAAGGATAAGGCAATACTATTTGCAAAAAAACTTTTCTTCTAATTTGACTCTTGAATCTCATGGCCATTCTCTTCCTTCTATTCCAATTAAACAGGGTAACCCATTGTTAGACATTCAAATTATTCCAGCTTCCATTGATAAAGTCATATCTCAGTTAAACTCTTCTACAACTTCTACTACAGACAACATTCCTGCCATAGCCATACAAAATTATTGTCCAAAACTCTTTTCAATTTTCTCTAAACTTATTAATAAATGCTTGACTGAGTCTCGTTTTCTGGAAAACTAGAACAACAAATGCTGGAAAATAGCATCTGTTTATTCCAATTTCAGTTGCTCAAAAACTCTGGAGAACATTCTGACCACTCCAATTATCATCTGATCAGTGTTCTGTTATTAGTAAGGTCTTTAAGTCTTTGATCAACAAATTTTACACATCCCATCTTGAATAAAATAACAAAAGGATTGAAAACTGTATTGACTGTCAGACAGTCAATACAGTTTTCAATCCTCTTGCTCTACGACTGACTTGCTAACTGCTGTGACTGAAAGATTTTATTGAGCATTTGATGGAGGTGGAGAGACTAGGGCTACTGCTTTTGTCATATCTAAAGTTTTTGACAAAGTTTGGCATGCTGGTCTTCTGTGTAAACTTGCCTCTCATGGTGTATCTGAAAAAGATTATCAAATTGTTTCTTTTTAACTGCTTTATAAAAACCATCCTCAAAGGCCAACACTCTTCTTCATTTCCAGTAACTTCTGGGGTACCTCAAGGGGCTATCCTTGGTCCTGGGTAATTCCATGTAAAATAACCGAGAAGTTTTTAATGTCACGGTATGTCTAAGATTTTGCTGATTTTTACACAGTTGAGAAAACCTAGTGAAATAAGAATTTCTTGAAAACTTTAGCCTCTGGCTCCAAGAGGATTCTGAAATATGACCATTTTACTTTTAACAGATGTTGGCCAGGCCCCTCTTGTCCCTTCAGAATGGCAACATTTATTTAGAGGTTTCAAGTCACATAACTTTTAAAACATTTTATCTTTTCACTTAAAAATTTGTACTTGACTATTTTCAGGGGTGACAAATCCATTGAAATGATCAGAATAGTAAAAAAATATTTTTAAGTACATGTATTTGTCAATCTAAATAAATTTAGGCAACTTTTTATATACCTGATTTTGATGCTCAAAAAACTGATGTGGCCTTGATGATATATTCTTTGAAAATTCCTTACAGTCCCACACCTCTTTCCTTACCAATATCGCCTATTGGGCTAGAGCCAGGATGGAACCTCTGACCTCTGGGTTCTGAGCTAGAACTCTAACCACTGCACCACGGTTGCTCCTCAAAAAATATCAATAAATGATAAAAAAAAGAAATTATTACATATCATTCTATATTCATTGATCTTTCAAAAAATATAAAGATTTTTTGAACTGTCTCTACTTTTGAAATGGTCTCTACTTTTTTGAAGAGTATTGCAATTGATTTTTTGCTTCCTTCCAAACTAGTTAGAGCTCTGAAAATTTTTGCATTTTTGTAGAGCCAATGAATGTGCAAGTTAAAGTTGTTTACAGGGCCCCAAGACATTAGAGGGGGACCAGTTTTTTTTAGTGGAATCTTGTGATTTTCACTACTTTCCAGACAAACTGGAGCTCTGAAATTTCCATCATTATGTAGTCCTGATAAACATGTGTTAAAAGTTTTCAGGGCATAAAATTGTTTTTCAGCTCATTCCTACATTGCAAAATATCAAGCAAGATATGTAAGGCAACAAAAAGAAAAGTTGGTAAAAGACTGTATTGTCTCAGGTGATTTTGCATAAAACTACATATTTGTAATTTAAGATGAAATTTAAAGTTAGCATAGGTGCTAAAGTCAATGCAAGTTACACCCTGTAGCTCTATATTTTTTAAACCAAATACCAGATTAAAGAAAAATAATTTTGCTTCATCTCAGAAGGTAATGAGCATAACATAGGTTTTGTGTATGACACAAAATACATTCAGACACAAATAGTTAATTACTTAAAAGAAAACCATCCTAATATTTTAAAGATTTTTTGTGATGGTTGTGCTGCACAGTATAAAAACCACAAAAACCTTTACAATATCTGTTTCCATAAAGATGATTTTGACATTTATGCAGAGTAGACATTTTTTGATACAAGTCATAGTAAATTACTATGTGATGGTATTGGTGACACTGTAAAACATAAATAACAAGATGTTAAATTGAATTAATTATCTTTTTCAAGATTGATAAAGAAAGACTGACAGAATTGCGCACCACTTTGAAAAAACATTTTCAGTTAAGTAGAATAATTCCTGGAACTAGGAGCTATCATTAATTTAACCTACATATCATACGTTTCATTGGATTGGTATGATAAATGAAATTGATAATATTGAGCAAGATGTTATGGTTACATTTATGCACCTGCATGTTTCTTTTAACAAACTTTTATGGCCATCTAGAGCATGAGTGTTGGGTTCCAATTACCAACATAATTTGAATCTGGACGTACCTATACTTTGACCATTTTCAAGGAATTCTTATTTTACTAAGCACTCTTAACTGTATAAAAATTAGCAAAATCTGAGATGTATGGTGACATGACCTGGGTCAATTGACATGGAAATACCCTCTTGTTTTGTTTATCTAGATTAATGATCTTCCCATGAACCTTACATCTAAAGTAGCTCTTTTTGTTGATGACTCAACTTTATACTCCTTTCTTGAAAAAAAGTCTTCTCTTGTTGATTGCTTACAACAGACAGCCAACCTTGATCCTGATCCCACTTCTGTAACAGATTAGGGTTTGCAGTGGCTTGTAAATTTTAGCTCCAACAAAACTCAGTTATTTACTGCAAACAACAAATTGCTTCTTTTTATTGTGCTTGCCGTTTTCTCTTTCCGGATTCCATTCTCTACCTCTTCAAATCTCTTATCCACCCCTATATGGAATACTGTTGTCATATTTGTACTGGTTCTTTGTGCCCTTTCTCTTTTAGACAAGGTCCAAAAATGCATTGTAAATGTAGTTGGATCTGCTTTATCTGTTGAGATTGAACCTCTTTCCGATCATTGTAAGGTTGCATCACTTTCTCCTTTCTACAATTATTATAATGGTCGCTGCTAAAAGAAACTATCATCTGTCCATGCATGCTTTATAAACTTTTGTCTAGTTTTTTTCCCCACACTTAAACTCTATAGAATTCTTTCTCATCTTTATGTTTTCCTGACTCATACAACCTTCCTGACTCATACAACTTTCCTGACTCATACAACCTCATACAACTCATACAACTTTTCCTGACTCATTCAACCTTCAAAAAAAGTCAACCATTTTCTTGCTCATAACTCTATTCTTTTTTTAACGCCTAACTAAATAATGGTTGCTTGCAGTCTTGTTGAAAGTGAATCAGAAATGAAAAAAAAAATTGAATTTAAAGATTTTATATTTATAAAAAAAATTCCAAACCTTTACATTAATAGACCTTAATTTTATATATATATATATACATATTTATATATATATATTTATATATGTGTGTGTATATATATATATATATATATATATATATATATATATATATATATATATATATACAGTTGAATCTCATTAACTCAGACACTGGATAAATCGGTTGGAATTTCAATTCCCTTTGAACATTCTTTATCAACTTACTGTTAAATCATCCGCTCAAGTCGTACCCTGGTTAGGTCGGACCATTCGCTAACTCGTACTGTTTTTTGAGGTCCCTTCGGCAAAAAACTTCGCTTAACTAGGATTTTTATTTTGAATTGCATATAATAACAAAACTTCTAATACTTCAATAAAAATTCCAAACTTTAAACGCTCGAAAATAAAATACTTTTGTGTCAAATTTAATTAAACATAGCTAAACATTTTTACAGAGTTCTTTTGAATAAGCTAAGCTTCAATTAAGTTTGTTAATAAATATTACATTAAAAATATAATTAAAAATCAAAACTTTAGAGTGTTCAAAAACTAATTAATTTTGCGTCAAACACAATTTAACAAACTAAACATTTTCACTGATATCTTCAATTCGGTTATACTTCGATCAAGTTTATTTACTAAAAATGTTGCTAAAAGAATGCTATCTAAAATAAAAAGTACTAAAAGAAGTGATTATCCTTGACAAAGGATAATCATCTGTATCTATATCAAAGAAACGAGACATTCCAAAGCAAACATTGTCTGGATGGTCATAAATTACAGATTTATATTATATATATATATATATATATATATATATATATATATATATATATATATATATATATATATATATATATAAATTACAGATTTATATATTTATATTTATATTATATATATATATATATATATATATATATATATATATATATATATATATATATATATATATAAATTACAGATTTATATATTTATATTTATATTATATATATATATATATATATATATATATATATATATATATATATATATATATATATATATATATATATATATATATATATATATATATATATATATATATATATATATATATATATATATATATATATATATATATATATATATATATATACATATATAATTATACAAAGCTAAAAAAAACACTTCTTTCTAAAAAAAGTCCAATTCCATCATTTAAATAACATAATTAATCCCAAGAAAAGAAAAATAAAGCAAAAAAAAAAAATAACTAAAGAAAAGTCTAAAATCATTAATAATAGAAATTGTACCTTTAACTCCACTGCATCGATTTTTTTTTGAAAATCCTGCTTCTCTTCTTCTAATTGTGTAGAATATTTTCTTTCTTCTGCTAGTGCCTAAATAATTAGCACAGAGGAATAAGATCATCTAGATATTATGGTTGAAACTATAGTTACTTATATAGTACTAAATAAACTACTGCTATAATTAAAATATAGCTACTTAAATTCCACTACCTGCATTAACTAAGGGTTTTCAGAAAATAAAGGAAAGACATTTTGTTTTCTTCAGTATTCTTTTTTAGTAATCTTTTCTTTTCCTTTAATATTGTTTTTTTGTATTCTTGTTCTTAAAATTTAAATATTTAAAGTATTTGGAGTATTTTTAATAATTTTAAATATATTAATATGTTAACCTGCTAACTCTTGAATATTACTACAACAGATCTAGGCCTACAATACTTTTTTTTCTAAAAATATAAACTTTTGAAATAAGTATCTAAATCCAGACACTAAAAAACTTTTTTTTTCCATAACAGATTTTTTATATACGTAGATACTGCTTGCGCATAACTTAACCCCTCAGTTCATGTATGTACTCCGTCGATCTGTTTCAATATTTCAGTGACATTTTTTGTTATCTAAAAACACAGTGAAAGCACTGCTTAATTTATATTTAAAAAAACTATTTTATTTAAAATTTTAGTAAATTTTTAAGTTGCAAATACTTATAACTAATTAATAAAAAGTATTTTAAGTATTTTAAGCATTTAGCTATATTTTAGTAGTTTTTAAATGTTTAATGTACTTTAAACAATTTTTAATCAATGATTTACAAATAGTTTTGTATTTGTAAAACTAAAATAATAGTAAATACGCTTATTAAACACTTATGTGTTTTATTCAAATAGTTATTGTTTATATATAATATGATATATTATATACACAATAACTATTCAAATGCAAAACATAAGCATATTTACTATTATTTTAACTTTCATTTTTGATTTAAATATTAACAATTTTGTTCATTTAACTTTTACTAAAAGTTAAAAATTGTCACAGTACTTTTATATATAAAACCTTTAAAAATAAAAGAAGTAATTATGGTAAGCTTAATATTTAAAAATATTGTAATCAATATTTTTATTGTAATCAATATTTTTATTGTAATCAATATTTTTATTATTATGAAGACGAAAAGAATATTAAAAGAAACAAAACTTTCTGAAAAATTTTTCATTCGGTTTTTTTGTTTTCCTTAAGTAAAATAAAATAGCTAGCTAAAGATCAAAACTTTATGTTGTAATTTAAATTGTAAATGCCAAGTCCCTAATTCTGGATACCTGAAAGAAACCAGGTACATATTAAAATGTTTAATTCTGGATACCTGAAAGAAACCAGGTCCATATTAAAATGTTTAATTCTGGATACCTGAAAGAAACCAGGTCCATATTAAAATGTTCAATTCTGGATACCTGAAAGAAACCAGGTCCATATTAAAATGTTTAATTCTGGAATACCTGAAAGAAACTAGGTCCATATTAAAATGTTTAATTCTGGAATACCTGAAAGAAACCAGGTCCATATTAAAATGTTTAATTCTGGATTCCTGAAAGAAACCAGGTCATTAAAATGTTTAAACAAAAACTGATAAAATCTCTAGTGCTGAATTGTTTTTTAAAAATAACGCTGGTTTATTTGTGCTAATTAAGTTTGCCTAAATATATCAAGTTTCTTTTTAATTAACAACTGTATTTACACTCGAGGTCACAAATTCAAATTATGCAAACTAAAATATTAACTCGATGTTTATAAATATTCTTTCTCCTTCAGGATTGTTAACATTTGGAATAACTTGCCGTCTGATGTTCTTAATGCCAAAAATATCAAGAGCAAGTGTACAACTATTGTAATTTGCATTTAACCCTAAAACGATGAGCATCGTAAAGTATTTTGTTTGTTTAATTACCCCAAAAGAACCATCAAACATTATATGGCAAAGTGGAAGGAGAATGAGCTGAAATCTCGTAAGCCTGGATCAGGCAGAAAACTAAAAATTATGACTGCTAGGAACATCAATCGCCTGAAAGGTCTTTTGAACAACCGGTCTGGAACTACAACAAGAAAAGTTGCAATTCAAGTGTGATCATTCCCTACATTGTAAAAACATTAAAAAACAAAACAAACATTTGTTATTTTAAGGAAAAACAAATCCCTGATCACACTGATAAACAGTTAAATCATTTGGAACTGAAGTGTGGAAGAATTTGTCGCAAATTCAGAAACCGTGACTTTGTCATTGAGGATGAGTCTTATTTTACATTTAAACATACAAATAAAAATTCTAATGCTGGATTTTACTCAGATGAAACAAAAAATGCACTAAATAATGTAAAATATAAGCGCAAAAGCAAATTTGAAAGAAAAATTCTTTTGTGAATTACCATATCCCTTCGCGGAGTCTCAAAACCATTTAATGTTCCTGCGAGACTGGCAATTAACTAAACAGTGTACAAAAGGTATTGCATCATCAAACGATTGGTTCTTTTTATCACTTACGACTTGACCTCTTCACATTATGCTAGAAGTGCGACCTATTACCTCGATGAGAAAAATATCCATTATGAAACAAAAGTTGATAATCCAGCATGTGTCCCAGAATTATGACCAATAGAAGATTTCTGGTCAATCCTTAAATGTTACGTGTATGAAAACAATTGGAAAGCTGAAAATGACAATCAGCTGCAAAAAAGAATCCATTCTTGTTGAAGAAAAGTTGATAAAAACCTTGTACATGGCATGTGTGAACATGTATACAAAAAAGTTGACGCAGTATGTCGTAATGGCAAGAAAGCATTATTTCAGTCTCGAAAATAAAAAACTAATATATTGCTTTATATTTTGTACTACTTTTTTGTTCATTAAACTTTTTGTTGTACTATTACTGCTTGTGTTTATTTTGTGCCAAATTTTTATCACCAGAGGTTATATCAAAAAGTTTATTGGTTGAAGTTTAAATTATAAGCAATCCTGTTAATAATATTTTGACAGAATTTAAAGTACCATTTAAACAAATAGTTACAGCACTTAAGGTTAATTTTTATTAAAAATTTCTTTTAAGATACCTAGTGCAGAGTACTGCAACAAAATGACCAATTCTGGGTACCCGGTAAAACATTTGAATTATTGGGTCCCCGGGTCAGAACAGGGTACCCGGCACATCACTAGAATATATGTATGTATATATATATATGTGTGTGTATATATATATATGTATATTTATACATGTATATATATATATATATATATATATATATATATATATATATATATATATATATATATATATATATATATATATATATATATATATATATATATATATATATATATATATATATATATATATATATTTAGAGAGAGAGAGAGAGAAATATAGAAACATAAAATTTGAAAAATATCATATATTATCTATTAGTAAAAAAGAAAAAACTACAAGTGCAAATTTAGGGCTGATGCATCAATATCAGCCTATACCGATCAGTAATGGCCAAAAGTAAGCATTGGTGCACCCCTAAATATATATATATATATATATATATATATATATATATATATATATATATATATATATATATATATATATATATATATATATATATATATATATATATATATATATGGGCAATTCTGCTAGAGTGTAACAAAAAATCCAATGCTTAAAAACATGTATAAATGATTATTAACAACGTATATTATGTTACAAATGTTTATTATGTATACTATGTTACAAAAACGTATATTATGTCACAAAATGATTATTAACGATGTATATTATGTTACAAAAATGCACTTTAACATTATCAATGTTCTTAATTATGGATATTTGATGCGATTTTTTAAGGTTATACAACAGGACTGAAAATAAGCATCACAACATGTTTATTCAACCCGTACAACATTAAAACCATGCTATAGTATGATAAAATAGTTTTTTAAAATTTTTATTTTGCTTCAAAGTATTTTTTATTAATTAAAAAAGAGTTATGGAGTTTAGTATGTGTTTTATGTATGTGTTTTACTTTTTTTTTTTTTTTTCCTTGCAGAATTGCCCACACGTATATATATATATATATATATATATATATATATATATATATATATATATATATATATATATATATATATATATATATATATAACCCTCGGAATTAGGGTCAGCATTCGGACAACCTAACTGCCGACCTGAAAGTGTTTGAGGTCGGCATAAATTACCAACCTCATTTCTATGTTTTATGGTCAGACATCTGTATCAAATAATTTTTGCCGACCTGATGCCAATCTCAAAAAGATTGAGGTCGGCAAATTATTGCCGACCTCATTTTTTCTAATTCCGAGGGATGTATATATTATTTGTTAAGGCCAACTTGTTAGATAAATACTATGGTTTGGAGGATATGTCTGACAAAAATTACATAAAAACTTTTTGTAAGGTCATTTTGTTTTCACAATTCAATTTTGACAACATTTTGACAAACGTTTAAAAAATGTGATAAAAAAAAAAAAGAAATTAAAAAAAAAACTTATCAGGAAAAAAAAGTGTTTCATAACATTGCTTTTTAAAAATTAAAAAAAAAAATGTTTTTATATTATGTAAAAGAATGTTTACTTAATACATTTTTAAATAAAATAACAACTCCTAATGATCGTTTACAAAAAACCCATTTTATTTAAATTATCAATGAATATTATACATATTTGTATTTGTTTATGTACTTTTTATGATAAACTTAAATCTTTTTTAATGTTTTCTACGAATAATTTTATTAACTATTTTAAAGGCAAAAAACTTTAGCGCAAAAATAAACTTTACATGACGTAGGTCCAATATAATAGTATAATAAAAAATACTGATTTCTATAAGTATTAAAATAACATTTTTTGTCAAAATAAATTTAAAAGGGATTTTAAAAGCTCAAATATTAGTTAAAATTTAAAAACCATTAAAAACAAAAAACTAAATAAAAACTAAAATATAAATTTAAATTAATAATAATTAATAAAACTAATTATTATTAATTTAAATTTTGGGCTGCTTAATTTTTAAAAAATTAACGCTTTAATGTCATTTAAAAATTGATTAGCTCAAAAAACAACGTACTGTATTAACATAACTGTGTATTTAGTATCATTTTCCGTTTTGTATATAAAATGATGTTTTGTATATAAAATAATGTACTAAATGTACAAATAATTTTAGAACATCTAAAATAATTATAAAATAAATACACAACTATATGGGTCAGACAAATGACTAGTAAGTAGATGATGTTTTTTACCGTATGACCGATGTCTGGCAGCTATTTCAAGCCATATATATATATATATATGTGTGTGTGTGTGTATATACATATATATATATATATATATATATATATATATATATATATATATATATATATCAGGGGCTATTCTAGGAAAAAATTTTTAATGACAGTACCCCAGTGCCGATAATGCCTTTCCATAAGGAAATTAGCTGTATGCAGGCATATTTTTGCAAAAAAATAATATAGCCTTTGTATATATATATATATATATATATATATATATATATATATATATATATATATATATATATATATATATATATATATATATATATATATATATATATATATATTTATGTACTCAAATTAAAAGCTAAATTTTGAGTCATTTGTTTTAATAATTAACTTTAAATAATTTTATCAACCAAATGGCCTTTGTCAGTAATAAATAAAATATATTCAACTGGACAATTATCAAGAGTAATTTATATTTTGGGTGAAAAAAAAGTCTTGTCAAATTAGAACGTTATTTTAATATTATATTTTATTATTTTAGTTTCCCCATGATATATTAGATAAGAACTCTTAATTTTCTCACAAATTTTTTACCCATCTCCTTTATTTTTTTAAAGGATAAAATTTAAAAAATATACCATTTATAGTTTATATTTTGATGTGCAGCATATTAAAATGACTGAAATACTTAACAATAAGCAACTCCAAAAACTATTTTCCAATACAACTGCTACATTGTCTTGTATCTAATTCTATGTACAAAATAGATGTAACACTTAAATGATGATGCAGATTTGTCAATTTTTTCGTAAATCATTCCATAAAATCAAGGACTTCCCCTCTGATTCAAAAAATGATTTACGAAAGAATCATGACAAAAAGTTTCGTAGATTTCCCAATCAAAACAAATCTTCCACAATAATTTCAATGAAACTGTTTTTGATGATTAAGATTTATAAAAACAATTTTTTCCAGAATGTTAGATCTCTAATGTAGAAGATTTCTAAAAAAGAATTTTAACATAGTAATAATAATCAAAATATTTAAATAAACTTTAAATAATAATAAATTAAATTAGAAGCTATTTATTTTTTTAAAAAAAGCAAACTAACCATTAACTTGAATAAAGCTACAATCTTGTCACAAATTTTTCAGACTTCTTTCTTAAAACTGGATCTGGGTGACAGCTGTGCTCAAGTTAAGTTTGATCACAATACTTTAAAGATTGTCAACATTAAATTCCTTAATTTTTTTAGATGGATAACATGCGGACCATAGTTAATAACACAATTAAATCATGCACTTTACTAAACTCGGCTTTCAGAATTAAAACTCACAGTCAAGTTATTTTAAACACTAAAAAAAATCCTTTTAGAGGCTTGTATATGATTGTGCTGTGTTCTATGTGTATTATTTAACATTGTCAATAATTGCTCTTATAATTTAATTGCCTTATAACTGTTGTGTAATTGAAACCAAACCTTAATATAATTTTATATTAATTTTAGGTATTTAATTAATAAAAACCTAATAAATTTGTATATTAATTTTATGATTAATGAATTGAAGTTTAAGGTGGTTTTACTATAAGGTGGTTTTACTATGGTTATACTATATATTTTTTGAAAAATGAATTTTTAAAAGAGATTTTCTAATGAAATTTTATCTCTCTTTCTTCATGATTAGTTTTTACCTTTTTTAATTTCAATAATTTTATTAAATTGTTGAACAATTTAAGAAGAATATGTTAAAATAATGAAGATTAAATATCGGAAACTGGTTTTACCATAAGGTGGTTTTACTATGGTTATACTATATATTTTTTGAAAAATGAATTTTTAAAAGAGATTTTCTAATGAAATTTTATCTCTCTTTCTTCATGATTAGTTTTTACCTTTTTTAATTTCAATAATTTTATTAAATTGTTGAACAATTTAAGAAGAATATGTTAAAATAATGAAGATTAAATATCGGAAACTTTCGAAATAATAAAATAAAGCCATCAATAAAAGGTGATAGCATCGTGGTTGTAAAAAAAAAAAATTTCAATGTTTATAAAATCAATATTTTTATTGATTTTATAAACATTGACGCAACATTTATTATTCATTAGTTAATTTATTAGTCATTAAGTTAATAAACATCCTGGAAAAAGAGACAATAATTTATGTATAAATTTTAAAATACTAAAGGAAACGGTAGCAACAAGAAAGAAGTGCCAAGAATGTGGCAAGATCAATGTAGGAATATCTGATAGTTTATAAAAAAAAGCTCTGCGCTATTTGGTGAAAAATAAAAGTTGACTAACAACTCCATCAATTTAATAACAAACTATTATGAACTTGCCACTTGAAGTTATTTCAGAAAGAACTTTTTCTAAAATATAAATTATCTATATACTTAACTTCTTGTTTTGAATTGCTATCAGTTAAAAGTTTGCATTACAGTTTTATTCATATTCAATCTTTTTAAATATTTTAGACCAGAATTGCTACTCATTTTTATTCGAAGTTTCCACTTTACTTTTAGCGATGCTTAAGCTAAGTTTTTTAATGTTATACAAACTTATTATAGTAGTTTTAATTAATTCAATTGCCGAATTGGTTCCAAAAGGATTTTAGTGGCCCAGCCAAATTCTTAAACCCAAAATCATGAGTTATTTCCTGATTATTAGTTTTTGATTGGTTTAAAATTTCTGACGTGTCAAATCTAAAATAAATTTTGTTTCGTATGCCATACTGCATGCCATACATGTATTTCAGTCTATTGCATACTGTGCAAAAGTATGCAATTTTATTGCGAATAAGGCCTTGGATAGTAGGCCTTATTCGCGAGATTCATCTAAACATCCAGTGCAGTTTAATTTATTCTTTACTTAGATAAATTTTTACTTTCTTCTTATTATTAATAGACATCGATTCGTGTCTCAAGAATATATATATATTTTTTTTGCTATGAAAATTGCTTCACCCTAATGTACACTCCTATGCATATATCCCTATTTAATTCAGTCAATGTATGTACATTCCACTGCGACCACGACTATATCAGTCGATTTATTTACAAAATGATGCAGTTATTCTGTAAGACTTTGAAAAGTTAAAATAACAAATAAACATATCAATTAATATCGGTTTTTACATCCATTTAAAACAATCATGACAACCATTTAAAACAACCACGATATCCATTTAAAACACCGCGACAATCAATTAAAACAATGTGATTTTCAATTAAAACAATCGTGATTTTCAATTAAAACATTTAACGCATGCGCAATCTCAACATTCTGTATTATTTTTAAAAAAAGGTTTTCTTTATATTTTTTTTATTTGATTTTTTAAAAAAAATTTAAAATTTTATTTTATTCAAAATATAATGTTTATATTTTGAATAAAATAAAATTATATTGATAAGTTAACATTAGGAATAGATAAGCATGCCTCACGCATTCTTGAAATTAGCTCATTTCTTCCAGCTGGGGCCGTATTTCTTCACACGTTATTCTTAAGATAAAAAAAATCTCTTCACACGGATTCAAGAATGGTGAATATGGTGGCAAATATTTTATTTGAATGTTCTGAGCTCTTATCTCAACATTATGATGGATTCTGATATTATCCATCACCAGGGTGAATTCTTCCTCTGTACCCAAACCTCGTACAACTTCATCAATATATTCTTGAAACAAAACTGTGTTGACTGACACACTGACAGCTTCGCAGTGAATAATATTTAAACCATTGATGGCCAATATCATCGAAACGTTACGTTGCCTTGGGTGAATGATCGGGTTTGGTGTTACTCCTCTTCTTGCCCATGAATGACTGCGAAACATGTGTAAATTAAATGAACTTTCATCAATAAAAACAATATTTCAATAGCGATTAATAGGCGAGATTGAAGTATACCACCTAACATATTCAATACGAAGATTTTTTACATCATTGTCGTTTCTTCTTTCATAAATTGGTCGAGTAATTTTATATGTGTATCTAAAATCTAATATCCTCATGCGCTAAATATTCTAATAGGAAATCATGGTTGTTTTAATTATCATCATCATGTTTTAATTGAACATCATGGTTGTTTTGCCAATACAATAGTGTATAAAAAATGTGTAAAAAAATATGGTTTTGCATCCATTTAAAACAAACGTGACATCCATTCAAATTTAAAATAAATTCCATTAAATTAAAATAAATTAATATAATATTAATAAAAATAAATTTATATAATATTCGATAAATAAATATATAAAGACCTTTTTTTTTTTAAATAATATAGAATGTTGAGATTGCGCATGCGTTAAATGTTTTAAATGAAAATCACGATTGTTTTAATTGAAAATCACATTGTTTTAATTGATTGTCGCGGTGTTTTAAATGAATGTAGGGAATTTGTATGCACTTTTTTTAAATTTTTAATTTTATTTCTTAATTTTGTGTTATTTATGGTTGTCATGCATACAAAAAATAAATGTTTCGGACTTGTAGAAGTAACAGGTTTTTAATTGGAAATTTCAGGAAAAAGCCGCATTGATCAAAATGTCAAATATAGTTATCTGTCAGGCAAGGTGAACAGTTTTTAACTTTTTACTTTACTATGTATTTTTTCACGCTGGGGTTTAGCATCTGGAATCCAAAATTTAGGATAGTTACAAATTCAATCCAATTTTAATAATAGCTTTGAATTAACACTTTTTAAAGAATCCATGAAGATTAATGGTTTTAACCTCGCTAGTCTCATATGTGTATATTAAATAATAATGAGATCCTCATTCGTTAATTTTGTTTTGGCAAAATCTGAACTTTAAATTTAAATATTAAACATAAAACTGGTGAATTATTATCGAATATATATTGTGTTAAACAGAGATATTTTGTCTTTAAATGAAATGTAAATAGTAAATTAACGCAGTCAATAAATTTATTAACAAATCAATTTAAAATTTAAGCCATTATAAAGTGAAATTTTTAGCAAATTTTGCAAATTATTTACCTAAAACAAAATTTGTACTTTAGAATTATTCAAAACTTTGTTTGCAGCAACATAACTTCCAAGTAACGGTTATTGTTACTTATAAGTAACAATAGCTGGTAATAAAACAACTAACTTATTTTTGTTTAGTATGTAACGGAATATTTCTTTTTGCCCATTATGTAACAGAATACTTCTTTATCCCTATAGTCAAACTTTCTATTTTTGAACTTATGATGATGTAAGCATATTTTGAAAAACTATTATCGAACTTCAAACAATAAAAATATACTTAGAGAAACGCTCACAAGCTTCTTAAAATTGTGGTCGTTGATTTAAAGATTTTGATTTAGTATTTTTCAGAACAACAAGTATCTCATAAATATATTCACATACCGTAACTTTACCAATAATTTTATCAATGCACAATTTCATTGACAGAATATTACAAAAGTAAAAAAAAAATTCAAGATTAAAAAAATTTGTTGCTTGCTAATTAGCATTTAAATATTATTTGGAAAAGAATTATAGTTTTAACCTAACTGAAATTGGTTTAAACATAACTGCATCCGCCTATTATTACATGGTACTACAATCGTTCTACTTTTATTGTTCTATTTTTATTGCTCTACAAACCTATAATGCGGTATAAACCTTTTTTAAAAAAATCTGTTTTCAACAAGATAAACTTATAGACGGCTATTCCACCAATATATTAAAAGAATATCGATGATATATTGGTAAATTAATCTTTAGTAATAAACACGTGACTTTTTATTTAACACGTGACTGAATTATTTAAAAAAGGTTTGTTATACTTATGATATAAAAATATAAAAAAAAGCGTAAAAAAATAAATTTTTTTACATTATAAACAGATATTCAAAACTTTTGTTTATTTAAAAAGTGTTTTAATGTTGGACAACTTTAAAAAGGATAGATTTTATAGATTTAACTTTATACATCACTAATATTGGGTACCAAATAGCAGCTTTAGCAATTAAACTGAATTAGGGTTTTGGTTTAGGCAGACAATATCTATGTATGAAGTAAAAATTGAAAATCTATTTGGAAAAAATAAAAAAATTTTATTAGTCTTCTTTACTTTCTAAAAATAAATCGTATGTCATTTGATAGTTTAACATAAAAACTTGAAAATTGTCTATTTAAAATTACTTTAAATAATATTAACAATAATTGTTGTAACCATTTATATATATATATATATATATATATATATATATATATATATATATATATATATATATATATATATATATATATATATATATATATATATATATATATATATATATATATATATATATATATATATATATATATATATATATATATATAGATAGATAGATAGATAGATAGATAGATTTTTTCGTGTTTTCTCTTATTTTTATACAGAAAGATAATCGAAATATTGTTTAAGTTAAATATTGCAACGTGTGCGGAATAATTATGCACGTTAAAATAATTTAAAAAATTTTTGTCCATGAATTTAAATTTAAAGAAAAGTTTACATTTTATGCTTGATAGAAGAAAAATGGATAAAAAAGCAGAGCAGAGTGTAGAAAAACAAGCTGTTAATGTGGCATTACACAAGGAAAGTTATTCAACACAGAAAACTGCTTCAAAAACCAATGTTTCTAAAAATGCAGTCATGAGAGTGTTGCAAAAAAAAAGCGTGAAACTGGCTGTAATTAGAGTTTTCATCATTCGGAGAGGCCTAGAACAATGATGAATCACGAAGACAAATTTATCGGTGTTCAAAGTAAAAGAAATTGTACTGAACTGCTCTTGAAATTTACCAAGAACTTAATTCTATGCGGGAAACACCAGTACATATTTCAACCGTGATCCGTAAAGTTATTTCCATGATTCCATGCGGGAAACACCAGTACATGTTTCAACTGTGAAAAAAAAACTGCTTGAAAGGATGTGTTGCTGCCAAAAAACAATTACTACACAAACTAAATAAAATTAAAAGATTGAGATGGGAAAGAAATACATAAAGATCGGACAATTCAACGATGGTCATTAGTCTTATTCACAGATGAATCAAAATTCAAAATGTTCAGAGAAAATCCTTGACAATAAGTTCGTCGATTAATTGGAGAAAACATGATAAAACCATGCGTGATCTCAACAGTCAGACCATGACTGACTCTACTTACTGTAGGATCAGTTATGGTCTGGGGATGCTTTGCTAAAAACAAAGTAGGTAACTTTGAGCTAATTGAGGGCATTATGGATAAAAAATACCAACAACATTCTTTCAACAAAAACAAGCACTGCTGAAATTATATTGAATCCAAAGAAAAACAAAAAGAACTAAAATAAATGGAATGGCCTTCTCAATCACCTGATTTAAACTCGATCAAGTTGTTTTGGGATGAGTTAGATTGAAATGTAAGAAAAATGCAATCAACCAATCAAAAGCACCTTTTGGCATTCATAGAAACATGCTAGAATCAAAATTTAACTAAATTATTGCAGAAATTGATTGCTGCTATAAAAGCAAAAGGAGGATTTTTTGAAGAATTGTAAATTTAAAAAAATACTGAAAAAATGTATATATATATATTTATATATATATACACATATATATCTTATACTGCTGAGTTAAGTGAGCATGATGATGTCATACTCACCTAACGTCAAATAGCCTGCTGCCGGGGGCTTCAGTACATACATCGACTGATAAATAGCCTGACTTGCAGTGGAGTGCTGCTACATCGACTGAGGGTTTGGTATGGGTCAGCAACCTTTTCATTCATTATTCTTCGTTTTCCCTCATCGTTTTCTAAAAACGCTCACTTAATTTAGGCTAGCAAAAAAAGTGAACAATTGCGCATATAAATATGCTATAGTAGATATATATATATATATATATATATATATATATATATATATATTTATATATACACACAAAGGCGATTTTACGTGTGTGTGGGGGGGATGGGGGAGGATGGGATGATTATACCTCCCCCCCCCCCCAAAGAAGGTGATTTTCAAGTTATAATTGGGTTTTTTTTTCTAATATAGTCGGCTGGTTGACAGTTTGACACAATTTAGTTGGTTAAATTTTCGTTTTGAGGACTTATTTTTATTTTATTTTTTAGATGCTAGTCGGTACTTTTTGAGGATTCACCCCACCCACCCTCAACTTATTTGTAGAATATATATATATATATATATATATATATATATATATATATATATATATATATATATATATATATATATATATATTATATATATATATATATATATATATATATATATATATATATATATATATATATAATAAAACCAAAAAAAAATAACAACCTTTGTTTGCTTTTTCACTTTATTTTCCAAATCTGTGATTTCATTTTTCTCTTGATCAAATATTGCATTAAGTTGATCCACGTCTCCTTGTAGCCTTAAAATTCATAAACATCTTTCTTTAGTTTTATATGTAACACAATTTTGTGAACGTTAAGTATCAATTTCTAAGTTTCAATTTTTATCCTATGCTATCCTCAGACATAATAAGAAAAAGTTACACCAAATTGATCTTTTTTATTGTCACAAAGTTGAATTCATTTAATTTAAGCATCCAGTCCGTTCGCTTACAATTGAATTACCTGGAAGGAGGCAATTAGGGATATTTGCAACAGGAGTAAGTTGCAACAAAGCGTTTTAAAGAATGGTTTTTATATATTATTCCTAAATTTTTTTTTTTTGCAGTATTTAACTCATTTTAAAATGTCAGCTATAAAAACTTAAATAATTTAAAAATTTTTAAAGTTATTGATAATTTAGTTTTGTTGATATAAAATTCTAATTTTGTTTTCAAAGTTTTTTTGGGTTTCACTGTAAACTTAGAAATATATAACCATTATAAAATTATTGTAAATTAAAAAAATCTATTTTTAAACAGAAAAAGATCAATGCTTTTTTAACAAAAAAATAAGTTCTAGAAAATAAAAAACTGCTAATATTTCTTACATGAATAAAAAAAAAAAAGATTTAAGAAATCTAATTGTTGAATTGAAATATATTTAATTATTAGTTTTTTTTAATACTTGTTTATTTTCAATGAAAGTTAGTTACTAGGAAATTCTTTTTTTGTTGTAATTTATGTTTGATTTTTGTTTGTTTTTATGAAATTTTATACAACATTAGTCATATTTTTCAGGGGAGGGAGGAGCAGCCGTGGCATTTGCCCCCCCCCCCCCTTCCTCCAATAATTTTTTAAATTAATAATTTTTGAGAAATGGACTGAAAAAATGACATATAAAAAAGGGACCTTTTTTTAAAACTATTTTGGCGTAGTTCCGCCCCCCCCCCCCTCAATATAATTTTTGTTCCTACACGCCTGTTTTTTAAATTTTAATTTTTTTAAATAAAATTTTTTTGTGTTTTTATACTCTAAAAAGAGAACTAAACTATCCTAAAAACTTATCATTTTTCTAAACACATTTATTGTTTATTCACTATAAAAATACGTTTTTTTAGAAACACTTTGTTTTTTTTTCTTCAGTGTTTGAGTATAATTATCAGTTTACTAAACAAATAACCTAACTAACCTGTTAGAGTGTCCCGTTTCGCGTATTTTTTTTTTTAATTTTGAGTTAAACTTTTTATGTGCCTAATCATTCAAAAAAATTTACTGTAAAACCTCGGGACAATCAAACATTATTTAGGGGTTGCACAGTTATCTAATTTGGGTAGCCTGTAGTTTTCGCGCCTTTTTTTCAATATTTTAAAAGATTTTAATGTCAGTTTTTCAAAATTCATTCGCGAACTTTTATGTTATTTTTCACTATATAACGCATCAAAAAAATATTTAGAGGTTGTACAGTATCAAGTTCATTTTGCCAATATAGTGACAATCTTTAAAATCTCACAGCAGTTCCTTGATTTGTCAACAAGAATGCAAATGTAATAAAAATATAAAAAATACACAAATTAACTCGAAAATAATTAAAATTAAAAAAAAATGTACCTATTGATTGGAAAATCACTCTTTAACTTACTAATTTGTTAAAAAAATTAAGTTACATACTTACGAATGTACTAATCTACATTTTCAAAAAAAAATTATTTAAGTGCAAATAAAATTTTATAGAAATTTCCCTGGGAAATTCCCAAAAAATTTCTTTGTTATGGTGCTAATTGTTACCGGCTATTAAGTTGGCGCGCAATTCAGAACCGTTAGTAATAGTAATAAAGTTAGCAGTAGTATTAAAGTTAACAGTAGTAAAGTAGTATAACTTCAGTTTTAAATTTTTAATTGTATTAGTTCAAAAATGGAAAAGCCTAGAGTGAGAAAAAAAAGCAACTCAAGAATACTCAGAACAAAATGTAGTGTACCCCAAGGTTCCATTTTTGCCCCTCTTTTGTTTCTTATTTATATAAACGATCTTCCAAATGCCTCTAATATCTTTAAAACTATAATGTTTGCAGACGACACACTCAGCAAAGACAACTGAAGACGGTCTTCAATTGTTTTTTCAAAAAGGTCTGACCTTTTTGAAAAAACAAATGCTGAACTAAATAAAATTAATATATGGTTTAAATCCAATAAGCTGTCGCTCAATATAGAAAAAACTAAATATATACTATTTCACTCTAATCAACAAATTAAAAAAATACCCCTGAACCTACCAACACTTAATATAGAAAATATAACCATCAAAAGAGTTTTGAATACAAAGTTTTTAGGAGTTCTAATTGACGAACATATTTTCTTTTTTTTTTTTTTTTTTTTTTTTTTTTTTTTTTGTTCTTTTATCTTTATAATGTTGTGATTCTACATGATTGGTACAAAGTTATAAAGTTATAATGTTTTTAAAATATATAATACTAAAAATATATCACAATTTTATAGAATACAAAAAATATGATTGTAGGGTATCATTAATATTAAAAGAACGCGGGAAACTTGCAGAAGACCAGATGGTCTTGTCATCAAGAAACCGCTTGTACTTTTTACAATGTATCAAGTTTCACAAAATACTTCATTTTATATTAGGTTCACATATAATAAAATGTAGAAATAAAAAGTTGGTAAATACTGTTTGTAGTACACATAATACACATAAATATATTATTAAGCATAAATATAATTATTATTGACTTATATTGATTTTTTATAATAATATATATTATTGAAGTTTTTTGGATTTTGTTTTCAATTATAATTTTGGTTTTACTTTCAGTTTTAGTTTAGTGAAAGTTTAAATAATTGCTGATATTTAAAACAAACTTTTTTAGTAAGATTTTCAAACAATTTAAGTTATCTAATTTTGTAATAATGGCATTTTTGGATATCAGTTTATTATAAAGATAGGGACCGCGAAACAAAATTGTGAAACGCGACAGTTTTGTTTTTCTGAATGGTACATTAAAGATTCCTACTTCTCTAGTGTCATATCTATTTTTATTGCTTTTAAAAAATTCATTTAAGAAATGTGGTGGGACAAGCCCAAGTTTAAATTTTAGCATGAAGAGTAAGTTTTGGTAAATGTTAATTCTATAGACGTTTAGTGCATTTAGGAGTTTAAACAAAGGTTCAGCATGAGTGAGTTTATCTTTTTTATAGACAATTCTAATGGCATTGAACGCACTAAATATAATTCAAATAAATATTTTTCAAAATATACTTTTCATATTTAAATATAAACTAAATCTGGTTCCAGAACATTTTACAATACACTTTTTTAAAAGCAATATAAATAAATACAATACAAGAGCAACAGGCAACTTTAAGATACCGTTTGAAACAACAAGACTCTCGAAATTCTCAATTACATATCGTAGTCCCTATTTATTTAACAAATTAGTATCCAGAAACGAATCACAATTAAACCTAAACAACGAACATTCTCTGAAAATAAAGCTAAAATCTACAATAATCAAATTAAACAACTATAAAGAATTTTTTTTAAATATTAATAAAAAATTTAAAAAAATGTAGCTTAACTTTTAATACAAATCGATAAAAAAAAAAAATAATATTACAAACAAGGTATCTATGTACAACATACATATATACCACGTATACAACTGATTTTTATGTGTATTACACGTTCAGAAAAAGGTACTCGATGACAAGACTGAGATAAGTCTTCTGCGAGCTTCCTATAGCTACTAACAAGTAATTTTTCATATCAATCTTACACTAATTTTTTTTTTATTATGTTTATACACAAAGATTATTTTGAAATGTGGTAAATAAACTTATAGTCAAACATCTAAACAATTCTCCAAAAAATCAGCTAATTTATTTTTATTTATTGTATTATTTTATTTTAACTGGAATAATATAGAGATATATTTATCGGATTATTTTTACGTGCACGTTACTACATTGTTGTAACTTATGTTTATTTTAATCGTGTCTCGGAGCTGTATGCAACTATATTTTTGTTTACTTCGTATGTTTGTATATCTTTACCGCCAATCTGTGATTGGTTACTTGCAAATACTTTTAAGTTGTAAAATAAACATGTAAAAAAAAAAAAAAAAGAAAAGAAAAGAAAAACTTTACAAGCATGAAAAGATCATCTAAACGAGTTTATTTGATTTGGTCTCAAAAAAGGTGTAGAGACCATCCATAAAGGACGTCACCATTTTTTAGCCAATTTCTTGACCCCCTTCCCCCCCCCTCCTTTGTCACCGGTTGTCCTTTTTTTTCCCCCGGAAAAGGACGTCATAAAATCCTGACCCCCCTCCCTATTATTAACTCTAAAAAAATTTATTTCATCTTGCAATGATGTTTGAATCTGCCGCTACACCTTTGAAAAATAAAATTAAAAATATTCTCATACATTTTCTTCTCAAAAACACATGTTTACGTAGTTTTCCATGTTAATTAAACTAAAATAAAAAATCTATAAAGTGACGTCCTTTTCTGACAACCTCCCCCTCCCCATGTCCTTTTTTTTCCTTTTTAACTCGATCCCCTCCCCCCCCTCCCTCCTATTTAGATGACGTTCTTTATGGATGGCCTCTTAGCTGTTTCTTTAAGAAAAAGTTATTCCAAGCAAAAGCTTTTTTGCAAAGTCAAATTTCCGTAATTGCACCAAATGTCAATCGCCAGTATATCACTAACATGCAGAGGTATCACAAATTTGAGAATACAGCAAAAGATGCTCACATTCAGTCGTGTTGCATATATCTTTGGTATTTAACTCAACCGTTAGTTGTCTTCATCTTGTTTTATGAATCTATTTCTGCAATCAAACGTTCTGTTTATTGTTGAGAACCATCGAAAATGGGTGTCTCTCATAGGAAGAAAGGAAAACTTAAATAACATATAATTTTCTTTTTACCATTATTTTATACAATTTTGTACATTAGTAACATACTATTTCAGCCCTGTGCAACCCCTAAGTTTTTTTTTTTCAGTCTAGTTTTATTTACCTGTAATAAGTTACTTAGCAGTAACATACTAAAAGCTCGAATGAATTTTGAAAAACTGACAGTAAAATCTTTT